>OY735242.1:4682597-4717597 GCA_963457665.1 Thysanoteuthis rhombus
AAAAGGCCCAATTTCGGCCTAACTGGCTTAAAATTTAGCAGGTTTTCAGCTCATATATACGATTCTCTGTACGCATTGTAATATATTCAACAGTTGAATTTGCCATATTGATAAGAAAAAAAAAAAAAAAAAGATATTGAAAGAATAGAAAAAAAACTGAAGGAACTTACCCAGTGGAAATTTCCCATATTTTGATTGTTTTGTCTCTGGAGGCACTGACCACATAATCTCCACTTGGCATGAAAGTGACACTCGAAACATTGTGGTCGTGACCTATAATGAAACATCATACAACATTAAATACAATCAGAAAATATGGAAGATTTTCAACTAATACACACATACAGTAGTACATTATCTAGAGGGGGTGCTCTATACCTATTTTCATGCAAAGGGTTGCCAAATTAGCCATTTCTTGACTAGCTCTGATTTTTTCCCAATTTAGCCACTAAAAATCTATGGTGGCCAAAAATCTGGCCATTTGAAAAAAATAATTAGAAAGATTAAGAGTAGATATATTATTTATATCAATAATCAGTTTGGTAATCTTATTGTATTATTGTTATTTTATTTCTCTTGCAGCATTGTATGAAAATAAATTATCCAATAACTTTGTATGAAATTACTGTTAATTGTTTTGTATTAAAATGAATGTCAATTTTGCAGTTTTTAATAAAATTGTGATTTTTTGTTCAAATGCAGACTCCCAAATTGAAAAAAAAAAATTTTTTTTAAATCACAAGGGGGATGACTTTTAATCTCTTACGTATATTACAAACTAGACCCCACTATAATAATAGTATCGAAAATTTCAGCACAAAATCCTGCTTTCTTAAAGTCAAGGATAGCATCAGGTGTTAGCTTAAAATAATTTTATTGGGAACAAGACCATCTTTTTCTAACATTGTATAGAACTTCAGACCAAAAAAAATTTTTTTGGACTAGAAGATTCTCAAATAAAGAAAGTTGAATAAAAAATAATTTACAAAACCTGTTTCAAGAACAGGTCAAATTTTATGCATATATTATATATGCAGGTATATAAAATGAATATTTGATTTGGAAAAAAAAAACAAAACAAAAAAAAAAACACTATACCAATATCCCACTATTATGACTCGGGGGGGGGGGGGGCTGTATACTGAAGATCAATATAGACAATGATAAGGCTTGTAAAAAATTCATATCATAGTTCAGTGTCAGTTATTTTGTTTTTTTAGCAATTTCTCCAAATCTTTTGTGGGGGAAAAAATTTTTCCTAATAAAGGAACCAAAAGAATCAACAAAATCACTTAGCCTGGCTGGTGTCTGGACATTTGACACTTAAGTTGGGGTGGGAGTTAGGGGTAAAGTCTCTTACCATGCATGGTACGGATACAGTCATAACCAGTGAAGTCCCAGAGTTTTATAGACATATCAGCTGAGCAGGATACTGTAAGGAGATACAAAAAAGAAAATATATATTCAACATTTAATTTCAAAAATTAAAAAGTACAGTAAATTTAGAAATGGACTATACTTGTAGGATTTCAAAGTTTAAGGGAAGCAACAAGCAAAACAACAAGCAAAGAGAATGTAATTTTAAAAAGCTTTTGGACCAAGTTTTTGTGAGAATTAATTGAATATGTTAAGGTTATTCTTTGATTAGATGACCTGTTATAGATGATATCTTTGCAACGCTTCTGGTTACTTCTTAAATTTTACCACAACCGTTTTATATTCATAAAACACAGGTAAATCAATGTTTAATTAATTTTAACAACTTTTTATCTTCATCTTAATTTCAAGTTGTTTTTAACACAACTTTGACTCAAGTTGTCACAAGCAAACAACGCGATCAGAAATAAGGAGTAGAGAATCAAACTCGTATCCCTCAATGCTAGAGGGAGTCTGCTTAATACACAAATGCTATGTCCAGTCTACTACAGAGGTTTTCATGGACAACTGAAAACAACTGAACATTAAGATAATGGTAAGAAGCAGTCAAAATAAATAAAAATATTGGCTTACAATAATTCAGCTAATAATAAAAATAAATAAAAAGATTTTTCAGAAAATTACCCCCGGGGAAAATTTATTTTTTTCTTTTCATCATTGCTTTAATCCTCTCCAGACTCTAAAAAAAGTCACAAAACAGTTTCAAGAAATAATACTGACATTGCCTCTCATTCTACCAGATAAGGATACAAAGGGTCTCACACAGTCCTCTTAGATTCAAGCCAGTTACTATTCAGGCTCAAAGGAAATTGTTATTAAAATAATGAATGCAAAGAAGACATAGCTTCCTTGTCTATCTATTTCATTATTAACCCTTTCAAGACTACTGAGACAAATATCTCACAAATATCTTTTTCAGATATCCACTGGAACATTTTAATGAAGGTAGTAAGTCCCTTAACATGTTAAATGCGAATGACTGGAATTTCAAACAAGCGCACATGTGTGTGTGTGTGTGTGTGTTTCAACACTCCTGGCCATACCATTTTGTCTACAGACTTGAAAATTGGCATCAGTACTCCACTAAACCCCTTCTTAAAATGTTTTATATTCATTTTCGGACATTACCTTTTTGGGGCTTCATTATGATGGGTTTATTAATGACATCTAGATTCACAAGATTCTAGATGTTTATTTTACTCTATTTTAGATGTTTTCCAATGGAAAATTACAATGATGTCATATATAGAATTTATTTTAACCATATTTATTCTTCAATGGTTTTTTTTTTTTTTTTTACATCACTTCAAATTTTGATGATACAGTTGTTCAACTATCGACTGTCTCATGGTGAGTAATAAAAAAACTATTACTCTTTGCCATCTGCCACAGTTAATGTGTTAATACTTCAGTCTTGAAAAGCTACGGCTTCCTTCTTTCCAGCTTTAATCAAATGTTATGTTAAACGAGGATCAGATAGAATACAAGATACAAAAGGTTGTGGAAGATAATTTTTCTAGTTGCCTAATCCTGGGCAATGCCAGGTATTGTTGCCAGTTTCTTATAAAACCAAACAACTGAAGCAAACATTACGATATACACTATGAGAGGAACAGAAAAGCATGTAATGGTGGAGAGTGGGTGACCAATTGGAGGAGGGTTGAAAACCAGTGGCTGAGGTCACATACCAAAGACTGAGTCAAGGGTTACCACCCCCATTAACTAACCCTGTCAGCGAAAGGTGGGATGGTGAGCAATCCTTAGGCAGAAGATCAACTGTTACTGTCACTGAACACTAGACACAGATGAGCAAAGAGAAGTACCAACACACACACTGAACATTACCTAGATCTATCTATCTTAGAAAATGAACAGAGTAACTTTTTCTGTCTATTTCTGTCGGTGTCAGTGGACTCTCAATTTTGCTGATAAAGATATCCGCACAATGTATGAAAGGTGGTCCTCACTGTAAAGTTTCACACGCTCACACACTCAACGTTTAAAAACAGCGAAAGAATAAAAACAATTCAATTCATTCGAAACAAGTAGAATTATATTTTATGTATTTATTTGGTTTTCCTTTCATCGATTCTGATTTCTTTTCATTTGTTCACCATTTTAAACAGAGTGAGAGTATGAAATTTTACAATTGGGACCCCCTTTCTAACATTATGCCAAAATATCTCCCATTCACTATATGAAACAAACAAATTCAGTCACTTTAATAAAATATCAGATGAAATTCATTTATTTCGACTATCAATAACTTTGAAGCAGTGAATGATTGAGTCTTAATGTGAGTATGGCGATCGGAAAAAAACTGCCCAACCTCAACAGCTCGAGCAGTTGGGACGGAAAACCAGGCCTTTCAGGACAAAAATAGATGTGAGTTTGAGTCTTAATGAGAGCTCTTCTTCAGCGTTGTTTACTAACAGCCTTACATTGATGTTCAGAATTGCAATAAAAAGCAACCAAAATTAAGATGGAAGAAATTCTAGTGAAGAATTAATAATGGGTGAACATCATTTTCAACTTAATAACTTTTTACTTTCATCATAATGTTTGTTTTGCTTTTTATTGCAACATTAGCTCAGACCGATCAATTTTTGGCAGAGGGAAAAAAGTGTTGATAAAAAAGATAAAAAAAAGGAATAAGACTTAGGTGGAAATTGAACCCGAATCCTTCATCAACGAAGCACCATTCATACCAGTCTGCTCTATCAATAGAGCCACTAAAATTCAACCAGTCCACCGTTAGACCCATCCTTTGTTCTGATCAGTGGCCATGTTGTTTTATATTCAGGTAGTTTCAGTTTGAATTGGAAATAATGATTCATAATACTTCATCTAATAAAAATGAAATTTTTTAAAAAAGTGGACAGGACTTACCCAGCAGTTTCCCGGTGTGATCAAAAGCAATATCTTGAACTGAATCTGTATGGCCCTTGAGAGAGCGTTCATAATCTCCAGCTTCATAATCCCAAACCTGGAGATAAGAGAAAGGATACTTAGAAATCATCTACAACTATATATAATGATGGGCCTTTTTTCCCCCCCCCCTCTATTTTCCAGTTTAATTGACCTTTCAGTATTTGTACATCCCCAACCCCTACAAATGCTGGCCACACTCCAAAAATTACTTTACTACCCATGGATCTATTATTTACACTACTTGGAAAGAAAAGTTGAAAGTTCATTTGTATTCTTATCTATATAAAATGTTAATAAAAGAAATTGCCATGCGATTTTTTAAAAACTTTCATCTTGGCAAGATTTTACAGTTCCATGATCGTGAACTTTCTAACAGTGTAATTTTTGAAGATATCAGGAGGCCAAAAATATTTTCATGCGCTTTTGAAAAGAAGAACCAACCACTTAAAAACTGAAGAAACATATGTCGATATTGAGTATTGGTCAACAGATTCTAATAATATAAAAATGTATGCGAGTGTGCAAGAGTTGACTATTGTCTGGACTCCCTGACAAATCATCTTTCCTGGGTAGCCTTTCCTGTGAAAGTTTCATCAAGGAAAAAGAAAAGAAATGGAAAATAAAAATGGTGGAAAAAACAGCAAGAAGGAGTGATGAGTCGTTCTTGGTACAAACACTAGATTACTTCTTTTCTAAGAAACATTTCTAACATCTCTTGGCGATTAGTAAGTGACGCGAACTTGTAATTGATTTTTCTGTGTTTTTTTTTTTTTTTTTCAGGCTTGATACCATTCATCAATTTCAGAATGGTCAAGTTATTCTTGATAGCTGCAATGATGTAACTGATAGCATCCAAAATCCTATAAAATATTTATGCATAACTAAGTAAACATGCGATCCCTCCCCTAAATAGCAAAAAGGTGACTTTAGGTTGAGTCATTTCTAACAATAAGTGAAGAAATCTATATCTGTATGCACTATGATTACTCGACAACAGGTCATTGTACTTAACATTCACCAGATATATTACTCAGTGCACGAGGTGGTAAAATGTCAAGTTTGAAATTGTTTGGGTCAGCGGTTCTAGAAAAATCAAATAAAAATGTATGAAGATTAAAGATCTTTCTTCACTTTCCATGAATCATCTCCTTTGACTTCCGCTCTTCAATATTATCTAAACATAGATATAAAAAATCTAAATTGGTTATACCAAAGAGGAGAAAGTGGAATGCTTTGAAGTTATGGTTTTGTACTATGGACTGAAAATTATCTCACATGACAATTATGGCAGTTTACTCCATGCACCATAAACTCTGGCCAATTCCAAACATGCACCTTTGGAATGGGAACTGCCCCAGCATATTTGTAAAGCTAATAACAGAACGAAGTCCGATGCAAGACATTAAAGTTTACAGAAAATTAATGCAAAATGAATAAAATGACTGCTTCTTACTTTAATGGTGGCATCTTCACTGGAGGAAACAATGCAGCTATAGAGGGGATGAAATACAACTTTGGTAATAGGGCTTCTGTGCCCCTTGAGCTCGTATCGCTCTGGGGGTCGAGGAATCCATTCTGTGGGACTCCTGTTGCCACGGGTAGGGGCACCAGCATTCACCTCTTTTTCTGCCTCAGATAATTTGGCCTCCAAATCCATCACCTGAAAAACAGAAACAGAATTTGATAAAATGAACGCACCGATCAAAGGGGGAAAAAAAAACAAACAAAAAAACAAGGAAAGAAAAGGGGTAGGTAACATGTCACAAGCAAAGAAAAAAAAATCTCCATAGGAAGTTAATTTTTGACCACCTGAATGCAAACCTGAAACCTTTGATAGAAAGAACTAAATACTATTTCTTATAGGTCGGGTGATGGTGGCAGGATCTTTTGAAACCATGAATTCACAACTGGATAGTCAGTCTCTCCAGGGTGCAGGCCTGGGTAAGGTTGTAGGGAGCAAGTCTCCCCAGCCCCTAAACCAATGTTGTCCAAGGGAAGGGCAAGGGCCAATACAACCTGGCATCAGTGTCATTGCAAGAGCTCTCAGAACTAGGTTAATGACAGCATCGACTGGCTTGGGAATTTAGTTCTAAATTCAAAGTTGTCCTTCTAGACTATTTGCCTCCAGGCTAGAGGGCCCAGTCTGCCCTATTATACCTATGGCAGGGGAGACAATTCATGCCTTTCCCAAGGACATCAGTGCGAAGCTAACAAACACAAACAGCCTTGGCCAGAGTTTGAACACTGGATCGCTGACTATTTTCTGTGACGTTAACTGTTATGCTGTTCACACCTTCTGACAGTTTTCTGGTAGTATGGATACAAGGCCAAGCACTGAGGGATTAAGCTGTACAATTAAGGACTTGAGATGAGCTGCAATGAAGCGAACAAAAAGGATAAACCATTGTAATCTGCTAACGTGGGAACTAGGCCACAGAAGAAATTGACCATTGAGTGCCGATTTTTTACAATTTTTCAAATAATGTGGAAAATAAATGCATATAATAATAATTCATACAATATGAATCATATGATAGAGGAAAATTATGTATGTTGTATTGAAACAATTTATACAATTTAGAAAAAAAAATTAACAGACACACATCTAATTTTATGCTAAAATAAACAAGAAAAGTTAGTGAATTTAGATTTCTTCAATCTGGTTTCAGAACACAGTGAGGTTTCATTTTAGTTTATGAAACGCTAAATTATGCTACGAACTGCAGTTTGAAACCAAATTGAAGAACTCTAATGGCAGATCTACAAATCAATCGAGGTAAATTAAAAAGTTCCTGGACTACAGAGTGCCAGGTTAGAGAACACAACCAGTACTTATATATTCATATTATTTAAATTATTACTTTTGTCAAATTCCAGTCCAAATTGGAGTTGACTTTGTTTTTTTGCCATAATGAGAACAATCTTCACCTAGTTCACATTAAACCAAACCAATATATAAAGTTTCCCTACCATGATTTCACAACTAAGTGATTGATAGGTAGCTCCTTTGTGAATTGAAATAATACCTATAAATTTATCATACATACAGTATATACATAAAAAAATATAATGTTGCAGTTATCATCATCAGTTGGATTAGAAGCAGAAGTTTATTTCGACCCTGCAGCAGCCAGGCTTGTACCATACCCTCAGAATATCCAAAGGAGTATGTATGTGTGGGAGTGGGTTATAAGAGGTGGGTGTTGTCATAGCAACTTAGCTGAGGGTTGAGAAACAAACAAGACTACACACACTCTGCATCTCTCGGTCAGTCATCAGCATGAAATACTCTGAAATCATCAAATACAAACTCACCTTCTTTTGTAATCTGATAACTGAAGTCCATTTTTTTTCCAACAATCCAGCATATTTTTTGTCAATTTCTTCAGGCTGAAAAGAAAACTAGTCATTAATGAAAAGCATCAACAGTAGAATTAGGCAGATTTTCTGATGTTCATTTAAACCAGGGTTTCCCAACCTTCCTACCCCCATGACACCCTTTTTTTCTTTTAAAGTGATTGTCCTCCAAAAAATTCTTAATGAAACAAATATGATACTTTATTTATGTTGTTTGTTAAATGTGACCCTTGTGTTTAATGATTTGTTGCTGGATTCTCAAAATTTCAATAGATATTAGTGAGTTTTAGTCTAACGCCTCCTCACATACAGATCTAATACAACCAAATATTAAGCTAGAAAGCGCAACAATACTTTAGCCATTTCAGACCAGATAAATAATTTGGATAAAGTTGTTTAGTTGTATTTTGTAACAGATTGTTTACAATGGATAAACAGCTTCAGAACAATCCAAGCGCACTTGCATGATGAAATATCAAGGCAATGGAAATCAATAATTGAAACAATTTTTTAAAAAACAAATCCTTATAGTGAATTTCACCGAGTGGGAGTTACTTCCCCTTATTTATTGAAGTGATCAACATAAAGTGAAAGATTGCCTATTTATTTCAAGAAAAATCTATTTGTAGGAGACAATTCTATGTTTCCCCCTTAGCTGAACATTTGCCCCCTTAGGGACAATACTGCCTCCCCGAATGAATAATTTAGATTTTCATACCAAGATCTGTAGTTCATGTATTTAACAGACACAGAGTGGATGGTATCAGTTTTGTTATTCCAGTTCAACCCATGGCAATTAATTATTGGGACACCATGCTGTGCTGTGACCCCCCACTCCCCCCATTATTACATTTTTCCGGGCAATAGGAGCAACTTAATGGTGTCCAGCTCTTCAAGTAACATACCACAGGTTACATTTACTTATATGGTACCAGCAGCAAGGAAAAAAATCTGTTCTACTGGATGAAGTGGGACCAGTCTCCCTCTGAGGCTCCACTCCTGCTTTGGAATAAGAGTTGTCTGTCTACTAGACTGGTTACCAACCAAGGCCAGAGAGCTCAGGCTACTGTTCACTCAGAGCTTTAGGGGAGGGGTAAGACTAAAAAGCTCAATTTGCTGTGCTTTCAACCCAAAGCTGTGGAGGGTGAATTCATGCCTCTCCAAAGGACATTAGTACTATGTGAATGCCAATTGTCTCAGTCAGAACCTGGACTCAGTTTCCCCGATTAAAATTTCTGCGCTGTTAACCATTAAGCCATCCACCCCTTTTGTTATCAACAAAGTGCTGAAAGGGATCCACAGCTTTTACCCTAAAATGATATAATATACTATTTATGACTAATACCTTTGGTATAGGTCATTGCAGTAAAGCAGTAAAATTGTCCATGCTTAGTATTATCTCATCAAATCTCAATTATCGTTGATACTGTGTAGCTGTTTGATTAGCAATAATTTTTCATTAGTTAATTTTTGATGAATAAAAACAATATTAAAAATTAAGAAACATATCCGTCAGAATATTCTAAATATGTTTTCTAAAAAAAGAAGAAAAGGTGGATACGTGGGTATAAATTACAATAAAAAATAATATACAAGTTAAGGGCGGGTTCCTGATCAAATTAACTTTCGATTTTGTAAATACCTTTTTATTCATTTTTGGAATAAAATGAAAGTTAATCTTTTATTTCATTATCGATGAAGATGTTTTTTTTTCTTGAAGTTTTGAGACAGTTATCCTTTGTAGCATGCATCTTATTGATTAAAAAGTAAGCCTGTTTTTGGCACCCCTTCATCAGTTAGACACAAATCTCCTGGGGAAACCAATGACCAGGAATTAGTTGTCTAGGATGCAAATGCCCTAGTACCTTTGAGCGTATATATCAATAATTTTTAAACATTTTCAGCACATTTTACAAATACTGCAATGATATCATTAAACCACAATAATTTTAATACGAAATATTCATATAATTACATCTTAAATGTCTAGATATTTCATAGTAGGTCTAGGAAAAAAAATATCCTGCCTCTTCCTACGCAACTGCTAGGTCATTCTTCTTTATTTTCAATAATTACTGCTATTCAGCCATGCCCCAATACTATACTAAGCAACAGTTGTCAGTGACTAAATATTGGTTATGGCAAGTATATTCTGATATTTTAGTAAGGTTAAAGAAAAATAAAAAACTTTTTCCAAGGCTACAGAAGTGTGATATGAAGTCTTCCAGTACCCTCTCAATTCACCTGACATTTCTCCTACATATTATCATCTTTAAAGCATTTTTAACTTCATATGTTCATGATAAAAGGTTCTATGATACATGGATATTAGCAGAAAAAGATTGCCGAGACTGGAACTCAATGTGGCCAGCTCAAAAAATATTTTCATGCTAGTTTGACTGCCAAAAAATGCTAAAAATATCAATTTAAAAAAAAAAAATGACCAAAAAGAAGCCTAAAAAAATTATCAAAATGGCTAAAAATAGTCTAAATGTTTGAGCGCTTCCACACTGATTTAGCGATTTTCAGACTGCCAAATTTTCATTTGTCAAAGATAGAATTCCGTCTGAGGACAGAGATTCAACACTCATGATAATAGGGAATCCATGAATTGTGCTTTTACAGTATTTGTAACCAGGATGTGTATTTTCAATATAACTAGGTAATTTTTTTTTTTTTTGATTTCTTTATAGACTTTACTAAGGGGGTTCTATTTACAACGTAACTGTTCTTCTTGAATAAAGATATTTTTCTTCTTAAATTCTATATATAAATTGCAAAGGAGGCAGAGTAAAGGAAAAGAGCAAAACAGATACGTACCAAACTGGAGAGATTAAAAAGGGAGACAGAAGGATAACAGAAGGTTGCCAACTTTGCCATTTTTTGCTACATCTGGCTGACCTTCCCCCACTTTGGCCGATAATCTTTAGGACTAAATTGAACTTATGAGCTTGTTTTCCTTTCTTTTTTTTTTAAGATTATTTTTGCAGCATTTTGAAATAACTTGACAGGTTAAATAGATGAATAATTAGCTGTATAAGAGATACATAAGTAAATAATCCCATCATTTTTACAGGTACGATGCTAGCAAGGTTTAAAAATCCAGATGTTGGTTTTTTGATACTGGTTTTGTTTTTTTTACTTCAAAATCTAGTGAAATCTAGCTTATCCATACATTAGTTTCTCAATTTTTAAAAAAACTTAGATCTGTTGAGTAGCAAACATCTGTGTTTTGTCAAATTCATCCATTTTCTCTTATGTTATATAAGATAACCTGTCATCATATTTATCTTTTGATCTTCTGTCTCGATCTGAGGAACACTGCTTGCCACTTTCCTGAGCCCAGTATATAACAACCTAAAACTTTTGATTCTGGTAATGTTATCAGTGGTTGATCCATTCCCCATCAATTCCACTTACCATCTCAGTCTCCTTCTGGAATGCAGTCAAGGAGGATATGTAGCCATTGGAGCTCAAATAGTCTGCTACAGCTTTGTTCCTGAAACAAAAAGAGAAACCATTAAAGAATAGGAAAACACAGGCAGAATATTGCACAATTTATTTAGGAATTTTTTCCAAGGAAAACAAGAAAAGAGAACAGAGTCTGTTCAAAATCTGCAATGGTTTATCATGATTTTGTCAACAGTTGTTTCTATAATAGGAAATATTAATATTAAGTATTAGTTTTCAATTGATTTTTCAAGTTTATCCCAGTTAACACAACTGAAACAAATGATCATTGCATCAAAAATGAAGGGAAAAATATTGTCAAAGGAATTCATTAGCAAAGAAAAATGTTATAAATATATATGGATTGTATACATTATTCATAAACACTGTTTAGTCTGCTTTCTTTTTCTTTTTTGTATTCTATTTTTCATCACGAGAATTGATTTTTTTTACAGGAATAATATGACAGTGTGACAAAAGAAATTTCTTTTTCTCTCTCTTATCAAGATAACAGCTTTCTTTCTTCGTTAGGAACGCTGTTTATCTCTTTAACCACTCTCTCTTCAGGTCACTCACAACCTATTCAAATCTAGTCTCAACAAGATATTTCTGTCGTTCTCAGAACGGTTGACTTACATTGCAGTTGAAAAGGCCAACATGATATTTCTGTCGTTCTTAGAACGGTTGACTTACACTGCAGTTGAAAAGGCCATTCATCGTTCATTAAATAATAGATAAGGCTACTGTTGCTCCTCCTCCTGTCTCCACTGTGACAGGTATTTTAAAAAGGTAGGCATAGTCAGGTAAGTACTTAATTGATTAATCAACCATTTGGCATTAAATAATACAGTGCAATGACGGGGACATAGGTTCCTGTGTGTACATAAAAACTGAATGCGTATACATCAATCAACACTCCCGCGTCCTCTGACGCTTGAAGCAGTCAACACTATTTACTTAGATTGGTCAGCAGTTGGCAACCAGACGTCAATCCAGCTTTTTTTGCCCGTCAAAGATCTTTTTTGAGGATTCGTTACCAGTTGGTTTTCAGCCAACCTCACTTATGCTCTCCAATTAAGAACCTCTTGCAGTATTGGAATGCAAGCCTAGATAAAGGTTGGGAGCCTGTACACAATACAAAGTAGCCAAATACCCACATCCCTTATTTTTGACACAAAAATGTTAAAAGGAATTTATATGGAAACATACTTAAAAGTTTATATTCATTTTATTTCAAATACAAATACCAACTTTTTTGACAGACAAAAATTTCCAGGTCATTTTTTTCAAGATTTTATACCTTGATTTAATGAAATTCCTTTAGTCCCCCCAGCACAAGTGATTCATTTATTTATCTTATGTAGACATGTTGAGGTTCGGAATCAAAATTCCTTCATAACTCTTAACCAGCCAATCTTTGCTTTTTGGCCCTAGGACCCCCAGAGGAGCTATTCCAGGGCCTCCCGTCATATAGAAATATAACATGAATAGATAGACAGAAATCCATTTGTTAATTCAATCTGTAGGCCCCTTTTAAATGTGGTAAGGTGCTCAGACTCTGTTGAGAATGGACGTTCTTAACAGGCAGTGATCAAAGATAGAGTTAATATTTGAGAATGAAAAAAAAAAAAAGAAGAATTTTGCACAGCTTTGTTAATTCTTGATTCCTATTTCTTTCTATCATTCACTCATTAAAATTCCATCCTCCCTAACACTATCGTGCTAAATAAGTAAACATGGCTAAAAGGTAGTTAACAGACCAAAATAATCCAGAATGCTTATTCTAAGCCAGGCAACATAAGGTAGCCATTATAAATAGAAAGAGAAGGTGATCAACACAAAATAAAGACATCTAATTGAATTACTATAGCCCCATAGATGGCCAGCCGGGCAAACCAGCCAAGGGGGCTATGGATTCTTCTCTCTTTGCTGTGTGTCCCTGGGAACTCTTGGTCATACTTTGGAGATAACACCTTGAAAATTATACCACTAGAGGCCATCTAAAAACAATTCTTGCTTTCTAGGGTCTCTGCAGTCATTTGGGACCTGCCGGAATTTCTTTTTTTTAATCTTTTTATAGATAATTTTTCAGATAATTAGTTCTGGTATAAGCACAGCCTACAATGATTCATTCGTGAAAAACAAAGGAATATTCCTCCTAATCAATTCATGACAAATTTGTACAGGAACTTAGGAGTTGAGATGAAAAGAGGCAACAGCTTTTTTCCCCCCTGAATGTTACTTGACCCATTCAAGACTCCTTGGACACATATATCCTAAAGTTTCTATGACTGTTGGAATATATATCCCGTAGTAGTGCGAGATATTATAATTCAGGCCATAAGCACCTTAATAGATTAGTCATATAAGTGTTAATAAACAAACAGCAGGCTGATGCTGGGGAAATACCGGTTATATATATATATATATATATATATATATATATATATATATATAGGGGGGGGGGTGATATATATATATATATTTTATTTTGACAAGTTATAGCGGAATATAGTAAAAAGATTTTTTTTAAATGAATATGTATAGATATATATTTGAGATGGATATTTACTTCCGTTCTAGATTTTGACACCTTAATCTTTTTGTTAATTAAATCGGTCGTTCCAGAGGATAATCTCTTTGTAGGATTAACCTATAAAAACCACTTAAAGCATTCACCTCAAGCCAAAAAAGCAAAGAAAAGCCGAGAGAGAAGGTGGGGATACGACGATCCGTAGATGTTGCACTTTATTAACACTTATTTCCAAATGATAAACTCTGATCGCCTCTTCGTTAGGACCGATATCTTGAATGTTTCACTTGAGAGTGAATCAGATTTTTCACTTTCATTTCAACAAGGAGATTATGAATATTGTCAACATCTCCATGGGTTATACAGCATAGACAGACACAGAATTATCACCTTAGGCACAAAAAAAAAAAAAATGACACTACATATGATCAGTGGGGGAGGTGTGGGATGGTGTAATGGTTACAAGCACTAAAAAAAGCTGAATTGCTGAATGAAATTTGAGTTTGGACCAAGGCTGTTAACAGTCACTCCATGCTAATGCCCTTACGACAGGCATGAATCCATTTCTCCCCCCAGCTATGACAGTTGGAGCTCTTTAGCCCTCTAAGTCAGTCCAACCAGCCTGGGTGAAAAAGGAGAGTTGAGCGTAGGGCTAGTAACTCTACCTTGTAAAATACCTACTTACTAAAAAAAAACACAGCAGGATCACCCCAGCAGTTTTCCACTGATCTCTTTGCTGTTTGTCTCTCCCATCGTGTTAAACCCCACTGATATATAAGATTAAAATTTCCCCACCATAATTTGAAATAATGACCAAGTGATCAGCAGGCAGCTCTTTACCAACTGAGTCAAGCTGACTTATCTGATATATCTATGAAAATTTATGTTAAAAATATGCAAGGGGATATTTCGTACTAATAGATAAATACATATCTATGAAAATTTGGAATTGAACCCGTGACCGATAGGGTAACCCCTTCAATGTAACATTACTCTAACGATTGAGTTAAACAGCCACCAGTAATGCAAAGGTCTAAATAACCATTTCAATTCTAAGTTCTCATTTTGTTTATTCACAGTCTATATTTGCTTCACGTACAAAAGTTGCGGCAATCATCTTCAGTCAGAATGGAAGCAGTAATGAAGTTTGACCCTGCAGTTAGGTTTGTTCTTAGTCTACAAGAGCAGTAAAATGCAGGACCTACTCAAGTTGGCGGGAGAGTCTTAAATGCTCACCAATTCAAAAAGGGGGACGATTAAAAGGTAGTAGAAATAAAACTAAACTTTACAAAAGAATAGCAAACTGGGATGGATAAGGGGTAGGAAATTGTTGCCAGAGGCATTTACTTTCATGGCATTTGGCAGAGGAATAACATCCCCCAAAAAGCAAACAAGAACAACATTTTTGGTTGAGACTTTCAGATGAGTAATCCACACATGTAAAACGCAATGGCTATCTGTATATAGCAATGTTGACATATGAGATTTCGGAATTGGCCTATTTATTTTTTCATTGTACATATGTATATGTGTGCCTGTGGACGTTTCTTTTTCTTTCAATTCCGCAATGTAAGTCTTTTTTTAATTTCTTAATATGGTAAAACAAATTAAGGGGGGCACAACTCACACAAGAACCAAAGTTGCCACAGCATCAGATTTGTGTGAATAACAGTTTTAATGAGTGCACAGTTACTACACTATAGTCCTAGGCAGAAATGCCAATTCTGATATAAATAATCCAGTAATTTTTGGTAGACAATAAGCTAATTGATATTTAATGAATTCATAAACTTTTATTAACCGCCTCCTTAAAATTTCTGTTAGTTCATTCTCTGGCTGTCACTAGAAATTTTAGTCTAGTGTCAAATTCTATCGTTGACAGACAATACACTAAATATAGGTTTGACATCGGATTAAATTCCCACCTGAAGAGGGTCAGAGAATCAACCAGTCGATAGCCAATGTGTTTACAGAATAAAGATGCCTGGCATAACACCAGCCATCCTTCTGTAGCCTCTAAATCTGGAGAGGAAGACTATCTCGATTCGAATCCCCAAGGAAGACTATCTCGATTCGAATCCCCAAGGAAGACTATCTCGATTCGAATCCCCAAGGAAGACTATCTCGATTCGAATCCCCAAGGATAAGAAACTGACTCAAAGAGATCTGCCGGAGTGAAAGAAAGAAAAAAAAAAAAAAAAAAAAGAAAGAAAAAATATATAAAACCACCATGTAGTGACCGCTGCCTGCACACCACTATAATGATAATTAAGTGGAGACAAAGCTGCCGGCCCAACATTTTCATTGTGATCTAGAGAAGATATCAGCTTACAACAAAATCAATGAACTTGTCAGGCAATACAAACAAGAGTTGCCAACGAACAAAAGCCTCTTGTAGAGACAAGCAGATATGAATTTCTTTTTATAAAACATTTATATCCTAATTCATTCTCTCTCTCTGTTTATGCAATGCAGGCATCCTCTATTATATAGCGGTTTGTGAAATAAGAAGTGGATCCCAACATTTTTGCCAAAAGGACACTCACTCAGAAAGCTCCATATATTAACACTTCCATCAAGAGACTCACTTGATACAATTAAAATTCATTTTTTTCAATCTACAATAAATTTACATATAATTACATAGTTTGTTTTATATATATAATTTCTTTGATTTGGTAATGGAAAAAAAAAAAAACACAACTTTTTGCTGAATTTGTTTCGGCACTAGTGATTGACTTATGATTTACTGCGGTTCAGTTATAACACGGTTACTCTTGGACCCCAAGACACACATTATAGAGGACTACTACTGTAATCAAAGTAGTTACTCTGGAGTATTTCAGAATTCATGAGTGAATGACCATGGGGGAATTGAGATTTGACAAAGGTTGAGATATTTACCCATTATTGTATTATAGAGAAAAACAGAGATGGAAATGTTGAAATAAAAAACACTGCACAAACCAGAATGAGTGGAAATAGTGATAAGGAGGAATAAAAAAAAGAATATATCATTATTACTATTACCAATGTTCAATAACACCCTGCCTGCTGATAGAAAAAGAAGACTTTTTAAAATCTTTTCAGAATATGATATGATATAAAACAAAACTGAATATTTGATATATTGTATATCTTCTTCAGTCAAAACTCAGATGTAAAATAAATTTGAAAACATTAATGGTGAATTTTGACCGAGGAAGATATACAATATATTGAAAATTTTCAGTTACAGCTATAATCTAGAGGATTTGTATTTCGTTAATATCAGTGTACTCTTAAATTAGGCTATTCACATGACTTTGTGGTGTTTATGACCAGTGGTACTGACATTAGGATTAGCCTATACTACACCCAAATCTTGTGAAATCTGAAACCCGGGACAACCTCGATACTGAGGTAGGCAAGTTCGAAATGCTCAACCAGCACTTTATTATAAAATCAAAGTGAAATTCAGTAAAATTAATTGGATAAAACTAAATGAGGAAACACTGAAATTATCCCCCTCCACCAGAGTGTGGCCAGTCCAAAGAAATTCTGTGTTCAGGGTTGGGGGCAAAATATAATTTGGGAAACACTGAAACCTGAATAGAATACAGGTCTGGTCAGTAACTCAAAGGAAACCCTCACATGAGGAACATCTTTTGGCAGCACGCCTTGTTGGGGCTAACCGATTAAAAGATTGGAAAAAGGGGTTGATCAATGAATAATTTACTTCTCTTGCTTTTTGTTGGGCGATGATCACCCAAGAAAGTTTGAATTTTCAAAAAACAAATGTGAATGCTTTTTAGACACAAACTAAGGGGATGATTTAGAAAAAACTTACATTACAAATTCCCCCCCAAAAAAAACCTATTTAGTTGAGGAAAATTAGAAAAAATGAAAATAAAAAAATAAATCTAAAAAAACTTTTTTTTTTTCCTAGACATGAGTAAATGTTAAAATTTTTTAGTTCTCCAGCTCTATCAGTATAGCCTGAATGCAGGATATACACAGCCAGCCGGCTATCCAGACCAACTTGAAAACTGATGAAACCTATGTTGATGCTGACCGTTTCTAATTATGCGTGATTGTGTATTTGAGTTCATGCGAACTTTAGTAAAACTAATATGTGCAACAAACATACTGAGGGCAAAGAGACAATGATCAAAAACAAAAAAGCAGAGCTAAAGAAATTTGACCACCACCTTGGACAGAGAATTGTGAAATCCTCATAAGAAGAAGAAGTCCAAACAAAAGATTACCCTAGATTGGAAAGCTTCCAGAGGAGTAAGACCTACATTCAAGAACAAAAAGATCCCATTAGTTTTTTAAAAAGGGGGTCTACAATCAATGGATCCTCCCAGTAGTCACCACTCAAACTAAGAACCATGCAACGTGTACAAAAGAGGATCATGCTTAACATTACATGGAGAGACCACAAGTTTATCAGAGAAAAAATAGGAGTTTGAGATATAGAATCCATTAAAAAGCTCAAATGGCAATGGGCAGTCCATGTTGCGAGAATATCAGACAATCACAGGACATCATGACACACAACATTGATCTCCAGATATCATATGTGAAATTTTCACCAGTAAAAGATAAGCTGCTGTGACAATTTAGACAAGTTGGGAATACCAGTGCCATGACACCCACAATTGTGAAGTCCAGCAGATCTTGGGGGAAGGTCTATATTCAATGGCAGACATTAAAAGGCTGATGATGATGATGAACAGGTAAATGCTAGAAGCATGTCACTCTTATTGGAGTGTCGCAGGTAGTCAAGGATGTTGTTTCTTCAAATAAACAAGTTACTTTTTCTTCTCTTCAAAATGAGTTAATGTTACAGAGATAAAAGGGAGAAAATCTAAAACCACTTGCAAAGTGGAACTTGTTAAGTCATCAAATAAAATACGTAAATTATCCTTGAGAAGGTGCTGGGTGGAGTAACGATTACCGGACGGGAAAATGGAATCGGTGAACAGCATTCAAGTTTCAACCAGGACTTCTTGAAATAACTTTGCATTAATGCCCTTGGGAAAGGCAGTCAAATTCAAGCCCGGGTAAAGGAGGAGGGTTAGGTATTGGACTGGCAACTCCAATTCATAAAAAAACCTACTTGCTACAGAAATTGCAGCTGAAATACCCCAGCAATTGTCCATTTTGCGTGGTTACTGCTCTATGCTCCACAAGGAGTCTAAGGAAAAAATAAACATTAAAGTCATCTGAAGATATTTTCATAATTAAATATGCAAATTTGGTGTTGATGCTTTCCTGAAGATAAAAAAAAGACTGATAACCCTATCTGAGCCAAAAGACCAAAATCTAGTAGCAGATTGATGAAAACATACAAAATAGCCGGTGGGGGTTGTTCCATTTTATCATTAATGATTTATAATGAGTTAAACTGAAAGATCAGAAAAAATGATATCACAATCTTCCTCAAGAGAAACTTCTTTTCTGTAGAGCAGTAAATTGTTTTGCAAACTCTTGATTATGAGTTTGTTTCTTCGTGGGTACATTATGCACACCATGCTGGGGGAGGGTTGGTACAGCCCAACAAAATCTAAAGGAACAGAACTATGAGACCAAATAAAAAATTTTCTTTTCCTGTCAATGCAATCTAAATTTGTTTTAGAGTTATATCAATATCCATAAAGAAAAGAAAGCAATGGTTTCAGACTTATTGATCCACCCTCGTATATAAACAAGTATGTATATAAGCGTGTCTTTGAATTGTGAAGAGAAGAAAAATAACTACTTGCCGAGATCAAATGAGAGTATCAGAAGTGCCAATAATCATTGGAATACTGGGAAGATATAGTGGACCTTTGTGAGGAGAACGAAACAATTAGAGATTTGCAGAACAGGGTACTGTGTGTAGGGGTGGTATCCTATAATCTTGCAAGACTACAGATTAGCACCACAAAAACCTCAACTCTCAGTCTCTCCAGGGTGCAAGCCTGGGCAAGGTTGTAAGGAAGAAAAACAGTTGACCATGAAGCAAGTCTCCCTTCTCCAAATGCTAATATTATCCATGGGAAGGGCAAGGCCCTATACAGTTTGGCACCAGTGTCGTTAGAATTAAAAACTAGAGGCTAGAGACCCTAACGTAGTCAGATCCCGTTCTGTCAACCTTTGCAACAACATCGTATTGTAGAGCTCAGTAATGTTAGAGATTTGAGGAGACTTGCTATCACTTGATCCCCAATGAGTGTGAATGTTGTTAAAGTAGTAGTAATAACAGTAATATTGATACTCAAGAAGTTGTGTAGGTAGGAAAATTAGTTTGATTAATTCCCCAAACAAAAGAAAGCTGTGTAAAATGGCCAATCACTAAAGACTTGAAAAAAATTTATCTAACCTATCAAGCAAAATAGGATTGATTGAGAAGATGAACAACTTGTAAATAATAACAAACAAAACAGTTCAATCTGATTTGAAGGATGGACTCTTTACTAACTCATCATGGTCAAAAAAAAAAAAAAACACTCTGGGTCTGGTTTCTCCCTCTCTCTTTGACAGCTGCTGGGGTATCTATTTCAGATCAAAAGAAGACCAGTCAAATCCAAATTGATCACATGATTAATTTTTCAACAGACCCTACCCTACTCACAAAACATACTATGAAATGTCTTAAGATTGTTATCTCTCTGCCCCTAATCCTGTCTTGTTTCCCTAGTACTGTATATAATATATATATATATATATATATATATATATATATATATATATATCCTACCTTGTGGTACTGGATGGATAATGGATAGTCTATAGCACACTGAAAGTTGTAATACAACGAAACAGCTGTCTGTGGATGACTCAATTATTAATCATTTTATATATATATAAGTGCGATTTTTAGCAATAATTTCAACCACCACCATGCTTTTATATGGAACCCTCACTGGCACAGAAAACTGAATAGGGAAACCAATCTCTAGTTTTGGTCAATGAAGCTTGATTTCATACTAATGCTCCTTGGGAAGGTATGAATCCACTTCTCCCCCCTAGGCTATAGGTAAAGAGAAGGGTAGTCAGAGCCCTTCAGCCCTGTAAAAAAGTTCATTCTGAGCTTGAGGATAGCAACCACATCTAGAAAAGAACCTACTTGCTGTCAGTAGACAGGCAACTGCTGCTGGTAATGTCACTACTACTAATGTTGATAATGTTCTTCAGTCAGCTGTTTTTTAATTTTTTTCTCAATCCTATCGCCTTATTATTTTGAAATCATCAAAATACAGAAAATTGACAGGAAAATAAACTTTGTTTAAGCATGGGTGTTAGCTGACAAAATTACAAAGTCTAAAACTTGATACCAATTCAAAAAATATTCCCATACCAGTTTGACAGTCAAGAATACTAAATTTTTTGAAAATAGCCAAAAAGGGCCAAATAAGTTGAAAGATGCTAAAATTGATTGGGAGATGGCCAAAAATGGCCAAAACATTTAAGCACTTCTACACTAATTTAGCAATTTTTGTGCTGTTAAATTTTTATTTGTCGAAGAATTCTGAAGATGAAGATTTGACATCTATGTTCAAGGTATGCATAAAATCTAGACACGGAGACAGATATGCATAACTTCATTCAAAAATATGTTCAATATGGTCTTCATTATTAGCGATTAGTAATACCAATGTGTCCAGACATTATGCCCACCCTGTATTTGTATAATTTACCCACATGTAAATAATTCTATACTGGTACTTGGCTACTGTTTTTATATTTCATTAGAAGGAAAAATGTCAAAACAGGACTATTTTTCCTATCAAATGTAATTGTTTAATCAGAGAGCAATTCTCGTGCACCTGAGTCTGACTGCCCAACAAGGCGACATAAAAAGCTGTTCATGGCTGTTGTGAAAGCTGTCTGGACGAAGAGCATTATCAGCTAGCCAGCAAGTAACTCACCTCTCTCTGAAATAGAGAGAGAGACAGTGGGGAAGGGGCCTGGAAAGCAGGATTAAACAGGAATCATTCTTGGCTGGCTACCTCTCCATGAACAACTGGCACTGCCAATAATAGACGTAACCTAAGCAACAGGCAAAAAAATATTTGCAATTAACAATGAATCGGTTGATTAGCAGAGTGATTGAGCTATCTGCCAGACATATGGCAGTCCCCCGTGACACAAGAGGTGAAGGAGAAGAAGAGCGCTGTTTTAATAGTGGGGAAACGCGGGCTAAAAAGAGAAAATATTAATTCAAAAATATTCAAAAAACGCTAATTAAAAACAGTGCAAGAAACAAAAGAGCATTAAGGATAATTCCAATTATCACACTTGTAGATAATTTGACTAACAGACAAGTTAATATTTCAATGTTTATTCTCATCATGTGATGAACAAAATGAAAACGCTAAAATAATAAAACAGCTAAAAATTTCGCTGAAGTGAAGATATCCGCTAACTTTTATAATAGGAATTTAACTCTTATTTGGTTTTTTGCTCTAAACCCCTTGAAAACCTAGAGAGCAGAAATTTTATTAGTTGTGCCTATAACCATTCACATCATCTTCAGAACATCAGATAAAGATGATTTTAATATCTTGATTAATCTTTCATCAGTGAACCCCAGTGAAAAAGTTCAACATACATTCAGATTAAAAAAAAAAAAAAATTACAAGTTCGTAATAGTACATTATATGAAGCATTGTCAATCACTATTGATTTTTGAGTAGTATTTCATTTTAATTCTTGTTAGTTATCCTACTATCAACTCAGATCGTTAGTGAGTGAACAGCACCGATCGAAAATAAAGAATAGAATCCAAACTGTTTACTTACAGCCGTAGATTGACGGTCCGAGTAAATTGCAATGAAAATAAACAGAATTTAAGAAAGAAACACTCATCAAAAATCAAAGAACAAAGCGACTTTCCCTGGCCAGAGCAAGAAAGCCGATAAAAAATACAGGAAGTCAAAGTCCTGTGTGCCTTATCTCAGTGCTTCTTCAACAGGTGAATGATTCATCCAAGTGTGAATAAAATTATTGGGGAGGGGAAGAACAAAACTAGAGGAAAGGAATGAAACTGGGGGTGGGGACACAATAAAACTCGAGGGATGAATGAAGAGTGAATGAAACACAAAAAAATACTCAGTCATTAGAAACGGTCAACCAAGATGGTCAACAGTTTCTCCAGTTTTTAAATCAGTGTGGCTGGCGATATATGTATTTATCTTGAGTAAATATCCACACATATCCATCAAGAGAGCTAGAGGGCTGAAAATTTCAATATTTACTCATCATGTGCACAGAATACTTTCTTTTATTCTCTTCAAAATTCCCACCAAATGAGTTTTTAGCGTTTGTATAAGGTGGGAGGGGATTTACAAAGCATGTCTAGGGTTAAATTCATCCTTTAGTTAGTACATTGGTCATATGACAGTTCCTATTGAGGATTATATATATATATATATATACATATATATATATATATATATATAAGAAATGGATATGAGGTTCAACAGGATGATTATGCATTGCATTATATCATTATTGGAATGATCACAGATGAAGTAGTTATTAGGGCCTTTGCAGCAGCTGTTTAGCTCAATGGTAAGAGCAACATTATGTTGAAGCAGCTACCCTATCAGTTGCAGGTTCAATTCCTAAAGCAGCACCATATTCTTTGATTGTTTATTCTGTTTAATTATCTAAGCCAAATGATACACTGACTGTGTAATAATGGGAGATCATTTCAAACAGAGTTTCAATATAATATAATGAGATTATATATATCTATAAGCAATGCTTTTTTAAATCTGGACTTAAGCACTATGGTAGATGGGGAATAATGTGTGAACAAATACATCATTTAATTTGGTTCTACTGACCAAGCAGTTCTAGGTATGGCAGGGGTTCAGAGCTAAGGCTTCAACCCTATCTAGCTGTCCTATAAGGGATATCGAGTCTATAGCCACACTGAAAAGTTGTAATACAACAAAACAGCTGTCTGAGGATAACAATCAATTATCAATTATACATACATGTGATAAAATTTCCCAATAATATCCATCGGCATACTATTTTTTTTATCTCACCTTGAGCAATCCACCTGAGATAAGCCATTCTACTTTTGTATTCATTAACCACCACCCCCCTCTGCACACACACGCACACACAAAATTCTCTTATTTGAATCCAGGTAAAGGCCAGAAAAATGCCAATTTTCAGGGCAGGAAAGGTGGATATAAGACTCTTCTCACCCACCACCATTTGATATTGAACTACGTTATATATCCAGACTCACACACACACACACATCCATCTTTTTGGGATAACATTATCTATATCAAGGGGTCCGGGAGGTCTAACAATCGATATAGATGATGTAGTTCAAACTCTAGCAGAAACAGTTTGCATTCATTCCGCACTAATGCTTTTCGGAAAGGCATGAATCTACCTTCTTTTTTTTATTTTTTTTTATTCCTAGCTATAGGTGAATAGCAGGGCAGATTGTGCTCTTCAGCTATGGCCGATGCTGAACACAGATGCTCCACTTTGAACTACATCAGCGAGAAGGGGAGATTCTGTCGACTTGGTATCCCAGGAGCTTCGTATACAACGCCTTGGCTACCCCCGCTAGGAGATATCACTTCAATGCTATTCCATTGTCTACAGAGCCAAAAGGAGGCCTTTTTTTTTTTTACTATTATTATTGATGAATTCAATTGAAATATCCTTTAGTGGAAAAGACACTTAAATCAAAGACCACTAGATTGTGCTAGAAGGGTGGAGGTTATTTTTACATGACTCACTTGTTCAGTATGAACACCCATATTAGTAGAGGGGAGGAGTGGGAGTCATAACAAGCAGGGTAAGTTTAATTCAGTAGTCATTGTTATGACAATCGGTCGTTTTCTTTCTTCTTTCTTTTGAAAAAAAAAAAAAATAATAATAATAATAATAATGCTACAAAACAAACAGTGGGACGGAAAAGAAACGAACTCAACTTAGTCACTTAATAAAAAACTGTCACAGTCGGGACTAGGCCAGATACAAACTGAGGGACCAATTTAACATAAACATACATAGCAAATTGAACCCTGAGATAAAAAAGGAGTGGGGGGTAAAAAAAAAAAGAAAAGAAAAGACAAACGTTTTTCTAAAGATACAAGAAGGTGCAAATGTTTGATTTTTCAGTCCTCTAACTCCACCTGGCTTTCAAGACAAGTTAAAAGTTCCGGCAAATGAAGGTTGCATTTGAATGATCAGAGACCAGTGCTAAATCATGCTATGCAAACCATGGTCATCATATATATATATATATATATATATATCGCATTAGATTATGGTAAGACTAATACATACACACACACATTTTTTATTTATATATATATACTTAAGATTTGGGAGAGAAAACAACTGCCACATTTCTTGATTTTAAAACTTCAAAAGTCACTACACTTTTACCAAAATTTTTCATAAAAATTATTTTTAAATAAAGTTATATATATATATATATATATATATATATATATATATATATATATATGAATTACTTCATATCATCAAGAAACTCTTATTCGAAATGATCTGTTATTACATGGTTAATACATAACTCAACTTAGATGATGCAAATAGAATAAACAATTGAAGAAAATGGAGTTGCTGTGGGAATCCGCTACCCTATCGGAGGCAGGTTCAATTCGTGCAGAACCCCCATTTCCTTTAATTGCTTATTCTATTTACATTGTTTTAACAGAGTGACATATTAACCCTGTAACGGCGGGAGATCATTTTGAATAAGTTTCTATATAGTATAACGCAATTCATAATCTATTCTGTCAGACCAAATATGTACGTTTCTTAAATACACACACACACATATATATGTCTGCAGCAAGAATTGAACCTGTGACCAATAGGGTAGCTGCTTCAACATGGTGTTGCTCTTAGCATTGAGCTAAACAGCTGCCAGTATTGCAAAATCCCAAAGTTTCTTTTAACGCAACACTCATGTCATTGGGAAATGGATATACGATCCAACTGAATTATTACAAATTGCGTTATATAATACTGAAATTGTAAAAGGTCTGTAAATTCACAATGCTCAATATAAAATGTTTTTAAAGAGCTTGATGATAATATCTTTAATCCAGAAGTCAGTTTATTAATGCAAAAAACTATATATATATATATATATATATATATATATATATATAAAATGGTCTGCCTAGTTCTACTTGGTGGCTGATGTACTCAGGTATTTGTCATGAGCACCAATTAAGAGTTGATTTTCAAAACAGACATGCCCACTCCATTAAAATGGTTGGTGCAACACGTTTGCTCCCCCTCCACCTTCATGACCGTCCTTCAAGCTTTGTGACAGACTAAACTAAGCTCAGTAAATATTGAGATATATATACATATACATATATATATATATATATATATATAATGTGTGTGTGTGTGTGCACACATGCACCCCCCCCCCCAACAGTCATACATATAATACAAGCAACTAAAAAAACAGGACAAATGGGCTATGAAGTAAGGCAGTAGACACACACACACACACACACACACACACACACAGGTAGTTGGTATGTTTGACTGAGGGGGGTAGAGAGAAGGGAGTAAAGACTGGTACATTTTTGTACTCCTCATCCAAATTACACAGCTGACCCTTAGATCATGGTACAGCAAAGTACATGGGTCAAGTAGGAGTCATGCTGTACAATTTTATTGCAGGTCACCATTCCAAAATATTTAGAATAGACTGAGAAAATACATGCAAATAGCCAAGCTATTCTGGACGGGGGTGGGGTTAAAAGAGGAAAGAAAAAAATAATCAAGCTTCCGTTTTCATTTCTAAGGTAAAACAAGCTGGCTGATGACACTCCTGCACAGACCAGGCCAAAACACCATCCTTAGATCTTACGGTAACATTCAGTAATAACATAATCCTCCGGCACTTCAGCTTGTTGCTTTATGATATAATGTGCTCAAAGTTATTAAGCTTAGTCTGGTACAAGGCCATAATAGTGAGTACTGAACTCTCAACACTAGTCTAATCGACCTGTTGTACAGAAAGCCTCTACTGTGCTCAATTGTAGGGGTATCAGAATAAGCGGGGGGGGGGGGGGGGAATGGTCTGACACAGTTGACAATCTGAACAAAAAGTCAGAGAAAGATTTATAATAGAGGTGGGATAGGCACATTACAGTATTAACGGGGATGAAAAAATTCTTTTGGTGGTACAAAATTTAGGTGGGGGGGGGAGAAAAAATTGCTGAAATTAGCAGATACAATTGAACTAATTGCGTTTATAAACACAATTGGTTTAACAAAGTTCTCCCCCTTGCATTGTATATCACCATTGTCTTTTGATGGGAAAACTGTCAAATCTGTTACCTATCAACCTCAACCATCAGGGAGGAGAAAATAGATAGATTCTCAAAATTTAATTAACAGAGAGAGAGGACCGGGGGGGGGGGGCAAATGATCGAGTGGGAGGGGAAGCATGAGAGTTAGCCGATAATAGATCTAATGGAAACTTCTTGGAGATCAAGTGAGCGAAATGTTATTGGGGGGTTCAACAGTATAGGATTCTATTTGGTTGGTCCTAAAATCTAAAAATCATACAATATTCAGAGGGAGTCACTTCTTCAACATCTCTCCTTGAAATGGAAATCTATTCACAAGACAGATTTCTAAAACCAGATCTAAAAAACAATTACATTTTTTTTCTAATTGAGTGATATGCTTTTGGAATAAATTGTCTAGACATATCAAAAATAGCACAAGTGCAGTGGGTTTTTTGATTAATTAAGATAACATGAGAAATTATCAGAAGAGCATGAGCTCTCAAAGACATTTTTTTTTATCTGTCTGTTGAAATTTTCAACGGAATCCGATTTGTATATAGTGTATATTCATGTACATTCAACTGCAAGTTCATGGATTTCAAAGTTGAGGAGTAAATATTGTATATAATTGGAGAAGCTCAACAACTACTTGAAAAAAATAAAATAATAACTGACTGATAACATTAAGCAAAGGATATAAGATTTTGAACAATTTGCATTCATAGTTACATATTTAGTTTAAATGTTATAAACAACTTTATATCATTATAAAAAAAATAATACATCAATATTGATATTCTAATATAAGTTTTCATTCATTTTGAATGAAGTGTTTGGGACAGACTGATTTCAACAATAACTGTTTGATAACATTATCTATGATTAATGGCTCCCTCTGTACAGGATAATCATAATCTGTCAAGTTCAGAGATAAAGTATTGTTCAACACATTTCAGTGATTAATATCTCCATAGCTGCATGCATGGATACATTTTGCAACCAGCACACAAAGGAAATTAATGAGTGCACGAAAGTTCACTTACCTAAAAAAATTTTTTTTTCTTAAATGTAATAACTATACCAAGCATCTGAATAGTTAGTTGACTAGCTTTGTAATAAGTTTCAGTTTAGCCATTTCTAGCAACTCTAATAATAATAATAGTAATGATAATATTAATCCCTGTATAGCATGGGTGTTGGCAAATTTTTCTACTAAGACTGAGTCAGTGTTGCCGAATCAAAAAATATTTTTGCTCTAGTCTGATTGCCAAAAAGAACTAAATAGAAAATAGCCCAAAACACCAAAAAGCTGCTTAAAATGTTGAAATGAATAGCCAAAATATTCAAGCACTTCCATGCTAATTTAGCAATTTTTGTACCACCAAAACAAGGAACTCATATTTTATTCATCAAAGATGGTGATTTAACATCCATGGTATTCATGGGTGTTGTTGGCATTAATTCGTTTCAACATTGCATCACATAAAAAATAGGAAATACTCATTGAAGCTTTATTTTAATAGAACCACAAAGAGAACCAAGTTCAAAGTAAAGAATAAAATCTCAACTAAATATTAGTACTACACACATATTATATCAAAACATACCAACACAGTTTCACTTGCCAAATTTGCAACATGAGATTTTGCACACACTGACCACTAAAAATTAGAGAGAACACTGATGGCTGATATATTCTTGGGCCTTCCTCAGCTTGGTTACACCATGTGATCTTCAGAAACTGAGTAGTATTTTTTTTTCATTCTCAACAAGAAGTTGTACTACTTAGACCATAGAATGTGACGTACCTCCTAGTAAGACTGAAAAACACGGAGGAGACACTGGGATAAAAATACCACAGATTAAAAGATAATAACCACAAAAATGTTTGAAATAATATGATTCTAATATCTGACATGTATTAAATGAAGTCGTAAACCACATTAAGCTAGAAAGTCTGTTTTACTGCACTGGATCATATATTCATTTCAGTTAGCCATGGAGAGTCAGCTACAGAACAGAGCTGAGGCAGAATTTAGTGCTTCTGCCAACTTACAGCACTATTAGTGAAGGTGAGGCTCATTACCACTCAATTAAAGAGACTTTAAATCTGTCTTTTAAAAGCCCATCATCAAGCAGTTAGGGTTATTCTTATACAAGACAATACTTGAAAAAAGAGTATAAAAATAAATGGTGCAACACAGGCATGGTTGTAACTAGCCACTGAATGCAAGGCCATTACATGAATGTCTGTGGTAGGGGGTGGCCAAACTTGTTTGATGTAAGAGCCACATATGGTGATCTTTAGAGGTTTCAGAGCCGCAAGACATCAACAAATTTTATACGCACATTCTAATTCTTACATCATCAGTCTTATCGTCTGTCATTGAACACGGACCTTCCCCCGGATTAACCATGTCTCTCTATCGTGGGCATCGCAGAGCCAATATTTTCTGAACCTGTCCAGTTAGTCTCACCATCTCTGGGTATCCATGTTGTCTGCCATTCTAATAAATGCTATGGTGTCTCCGACTCCTATTTTTCCCCTAATATACACGTGATGTTGAGCATGATTCTCTCGTGTGTACGTTGCTTGGTTCTCAGTTATAACAAAGTACACATATATACCCCTACTGGTACCCTCAATCCTCTTTAACCCTTACTGAACTGAGTTTTTTTCATACCTCCTCCACTTCACCATCACCCAATTCTTTCTTTCAGCATAGAAGAGCAAGGTCTCGCTCAAATCTAGAATCAAAATCTACATTTTGATTCTTGATTTTTTTTTCTTCATAAACAATGAACTTTAAACTTACGTTTTGATCCAGTGGGGTCCTAGTACATACCCAGTATGAAAATATCAGGGACAGAGAGAGGGGAGAGGTAAAAGGGGGACAAAGAATCAGAGAGAGATGGGGGAGAGATGGGGGAGAGACGGGGAAAAAAAGAAAATAACAAAGAGAAAGAGGAAAAGAAAGAGAAAGAAAATCACACACACACAGGAAAAGAAAGAGAAGGAGAATCACACACACACACAGGAAAAGAAAGAGAAAGAAAATCACACACACACACAGGAAAAGAAAGAGAAGGAAAATCACACACACACACAGGAAAAGAAAGAGAAGGAAAATCACACACACACACAGGAAAAGAAAGAGAAAGAAAATCACACACACAAAGGAAAAGAAAGAGAATCACACACACACAGGAAAAGAAAGAGAATCACACACACACAGGAAAAGAAAGAGAATCACACACACACAGGAAAAGAAAGAGAATCACACACACACAGGAAAAGAAAGAGAATCACACACACACAGGAAAAGAAAGAGAATCACACACACACAGGAAAAGAAAGAGAATCACACACACACACAGGAAAAGAAAGAGAAGGAAAATCACACACACAGGAAAAGAAAGAGAAGGAAAATCACACACACAGAGAAAAAAGAGAAAGAGAATTACAGAGAGAGAGAGAGAGAGAGAAAGTGAAGGAGAATTAGAAAGAGATGAAATATACAATCAGGCCAATGGCATTACTCATTGCTGATCAGACACTATTTATAGGATATCACACACAGTATCCAACCAGGTTATTGTCGGCCAACACACACACACACACACACACACACACACACACACACACACACACACACACACACACAGAGATCTCCCTCTCTTTCTTTCCCAATTTGCAATCAGACCAAAACCCAAACCAATGCAGTAGTAGGGTCTGCAAGCAGAAATGCTCTCAATCAGAATGTCTTTTTTGACACTCCAGTCAGTAAGTAACGGATCTCCTTTGTGACTAGTCACACAATAAAATCATTACCTGCAGCAGGATATAATCAAGTTACATCTGACTGATCACGCAATAGCTTTCATACAAGTTTTTAATAGAGAAGCACTTTAAGTATATAAGGAGATTTATGGCTGACCACTTATAGACATACTGAAGAAGCACCTTGCCAATGTGCTTAAAATGTAAAATGCATAATACCAGTTATGATGTACAGGTGTAGGACATGTAAACTGAATTAAATTTTTTTTTTCTTTCTAAATACTGAATTTGTTTCTCTAGAAGCATACATAGTTTGAAATGGCAGGGAGGAGGTATTTTTATCAGAAATTTAAAAAAATCTTTTTTTTTTACTATAGTAGCAGAGTCAAGTGTAATGAACAACAAACCAAGAAAATCATCACTCATTATGGGAGTAGACAATAAGTAAGCAATATAAATACTTATGAGAAATGATTTCAACTTTATAATTATATTGAAACTTCTATAATTCTTAGAAATATATAATTTCCATCTATTAACTGAATGTATGGAAACTTAATGGGTGCTGACATTGTTGCAGCCCATCTATGGTTTTATTGGAATCTTATACTAGCAGACACAATATTGTTTTGAAGGACCCAGACTTGCATCATCCAAAAGATTATTTTATTGGTCTTCACAGATTGTGATTTATTTCATTGCACAACCCTTGTTTTGATCTAAGTTAGATCAACACGGCATGAAATTTCTATTTCTGTTTCAAGATATTTTTATATACCCTAACACCAAACAATTTTATATACTACTTTTCGTTCAGTTTTGGGTTTTGAACATGAATTGACAAACCAAACTTTTGTTCCCCATACGAATTTTATTTCAAGATTTACCTTGAAATACATGTACAGAAAAAAAGTTTAGCAAAGAGACCTTTATCAATATAATCAATTCCCAGAATCTTCATAAATTAGATTTAAAAAAAACTGAATTTTCACGACAATACTTATTTCAGGCTATTTAACTTCATTTCCAAAGTTGCGGGAGAATGAAAGTTTATGATTAAAGTTGTAATAAACTTATTCATGATTTTTGAATTAAATAGACTAAGTGAACTTTCATTTTCCATCTCGTGATAAGAATTTTAATCAATTTTTTTTCTTTTTCAAATATACATACATGAGTAACTTTATAACAACTACAATTGAGAACCTTCATTTTCCCCACAACTTAAAAATTATTTCCTGTTCTCTATCTTCATTCTGGAACAAAATTACAAGAATTCCTTTGCCAAACTTTTTCTGTTCATATATTTCAAAAAAAAAAAAAAAATTTTTTTTTTTTAAATATCGAAATAAAAATTCATATGGAAAATGAAAGTCTTGTTACTCATTCAATTTCAAAATCAAGAACTAAAAAAAATGAATGATTGAAATTATTGGTGTAAAAATATATTTAAGATATTTCAAAACAGACATTGCCGCTTTAAGTTTAATCACCACAAGGATTGTGTAATGAAACAAAGTGGTATTGAACTTGACCATTGATTAGTTTTGTAAGCAAAAATCTGAACTATTCAACTATCTTTTCTGCCTCATCTTCTGCCCTTCTTATTAAACTATTTAACCTTCCCCTTACATATTTACTGAAAGAGTAATAATTGATGCAGGTAGGACAAGCATGAGATTTTTTTCCCCTACAAAGTAGCCTAATTGCTTTCCAAGGGTTTTTCTTCTTTCAGCACTTGTCTAATTCTTTGGAACTTGACACGGTTGAAAGATTCAAGAATAAAAGCAATTTCTTTTAACAAGAATGTAATATATACCCTCCATTACACCTGGTGCCATTACAGGGGCAGATTATATCGTCAGGCAAAAATTCATCCTCTACCCAGGGTCAAATTAAAATTTCCTGTGCACTTAAGTATTGTATGTATGACCAGGCCCTTCTCCCCAGTTTCCCCAATAAGGGAGTCTGCAAATCCAAGGTTCTCGACCCGTGCCTCATCAGTAGTGTTGATATATACATTAATTTAATGGTTAACAACTGTCAATGTCATTTTATTAAATGTAGTTGATCCAAAAAAAGGACAAATTGTGATTGCATCTGATAGACAGAATGTCCAGTGTTTTAGTTTTAATGTGATAAAAACCAAAATCAATCAGTTTTCTTTTTAAATTTTATTCTACTTGGGGATTAAAGCCCTTTTTTTTATCTTGTTTTCTGAAATATGTAAATACTTTTGTTTGATTGGTATTTATTTTTTACTTCTTTTTTTCTTGGCAAGCCCTTAAGACTATCAAACATACAGAGCTATTTGCCATTGCTTTTACCCCAATAAGCACAATGAAAGATCTAATATAATGAACTCTTGATCTAAAATACAGAATTCACAAATATTTACTTTGCTGAGCATGGTCTACTGCAAGGCCAAATAGGGTTGTAAAAATGTGTTGTGCTAATCTTGTACGGTAGGAGGATAGAAAACCCGTATTCGGAATCAGAGATGATCACCCGAGATGAAATACAAGCACAAAACATCTATCTCATATACACTGATGAGCCAAAACATGATCAACAGCCTCATAAGGTGTTGGTCCTCTATGTGCCTGCAAAATAGCTCTTATCTAATCAGGCATGAACTTTAATTGCTGCAAGGTATGTGGTAGATGTTCTGCAGATCGGACTTGGTCCAACGCATCCCATAAGTGCTAAGTGAGATCGGGCGAGTTTGGTGACCAGAGCAACACAAAGAAGTCTTTTTCATATTCCTGAAAGCATTTGCGTACAACTTGTGTAGTGCGTCATCGCACATTTACCCACTGAAAGATGTCACTGCCATCATTGGAGACCATTGCCACGAAGGAGTGTACTTGGTCTTCAATGATGTTAAGGTACGTGGTATGCAACAGAGTACCTTCCACATGAATGAAAGGACCCCCGTGTATACCATCAGAAGGTAGCTCAAACAATTGCACTACCTCTAGTGTCTGGTTGTTTTCTAACAATGCATCATGGTACCATCGTTTCCCCAAGATAACTACTTATACGAACCCTACTGTTCACTTAATACAGGAGAAAGCAAGAATCTTCAGGCCAAGCAACCTACCATTATACGAGGTCCAGTTCCAATTCTCTGATGCACATTGAAGATGCCTTTGGAGATAGACATTAGTTAGCATTGGTACTCAGATTGGTCAGTGACTACACAACCCTAAACATAACAAGGATAAATGTATGGTGTATTGTGAAGCATTCCTTTCTTCACCTTAGAGCTATCTGCAATTTGTGCTTTAGTGGGCCTTCTGTTGGCCCTTGGTTGGCAGCAAAGCCATGACTCACCTCTGGCATTGAGGTCTTATCCTGTCAGTGGATAGCGATCTTTTCCTCCTCTGACCAATGCCAATAGGTACTCACCACAACCAAATGTTGTGGAAAGTAACTATAGTTACAGAGCTGTTTCTGAAATGCTCTCGCATAGTCATATGGCCAAAACAATTTGGGCTCCATCAAAGTCACTCAAATCTTTCATGTCCATAATTGCGTTAAACACATCAAATAATTACTCCAGGTTGGCTCACCTGCTTTTCCTGCTGATCATAATATTCTGGTTCATCAGTGTACGTACAAAGTAAATATATTGCTGATGATTCTAATATAGAAATGCTTTGAATATGAGGAAGAAAGGGATTGTCAGTGGTCGGGTATTAATGCAAGTATTACTGATAGAATATCTAACACAGAAATCATGAAATCAGTACCCACAAGACTCAAGGACAAAAATTAAAGTCCATCTACCTTCCCACCTGACTAAAATTCAAAATAAACACAAAATTGATTTTTAAAAAAGAAAACAATTTACGCATTTTATTAATATAATCTCTACATTCTCTAAGAAGAAAAATTAAATTAAAAGACTAAAATTTAAAAAAAAAGTACAGGAAAATACCTGTGGTTGGTGAGCTACTACCTGGCTAGAGGACTTAACAAGAAGATAAACAAGTATGTAAGACAAGGTGGGCATGAGTTGAGCTCACAGGTGAGCACCATACCTTTCTTGGTCGGCTAACAGAAGAAAAAAGTGAAGAAAAAATGAAGGTATGTCTACAACAAAACGAAGCCTATTAAGTCAAATTGCTTCCTCCCTCAACCCTTCCCACTCGAGATCACCTGTAAATTAGCCAGGTAGTCTAGACATAGGGGGACTCCTACCCGATCA
>OY735242.1:4722597-4782597 GCA_963457665.1 Thysanoteuthis rhombus
TCATTCATTTAGTGGATTGGGAAAACAGAAGGAACAAATAAATAACATTGAAATTTATTTTAAATAAGTATCAATTTCAATTTTTTTTTAAATAGAAAAAAAAAAATTTTCCTTGTGATTGCACCTAATTTGGATAGATAAGTAAAATATTGTTCTTCTGGGCAACTTTTTAAAAATTCATTTGCTAACTTATATTTTAGGTCTGTTTTCTGTAAAATGAAAAAGAAAAAAAAAACTCTTGATTTTTATAGATTTTGAAATAATTATTTGAAATTTTTTTTCTAACACCTAAATTATTTCTTTGAATTCTTGTTTTTTTTCATACACTTTCCAAATCTGAGATTTTACTAATCAAAATACAGCAATATGATTAATCAAATATAATTAGTGAAAAAAAAGAATACACTGGAAAATTTTTTTTTTTTTTTTAAAAGCTTTTCTCAGAAACCTTGTGAGAGTAGCTTCCCTTTATGATTATTAGATCCACGAATTTCAAGTCTGAAATTGGAGGGACTACTGGTAATTGTTTTTAGAAAGTCTTAAATGTACACTGCTTAGAATTAAGTTATTTTCTCTCTTACTCATTGCACCCCCCTCTTGCTCTTTCAGCATCTCTATGAAATCTTCACTCCAATCAGCAGCCGATAAATAAACATCAATTCCCCCCCCTCTTATTGTAATTGTAACCCCTATATATTTTGTGGGGTGTTTTCGAGAGGCTAATTTGAAAAAACCTTTTATACACAAAAAATTTCATGGGGTTATGTGGTATGATTTTTGCAGAAGGCCATCAAGGACAGACTCTTGGCAAATTACAAGTTGTGAAAATTTGACCATAAACCAATCATTTCCTGGTTTAAAAAAACAGAAAATTTTGAATTCTCCTATACAAATTTCAAGACAATCTACTTTTTAAATCTAAGAGATAAAATTCAAATTATTTCAAAAAAAAGTCAGCTGTCTCAGAATAGCCTCAAATTAATTTAGTTATTTTTTCTTTAAAAGTTCAAACTTAGAAATGATGAAATATTGAGCTTTTTCATTTCTTGAATAAAGAATTTCAAGGCTTCATATTTGCACTAAAACTGAAGATATACTAACCTTTGATACTACAAAAAAAAATTTTCATTAATGCCTCTACCTGGGCTGTTTCACAATGGAACAACAGTTACCAAGCTAGTCTCACGGTTCATTCGATCTTCACTCGGTGCCCCATCCTTACAGGCTCGTATCGTACTAAGAAAAGTTTCGATTCATTCTTGTGATTATGTCTCATTTTATTTTTATTTATTTTTGGTCAATTCATTCTTGTTGAAAAAATGAAAATGAAAAAATGAAAATGAAAAAAAGAAAAGACTATAAAATCTATGTTTATCCATTTGCTTCCGAATATACAAACTATGCCTCTTGCTAGAGTTGAGTAACATAAATCTTTAATTTTATTTTTTTGCTTTCTTAAAAGGTCACAAACTGATAAATTAAACTGAAATCTTTCCCCTTGCAATCGAACCCCCATTGCCAGTAGCAGACTGGAACAATCCAATTCACAAAAAAAAAAAGATCAACAAACAAACAAGTAATTTAATATTGGAACATAAACACACCCATGAAGAACTTGATACATCTTCAAAAGGGCAACATCTAAAAATATTTTTCAGTGCAAAGAGCAAGTTTTTCAAACATTATTATTTATTTTTGACTAGTATCAGATCACCATAGCTTCGCAAATGGGCCACCTGACCAACCAGCCAACAAAGTGGGCTACAGATTCTTCTTGACCTGAAAATTTGCATGAGTACGGTGGCACAGGGCACAAGGCAGTTTTTTTTTCGTCTTTTCAATTTTTTTGGCATCCCAATGGTCATTTTGGACCAACAATGCCTTCATCTTTTGCTGGGATTTTTTTTTTTTTTAGAAAATATAGAATAAAAGAAGATTATTTTAGATAATTTTTTTTTGATAATTAGTTTTGGTACACACGCAGACTATGATGATTCATTTGTGCAACATTTGCGTATTATTATTCATTTTTGACAAGTATTCTCTCAATCTTGATCTTTTAATTGCTTTTCATCAAAACTTTGAACAGGCCAACAAACTACAACAGTATAAATGGTGTCCCTTTACTTTCAGGGAAAATAGGTTAAACATACCAGCTGCTCTTACCAACTGAGCTACAAAAACTTTATAGCTTGGCTGAAGACCAAATCTAAGCTTTAAACCTATCTTTCATTCTTACCCGATATCTTTTGGCACTTTATGTTTTTTATAGCTTTTATACTGATAGTATTTAATTTATTTTTTATCAAAATAAAGTTGAACATTATTATTTCTGATCTGTTTACTCACTGCTGCACACAGCCTCGATAAAGCAAAGTAGTGTTAAAAGCAAGTAAAAAAAAATTGAAACAAAAAAAAGGATAGGACTCCAAAATCAATGAACAAGAACCATAGGTTCAAGGAAGTGTCCACTATCCGTGGAAGTAGTAGCAGAAGGAGGAGGAGGAGGATGAGCAAGTAGTTTTACATCGAGTTGATTGATTCTTATCGTAGTAAAATATTGTGATATAGAAATATTCTGCAAGTGTTATTTTCAAAATTGTAAATGGACATTTTTGATCTTTTTTCAAATTTTTTTTCTTCATAATTACAGAAAAGCAGACCTCATATATTCTATTATGACTTCATTGGCAGCTGGTAAAAGAAAACGATCAGATAGATTTTTTTTTATGACATCACACCTTTTAATGAACTGTTCGTTCCTTTGTTCCTTCCTCCCTATTTCTGTTGTTTAACATAACAGGGACCAACCAATAAAAAAGGGCATCTGATTGACAGGTGTGGACACATCTAAAAATACAATACTGTACTGAGTTTTTCATCCAAAATAATATTTTCAAAAATTTTCAGTATTATAAAATGATCCTTTTGAAGGAACATCATCTTGGGAGTTGGGACCAAAATGTTCCTTCCAGTTATTGCTCAACTTCATATCGAAGAAAAAAAGAAAAATTACAATTCACCAAATATCAAGGGAGGTAATAGAAAGTTCTACACTCACTCAATCAACTTTAAAAATGACGCACAAATTGGATAATTCACACTCGCTCACTCGATGTTAAAAACAGCGAGAGAGAGAGATAGAGTGCGTGTGTGGAACTTTACAGTTTATTACTTCCCTTGATTTGATTTTTCGAAATTAAAAGTAACAATAACTTTCGTCCACTGTAGCCCTAAAAAACGTTCAAATGGAAGGGCAGAGAGTCCTACCATGGGTGAAATGTGGTGCTAAAAACAACAAAGATAAGGATAAGTCTCAATGAATCATTGTAGTAATAGTAATAATAATAATAATAATTATCATAATGGCAATCCTTAATCGCAATAATTCCACTTTTCGATTTAATTTAATTCCCACTTCCTTAACAAATGTACCGCTATACTGTTCTTCATTGACACATCAGAAGAAAATCTCAAATATTTCACGGAAAATTAGGAAAAAAAGAATGAAAGAAAATCAAGCCTGATTGCATCATATTTTATCCTCTCATAGTTTAACTTTCTAACTCAAGAATAGCCAGCTGCCAAATGACGCCTTCCTATTTTGGATTCAATATTCTTAGAGTAATGACTCAGCATTAATAAATAACATAAGTGAAGCAAATACTTACAGTTCCTCTCGTTGTCTCTGTGAGAGCACCATTGTGGCGAAATGAGGAAAGAAATATTACACACACCACTCACTACAACTGGTTGTCCCAGCGAAAAAATAGGGTTTTCTTTCCCTGTTGGTCGGAAGATAGACACAAGTGCTGGAGATTTCCTTAGTCCTTTTTTTTTTTCTTTTAGTTATCTGTCTGTCTGTAATGTGACTGAAAGCCTGAGTGTCTACACAAGAGTAATTCCAGGTCTGACTAGGGAAGGCCAATTTCAACAGCGCAATTCTTGGTCAGGCCACATTCTCGCGAAATCTGAAAAGACAGAAGGAAAAGTCTGGTTAGTCATTATAGAAACTCATGTTACCAAAATCTTTTAGCAGCAAACTGTGTTGGGAGTGATCAATACAAAAATTGGAAAAAAGTGATCAAAAAATAAATTACTTCATCTTTTGTTGGGTGGTGATCATTAAAAAAGTTTGAATTTTTGAAAAACAAATGTAAATGTTGGCGGACACTAAAAGGACCAATTTTATATAAACTTTCATTGTAAATTAAACCCCTTAAAAAAACCTATTGGGAAGTGGGTGGTGTATGTTTAAGAAAAAAAAAGTCTTTTTTCAAGATATAAGAGGCAAATGTTTGAATTTTCAGCCCTCTTCTCCGTTGGTGGGGCCCCTATGCGTGATATATACACATGGGTGTTAGCAGAAAAATTACCATCACTCAGGATTGTCAACTCAAAAAATATTTTTGTGATAGTTCAACTGCCATAAAAAAACTTTTTTTTTTTTTTTCAAATGCTAAAAATGTCAACAAAAAAAACCAAAAAAACCCAACAAAAAACACTAATGAAGTTGCTAAAAATGGCCAAAATGCTTAAGCACTTCTGCATTAATTTGGAGATTGTTTCATCTTTATTTGTCAAGGCTGGAGATTCAACATCCATGCATACACAGTCAGCCGGACCTACTTGAAAACTCCAGAGACTTATGTAGACAGTTTTGATTCACAGTTACAACCATGAAAATAGTGAGTTCATAAGATTCCCCCCCCCCCAGGAAAAGGTTGTTAGGTGGTGGTCAACAGAGCTATAGAAATTCTGCAGGACGAATCTTTGAATTGCATTACATTGCAGACAGAGGGGAATAAAATTCTTCTTTCAGTAGGAACAGGAAAACAAAATATTTAAAAGTTCAGGGAGTTCACTAGGCAAAAATTTGGGTCAACCATAAGTGCCAGCATACTGTTCAACTCCAGTCCAAGTTGGGATTGACTTTATCCGGCACCCCTGTAACAAGAACAATCCTCACCCAGTTTAGGGGAGTAAACTCTTCACTTCCTGTCTATCCTGTCATGTTGAACCAAACTGACCTATAAAATTAACATTTCCCGACTGTGATTTCAAATCACGGCCTAGTAATTGCTAGGTGGCTTTTTCACCAAAAGAGTCGAACTGATGAGTCTTATACGTTTACAAATTTACTTATCATATATAAAATACACAAATTACATTACGCCAAGGAAATTACATTCAACTCCTATGAAACATTTCTTTGCTTCAAAATTTCACTGGGACAAGTTTCAAACTACATTTCTGAAGAGGTCTGTGAAATGTAAAAAGTAAAACACGGATTTTCTTCGGTCATCAAAAAAAAAAAAAAAAAAAAAAAAAAGAAGAGGTTCATAACTTCAAAATACGGAAGGCAAATACATATTTTACATAGCAACAATGACCTACTTTCAGATGTAGTGCGTTTATTTTTTTCATAGGCTCTGCTACTGCTCATAATAATCAGCTTTGCAATACATAGAAGTTCAATTCAGAATAGCCAGAAATTAAAACTATGGAAGCCTGTTAGTGATATAAAGCCCAATTTATGCCTTCCACAGGAACCAGTTGGTAATACTCCCAGTACAGGCCAATGGTCAATATTAACTAATGAGGGTCAGCCATCTGCTTCTATTGAAGATCTGAACACAAAATTTGCAGCAGAATTCATAAATTGATAGGATTTATACTGTTCAGATCTCTCTAGATCCATCTCAAGTATCCTTTTTTAAGTTCCAAAAGCTACTTTGCGGGTTTGTTTAAAATTCCCTGTATAGTTTCCAGGATCTTGGATTTGATATTTGCTGGTGCCAGTTCCATAGTCATAGTATCTAGTTGTTACATTTGAATGTCTTCTTTCTTTTTTACAACAGATGATAATGTAAAAAGTGAAAGATTTATCAATGTTATAACATTTTCTTGCACATTCAATGTAAATAGAGATATAAATCCTTATCATTGGAGGTTTAAAGCCTTCAACAATGATGATGTCTACCCAAGAAGTTTGGCTGATTTTCAAGGACGATTTCAAATTCAAATTACAATTTCAATGTCAACAAAGTATTTGGAGTAAACACTATTACAGTGCAAACTGTTCAGCATTGGTTCAATAGGTTCAAGACTGGAAATATGGATAAGAATAATAAACCTCAATAGTAAGGCTCAAACCCGTTCTTACTTATGAAGAATAATCAACAGCAGTGGACAACAACCCCTAAACAACGATTCAAGCACTTTCTAGAGATTTTATGACTTGTACAATGACTGTATTACATATCAAGACAAAAGGAAAGGTTAAAAACCTGGGGGAAAAAAAAAAAGTGACTCATTTGACTGTGTCTAAGCTTAATTGGAATATGAAGTCTTGCAGCATCCTCCATATTCATCTGACATTTCTTCTACAGATTATCTTTTCAAGCATTTTGAAAGTCATATCCTTAATAAAAGGTTCAATAACAGGGAATTCATAATTTGTGCTTTCACTGAATTTGTGAGCACTAAACTGAAAGAATTTTTATAGAGATGGCATATTTCTATTGGAAGATTGTTTGAAAAAGCTTCAAATGGGTTATATTTTGATTAAATATCTACTGTTTTTGTTTATACTACCCCCCCCCCCATCAAAAAAATAATTTTTCAGACAGTTTTCACGTGAAACAGACCAATTTTCTCCTACATTTCTCAGGATTTCACCGACAGTTCTCATATGACAAAAGAAATGACTCTTATTTGAGAGCAAAAAATAAAATAAATAAAATAACAGGTCTGCTTAGTCACTCGAAAGAAACTGTCATATGACCAATGTCTTTTGGTCACATGCCATCCTGGAGGGGGGGGGTGATCAATTAAAAAATTGGAAAAAGAAGTGATCAATGAATAAGTTACTTCTTTCGCCTTTTGTTGGCAGTAATCAGCGAAAAGCCTGGATTTTTCAAAAAGCAAGCGGGCTAAAACAATGGACCAATAAACTTACATTAAAAAACATTTAGAGGTGAATAAAAAAAAAAAAAAAAAAAAGACAAGAATTAGAAAAAAAAAAAAAGTTTTTGGTTGACATAAGGAGTAAATGTTGAAATTTTGGTGCAGTCTGTATACATGATATACATTGCCAGCCAGACCAACTTGAATACTGAAAGAAACCTATGTTGACATGTTTGGTTGGAGGCCTCTAATTATACCCAAATCTGGCAGGGCTTCCAGTTTGAAAGTGAGACAAGAAAAAACAAGATTTGAATAGAACAAGAAGGGGAAAAAAAAAAAAAAAAAGAAATCCTTCAGGTGTGCAATTTTTGCACCTATTTTCCATATTGGAAGATAAACAAAAACTATCCTTCCGCCCTCTGGAAATTTTTAGACAAATGAATGACATAAGGAGGGGGGAAAAAAATGAGTTTTTTAAATTTTCTCTTTCTCTACTCATTCTATTGAAATACCTCCTTTCCTCACCTTAATTATTTTCCGCTTTCATCACCACCTTACAAGTTCAACACCTGAGACAGTACATGGCTTTAATTAAAACTTTTTTTGGTGTTGAACAGGAGGGAGGGGAATTATTTTTATCTCCTGACAAAGATATTTTTATCTAAGGCTTTTCTTTCTTTAATGCACTCCCATAGAATTTCACCTCAACTGAATGATTCTCTACAAAATTCAAAAAACTAAAACTCAAGCAATTTTTCTAAAATGAAGTATCCAGCGAATAAGAATAAATCTCTTACACTGCTTGGTGGATAATATAGTTGTGTTTTTCACTAGCACCAGTAGTCAGGGTTCAAGCCTAGGTTAAAGAGACAGGATTTTGAATAGAGAATGGCAACTGAAGAACAATTTGAAGTATCTTATAAAACCTTAACCATTAGGCTCTTAGGGTGAAGGTCTATCCCATACTTAAACAGCTAGCTTTCATTTTTCACAGGTGGGAGCAGCATTTTTGTATTGATTCTTGCTCAACTGTACATAGGAATGCGAATATTTACAAGCCTGGGAGCAGCAGGGTCAAACTCCACTCCTGTTTTCTATTCTAACTGAACATGATTACTGCAACTACTGTATTGTACATATGCAATAAATTGAAAATGAGAATATTATTAATCTATATGTATTTATTTATTGGAATAAAATAAGCATTTGTACATTTGCAACATACATTTTCATAGACTTGTAAAACAAGACCTGTCAGTTTGGTTCAATCCGTAAGAGAGCCGCCTACCAATCACTTGGTTGTGATTTCAAAACCACTGTAGGGAAATTCTAATTTTACATATCAGCTTGGTTTAATGTGACAGGACAGACAAATAATGTAGCGTTCCCCTCTCTTGATTAGGTGAGGATTGTTGTTGTTTTTACAGTGCTGTGACAAACTAAGTCAACTCCAGCCTCTGACGACACAAAAAAATTATCAATTTTCAATTCTTTCTATCCGGCAAGATAAAAATTCAAAAAACAAGAACAGATTTTCTAATATGACCTTGCACCACAGAAAGGGAAACTGGAGGGGGGGGGCACTGAAAAAGAAACCGCGAATAAAGAGACACCGCTAGAAACTATACATTGTATCAAAACCTAACGATTTTGATCTTTAATTCCATGGTTGTGGATGCTGATGACATTTCATATTCAAAACTATTAAAAGAATAGATTAATGAAAAGAACAAATATTTATTAACTGGGGACCATAAACCTTGGAGATGTGTGTAAACACATCTTTAAGAAAATGAATTGAAATAAGAGACTAAATTTCTTGTGATGTGCCATTTCTTTCATGCTTGTCCCAAACACTGGTTACCTTCTTCCTTACTGATTTAGGAAGGCCAAACCTTAGTGCTCAGGTTTAGTTGGTTCTTAAGCAAGCCTGGATGGCCTTCCCACTAGTGTCCATATTGACACTGACTGGACTGAACACGTGTCCAGCTTAAAAGCAAAAACACTTGCACAGACTTACGAGTGGCCAAATATGGTGTTGTATAATAATTATGGCATGTAAGAAAATAAATCATTTTTAATGGGTTTTCATAGATAGAAAAGAAAAAAAAAAGTGAATATTTACATGTACCAAGTCCATCAGGAAAGTATCTAGTCATTTAATATTATCCCATAAGACAGCCAACCAAGGGTAATGACACCTCAGTTCCCCCACAAAATACTCCCCTTAGGACCTCACATATTTGACCCAGTATCACTTTCATTTTTCAAAACAGTCTGTAAAGTCGTCTTTCGGCATCACCTTCAGCTGTTTTGCCATGTTCATAATGTCATCCATGGCCAAAAATCTTTTTGTGGAAAGCCAAGTCACAGGGAGCCAAATATGGACGGGGACGGCCTGACAGACATTGGATGAAACAATGATTTGTCCCCAAACCCTGCATGAGACACGAAGAAAGAGCAGGTTCGGTTGCTGTGAAAGCGACTATCACACAGCAAACAGGCCAAGCATCCCACCAACTGAGTAACCCAACAGGAGAGTATGTATTATTGCAGCAAGAACAGTCCCCAATGATTAGTTGCCTAATTACATCGAGGCCATGTAACCAGTTCTAGAGATATTCAAAATGTCGATACTTTCTAGACAGATTCCATGTATGGACCTCTGGCTACTGATATCTATGGGGGTCATGTCAGGTCACTTCTTTTTATGCTGATAAATGACCTGGACTAATATTGAGATTTACTGAATTTACATTGCGCAGGAATTAAGAATGTACAAATAGTAACAAGCCAAATAAGTCATTTCAGGTCATAAATTTAACTATAGGAACATATACTTAACCAAGACCCATAAGTTCAATGATGCGTCCACCATTCACATCTATGATTTCAAAGGGATTCTAAATAAAACAGTAGTAGCATTACTAGTTGTGGTGGCAGCAAGTGGAGGGATAGGAGGAAAATGAGAATGGCTCATCCCAAAATCTGGCTATTAAAAAAAAAAAAAAAAAATTACTAAGTTTAAATTAAGATAAATACACAATTTTTATCAATAATTAGTTCTGGGGTCTTAGTGTATGGTCATTTCATTTGATAAGTGGGCTTTAAAATGAGAATATATAACATTTTTAGCAACTAAATCAGCTTCAAAAAAGTTTAGCCAGGCCTAGCCAACTATACGGAGTTCTAACTATTAATAACAAACAATATTGGCAACACCATAGAAATCAAATGTTTGATACATCATCTTTTAATGACATTACACCTTTTTATGACATAATAGCAGCTTGTAAATAAAATACAAAACCCCCTCCTTTCTCTTTGTTCTTTGATACAACAATATAAATATTTTTTATTGATCCTATGATAAATAATCAGCATACATCTTTTGTGCTGATACATGTACGATAAGAAAAAGCACGCCTGCACTGGGATATAAAAAAATTTAAAAAAAAAAAAAAGTCACTTAATATCTTAATGGAAATTCAATGTGTGCATTGCTCCAATAACATCTGACCTTTGTTGAATGGTCATTGTGGCCAGCCTTCGAAGTGGAGGAAGATGATCCGTTACATAGAACAAAGGCACCTGTGTGTGTATTTATTCAAGGTTTACTTGCATGATACTCCACACATCAACCAACTGATTCCAATATGAAGGTTACCAAAACAATTGGAGCTAATGTATCTGCTATATTGACTAAAAAGCCGCTAATTTTAAATATCATTTTTAATTCTTTCATTACATTAAAAAAATGAATGAACTCAAAGCTCTGAAAATGACATCCATAATCACATCTTGATTACATCCATTTAAAAGCATTGCTTTACTGTTTTGGGGGGGTTTTATTGTTTTTTTTTTTATTCCTCTGACTCCATGTTGAGTGGCTACTAACATCTTCACCAATGCCTGAAGGAGATCCTAATTATAAACCTCACCTGCCTAGCACAGAATCTGAACAATTTCTGCTTCATATCCCAAGGGAATAAATATTGAAATATTGATTACATACATTTTGGGGATTTACCTTCTTCTTCATGTCTATGGGAGTTGGCAGAGAAAATTGCCAAGAGTGAAACGCAGAGTGGCCAACTCCAAAAATATTTTTGTGCAAGTGCAACAGCCAAAAAGTGCCAAGTAAAAAATAGCTAAAAATGGTCAAATATCATCCCAAAAATGCTATAAATGGTCAAAACAGGATAAAAAAACTGCCACAATGTTTGAGCATATCCGTGCTAATTTAGCAAATTTTGCACTGCCAAATTTTCATTTGTCCAAGACAGAATTCCATCTGAAGATAGGGATTTAACATCCATGCATGTCAGAGTGATGGTTAACAAGCTACTAGTGACTTTGATTTCCACTGAGTGCTCCACTATGAGGAGGGGTGCAGATGGAACAGAGCACAGAATTTACAAACCGAGTTCTAGCTCGAGCTGTGACAGTTATAGTTCACTTTGCACCAATGCCCTTGAGAAATGCATGAATACATCCCTTCTTCCCTAGCTATAGATAAATATCATGGCAGACTGGGTTTTTCAGCTTTGATTTGCCACTAGTCCAAGCTATGGACAATCCGATTTCAAAAATCGGAAAAGTCCAACTCCTTGTTCAGCATCATGAGAGGCGGGTCACAGACAGTATGAAACATGTTCCTGAAATGCAAAGTTAATGGGGCTCTAGTGAAGCTTCAATGAACCAGGTGGATTATGATAAATTGCTCAGATAGAATAAAGGAGAATAAAAATGGATGAATGAAATAATAGAACCAATGTCTCCACCTCTCAAAATAATTAAAACGGCTCAATAATTCTAACATTGTATCACACTAAGAAAAGCTTACTAAATAACCAAGGTGCCCACCATTGTGATACATAGGTGTAAGCAAAAAAAATTGCCCACATTGAAACTCGGTGTTGCTATCTCAAAAAAATAATTTTGCACTAGTCCAACTGCCAAAAAGTTCCCAAGATTTTTAAAGCCAAAAAAAAAACACCAAAAATGCTTTAAAATGGTCAAAAGTGGTCAAAAATGGGCAAAAACGGCCAGTGTCCAAGTACTTCCATGCTAATTTAGTGATGCTTGCACTAACAAAACAAAGGAATTCACATTTTATTTGTCAAAGACGGGATGTGTGATGTTTAGTGCTAAAGTCTCACAAGCCATTGCTAACAAGTGCTCCATTATTGTGACCTTGAGCCAAACTAAACAAAGCAAAATTGAAGTATTTTGATCTTCCATTATCAAAATGTTGACAGTCAATTGGAATCAAGTGTATAATTCTCATCGGATATCAATATAAACTATTCTTCTCATGTGGGAGAGACATTTTCAAAGTTAGGGAAAACCAGTTTGTACATTGATTCTTCTAAAGAAAAAGAAAAATCAATAAGTGAGCCATTAACTTGACCAAGAATCAATTGCCCCATTAATTAACTTCCCTCAAGGTAGGTAAAAGCATTTGACGTTAAAAAAATTGTCTTTCATTGATCAGTCACACATTTTATGTGGTAAATGCTACAAATGTGAAATCTCAAGAAGGGCTTTCTCAATCTGGCAGACATTTTTTTTTTTTAGATGTGGCACAACTCCAGTTTACATTAGAAGTTACTCGATTTAAATATTTTAGTATATTTGTAAGAAATGACTCCATTCATCTACTGCAGACACCCCCCCCCACCCATTATATATGTAAACATAGGAAGCATTTCAAAAATACATCTGTACGAATGAAAGGGGAAAAAAAAAACGAACGACCTTTCTCTTTTCTTTTTCATAACAATAAAGAGAATAGGTCTGGTGTCTGGTTAGTCAATCAATAGAAACTGTCATGCGAACAATGTCTTTCAGCAACATACCGTGTTGACGGTAATCATGAAAAAAAAAAGGGGGGGTGATCAATGAATATGTTACGTCTCGCCTTTTGGGGGCAGTGATCATTAAAAAAAAGTTAATTAGAGAAAAAAAAATATCGGGCAGACACAAACTAAGAGACCTCCCTCTCCCTAAAAACCTACTTTGGAGGGGATTTTTTTTTTTTTTTTTTTTTAGACATATGTGAAGGTTTCAATTTCCAGAACTCTAGCTACATTGATGTGGACTGTACACATCATACATATATAGCCAGCAAGCTAGATCAGCCGAAAAACTGAGAGAAACCTACGGTGACAGTTTAGGTCTCACATAGTCAGCCGAGACAGAATGGGAAGAAGTACGCAGACGAAAAGAGGTCTGAGCAAGCCCAAGGCTTTGGGTTATCAGTGCCACACCCTAACTAGAAGCGGAAGAGATCAACCACTGCACTTCATTGTTGTTGTTGTTGTGGGCTGGATGGGGGGGCAGTGGTGAGATAAGAAGATGAGGTTAAGAATCATGGAAGTGAAAAGCAAAATTTAACAGGTGCATGTAAAAAAAAAAATTCAATTTTTAAAAGAGAGGGAGAGTGGGGGGCAAAGTTGAGGGTGGGATAGTGAGAGAGACAAGAGTAGAGTGAAATAGGCCAAAAAAAGTGACAGACAAGGATAAAGTGTAGTTGAGAGAGAGAGAGAGAACGTTAACCAAAGAAATGCATGGCGGGGGGGGGGGGCTAAACGGACAGGAAAAATGGTGTAGGGTGGTAAAGAAATTGAAAGCAGAAGAGATAAGATCGTAAATTAAATCAAATTTAGAAGACTAGACACCCCCACCCGTCAATAATCCAGTCAACATGTCATTTTCACAGGCCCTTCCCCGGTGAGGTGAGAGTGGGGCATTTGGAAAGAGAACCCCAAAGTAAAAATAGCAATAAGTGGAGCCTTGCCGCACCAGCCACAATGAGACCAGGGAGGACTGAGCCAGTGTAGTGAAAGATGAAAGGGAAGAAGGGAAGGAAAAAAAAAACTCTTCTTGACTCTCCGAGGAACAAAGAAAGAACACGCCCAGTTCCAGATGCTGAGGGAGAGAATGTAAAGCAGGGTTTCTCGAATCCACAGAATGGCAATGATGACTCAGCATAGTTGTTGTTCAGAGGGAATAACACATTTCAAAAATTAATGAGTGAATGATAAAAAGCCTAGACAATTTAAAACCTTAGATTAAACTCCGATCAGTTCAATGTTCTGCAAGTCAGCCATATTTTCTTCTACTTACAAGCAACAGACTATTGGAGACGGGTTCTCTTTCCCTGGACTGGAATCACTCTTCTAACAGAGTTGAAAGACTAAGAAGTGTTCACAGTCCTGGAGAGAACCTTAGATATTACCTGTCCTATAATAGCAGCTACATTTGTGTATATAAATCCATATATAAATATAACAACTATTACAGAACAAAGTTAATACCTTTTATATCATTTTACATGGGATGATTTTCCGTTGAACTACTTCTTTTTAACATTTTACAAAATTTAGCTTGCATGCTCCATGGACCTAGGGGATGGTTTTAAAGTAAAATAAACATGACATTCCAAGGCCAACTAATTTTAAAATTACCTTCAGATGAAAGAGTTGTTTATTCCCGTAGACTCCTTGGAGCATACTTAGTGGTTTCAGTAGCATGTAGGTGTTATAGAGTGGAGCTGCTAGTCCAACATTCAGGCTGTAGGTTATTGTTTTTTTTTCTTCCTGTTAGAGTAACCTTCCCTTAGGGATTGCCTTAGAGAGCTAAAGGGCTCCAACTACCCTGCTATTTACCCATAGCTGTGGGTAAAGGGTATAGTGCAGACTGAATACAAGTTGCATAAGCCGAAACTTGAACTTGGTTTTCCGATTCCGTTTTTCGCACTGATAATTGCTAATCCACTTCACACCTCATACAGGTGAATGAGTAATATCCCTTATAGCATTAAAAGAAATATGATTTTATAGAAAAGAGGGGAAATATGAGATAGGCCTTTTAAATTTAGAAAAGTTCAAGACTGGTAGAGTTGAAACTCAAGAGGGTTGATATCAAGAGGGCTCCTTTCTTGACGCCACCTGGATAAGGGAAGAGCAGAAATTCAAGTAGTTTGATACATCAGTAGAGGAAATCAGAGGGGAAAATATATTCATACCTCACATAAATGAATCAGGGTAGGCTCCTGTGCATTTACCAGAACTAATTATCTAAAAATATCTAAAAATTTTCAAGGTGGTAGCCCTAAAAATATGACCAGAAGCACCTGTAGACAGACACAAACAAAGAGCAAAGAGAGAAGAATCAATATCCCACTTGGCTGGTTGGTCAGGTGGGCCATATTGGGAATGCAGTGATTCAACAGATGCATGGAGAAAACTGTCCTGAGGTAGAAGAATCATGAACAGTGACTTTTTCCTGTTTCTCCATCAGTAGCAATGGGCTTTTCCAATTAAACGTAAAAATTTAGCTTTTTTTCCCTGACCCACCATTTCTAACAATGGACTCTTCTTCTGGAAATAAATTCAGACATTTTTTTTTTCATAGAAACTAAATATCTTAATTCTTTAAAAGGAGATTAACTATCTTCAAATGACGCTCATAGAATGGAACAGACCCTGGGAGGAAGTGGGGGGGGGATTCAATCAACGTATAGAATTTAAAAAAACAAAAACAAAAACAAAACATCTACTCCTCCAGGAATGGGTAGCAAAGTCCGTGAACTGATCATCCAATCTGCAGTGAGGGACAAAGCCCATCAAGTGTTGCAAACTCAAAAAAAATTCTAAATCAACAAAAAAAAAACAAAAACAAAAAAAAGCACCAAAATGCACTAAAAACAGTAGGGCATTTCAATAGCTAAAGATGGCTAGGATATAGCTTTAAAATGGCTAACATTGCTGAAAAATGGTGCTTAACATTGAATTTCCACACTGCCACCATGAGAAATGTGGCAAATTGGCAACACTGCAGCCCCTAGCTCTTCTAGATTTATTTTCCTTCCTCCAGATATCAGTATAAATACAAACTACTAGGTGAGACTTATAAGCTTGATTAAGATTAATAATATTCACAAATTAGTACATCTATGCCGTACCATCCAAAATGACTGCATAAATGGAATCGATATTTTGTTTAGTCCAAAATGACAGCAAAATATCAATTTCATTTGTACTAAGTCCAAATATGAAATTGATATTTTGCCAAATCCTTACTATTATTATAGAGTTTCAATATGGGAGCCTTTCAACTGAAACGTTTTTGTGTAATTCATTTCATTCATACAGCTGGTGTAGAAATTTGACTATTTATTTGAGTTGATACAGACAAAAAATAAATATACAAATACGTGTCAATATTATGTGTATGTGTGAGTGAGAGAGAGAGTGCACGAGAGAGAGAGCGCGAGATAGATAGAGAGAGCGCGTGCGAGAGAGGGAGAGCGAGCGCGCATGCGAGAGAGAGAGCGAGCGCGCATGCGAGCGAGAGAGCGAGCGCGCATGCGAGCGAGAGAGAGAGCGCGCATGCGAGCGAGAGAGAGAGCGCGCATGCGAGCGAGAGAGAGAGAGAGAGCGCATGCGAGCGAGAGAGCGCATGCGAGCGAGAGAGAGCGCATGCGAGCGAGAGAGCGCATGCGAGCGAGAGAGAGAGAGAGAGCGCGCATGCGAGCGAGAGAGAGAGAGAGAGCGCATGCGAGCGAGAGAGAGAGAGCGCGCATGCGAGCGAGAGAGAGAGAGCGCGCATGCGAGCGAGAGAGAGAGAGCGCGCATGCGAGCGAGAGAGAGAGAGCGCGCATGCGAGCGAGAGAGAGAGAGCGCGCATGCGAGCGAGAGAGAGAGAGCGCGCATGCGAGCGAGAGAGAGAGAGCGCGCATGCGAGCGAGAGAGAGAGAGAGCAAGCGCATGCGAGCGAGAGAGAGAGAGCAAGCGCATGCGAGAGAGAGAGAGAGAGAGAGCAAGCGCATGCGAGAGAGAGAGAGAGAGAGAGCAAGCGCATGCGAGAGAGAGAGAGAGCAAGCGCAAGCGAGCGAGAGAGAGAGAGCGTGCATGCGAGAGAGAGAGAGAGAGAGCGCGCATGCGAGCGAGAGAGAGAGAAAGCGCATGCGAGAGAGAGCACATGCGAATGTGTGTATTAAATATGTACACTGACTTCTAACTTTTAAACTTTATCTCCAAAGCAAGGTTGGTAAAACTCAATTCACTCAACAAATACCTAATGTCTGCAGAAAGGAATTCACACAAGGATTTATATCAAAACCTTGACTGATTGAACTCCTCCTTGTTCTTGATACTTTTATAACGTCATTTTGGCTGATCAATTCTTCAGCCTTCATCAGGTGTATAATCTGCACGAAAAGAGGGGGGAAAACCCTCCTTCAGAAAATAGTGTCAGAAAAATTTCTGTCAATACATCAACCTGAAAGGTGTTCGTATTGTTCACCTAATTACACAATATCAATTAATTGTTTACCTAATTACACAATATCAAAAGAGTCATTGATTTAAAATCGCCACGCAGAGTAGACCTCTAAATCTAAACTCATGGTTGGGTAGATGTGCAGCTTTCTTCAAACTAGAGAGGACCAAATAATGCAATAAATTAAGCAAGAACCATAAGTTCAATGATACATCCACCATCAGTGGTAGTAGTAAAAGAAGGTGGAGGAAGTAGTTAATTGATTCTCACACTTGTAAAATATTGCGACATGGCAATATTAGTAAATAGTAGTAAAAATAAATAATGATTTATAATACTTCAACTGAAACAAATAAAAATGAAAAGTGGAAATATTCTGCGAGTATTATTTTTTATAAAAATTGTAAATGGACATTTCTGTTTTGAAGAAGAAAAAAAAATGAAAATATGCAACTTTTCATAGTGACATCAAGGCAGCTGGTAAAAAAAGATTGATTGGGATAAATATTTTTCTAATGACATCACACCTCTTCCTTCCTTCCTCTTGTTTAATCTAACTGAAACCAAAAGATTGACCAAAAAGAGTCAAGATATGTGGACACATCTAAATAAACATAAAGAGTCGTTTTACACTGCTAAATCAATTTATAGTTTGAAAAGTGCACAGAGAAGAAACCATAAAATATTAACATCCTTCTCAGATATGTTGGAAAACAATATCTGGAATATCAATTACTACTCGGCCGAAATGCATACTTCTCTCACCGATACCGTTTTCCATGCTGGTAACTATTATACCACTGTGCACTAGCATCTGTAGAAGAGTACTCTCACTGCTTATTACTGAATAAGATTTCTAGGAGTAAACAAAGTTAAAAAAGAGGAAGGAGTAAAGCCTCCGAAAATCAACTCCAGAACATTCTTTTAGAAGGTCATTGACACATAATGAAAGACTGGAAAGTTTAATTCTATTTTTCACTATTTTGGAATCTTTTACAGCCAAGCCCTCCATAAAACTTGATACAGTGGTAACCAGTCCGTAAGATTTAAGTTGACAACTTGACTTAGCCAAGTCAACTCTCTCTTGGGCAAGTAAGTTTCTTGGCTTTCTTGAACACTGGTTAAGTTGAAAAAAACAGGATCTTTCGTCACATTTTTATAGCTGTTCAACTTTTTTTAATATTCAACTGAATCATTATCAGGGGCAGGCTGAGCAGAAATAAACATCTCAAAAGGTATCTCATCGTACAAATTTCAAAATACGATAGAGTTAATATATCTCCCTACATAACCTTTCATCTTTGCTAAGTTCGCTCACCTAGGAACAGGGAAGGTATCATAGCTCATTACACTTCATATGATTTTTTTTCTCACAGGCATGCATCAATTGCATTTCATAGGCTTGTAGTAACCCTTTATAATGTGGATGTTAGTGTCCAATAAAGGTAGGTAAAGTGTCATATCTAACAGATAACCTGCAACGGAATATGACAGCTGGTGAGGAAGTCCAAGGTTCAGCTTAGCTCAGTGACCCAGGAATTCATTTCCCCAAGTTTCTATGGTAGCATTGGCGAGATTCATGTCCAATGAAAGTATAGCTCCACCCCAATCACTCAGCTTAGAGTGTACTCAATTAACTGCTGAATGCACACAGAGATTCGTGCTGACAAAGGGTTTTCCACACACTGTGCTCATACCAGGAATTAAACCCAGGACCTTCTGCATGTGAGGCAGGAGTGTAAACGATTACACTATCCGAGCAGACACAAGAAACAAAAACATTATAACCGAATCGTGGATAATCATAAGTCAATAACTAGTGCAAATGAGTTCAAAGGAGAATTAAGGTGTTTTCCTCACAGAAATCATGGGTAACACACCTTATAATTGGGTGATAATTGCCAATTGTATAAATTTAATATTTTACTCATTAGGTAAGTCTTTAGACAAAATTCTGTTTTTATTAGCAGTTTCCAGGATAGGTAGGCTATAATATATACAAAAATTGGGGTCCACCACCCACCCACCCACCCAATATCGTGAACCGCTCTAAAATAAACTATGCTATATTGACTTAAAAGCAGGGCGGGGTCAATATAAGTCCAAACAAGTCACAGTAGGTTAAAACAAAAAACACACACTAAGGTCGGTAACTAAATTTTGATACCTCTTTCCTTTCTTCCTTCTTCGCAGCCTATCAGAAGCTAACTTTTTGTACTGAAGTCACCCAGCAACTCAGAATAGGTATTAGAGAATATAAACAAGTAGATATATACCCAACAAACTGGGGACTGATTCAAATCACACTTCAAGGCTACAATCCAGGTTTGATGAATGCATATATACAGGAAGGTAAATAATGAGTACCAGAGGGACTGTCGTCCCTTCGCTGTGTGTCAGCAGAAGGGCCTCACCTAGTAGGGAGAGAGGTGCAGGAGAGAACCCAACCACTTGACTGACAACTCTTTCAGTCCTTTGAAAGCAATAATCACATCCCAGTGACATAGAAAGAGATTTGCACCTCCTCTCCTAGAAGGACCCCCCCTCCTACAATTGGTGAATTCTGCAGGAGAAAAAAAAACATTTGCAAAAAATGAAAAACTATAACCTAATTAGTGAAGAACAATTCCAAAGGCTGAATTATTTAAGCAATTGATGTACGTACAAATATATCCTTGTTATTGTATAATGTCAGTAGGAATGTAGTAATTATAAAGCTTTAGGGCCCCCTCCCCTCTATTTGGGGCCGGGGGAACAGTTTCAAATAGTCCTCCCCTCTCAGCCACACACTGGCAGGTAAAACCGGACTGTCAAAGCAATAGCACACACACAGAACATATGCATATACATCGTTAGCACCTGAAATGGCTCCTAGAAACTAAATCACACGTCGAACAGGTTTTCCCAGCTGAGGAGAGAACAAGACAGGACAAAATGACAGATCACATTTGTCATAAGTATCTTTCTTCAACGCAAAACCGCCACCCACCCAACTTTGTAGATATCTATTTTTACCACCCCCCTTTTTAATGGTGGTTTGTTTATCAACAACAGACAGGAAATCGAAGAACAAAGATGTGAATGTTGTGCACTTTTGCAAACTAAATATAAAACACTCAATCTTCTTGCTTCAATAAAAACGATTATTACTTCACATTCGTCCTAGTTTCCATCTATAAAAATTGACCTTATTTGGACAAAACATGACAACTGCGATGAACATGGGGAAAAATCAGTACAAGTTATAAAAAGTTACTAATAGGTTCTGGAGGTTATATATATATAAGTGACTGGGTTGTTTATGTATGGCTTGGCACTAAGGAGCCTTAAGCTATTTCATTAGGTAATTCAATAATTCAAGTATCCTGATTTCTCAAATTAAACAGTTTTAATGCATAATCAGACACGGCCTCAGGAATTTCTAAGATCTAATCTTCATTGATATGTTATAAAATGTAAATTTAAGAAATGAGATATATATACATATATATACACATATAAAATACTATTTTATTTGAAAGATAATTCAAATAGAATAAAGCAGTGGTTGAAATTTTGAAATTTAATGTTTATCGGATAAAGAGTGCTCAATGTATTAGAAAATGAGAACACAGCAATATTTGAAAATTACAGAAGATAGGAGAGAGAGACAAGTGTTTAATCTATTTTTCATGAGTTTCTATTGAAGTTGTCAGGTATTTCAAGGACTCTTGAAAAATGGATTAACCATGAAACACGAGTAGAGTCTTTCACTCATATAAGTGTCTGTGTGAGTGAGTGAGAGTGTAAGATAGAAGGTAGTTATATATTTGTTGAGGTAACTTAGAAAAAGGTGTTATCTTTGTGGGCACAACCCCTATGGCTTAATCCAATGTTTTTTTCCTCTCTAATCAGAAATCTCTTCTTACACACACTATACAATCTGAGGTCAATCAAATAATCATCTTCAAACACGCACACACACACACACACACACCTATATATAGAAGGTGGGTAAAATTTCAGAAGTCCTCCAGGCTAAAATCTTGAAACGTGAGATTTGAACAATTATGCAAAGGCATTCTTCAGTGTTTGTTTGATTTTTTTTCTCAAATAATACCACCAAAATAACTACAATATATCACAAAGTATACTAAATTTCAGTATTCAAAAAGAAAATATTTATATATTTGCATCAATGACTTGACACTGAACTCTTAGCCCTGAGGAGAAAGGGGGAAAAAATATATTTTTCAAAAGTTTTGTTCATTGACCACTGAACTATTTTTGACTAATTCATTTCGGTTCGTGCAGAAATCAAACATATTTTCTTAGTGGGGTTAAGGTGGGAGTTATGATGCCTCTAATAATATAGACAGACAAATTGTTGGGGGTCTATCAATTGCCTATCTTATATTGGGAACTATCCTATAACGTATTGCATTATAAGAATGACAGTTCACAGAGCTATATGTCAAAATCTCAGATAAGACTTGAAAAAATCCAACCATGAATATTAAGGTTGACTAGAAAGTCAAAAGGTGTTTTTGTAAATTTAAGAGAATGAGAAATAAGTTCAATAATGTCTATTCCAGTAGGGGTAGTAGTAAGAGGACTAAGAGCAAGAAATTTTTCTTTGATCCAATTGATTCTCATACCTAGGAAATATTCTGCAATTATCATATTTGATAAAAATCATAAATGGCCATCTTTTGACCATTTTCTATCATGATATCAATAGCAGCAGGTGAAAAAAAATCGATTGGAACAGATTTCCTTTGATTGTATCAAATTTTACATGACATCACGACTTGTAAAGACATCATACCTTCTTCCTATGTTGTTTAACGCAAGTGGGACCTACAGAATAGTGCTTTATAGAGATGTGGACATATCATTAACAGAAAAAAAAAAAGTGATAGAAAACTTGTTCAATTAAATAGATTTCATGTGATCGAATGTATTTGTCAAAATGTAATGTCATATATGCCTATGAAATCATTGTTCATGGAGTCAATGAATTCACAAAAAACTTAGTTGGTCATAGACAAAGGATTGGATCCTTCTTGGACAAGAGTGAACTTCAAGACATCTCCTCGCTGAAACTTGTAGAACTTAGAGAACAGAACATATGAGGGTGGTGATTTGTTCCTTGAAATAAAGCCCAGAAGTGTCCGACCATCATTTGTTAATCATTATGATTTGAAACACAAAACAGAGAAGAGCCTGACCTCTAGCAATAGAAGAGTTTCAGCCAAGCTAGAATCATGGAAAGATACCATATGAAGAGCATTACATAAGCTCTGAAAAACAGATAAGTGTCCTCGCAAGATCAAAGAATGAAAATACTTTCAATACACCCCAATAAAATATGGCGGAGGGTCTTTTGAAACATCCTATATCAATACTAAGAAAAGAAACTGACAAGCCCCCCCCCCTCCATCAGGTCAACCCTCTCAAGACTAATCTATCAAGGTGCTTAATGTCTGAATGAAAATGCCCCAATAGACTTCTAAAGGAGATCTAAGGGACATCTGTATCCCATCACTCATACAAACGGAAATATAAGTCCCAGGGGTCTCAAGAGGGTTAAAATTGAATGAAAAGATAATAATCAGTCTTTGTTGGTTCATTTTGTCTGTCATAAACAAAGCAGTTGAATACATTCGTGCCCCCCCCCACACACACACACTCTGTTTACTTGAAAATCTTCCAGATCATACCAAATGGTTTTCCTCTTGAAACCGAAAAAAGGCTTATATCATAATACGACCTGAGGGTGAGAGGCAGTTTTTTCTTCATTTCTAGATTTTAATACCCTTCTTCCCCCAACAAAAAAAACATCAATAAAATATTCCCAGCAAACAATCAAAGACTTTGCTTTGAAGGAAGTTTAAGCGCAAACACTCTGCAAGAGATCCAAGATTTTATGCACTTAGTAACTTTGAAAGCTAGTAACTGGTGTCTGTTCCAGTATGACTGAAATTGAGATGACCACCCAACCATGAAATTCAAATACAATCGTTCAGCAATCATAGGTACCTGTAGTGATTGGACACCCTTCATGAAGCCACCTATAGAGTGCTAATGGTTAATCATGCACTTCAGAGGATGGAGGTGCCATTGACATGCAGCTCTACAACTAATAATCAAAACAGGAACAGCGGGTGAATTAGAACCAAACTTAGAGCATACCATTCAAAGAGCTTTCCAGACAAACTGAACTCATTTTTCTTGCCATTTCTGTTGTTCCATCATGTTTTGGATCATCCTTTTTATGGCCTTCTTCAGGAATATTATCAAGAGTAGCACATAGTAAAAAATAGTAGCATGTAGCTTCTTTTTTTTTCATTACCAGCAATGCTTACTGTGATCACTATGGGACAAGGTGTTTAGATAACAATAACTGTTGAATAACATTAAGCAAACAATATAGAAATGAAAAATATTCTTGAGAACAACCGTAGCCAAAGACAGTGAAGGGTTCAATCTTTTTTTTTTTCATATATGTGTGTTCGTTCATGTGTTTGTATGTTGAAATAACACAAAGACTGATCAAGTTACTTTAATGTTTCGATAACATTCTGAGGCTTTCCAAAGGCCACAAGTTTCAAGTTTCACTTCGAATGTAAACTAATAATAAAATGAACGAACAACCAAGCCGTTACAACTCAAAGTTTAAGATTAAAAAACAGAAAACCCACATTAACAATAAACAACTTAGAATAAAAACACGCTAAATTCACACAATGTCAGGATACAAATAGAATATTTTTAACAGTACAGTCTTATTCTTTCTGTTGTAGTTGCTTACATCCTGAATTTGATCGGTCCTTCAGTTTGCATGCTAACCATCTTAAGCAAGTAGGTTTTTACTGAGGTGGGATAGCAAGCCCCAGCCCCAGGCACTTATATGCTCTTAAGGGCTTAATTGTTAAGGGAGGGGGGAGGAATTTAAAAAGCAGAGTTTGAGAATCAGGAGAGTGAGGGAAATTGTCATAATTTAATAAGTGTGGAGGGGGGTTGAAAACTATGGCCATTGACACCATTTAGTCGGATCTGAACAGAACCAAGTCATTGGAATAAGATATAGTTTACAAACAATTTTTTTTTTTTTTTTTTTTTTACAAATTTATAGTCCCCCCCCCCCAACTATTAGAAAGGGGGGGTGGACTCACAACAATGAACGGTGGGGGACGATCTGAATAATAAGCATGGGTGGTGGTGGAAATGTTTCCCAAAACTAATGACTTGGATATGTGGACTGCCGACAATTAAACACTCAAGAGCACTAATGCATGACATGATAAAAAGATTGATCTTGATTCCACAGTGGAAAATGGAAATATTTCTTTAGGCATTTTTCACCTGTTAATTTACAATGATACCTCACCTAATAAAGATAATCTAATTCCACAATTAGTCTCATTACATGAAAATTCATCAAGTCAATAATAAAACCTATGGGATTTCAATGATTGATTCCAAATAAAAATATCTGATCCCTAAAACCTTAATGATAGATAACCTTGTAAATAATGTATAATTTCTGAATCATTTTCTAAATAATGTATAAATACTGATAAACATGTAAATAATGAGATGAATAATTCTTTAGAATATTGAAAAGGGTGCTCATAGCCATGCCGTAAACTTTGTTAGATTCCAGATTCACTTGTACACACCATTTCCTGTTTCATTTGGAATGTAATCATCTGTCTTAGACTTCTTTGGTGGACAATATGCAGTAGAAGATCTCTTACGATGCATGGTTTAATAAATATTGCAAAAGATAATGCACAATGCAATAGTTTAAAAGATAAACATAACAATGCAGCCCAACCTTTCACAATGAGCAATATTTTGTTGCTAAGTGATTTAATGTTGGCAATCGTGGATCTCTTGTTAAATGAAATTTCATAGGTTTTTTTTTTCCCTTCACAAACTGAAAATATTCCGCAATGGGATTTTTTTTTTTGTTGTAAATAGGACCTCTTGCTTAGTGAAATTATGCTACATGATTCCGACAACATGAGAGGTACCCATGTATCAGGTTACTAGATAAACCACATAAAATGAAAAAAAAAAAATCACCTTAAGTATCCTTTAAAGGCCTTTCATAAGCCTAAATGGTGTAAAGTGAAGAAGTACAAGCAATTACCATAAATCAATAAATTTTTGAGAATCCCCGAGTCATCAGCAGTTGTGGTGATAGGTAATACACAAGATTGGGGTGAAGAGGAGAAAGGAAGAGGACATGTACTGTTTTCATAATAGCTTGCAGTAAAACCAAAGATGAAGGCTATTTTAGCTTTTCGCCTTTTATCAAATACAAAAAATAAAGTGGCGTAAAGTGAGTTTCCAAAGAACGGGGACTTGAATTTTATCTTCAGTTTCTTTTTCAAAAAAGAAACAAAAAAGCTCCTTTCAGTGGAAGAGGCCACTCCTTAAATGGTGGGTAGGAGATATTTTTATCAGCAAACTTGTCACCACTAAGTTGAAGAGTCCATGGTTATGGACAGTGAACTGAGAAAACACCTTCTGCCCTACCTTCGGATGGATAACAAGGCATTCAAATGCCTTGCCTTCCTCGGGGGTTGGGATAGGCCCACGAAAAAAGTAACTTCCGACTTGTAGGAGGTAGAGTAGATTTACTAGATAGGGAGGTGAATAGCGTCTTCGACACCGAGTAATTACTAACAAAGGTGACTAAGTGTGATCAAATGTTGGAAAAATTTTGTTTACCTGTTTTCATATTTAGCAGAGAAACATACAGTAAAGTAATCTAAATATAATTAAATGAATATGAATTACATCATCTCTCATATCAATTGATGGAAAAAAAAAAAAGTAGACTCCCATTTTTATGGTACTGTTGGGGAGTGTCCTTATAACAGGTGGATTAAAAAATATGGCGAGCAAATTTACTTTTTGATTTGCTTGAGAAAAAGTATAATTTCCGACAATAGTTTTTGCCAGAAATTAAAAACAAATGAGTCGATAGGATGCAGGTGTCATCAAATAGTGCCATTACAATGAGAGTTTACTGTAATAATGAATTAAATATAAGCTTATCTACCAATTGGCTAGTTTATATAATACTGAACGCTACTGCTCACCTCACTGAACTTAATAGAAGCCGCCAATTCAGTTTGAACAAGTCTGTCATCAATTACCTTAAACTGACGCATACACAAAAATTAGGGCTGATCAGGTTTTATTTCTTTACCAAGGTTTTCAATGCAACCGGTTATAAATCAAGTCAACTCATCAGAACAGTCTGTACACACTACTCAATGTAACCCCATACCCCAGAGCACAGAAACAAAAAGTCAAGAATTCAAATAAACATCTGTATCTTGCATAAAAGAATCAGCATGAACCAGAACTAATTATCTGAAAAACTATCTAAAATCAATAGATCTTTTATCTAAATTCATCAAAAGAATACCAGCACAAGTTTTGGGCATTTTCAGTCCAAAATGACCATAGAGACCCCCCAAAAAATGTGACCAGGAACATATACACAGACTGACAGATGAACAACTCGAATGGTTGGTCAGACGTGTCAATTGTGGAGTTATAGTGATTCAATTTGAAAATTGAAAATTAAAATGGCTTACAAAATGAGAGGAGACTTTTTTCTTTATTTTTAACCCTTTCGAGACTAATCTATTAAGGAGCTTAATTCCTGAATTATCTACAAGACATAAATATCCCAGCAGTCATAGGAACCTCTAGATATACAGGTCCCAGGTGTTTGTCAAGGGTTGAAAGCTATTTGTAAACTCAACTCTGACTGAAGGTTTATTACAGGTACATATCATCATGGTATAATTCATGTTTTTCACAATAGATTTCTCTGTAGAGCTCAAGAAGATGTTATGTACTCAGTCAGGTTTAAAAGCACTTCCATTAAAGGTCCAAGAATAGTAAATAGACCATTATACAAACATAAGACATCTATCTCTGTAAGGATGTTAAGCTTAATCAAAACTGGTAGTTTATTTTTAGGGCAGGGCTGCCAATTTGGCACGTTTCTCATTTTGGCGATGCAAAAAACAAAAACAAAAACAACAAAACATTTAGCACTATTTTCAGCCAATTTTTAGCATTATTTTCCAGCAATTAGAAACTATTTCTAGCTATTAAAACAGCCATAAAAAAGCCAACAGATTTTTAGCATATCTAAGCGTTTTTTTTTTTTAACCCTTTTTCATGGTCAAACTTTTTATTTTATTCTTACTTAGTAACACTCTTGGGTTCTGGGAATGCTCAAGAAAATTTCCAATACAAATTGATGCTAATTGCTTTGCCACTTGACGCCATTTTGGCTTACAAAAAGTTTCATAGAACCGTTCTACTCTTGGATAATGAGGAAAATCTTTATTGCTGTGTTAAAGACTATGAAGGGGAATCTAGACTATCTTTATTGGGACAGATTTATTGCAGTTCACCAACACTTCACCTTTAGAAACTACAAGATGAGAGACAACTACTAACATGTCAGTAGTTAAATCTACAAAATATAAACGAGAGAAAAAGAAGTTTGTATTTTGAGCTAGAGGGGTTAAAAAAAAAAAAAAAAAAAAAAAAAAATTTATGTTGTATTTATCTTTAATTTTCCAAGTTCTTTCGACGATCACTATTTGAAGATTAGTTTTGAAGTCATAGAGCTGTGTTCATCCCCATTTGTGACTCTAAAACTAACCTTGACAAAGATCAGTGATAATTGAAAGTATTCGGAAAATAATGATTACTAGATGAATTTAAGAAAATTTATAAACTCCTTCAGATCATCTATAAAGTACACAATCTGAAAACTGGGAAAACTTACAAGAAAATTAAAGAGACAGAAAAATGTCAATACCATTGAAAAAAAAAAATTGCAGAAAAGAAATATTGCAGCCCTAGTATTCAAAAATCTCCTCCCTTACACAACACCCCGATGACAGCAAGTGTTGTGTGAAAGGAAATCTCACAGAATATTTCCAAGTCTTATAGCTGCTACCATATTCAACAGATTTACCATTATGCCGACTAAGTTGAAGAATCACCTGCAATAAAAGCATTCTTTGAAATAATTGAAAACCTCCAAAGAGCAGCAACCAATGTATGGATTGACGTCACAAGAGAAAATTTCCCAGAATCCTTTCAGGAATGAAATTGAACAATGGAGATCAGGTGACACCACTGAAAGGAATTGAAAGGGTTAGCGAGACTTTTCTTTCTTCTAGATCTTTATATTCAAAAATAAAAATCCTCTTTCGTATCAGTCTTAGTTGATTTTATGAAAGACCTTGTATCAAGAGACAAGCACAAAGACAACAGTTAATACCAAATGCAGCACATCTATTAAAAGAGAGTGAGGGGAGTGTCTGTCTAAGCAAAAAGATAAGAGACAAGCTTAGAAAAGCAAAATCATACCCCCCCACACACACACACACAGTAACTGCACATAGTTTGATGGTTGAACGAAGATATTTACCAACTCCATGATAGAAAAGAAGATTGCCTAGCAACAGAAACAAGAAGTTTTGAAAAATATTTAAAAAGTGGGTTAATAAACACTATATCTGTCCCATAATGTTTGTTACACTTGCATATATATTTCATACACTAAATGTAACAACTCTTATGGGACAGAGGACGTATTGTATATGATCTACAAATATGAGCCAGCATGCATATACAAGTGTGTGTCCCTCTCTCTTTCAGGGTTATCTACTGGTCTATACATTAGTAGATTCTATATAAAATCAACAAAACTGAACACAAGGACAATTTTTCTAATAAATATTATTGATTTGAGTTGGTAATTACTGAATCATAATGAATATGATATATAGATAAATCATATTATACATATATATACATTATCACACTCACACAAGAATAAAAATAGAAGAAATAGATAATCTCTTCCAGACAAAGAAAAAGCCAGCCATAGCTGCAATGATGGAGAAGAAGTATAACAGGCAGAAATATATAGACAAACACACAACAGGCTCTCTAGAATGACGGAAGCTGCTGCAACAGCAGCATGGTGGTAATGACGAGGAAGCAGCAGCTTCCTCATCTGGTATACGAATACAGATGCAACTGCATCACATTACTCACGTTGATATCAATCACTGTATGTATTGGCTACGTACCATATGGATGAGGTAATCTTAGATGTGATGCTAACAATATAGAATAAGATACTAAGGCAGGATATTTAAAAACAACTTGGTTTTTTAAAAAAAAACAAACTTGATTTATCAAACTGGTCTGGTTAATCAATCAATAGAAACTGTCACATGACCGACATCTTTTAGGGAGTGATCAATTAAGAGTTGGAAAAAAAAGGGGGAGGATCAACTGACGAGTTACTTATCTCACCTTTTGTTGGGATATGATCACTAAAAAATTGGAATTTGAAAAAAAAACAAAAAAAAAACAAACAAACAAATGAATATGAATGATGTTGTACACTAAGGGATCAATTTGACGTACTTCCATTACAAATTGAACCCCCCAGCCGAAAATCTAAGGAAAAAAAAAAGTTTTTTTCTAGATATAAGAGAAAGTGTACAAAATTTCAGCCCTCTAGCTCCATTAGTGCAGCCTGTGTGCATAATAGTCAGCAAACAGCTCACCAACTTGAAAACAGAAGAAAACCTTTTAGACAGTTTTGGTTCATTGTTTCTAATATCTTGTACGTACAGGCGTACGTAGGTATCTATTGGCGGATGTATTGAGAAATATAGAGGAAACCTCTCAATGTGGTCCCATTATGCCAACAAAAATGACGATTTTATTTTTTGTTCAAATTCTGCACATCTAGGCCATTAGCTGCTTTGATGTATACAATCTGGCAGACAGACTTAATGCTTATAATTTCAACACCTTTTTATCAGTGTTCCTTTCGCCTATTGGTAAATCATCAGGCTACCAAGTTCAGAGTTAAAACTGTGACAGATCCATTTAATTCTATACACCAATTCTTTTTCAGTATGACAAATCAGAAATTAATAGATATACAAATAAATAAAAACACATTGGTAATTTTTTTTTCTTTTTAATATATCTGAATTTTTTCACAGGTAAAAACTTATTGCCATATAAAGAAAGGAAAAAAAAAAAAGGTCACATGACTGATCTCCACCCAACCCCCAACTAAATGAAAAAAAAAAATTAAGGTTGCCTTACATTACATCAGAAAACCAAATTAAAAGAAATCTACTTATACAATGAACAGTGTTATTTTTTTTTTTCCATTTCAGTGTCTGTAACAATGGACTCTTCCAGGTAGCAAATCACTGAAAAGAATATCTCCAAGCAATTATTTCCAACAATGGACTCTCCTACTAGAACGTCTTCAGGGGGGTGGGGGCAAGAAGAAAAAAAAATCATCTCGTAGATATTTAAATATATCACGATAAACAGTGAAATGGAGGAAAAAAAAAGATTAAACTGTAGAATAATAAAAATAGAACCAAGTTTTAACAAATGAAGAAAAAGACTAAAAGAAAGAAGAAAAGAGAACGATGACGCATACGTTTTTAAAAATGACGCATTTTCTCTGAACAAAGTGGAGGAAAAAAAAAAAAATCAGAAAATCAAACCGCAACTAAAGACTTTTTTCTCTTCTTTTTCCGTAGTGAATTTGTTACATTGTCTAAAAAGGTAAGTGTAAATGTAAATAAACAACAACCAAGTACCAACAACCTCATGATGTAGTCATCAACATCATAATTCTCAATGCAGCAGCAGCAGCAAAGAATTAATGCTGCGCTTCAAAACACCAACAACTTAAACGGCTCTTCAATGGATTATCTCTAAATCAGCTAGCCAACCTGCCTGTCCGTCAGTCGAGATGGACTATTTCACAGGTGCGCAGCAAGAGCCGCAGGCCCCAACTGACAAAATGCCAATAATCAACACGAGAGATCTTCAGCCATAAACAGACAGACAAGTTTAGTTTCCTGATAAATAAATAAAAATTAGAATAACTTCCCCTCTCCCAAAGATCTATATAAAATTTGATCTATTACATATTAGAGGGGGAAGGGTATTGCTCAGCTAGAGAGGTTGATATGAATAATGTACACTGATGTCTATCGTGACCTTGGGCAAGTTTTCCAGGTTTCATAGCTCAGTCTATTATGCTTATCGGTGAAAAGATTCAGATATATTTGCAGGAGGCTGTGATACAGTTGTTAAAAACATCTACCCAGGTTTCTCTTACTTCAAGACTTGATAGTTCACTGCTTCGAAGCTGTTAATAGTGTAAATAAATGTTTACATCCTATAAATTTCATCTGAGGTTTTATTGAAATATGACTGAGCTAATTCAAGTGGAAGAGTTCATTATTTCAAATGGCTAGTAAGAGATAATTTTATTGGCAAAATAGTTATCTTTAAGCAGAAGAGTCCATTGTTATAGAGAAACAAAGAAACAGGGAAGGTCACACCGTTCATCATATAGGGATAAAACAAGGAAAAAAATTCAAAATATACAGACTGAATGGATAGAACAGAAAGAGTAAAAATCAATCATTTACGGTACTACTGTAAAACCAGATATTAATTAATTAGTAGTAATAGTAGTATAGAACATTCGCTAGACAGTAGTGGCAGTGGCTCACCAGGTAAAGATGTTGATTCTATAACTAGTCAGCCATGTTGTTAGGAACATCTGCGGCCATTATGACGACCTTGAGCAAGTTTTTCTTTCATACACCTACACATGTTACATCCATTGTGTCACTGAACTCTGATTGCAAGTTAAATCCAAAATCCCTGATCAAATATAATTAGATACGTGGAAAGTGTGTTGTGGTTTAGTAATAGTTATTTCCAGCCTTTGAGTGGTATCTAGGCCAGGGAATGTTTTTCCATGTATAATATATCTGAGTATGTAAAATCCGTAATGGTTTAGCACGACAGGAGAGGCGGAGTGGTTACCGACATGGATAATGACTTCAGCCAACCAACAGAGTTCAAGTGACAACATAGGCAGCTTACATGTCACTTTGCACTAGCACCCTTGAGAAAGGCATAAATCCACTTCTTGTAGCTATTGATAGATACTGTGCAGTTGGGACCTCTTAGCCCCGCAAGGTAGTCTACACTGGATATGGGGCTATCAAGACTACCCCTCACTCAAAAAATAAATGAATAAATAGATAGATAAATAAATAAATAACTTGCTACCAGAACCACAACCCTTTACTCCACAAGGAGTCTAGAGGAGAAAAAAAAATAGCAGGACTAGTGTCCATTATCTGATTGTACTACAACGATAAAAATACCTGCCCGAATAGTAACATTGGTATCAATACCATATCTATTAATAGATGTTGACACTGTGCCACATCTGTTCAGATGTTAATAAAAGAAACAGGCCTGACTGTAGCAGGGTCAAACTCCACTCCCAACTGAAATTCCAATGGAAAATGATTACTGCGGCTTTTGTATTGAACACATAATAAATAAATTTGTATACGTATAAGATTTGTCTGGCTCAGTTAGTAAAAGAGCTGCCAAGGAATCAGTTGACCATGATTTTAACTCGGTAGGGAAATTTCAATTTTATACATTGGTTTAGTTTAATGTGACGGGATAGACAAACAGCTAAGTACTTACTCTCCTAAATTAGGTGAGGATTGTTGTTGTCACCGGAATGAAGACAACTCTGATAACAACTAGAGTTAGACAAAAGAAATTCTGGAAAATAAGAAAAAAAAAAACAAAAAAAAAAAACAATGAATTCTGTCCAGCTCTTTTAAAAGTGACGGAAGAAAAGTCTTGTTTGTCATACCATTGCTTTTATTGCTTTTATGTCACCATCTTGTTTGTGAATCCAAAATGAAAAGCTATTCATGAAAATAGAAACAAAGAAAGTTAAAATGCTTTGCTTCTACAGACATCAATTGAAAACTGTCTTTTTTAACAACACCATCTATATAGATCTTTTTTTAATCCCCCCAGATGTGTCCACAAATTTAATAGATGATTTTCAGTCGGTTGGTTCCAGTTATGTTAAACAACAGAAATAGGAAGGAGGGAAGAGGCATGATGTCATCAGAAGGACAGTATTCCGATCAATTTTTTTCCACCAGCTAATAATGATGTCATAATAGGATATCTGAAGTCTGCATTTTTTTTTTTTTTAAATGAAAAAAAAAAAAAAAAAGCCAAGAATGGCCACATATGATGCAACTTGCAGAGTATTTTTAGATCACTATATTTTACAAGTATAAGAATCAGTTGACTTGAAAGAAAGACTACTTGCTTTTCTTCTTCCTTCTGCTTCTAATACAGATGGTGGACACATCGTTGAACTTATGATTCTTGTTCTTAGACAAAGCATTGAAATAATCATTATTTTACTATTATTTTTCTTCCAATTTTTCTTTTCCTCAAGTTCTTTAGTTGCTATTAATTGCAACTTATACAAACCATCAGTCTACGGCAGTGAATAGACAGTGTAATGTATAGACAGCTTCCTGAAGTAAAAAAAAAAGACACGAGTTCAAGTCTCGCCAGGAGCTTATTCTTAATTCTTTATTTTGGATCAGTGCTATCAACTCACAGCTTCCTGCTTCTAAGAATAGCAACTTTTACTAAATGAGGAAATCAACATAGAAAACAAAAAACTTGTAAAATAAGGAGCTTACAGCGATGAAACATTGGTTCATCAGAGATCATACTATACAATACATAGATAGATATGAGAGGGACTTCGACTACTTTGAACGCGTCAAAACATCCAAGAAACCTAGTGATTAAGGCATGATGTCGCATTAATCTCTAGACCTCCAACCACTTACCATCTTGACTATGCCTTATCACTGTCATGCCATGCAGATTAGCCTCAAAATAAACCTCTTTTCAGTTGCTGGGATGTAGCCCTATTTAGTATAGGGCTCAAACAAACCCCTCATCTTTTGACCTGTGTTTGACCTTTTAATTAACACAGCCTCAAGTCAATTAAGTAGGTTGATCTTGGTTTTTATCACTTATCTATTCTTTGGATTTCAATAAAGCAATTAATTGAAGATATCAACCAAAATCCTTTCACTTGAACACCTCATTCTTGGTAAGCATAATCACAGGAAAGATTGTTATTAAAAAAATTCACTAAGTTGTCACTTGTGACCAGGCCAGTGAGAGAATGGGGGGGGGGGTAGCGCTATTGAGCGTAGTGTAGAGATTGGTCTAAGTCGGGATTAACAGGATTGCCATAGTACTCTGGACATGATCTCCAGCTGCTAACTGCACCCATCTAGGTAATGACCAGGCCTGACGAGTGGACCATAATTACATGAAAATATCATTTATAGATACTACTTGTCCTCCTCATCAGTTAGAATTTAGAACTTGGCTGTCGGCTGTTAACTGTCAAGGACATTTTTGATGCAGTGTTCTCACTGAGCCCAATTAACTACCAGATCTTTCAGAGTCATCAGCTAAGGGGTTGGGTCCTTTTTTTGGCGTGGGGGATGACACATACATTGTTGTTATATTGCAACAGCAATAGTATAAACTCACCTTTTGGCTCTCGTACAGCAGAATTGAAATATTTTTGCAAATTACAAATTAAAACTCAAATTATCCCATCCTTAGAAGAGATGAGATCCAAGTTTTATCTCTCCCTCCCAAGCCATTATTTCCCATTAGATTTACTGGGTTTAAAAGAAAAAAAAAATAAATAAATAAATAAAGTAAAGCATTGTCACCGCCCCCGTGTAGGCACTAACACTCAACCTTTTTTGTTGTTCTCCAAATCCTCACCTTGCAATTTTTACTTCCAAAATTTCTTGCTCACTCTTCACAACTTTCCTCGAACGTCATTCAGAGTGTACTACAAATGTGCTTTGGGCCAATAAGTACATTCTAGTCTGAATTTCATCAGACGGGATTTTAATCTCATTGTATATGATTCAGTTGGACTATTTTTCTTGTCGATGTAGCTCAGTATTTCATGTTTCGACCGGGGGACCCTCTAACCTTCTGGAATGTGGAAACTACTTCCGGGGAATACATGCTCCTTGCCCTACCCGTCATGACACATCTGTTTTTTTGTTTGATTACATTTTCTTTTCTTTCACCCAATGAAGGCCAGACAGCATATGAAACCAGAAAAAATGAGCCAGAGTCAGGGAAAATAGTCCGACTAAACCACTAATGATTAAATACATTCTAATCCAAATTTGTATTTGCAAATTGACTGTGATGTATATAGTTAATTTGTGCTGAAGCTTTGTACAATGAGAGTCACGTGTTCTTTACTATCTAGTTGGGAAAAATATACTTCATGGTATGGGAAGCACTGGGCTTCTGAGGGAGAGGAAATTCCAAAACCTCAATATAGATTTAGAGAGGAAAAAAAAGCTTATATATTATCTTACATAAGCATAAATTTATCCCCAGCTTATTGTATTGTGATGTAAAGTAAGGAGATTAATAAATTACACACACACACACATATATATATATATATATATATATATATATATATATATATATATATACACACACATATACATATATACATATACACACTGCAGATATTGCAAAAGTCAGATTAATAATAAGAGGTTCAACTGTACCCACTGCTCAATAGATGCACAGATACGGACGGGCTGAGAGAGATAGACAGACAGACACACACACACAGATATACAGAAAAATGAGATCAGTTCAGGGTGCCGTGTTAGGTTCTTCATACCTAGGGAGAGGTAAGTGCTCATCTCCTTTTGAAGTTACAGGTCATACTAGATTTCACAGTACCAGTAGCAGCCAAGAATGTCTGACCTGTTCTCCATCAAGCAATGTGGCATACCAGTTATAAGACTTATGTCAAGGCATCAGTTCAGGGAAAGATGGATTCATGCTTTTCCTCCAAGGGCATTATAAAAAAAGAGAACAGAACTTTAGCTTAAATTCGAATTCAGTTGGCCTGATTTCATTTAATAACCATCATACCAATTCTTGACGTTCTTTTTTGTTTTTTTTCAACGTTTTCTTAGAGCTCAAAAATTTTTCTTTAGACATTTAGAAAAAAATTAATAAATAAATGAAATAATAATGATAATAATAAATAAGTATATATATATATCGAAATGTTAGAAACTTGATTGGTTGCAAGCAACTGATCTTCTAATCTTGAGAAATACATGATACAACTAAAAAAAATGAAAACATAGAAAGACTCATGAGTTGAATGATGCATCTACCATCCATCCTAACATCTATATCTATGATTTCCAATTTTAAAGGGATACCTAAAGTAGTAGTAGGAGGAAGAGGAAAGAGAGGATGGTTCACCTGAGAAGCTGGGGAAAAAACATTAGTTCAAATTAAAGTAAGTGATCTGTGCTCTAGTCTTTGCTTAAGGTTATTTTATTTGATAGCTGGGCTTTAAATGAGTATCTATAACATTTTTAGCTATAAAGTTGACTGGAAATAAAAATAAAAAAAAGTTTGAAGTCAGAAATTGATTTAAGTAGATTTTCCCTTAATGAGGTCACAACTTTTTATGACATCACACCTCTTTTGACATAATAGCAGCTCGTAGATGAAACATAAAATCCTCTCATTCCTCTTCTGGCTGTTTAACATAAATAGAACCAACAGACTGACTAAGAAGTGTCTTATACAGATGAGTGGACACATCTAAAAATTAACAGGCTACAATACTTCATCTAATGAAAATAATAAAATAATTACTTTACAGATTTCATGAGGGCAGAAATGAAGACAAACTCAGTGCCAGAGAGATTGCAAAACAGATAATATTTCTTCTGCAAGTCATTGACGTCTTCACATGGTGTAGCATGTGCAAAATGCGTTAAGGAAGACAATGATCACCTGGTTTTCTTTTCAGGTTTACATTGGGCTTCATTGTTGCCTCCCACGTCATAAAACCACCTTTGCAATTTCAATTTTAGAAATTTTTGATAAACCCTACCATATATATTTCAGTATATACACACACACACACACACACACACTATGCTTTATTTTAAGAAATCAACCATTAATATCATAGATAGAGCAACCCCTAAAAAGAATATACATAAAAAAATTCACACACACTATGCTCTATTTAAAAATATCAACCACTATCACCAGAGATAAAGCAACTCCTAAAAACAGGAGATATATATGTGTGTGTGTGCAAACATACACAAAAGTTATGAATAAAATTTTTTCAAAGGGTAATATTAAAAACATGGAATTTAATAAGATGTAAAGAAATCCTTAATATGGATTTACATCCCCTGCACCCAAGAAGTTTCAAATAAATTCAAAAATAACAATACATTTTCTTAAGATTCTTATGAGATTGAGTTTCTGAGATTTTGGATTATTGGAACTTCCAAGAGTTGCATAGCAGTACATTACTATTCACTCTTGGAAGCCCCATCATTTGGGAGGAAAAGGTATATAACCCATTCCAGAATCTTTCTAGTTAGAGGAAGAGAAAAAAAAGGGAGGGGGGTAGTGATCAGTGAAATTTAAAACTGCATATTTAAGGAATATTTGTGGTTGCTGTTATCAGGTGTCACTGCTTCTGAAGAGCAGTTGTTTGAAGGTGGACAAAGGAAGAAGTGATGTCTCCTTCTCCTTTTCCTTCATTATTTTTAAACACTCTTCCCACCTATTGCAGTTGGTCCACAACTTCTTTACTCTCACTGAAATGTTTTACCATATGCGATATTGTAATTCAAGGAATGGGTGACCTAAAGGTTAACAGCAGAGATAATGGATTCGGCAGCATTCAAACTCCTTGGGAAAGGCATGGATCCACTGTGAAAACCAACAATTACTACCAAAACAATGATTGGGTCTCTATGGATCATTCAAGAAATGGAAACTGAATCATTTTCATTTATTTTTTCATCCAAATGCTCTTTAGACATATCAGTAAAAAAGATTAAAAAAAAAAAAAAAAAAGCAAGTTCATGCCTTCCAGCTCACATCATCAGTAGTGATAAGTCACTATAACTCAAAAGCCAGCTAGCATTCAGAGGGAAATTATGAATCACCACCCACCATAAATACTTTTTACTTAGTAATTAAGCAATTGTGGTGGTGGTGGTAAAATTAAGTTACCTCAATGAAAAAAATAATAGAGGAGTCCTGAATTTATGGTTCGAACCTAAAAAAAAAAAAAAATTCATGAAAAAAAATACAGATAAAATTAAGACAAGTCTAGCTAGTCACTGAATAGAAACTGTCACATAACCAATGTCTTCAGGCAGCATACCATGTCGTTGGGGATGATCAATAAAAAATTTAAAAAAAGGAAAACAGAGTAATCAGTGAATAAGTTACTCCTCTTGTCTTCTGTTGGGCTGTGATAAAAAAAAAAATAAATTAAAAAAAAGTTTTCCCTACACATTGGGCGGGTTTCTACAATGAATACTTAAGGCTGGGCATAGTCTAGATACAGAGATAATAACAAACATATCAAAACACATGAGTGACCTAAACACAACAGTGTTCGAACTGGTCTGCAGATGTTTCATTAAGATTCAACAAACTATAAAGGTAGACCTTGATTACCGCAATTGATTTGTTTAGGGGAAAAGAAAAAAACGAAAAAAAAAAAAAAAAAACGAAAAAAAAAAAGGAAACGAAAAAAAAAAGAAACGAAAAAAAAGAAAGAAACGAAAGAAAAAAAAAAGAAAGAAAAACAAAAAAAGAAAGAAAAACAAAAAAAGAAAGAAACAAAAAAGAGAAACAAAAAAAAGAAAGAAACGAAAAAAAGAAACGAAAAAAAAAAGAAGAAACGAAAAAAAAAGAAGAAACGAAAAAAAAAAGAAGAAACGAAAAAAAAAAGAAGAAACGAAAAAAAGAAGAAAGAAACGAAAAAAAAAAGAAGAAACGAAAAAAAAGAAGAAACGAAAAAAAGAAGAAAGAAACGAAAAAAAAGAAGAAACGAAAAAAAGAAGAAAGAAACGAAAAAAAAGAAGGAAGAAACGAAAAAAAAGAAGGAAGAAACGAAAAAAAGAAGAAAGAAACGAAAAAAAAGAAGAAAGAAACGAAAAAAAAGAAGAAAGAAACGAAAAAAAAAAAAAAAACGAAAAAAAAGAAAAAAACGAAAAAAAAGAAAGAAAAGAAAAAAAAGAAAAACGAAAAAAAAAAAGAAAAACGAAAAAAAAAAAAAGAAAAACGAAAAAAAAAAGAAAAACGAAAAAAAAAAGAAAAAACGAAAAAAAAAAGAAAAACGAAAAAAAAAAGAAAAACGAAAAAAAAGAAAAATGAAAATAAGTTTTTCACTTTCAAAAGTTAATTACAATGATTAAGCTTTAGATTTTTTTAAAAAATCAAATTTCAAAACAAAACCCATTTAAGCAAGACGTTCTGCTACCCAGACATATTGAGACCACCAGAAACAAAGTTTCATTTTGGGAGAATATGATAGGGATATCAGACAGTACAAATAGTAAAAAAAATTCAAAAATTTTTTATTGGAGATTTTTGCAAGAATAAGAGTACAAAGTTATGAATTGTGCTAAATTTTAATTATCATTTAGCAATAACATGCTTCCGATTTGTATTTTTGCATTAGAATATTTGACAAGTCTTCATCTAACAAGCAATACACTATTTCACGTACATATATTAAGTTTTCATTAATATGAAGCAATTATAAGGATTTCATTTAAATTAATAAAAAATGTTATTTGAGGGAGAAATACATACACACACTATATATATATATATATATATAGTACAGATCAAGTTTGCAATATAGCATGATATAAACCGATGTCTGATAAGTAATGGATTCATTCCATAGAGTGCTTGATACATTCAACTTTATACTCCGAGAGTCAAATTGTTTTAGAGTAGAGCTAGAAATATAATAGGAAGTGGATTCGGTACACGAGCAAGTTTATGTAGCAAAGCCACATCCTATTATATATATATATATATATGTGTGTGTGTGTGTGTGAATGTCACAGGAGTTTTGAAAGGGTTTAGCTAATATTACTTTGGAAAGGTACTTTCTGTTTAAAGTATACAAGACCTGTTTGTTCTAGTTCAGAACCTATTTAGAAACTTCTATGTACTGGACACGTGAACTTCAGCTACTGTAATATTAATCTCATAAAAGTCACTTGTAGAGTGGCTCTTCTGCTCGTAGTAATAAGCAAAGGTAAACCACATACACTTATCCTAAGCATGTGTACAGTGATAATTATCAGCTGGTTATATGACCATAAGGCTGAATAAATGAAGACGAACAAGAGGGAGAGAGAAAGGCAATGAATATACATGAGCGTCAAATTGTACAGTTTGAAAAAAAAAAAAAAAGATAGAAGAGTGTACAAATATGAGAAGAGAAAGAAAGACATAAGAATAATAGAAAGTGTTGTGGGGGGGTGAATGTGAATGTGCAATAGAAATTCTCTATCAATAAATATAGATCTAACTTCAAGTGTCCTTTTGTTATGGTCATCTTAGTAATATTATTATTATCATCATTATTATTATCATTATTTTCAAACAATCAAGTGAGACAGGACGTGGGTGTAGATATTTGCATTCGCAACCATAGTCGACTCACGACTAGTGAATCCACTCCCACCCTCACACTTTCTCACCTGTAAAGCACAAGGTGAAAGGTAGAGGTAGACAAACATCAATAATGATAATAATAACAAAAACAACAAAACATTGGTATTGTAACAGGTGACCAATATTTGTGTTAACTCTTCTTCCCATGTAAAGAAAGAAAAAAGAGCGAAAAGAGAAGAGAAAAAAAGAAAAAAAAAAGGAAAAAATTACTACCTGTTGTTGCCATGCAACAGACATTCCACATAAGCAATTATCCTGATTAGCATTACCTGACATCACACTGCACCATTGCATACGTCTATCACTAATCATCCCCGGCCTGCTTTCAATAAAAGAACGTGTATCGTTACCCCCTGCTTTTCGTATTATTAGCATCACCACTTTCCCATTTATGTCATTTCAGAACACAGAAGCCATTAGGAAAGGAAGGCAGTTTTGAACAGCATTCAATTTTCAAGGATGGTGCGGAGAGGGTTAATGAAAGTATTAGAAACCATCAACCAAAACTGTCAGAATAGGTTTCTTCAGTTTTCAAGATGGTCTAACTGGCTAGCTTTATATAATGTGTACAGGACGTACCATTGAAGCTGAAATTTCCAACACTTACTCTTGGAAGAAAAAAAAAAATTGATTTTTGAAAATTCTCCCTCAATTAGGTTTTTATCAGGGGTTCAATATGCAATGTCAGTTTATGCCAAATTGACCCCCTCAGCAAGTCCAGCATCATAGATTTTTTTTTTTTTTTTTTAGATCGAATTACTCAACAAAAGGCAAGAAGTAACTCATCTCTTGATCCACCTCTTTCTAATTGATCACCCCCAACACAGCACGCCAGCCAAAAATGTTGGTCATGTGGTGGTTTCTATTGACTGACTAACCAGAACTGTTATACTCTACTAGTTAATGGATATATTTAAATTTCCACTACTATTGAACTATCATTAATTTTTTACTACTATTTTCCTTCATCTTAATTTTTTTTTTCTTCACAATTTAATTCGGGTCATCGATCTGTGAGAGAGCCAAGAATGCATATCAGAAATAAATGAGATCTCGGTGAGACTTGAACTTATATTCCTTTTGGCATAAGGAAACCTGGTTGAATGAATAATAAAAATTAAAAATCTCCCTAAGTCTTTTCAGTGGAAGAGTCCATTGTTTCAAATAGTGGATGAAGCAAAATTCCTGCCTTTAAGTGGAAGAGTCCATATAATGAACAGAGAAACTTAGGATACAACACAGACGTGTAATTGCCCACCTCTGTATATTCATTTGCTGATACAGATGAAGACATTTATTATCATCACTGAGGATTCTAACAAATCATTTTTATTATCATCACTGAGGATTCTAACAAATCATTTTTATCATAATCAACTGTTTAAGGTCCTTTGTTGGACAAGGGTCTTCCCAAATAGGACACATTGGCCGGCTCGCAAAAACTTCCACGGGAACCCTCTACCCCTGGCTTGCAAAAGCTTCCATGGGAACACTACTTTCAGACAGCAAGGGAAACTCGGTTCAGTACAGACTTTGTTTAGCTCAATATTATAATAGCCAAGTGCACATTAATATGCCAAGACAGTTGGTGTTCACTCTGCACTAATACCCTCGGAAAAGGCATGAATTCGCCTCTCTTCTCCCGGGGCAGATTTTAGCCTTGGGTGGCATCCAGTCTAGGAGACAGACAGGAAATTCTAAACCAGCAAAATACAACTTCTCAGCCAATACCACAGACAAACAAAAGACAGAGTAGAGAACTCGTTTCCAAAATGTATGGTTCATGACAAGCCAATCAAGCTCGAAGTGAATCATGATAAACTAAGGCATGCCTATTCAGAAGGGACATGAAGCAGACTGCCATAATTGCTGTATAAATCATAAGATAAGATGATGTTCTTTGCTAATGATGTTAATAGCAACAATCAAAACAGGAATATTATTAATAGTAATAACAATCAAAACAAATTTTTTTTAAATGCAGTTATGTCATTCAAACTTTAATTTGATTTTTCAAAAGAAAAATAAGCAGAAAAAAAAACAAAACCTAATTATCTAAAAATAGAAATATTCTAAAATGCCATTACGTCATCTATCTATAAAACCCACACTGGTGACATATAAATTTGGACAAGAAACCATAGCCATTTCAAGATGTGCACACATACTTTTCAATCTGTAGTAAAGATAGCTCAAATAAATTAAAGGGAGAGTAAAAACAGACGTCTCAATCTTCCCATGATACTTCAAGTACAACTGGAAGATTTTTTTCTTCAATTGATTATCTTGTTGTTTTCCGATTCCAAAATGAAGTACATAGAAAAAAAAATAGGTCTGATTACTCATTCAATTGAAACCGTCACATGTCTGGCATCTTTAGGCAGCATGCTATGTTAGGGGTGATCAATTAAAAAATTGGGAAAGCTCTAGAAAAAACAAAAACAAACAAACTTTAAGAAAGATCTAGACATAATAAAGAGTAAACATTTGAATTTTCATCTCTTTAGTTCCATTGGAGAGACCTGAACACATGACAGATAGATAGATAACCAACCAGGCAGAATCACTTAAAAACTGGAGAAACCTACATTGACCATTGGACAGTTTTGGTTGACAATTTCTAATAATAAGGTGGAGGAAAAAAAGAATTGGAAGTAGGGAGTGACTAAATGAGAGCCATGCTTGACCGTGAAGCTTCTGATATGGCTAAATTGATTAAGGCATCATTCTAGTAAGATGAAGTCTTATCAGAAACTACTCAATAACAATTTCATGTGATTTTATTTGTTGGTCAAAGAGTGAATCAATCTAAAAAAGCAACAAAAAGAAAATTAGTTAAAAAAATAAATAAAAAATAGCATGCCTCACCTGCGAAGATACACCAAGGAATTTCTAGGCAAGGAGGGAGAGGACTTTTTTTTTGCAGAATAAATTTTTTTGTCAATTTATCTAAATAAGGAGTTTGATTAATTTTCAGGTAATAAGCATAGCTGTTATTTGGTATAGTGTGTGTGTGTGTGTGTGTGTGTGTGTGTGTGTGTGTGTGTGTATACATGCAAGTATCCGTTACTTAACATCCAAGGTCCTATAAGATTTTAATACAGCTGAAAAGCTTCGATCAGCAAACCTATTTTAAACATAATTAAGACTTATTCTTAAATATGTTCAAGTTTTTCCTGGAAAGATAGAAAGAGATCCCCATAAGTGCATTGTTATGCCATAAAAATGTAGCCTGACGCAGTAGGCTAATGCCTGTTGCTATTTTCTACCGTACAGATACTTCAAATCAATTTTTATAAGAATATTTTATCAACAAACATGTTACTGTACTTTTCTTACATTTTTTCCCCTGATGAATTCTATCTTGGGGGGGGGGAGACTTACCAAGCATTTGCAGAAATAAAGCTGCACATGTATTCAGAATTGCAAGATGTATTGTATTGAAACATTACATACATGCTGAAATAGAAACACCAGACAATGGTATAGATTTCTCAACGTAGGCTACACTATGCTTGCCAATGCATATCTGCTGTTGTATGAATATAACTGTACTGTAATACAGACAGTACTCATACAATATTTCTTTATTTTGTATTAGAAGTATACCATAACCAATCCCGTACAACCAGTATTTTTTAAAAATTCTGACATAATTTTTTTATCCAAGTGTGTATATCAACAAAAACACAATTGCAGTTCATTTTTCGAGCACTGATCGTTGAGTGTAGAAGGTCCATTTGTCTGCCACCATTGCAGTGATGGTGATCAGACATCGATAATACAAAAAACTCTTTATGAAGAGGCAGGTTAAGACACGCATCACAAAAAATCCTTTGCGAAATCACAACAATGCAATAGAAAAAAGCTTGCATACAGTGTGTTGTCATTTTAATTTCAATTTAAACGAACAATATTTTACATACTGAACTTACTACTCTGTAATTTCTTGAAATCAACACTAAATTCTAAATTTGTTTCTTATTTACAAGGTTCATCTCTTTCTGGAAATGTGCTAACAATGACGTTTCTTCATATTCTTTTGCAACTGAGGGCAGAAATGGTGATTTTTGGTGGGTGATAAAGCATAATTTTTTTTAATAGCAGCTCCTAAAATTTGTGAAGATGGATCGGAGTTCGCAAGTTTAGTATTTTATGAAAAAGGTTAATATCTCATACTTGCTACTTGAAATGAAATATCTTCACAGAACCCAATAATTCAATGGTGAACATGTACCAAAAAAGGTATTGTCTTTGTATCTTTGAGATATGCAGAAAACATGTCAATACTAAAATAATATCCTTCAATACCCTATACTAACTATAAACCTTTTTTTATCTCTAACATATTTGGTCTCAGTGAGACAATTTAATACAATAAAAAAAACAAAAATAATAGGGCTCTAAGAGTAATAGTTATGAAATTACAAGTGAATTTTTTTTTTACTAGTTAGGAGCATACATTAAAACAAGAAAAAAAAATACTTCAGATTTTACACCAAAAGTAAATTTTGCATATCTTTTGATGTATGTATACCTCTGGCAAGAGTAGAATTTCCATTAAATATAAACTAGAGGTGGAACAATTCACTGATGCATCAATATATTGCAATATTTTTCAGTTTGATGATACATTGATATAGAACATTACCCTAACGATTTTTTTAACCAAATTAAAATTTTAAAAATGTTGTCTGGAAGTTTGTTCTTTTGCAAGAAAGGAAAACACCAATTTTTTTTTCAAATTCCCATAAATTACAACATTGGCACTGACAGATTCAAAGTCTGATTTACGATTTTACAGCTATTCAACTAAACACCGCTGTTCCTCCTTCGAAGAGGATACAATTTGGGAGAGGTAATGCTTGCGTTGTCTTCTTGAAAAGTTTACAGTAGTCAGTAGTAATCATCTTTCAGTGCAGAAGTGTCAGGGAAGGAGAGGGAGTAACGTGGCTTATTATGCATTTTATAGACTAACGTCTGTTGCTTTTTGGTATCCAAACAAATTTTTAGTTTTACTAAATAAAGAACAAGTGTAATAATAAACATTAATCAACCTTGCAACTGCATGATAATTCTCTTCGATCAAAATAATTGTCTCCACAAATTATCAGCTTAAAAAAGCTCTTTTGTTCTAAGCAATTTGTTGAAAATCAAACTCCACTTCATCGGATAGTGTAAGAATTCTGGGTACAACTGATCATTGAAACATGAAGGGTGTCACCCTAAATGTGCATGAGGTGTCTAAAGCAGGGGGTCAGCCAAATCTGGCCTGCAGCCTCATTTCATGGAATATGTGATGAAAATTCTTTGATTTTCTTATCTATCTTTGGCTAGCACACAAAAAAAGGTAGAATTGAAAAATAAAGCTGAAGATTCATTTTGCATTGGCCTTAAACAAATCAATGTTTTATAGCTATAAATGTTTAGAAATAACATTCGTAATCCAGCCCGTCTTCAAAAATGTTTACCGGATCCTTGTCTAGAGAAATAAACAACTTGCTCAAAAAACTCCTCCACGCCATCAAATGGCTGAAGAATCCTTGGTACAATTGCACCCTTTCTGCAATAGCAACTCTGGTTCTTGGTTGAAAGCTAACTTAACATTTTCATAATATTTGTACCTTACATAAATGATTCACCTCAGCCCACACATATGTACCAGAATTATTCATCTAAATAAATTAAAAAAATAAAAGATAAAAAAAGATAAAAAAAATACATAGCACTAGATTTGGGCATTGTTGGTCCCAAAAGACCCCAATATCAAAGCATTTTTTTTTTTTTTTTTTTTTAAAGAAATTTTATTTTTTATTTTAGATGGTGCGTAGTGATGTACTCAAGCAAATTTTAAAGGTAGTAGCAAAAAAAATGTGACTAGGATCACCCAGAAACACACACCAGACAAAGAAGCAAAGAGAGAAGAATCTAAACCACTTGGCTGGTGGCTTGGGCGGGCCATTTGAAAAAGAGAAAATCACAATCAACATCAATTGATATTTCTCTTGTAATTGTGTGAAAATTGAGAGGAAGAAAAAAACAACAAAAAACAAAAAGACATGTATACATACAAAATAAGTGTCCACATTTCATCAGTTTAGAAGTGATTCACTAAATTGGTGCTACAGCTGGGAGATTCAAGCCTGATGCTGGAAGGCAAAGGGGTGCAGGGCAGGGGAGAAAAATTGGTCATTTCTCATCAGGCCTATCCTTCACATAAATTCTTTTTTTGTATCAAATAAAATTATTAAATACTTTTGTACATCATAATATTTTGGGTTATAAAATAAATGCTTAAATCTGAACAAAATTTATTTTCCAATGTATAATTTGAGACAAACTTTTTGGAGGGGGGGGGATGATGAAAAATATGCTCCAAGAGGTGGTGGCACCTGAAAATGTTTTGGAAATATTAATTTAGAACTAAGCAGATTTTGTCTGAGCATTTTGTACCCTTAAAATTGAAGCATCATTCATAACATCGAATGCTTTTCTTTCATAACTTCATAGATTTTTATCTAAGGCAGCAATTCTGAAGAATGTTAAGCAGAAACCGGTTTCTCCCTCTTTCAATTTATAAGCACCCATAAGATGCTAAGAGATAAAATACAGGAAACATTGAGAAGCAGAGAGGATGTAATTTAAAAAGTCTATTATTCAGAGGTTTATTTCGATCAATTGAAGAATTCCAAATTCTCATCATAGTCTCTACGTTCACTGCTCTGTTTCTTTAATTCTTTGATCAGCAGTAAATGTTTCAAATTCCTGTAAAATGAGCCTAGTCATGCGACCAATGTCTTTTGGCAGCGTGCCAAGTTGGGGTAAAAAATGGGAAAAAAGAGATGATCAATGAATATGTTACTGCTCTTACCGTTCATAGGGCAATGACCACTAGACAAGTATGAACGCTGCCAAGCCCAAACTAAGGGATCAATCTAGCATAAACTCACATTGCAAATTCCCTCCCCTGCTTAAAAATCCAACATTGCGAAGAATTTTCAAATAAAAAAGACTCTTCTACACATGAAGGTTTAAATTTTCATCCCTCCGACTCATGGGGTCTGGCCTGTACAGGTCAGACATACATAGTTAGCCAAATCAATTCAAAAAGTGACAGTTTTGGTCAACAGTCTCTAATTTATAAATCAAATTGCATAACTGCGATAAATGCTGCCAATGGTTTCATTTTGATTGTATCTTGCTCGACTTAATCCTTCTTTGTTTAATAATAAAGCAGGAGTTTTTTTGGGGGGGTCCCGTTTTAATAAATGGGAAAGGAAAAAAAAAAAAAAAAATACGATTGTTTTGTTTTATGATTATTTTTCAGGGGTAACGATTGTAACTGGCTATAAATGAGATCTCTGCTTCGCTCCTTGTATTTTATCACGACACCCCCAGAAGAGGCATAACATGGACTGCAAATCACCCAATTTTTTATCTTGACAGCAGGGTTGCGAGCAGGATAGATCTTGGCTATCATGGCATTTGTGAAAAATAAATCTAAATAAATGAATAACACACGCTACACTTTTATGCAAATACTGTCTTATTCTGATAAGACGTATTTTTATCATTCCGCACATTTTTCAGATCAATATCTGCATCTTCCTTGTTATGAGGCCTACCATGTCAGGACTAAACATTCCTGTATAAGAATGAATGGATTTTTCCATTGGCACAGTATGCTGTGAATTTGTCGAGGGGATAAAAAAGAAAAAAAAGGGGGGGGGCTTTAAAAGTTATCTTCATCTCTGCTGTTATAAAGACACAAAACATACACTGGAAGAAGGCCAAAGAACATATTAGCCTAGAACGTTGTGATAAAAACAATGGAGATCAAGATATTAGTCAGTAAAATAAATAACTAAAAGAGAACATAGAATTCCTGAAAAAAATGTTCCAGTTTAGACAAGAAGTCTCATCAGGTAATCCTTTCACCACAGACGAACCGGTTTTACTGGATACACTTATACAAATGACTACACACTATATACAAGATCTGTCTGGAAAGAATACAGCCATATTGGATATTTTAGGCACTGGTACCTCATCTTTGTAACTAGACAATCAATCAGAGGGGACCCTGTATAAGCAAACATTCTCCTGTGTGGTTACTCAGATGGCAGGTTAGTGCATTGTGCAAAGAGACCATTACCAGTCTCAGGCGTGACTAACTGTTCTGTTTTCCATGACCGTAACTATTACACCTATCCCCACTTCCCAATAATATTCACTACCACACAATGTTATGTTCATTTTTAAGCCCAAGTTATCAACCTTCTCTCCAATTAAAACCTGTAATTCTATGCCGTTTTTCTCATTATTGAATCTTAATTTGCATTACGTAAGAATAGATTTTCTTTTTGAATGGAGAGAGAAAGCACCATTTGTTGCTTTCCACTTGATGGTTTGCCAAAATTAGAAGGTCAGGTGCTGAAATTGTGACTAGCTAACAATAAGATGTCTGCTTAGAAATAATTCTATTTGCATATTTACAAACTGAACAACAATATAGAAATAAAGATCCATCTCCATAAGTCATGGGTGCTGGCAGAAAAAAATTGCCAAAGCTGCTGAGTTAAAGACAGAGCAAGAATCACTAGGACATTAGAAGGATAGAATAAGCATGTTTTAGGGGGAAAAAGTTCACTATGTAGCAAGTTTATTTCATCAGAAATCAAAATCATATCAAATAAAATGGATTTTTTTTCAAATGGGCGGTGGACTGCAACAAGATAAGGAGCCAAAATATGTGCATGTTGAAAAAAAACAATACCATCCTAGAGTTGCCAAAATACAATTAAAGCCATGTGAGAGTTGCCAAATATTGTCTGACTTGTCTTATGCAGAACCGTCTAGTCATGTTATACATCCACCTGTAGATCTATCAATCCGTTTATCTATATTCTTTCTTTAAGTGTAATGGACCAATTACATTCCAACCCTCTACTAATTAACCTGCCCAATTAACAATCATGTGTCGTGACAGACAACACCACCCACATACAACACACAGTTATTAAAGAATGTTGTGCCTTCTACAGAGACTTCCTTGTTGTCTATATGGAAGTAATTTTATTAAAAATTTACCAGTAGATGTTCAACTCTTAAATCCATACAAAGAAAATAGAATATCATTTTCAAGGGAAATAACTTCTGATTGAAATTATCTCTCTTCGATCATTTGGTGAATTTTGATTCTTTTTAAAAATTAAATTCAATGATGAGTTCCACTATTTTTTGAAGCGTTCAAACAGTTGGTTTCAAGCAGTTTATCAATTCAATAAATGAGAACCCAACTTCAGACAAAGAATGCGAGCTATCACTTTTCCACAGATCAAAGCCCCATAACTTGTGAAACTCATCCAAGCCCCCAAAATTATGAGCATCGGCACACTGTAATATTTACATAGGTTTCAGATATGGTAAGAGTTTTCATTTTTTGATAACATGCATTCAAGAATCAACATACAGGCCTCAAAGAAAAAAGAAAATAAAAGAATAATAATATTCAATCCTTTCATTGTATCATGGATGTTAGCAAAAAAAAAAAAAATTTGTCACTCAATATAACCAACTCAAAAAATATTTTTGCACTAATCTGACTGCCAAATGGCACTGAGTAAAAACATAGCCAAAAAGCAAAGCAAGCTTAAAATGTTAAAAATTGTCAAGATGTTTAAGCACTTCCATGTTATTCAGCAATTTTTACACTGCCAAGCATTAGTTTGTTGAAGACTGAATTCTGCTCAAAGACAGAGATTTAATATCCATGCTGTGTCCAATATACAGGTATTATGATAAAGAGGCTATTTATTTAATAGGGTGTTAACCAGCATTCTCAATAGCCGTTCAACCAAATTCCAATTTCCTAATTAAGCAGAATGAACTAGCATGAACTTGCATTGCAAATTGAACCTCCCACAAAAACATTATTTGCGGGGGGCTAATTTAAAGAAAAAGAAACTTTTCTAGATATGAGAATTAAAGGTTTCAGCCCTTTATATCCATTGGTGCGGCCTGTACACCCGATACATACATACCCTGTCAGCCAGACCGACATGAAAACTGATGAAATCTACATCCACAGTTTCTAATACAAAAATGCAAAACCCAGGAAATTTCCCAATTGTATAAAAATGGTAGAGAAATCAATCCAGGCTAATACACTGTTTAGGGTGTTAAAAGGAGTTATAGTGAGCAGTAATTTTGTTTAAAAAGCACTTGTAAATCACACATCTTACTGGTTGGAAATATAATACTTACCAAGGAAAAAAAGGGGGGGATATATTTTTAGATTAACTTGTATTGGCAGAGCTTACCTTAGCCTACATATGTAAGCCTTCAAAAATTCATACCTGATATATCTATATCATCCTCTCTCAACCTTTTTAGACTATAGGAACCCTCATATAAATAACTTTCATATCTCAAGGAAGCTCTGCATAAAATGTATATGTAGATAAACAGCGAATGATAGATCAGCAAGTTAAAAAATGTATGTAAAGCAAAATACAGAGCATTACCAAAAGATTAAAGAAAATATCAAATGTCATCTTGTAAATAGAGCCAGAATTAAAATGATCGAGAGGAAATTTTATCCGAACAATTCTGAAAGTTGAGCACCTGATTTTTTTGGCATCTGGTATTTGAATTTGGGAATTTTAAATGATTCTTCAGAAATTTTTTTCCATTTAAGTGATGTAAATTGACAATTTTTTTTTTTCTTAAAAACAAATAAAAATCAGGATTTTTCTTTTTTACTACAGATATAAATCAATAAAAACAGATACATAATTAAAACCAGGAACCCTGACTGTATACATTTCATTATATTCTCAGAGATTGTAGCTTTTTAAAAATCTTTCCTTTAAAAAAACTGAAAATTTATAACAATTGCAAAAAGCAACCGCCACTGGTCTTTTTTGGTCGGTAAAAATTCTAGTGCGGTATCACAGAGTAGCCTTCCCTGGGATAGACTGCCTTACAGGGCTGGAGAGCTTCACCTGCCCTGCTATTAAACCTATAGGTAAGGGCCAGGAAGTGGATTCATGCTTTTCACAAGTGATCACTGCTCATTAATTCCATTTTCCATGCCATCAACAATTAGGCCAATTCCAATTTTGCAGGGAGTACAGACCCCTTACAAAGATTAAATTTTGCGGATAAATTCACCCCTGACCAAGAATAATGAACACTTTGTTACCCATGACAGTAGGCATATTACTGATACGGAGACCAAATAACAGAGTCAACAAAACAAAAACAAAAAAAAAAAAAAAATCACAGAACCCACAATTCTTCACCAAAAAATATTTCTTTATAAAGGAATTCATACATAAACTTAAAACATTATAATGCACTCCGACACATTTGTTACCATATGTTTTCAGGATATCAAACATTTTGGCTCTGTTGACATTTTGCTATAGTGTAGGCCATTTGCATTTATTCAAATTATGCTGCATACACGAAAGAGAAAAAAAATTATTATTAACTCTTGTACTGTATACAGTATTGTAACAGTATCTATAGTAATGAACAATAAAAATACACACATAACAATTAACAATGTTCAATTGACTTCCGTCACACTATGGGACACATAGTAGAATAAAATTTCACTCGTGTAACTGATGTGGTAAAATAGGATCCCACTAATGTAACTGATGTATGTTTTCATTCATGATATATAAAAATGGAAAGAAAAAAATAAAAACAAAAAAATTTAAATCCATTTGCAGTCGACAGAACGCTAAGGTCACTGCAATGCAAATCTGTTATCAATGTATGGACATTACCATGCGTATATCTGTATATTGCACATCATTTTCAACCATACAGATAAACTAGTAGAATAATGCACGTGCTAAATTTTTGGCATTTGCTGAATGTTCATTTGTCTTCAGGTTTTCTAGTCTGCGAGCAATGTCCACGGTCTTTCACAGCAGCCCGCAAAAAAAACTTCCAGTTGATTATTGATGACAAATTCAAGGATAATCAAATCCGCAAAATAGAAACCAGAGAAATTAGAGGGACAACTGTACACTTGAAAGTCAAATTCATCTGTTCATAAGCAAGAGACAGATATTGCTCAAGAAGTTGGACCTCTATCAAAGCAATAATCCTCTTGATACACTCATGAAAATTTCAAACACAAAAATCTTAGTCATGTAATTATGGACCCCTGATTTATTGTTAAAAATGTAATTAGAGTAGTGGAATCCACTTCCATGAGGAGAAGCAGACATAAGATGAATATGATGACATTAAATCCAACATGGGCAGCTCTTACAACACAAAATATTTTGTTCAAATATTTACATAAAGCGAATTGGCCAAGACTACTTGTGCAAAATTATTTGTTGAAATGAAGGATTTGATTAACTGCACCCAAAAAAAGCAAATAGATAACTGGAAAATGCTCTCTAATTGATATCATCAAAACCAATGTCACTTTTCTGGTTTGTTTGTTGGTTCTCTTCATGCTATAGCAAACAGATAGAGAGGAAGGGGGGTAAGGCAAAGTTTATGTCCATATGTTTGCATCTATATTTCTACTACAAGTAATGATACCTTCATAGCGGGACAAAAAACAAATACAGGCATCCTTTACTTTTCGTGAATACTTTAATAACATTTTTTCATCTCTTCAGATTTTCTAGTCTGTTAGTCATTTAATTCCTTTTTAAAGTGAGAAAAGCATTCATTTCAATGCTTTCAACATTAAAAAATAATTTGTTTTTTTACCTAATTTTATTGCCTCAAAATTATTTAAGAAAAAACAAAAAATATAAAAAGTAGAAAACTGACAGAAAAATAAATCATGTTTGAGGTATGCATTTTTTTGTTTGCAATAAATACATTTATAGACTAAAATACATATTTGTATTATTTATCCTTATGTAAATAATCCAGTCATTTTTAAATCGGTACTATGCTAGCTATTTATAAAACAGCCATTCCTAGAAAATTTCAGTTTAAAAATTTTGTGCTTCAACAGTATTCTTCAACTATTCAAACAAAAAAAAAAAATAAATAAATAAATAAAGGGTGGGGGGGAGAAGCAAAAGTTGAATGTCAAGTATCAACCCCCAAGTACGCACTATGAATACTGTACATGCTGGTGTACAAGATGAACATCTAATTGAAGAAAAGAAAAAATGAGCTGGTATCATGACAGGGGAGCCCAACTACCAAAGCTTGATATGGACAGTTATGGGTCTGGGATAAGTTGCAGTGAGCTGTAGTCTTCAAAATACTAGTAAATTCATCTTATAGCTTGGCATATACAATACGTGTGTGTGCCTAGCGGACGCACAAATACTGGAAATTGAAGTTGGTCATTTTAACCAGTTTTTAGGGAGTTGACCAGTTGCACTTTCACCTCTCAAGAAAAAAAAAAAAATCAAAGTGGACATGGCCGTAAGAGGATACTCAGTAAAGCTACATAATCACTACCACAACAACTGCTTTATAGAATTGTATATTCACAAGAGATGCACATTAATGATAAATATATATGCCTGAATTTTTCTATGGAGCCTTTTGTGGGAAGGTGGGGGAGGGAGAACTGTTAAAAATGAAAGGTTTCTGGAAACACCAATAACGATTGGCTAATCACATCCTTAATCATACCAAAACTTTTCCAACAAAGGGGTTTCCATGTCTTGCAGGCATGTAAATGGAATAGCCCTCAGGCCTATGCCAAGTTTTAGGTGGAGTAAAGCAATCATGAACACATAAAAAAAAAATAGATAAATAATAAAAATAAAAAATAATCAAATCGAACCAAACAAGGGCTTAAATGCCCCCCCCCCATTAATGATTGGAAATAACCATTCACAGATTGATATTTTTTTAAGACTAAATATATGACAAGACATCTTTAGTCATCATCATCAGTTCTTCAATGTCCGTTGATAGACACAGACCTTGCCCAGGATCCGCCGCATTTCTCTATCATAGGCATCGCAGAGCCTGTATTTTCTAAATTTATCTAGTTCATCTCTCCATCTTGTATTCTGTTGGCCTCAGTTTCGCATATGATCTCTGGGGATCCATGTTGTGAGTCATGATTTCCATCGGTTGTCCGCCATTCTTGCAACGTGACCTGCCCATTGCCATTTAAGTATTCTAATAGATTCTATGATGTCTCGGACTCCTGTTTTCTCTCAGATATATTGTGCTGTCTGATGATTCTCTCAAGTACGTGTTGCATGCTTCTCAGTTTGCAAGTCAGTCTCTTGGTTAGATTCCATGTTTCAGCACCTTAAGTAACAATCAGGAGGATGCATTGGTTGTATACTCTTCTTTTTAGGATTATAAGGATCATCGTGTTTTTGAAGGTTGAGCTTACTCTGCTAAAGGCTTGCCATCCTAGGGTGATTCTTCACTTGATTTCTTCTTCCTTTGTAGGTTTCATAGAGATTCATTATAATAGGGCTATATAAATAAAAAAATTTTTTTTAAAAAGGGCGGAATGAGGTTGGTTATTCCATTTCTCTACAATACATATGGGCGACCATAGGCCTGCGGACCAGATGAGGCATTTATCTAAAATCTTTTTCTTGATTCGGCAAACTGAGTTCAAGTTCCATCAATGGCTGTTTATGTTCAATTCGCACTAATGCCTTTGGGAAAATCAAGAACTTGCTTCTAACCCCAGCTAGAGGTAAGTAGCATTGCAATTGGAGCATGTTAGTATCTTTGGTGTACGGCTAACAACTAAATCCCCTAAAGCCTACTTACTAGTGAAGCCGTAATGCAGCCCTTTGATCCACAAGGAGTATACAGAAAAGAAAAAATTTAAACTAGCAGTCTGACCTTTGTTTCAATCACTATATTTTGGCAGGTGGGCAATGACCTTGCCCAAATACAGATTGCCTCTGGTAAAGTTCAAATCCCCATCCTATTCTAAACTCTTCACTGGTCAAGCAATAAAGATTCATCTCACATGGCAAATGATTTAAGAATAAATTCTAAAATAAGAAATGAACCCCACCTAGATTATTCAACTATGTGAAAGGAATCTTTGCCTTTTGATCAAAGAGGGGGTTAGATTGCAGAGAGGTAGAACACAAAAAAAAAAAAAAAAGAATTAAAATGGAAGACCAGATGTGATGTATACCTGATTCCAGTTGAATGGAACTGGGGTTGCCAACTCAAAAATTTTGTTTGTGTCAAATTGACCTTGAAAAAGTGTAGAGAGAAAAAAAAAAAAAAAAATGCCAAACCACCCTAAACACAGTTAACCATTTCATATAGCTAAAATGGCAAGGAAATAGATAGAAGTTTGCTAAAATTGCTGAAAAAGGGTGCTATATGTTGAATTTTTATGCGAGTTTTGTCTTTTATTCACTGAACTTGGGGGACAAACATTCCTCCCCTTTGCTATATTGATCTCTACAAGCCAGAGGGCTCTTCAGGTATACAAAACACCTCGTAATCTTTGATCTAAATCCAGGGTCCATCGCTCTGTACCAGATACACCGGTCATATTTTGCATACATAACTTCACAATGTATCCTCATAAAATAGTATAATTTGCATTACTCAGCTCAACTTGATCACAGATACTTTTACAAAACATTTAGAATATATAGCAATAATTTTAATATGTTCTTTGAGAATTTCATTTCAACTGCAAGAAAATAGCAAAATAAATAATTGAAAAATCAAAATTATTTGAGTATTTCAAGGTGTTTCTAATGGCAATTTTTGCCATCCAAAACTAACTTTTATACTATGATTGATATCAGCTGCCAGAAAAATTTGAATTCAGTAATTGTAAATCACCGAAAAATAAAGTAGCCATTATGGAAAAATATGATTCAATGAAAATTGGTTGATTTAATGATTACTTCATAGGATTTCAAAGAAACATTACTTTTCACTTGAAATCTAGAGGAAAATACATGTTTACAGCAAGTGTCTTTATTTGTCAAATCAGTTCAAAAGGTCAAGTGGATATTGAGTCAACTCTACCAATTTGTGATGAAAACCTGCTTAAATTTACAAGCGTCTCATAGGACAGATGAAAAGTGGACAACTGAAAATGACTAATATATATATATATATGTGTGTGTGTAAGTTTCTATGCCATTAATCCATTCAATTCAAAATTCTCCAATGATAATCAAAGACAATCTGAGCCACGAAAATAATTTCTAATGAGGTCAAAAGAAAGTAATCAGGCCTGGTCATTATTTTTTTTTTTTTTCAAAGAGAAGCTATCCAAATATAATTGCTATCTCCAACTTCATACCTTGGTGTGTTTATTAATATACAACAAGCTAATGTCTAAAATCTATGTAACAAAAGATTGAAAATTAAAATTAAACATGTGTTTGTATGTAAGAGAGAGAGTGGATTGATGAGTCTATAACTTGACACCGTTATTAGCTGAATTTTGACCTGAAATTTTCATTGTCTAATGTTCAATGTATGTGAATAATGGAGAAGCGTTGGGTTAATTAAGTGCATTGTCTAGGAAAAAGAATATGTTGAAAAGTAGATATTTGTCATGTAAAATGTTTTTCCATCATCAGACTACAGACAAACCTGCTTGTGTGTATATGTGTATGTGTGATGTAATGGTTAACAGCATGGAAAACAGGATCAGTGAATTGAATTCAAATTAAGATTGAATATGCTAACTTCACACTAAAACCCTTGCGAAAGATATGAATTCATTTCTCCCTGTGCTTAAACTCATCACCAGGTATCTTGACAATATAAAATATCTGACTAACTCGGACCAAAAGATAAAAAAATAAAAATAAATAAAAAAGGGTGTTATGCTAATTGTCAGCCTTGACAGTTCCTCATTCACATGTGAGAGGAAACTGAATGAACAAATTTAATAAGGAAAAACTAGACAGCACTCGGAGAGGGCATACCTCTATCAACATTATATGTAAATTAAAAACTGAATGAAAATAAAATCTAAAACAAGGAGAGAACTTTATATGAACAAATATTGAGTAAATTCCCTCAAATTAAAATTTACCCTTTTTATTAATTGTTCATTTTTAACCCTTTTCCTGCAGAATGAAAATCTCTCTCAATCAAAAACAAATTCCTGGATTCACCCTAAAAATTCAATCACTTCTTCTATAACTTATGGCACACCCTTCCACAAGATTTAATAGGGAACTTTTGGCGATTTTGACAGATACCAGTGAATACATATACATCTAGCAACTTTGTAAACAGAGGTAAAAAGTATTTATGCAAGATCTGTAAAAATTCATTTCATATCAGTACAAGAGCTATCAATATAATATATATGAGATGCAACAAGATGGGTCTAAAGGTATGAAACCACATCTTCCTGCACTATTTCGATACTAGGTCTCATCATTAGCATGCCACAACAGGTTGGGTGGCAAGCACTTGAGTGAACCAATCTCCAATAACTACTTTACCTTTTCAGGCAGTTGCAGTAATAAGCTATTAACCAGTGAACCACATAGTTAACCTTAATAGGGTTCAAGCAATCTATCTGAGCTATGGCTTCATGATCAAAGATTTTGAGAGGGTTTTCCATGAGTGCAAAATTAAAATAAAAATTTCCATGTATGCAAAATTGCCCTCCAGCAAGTGCAATGTATATAAGTAAAATTTTGAAAAATTTTCGTAAAGTTTAGTGTTTAAAGCAGTAAATCTTTCCATATATATATATATATATATATATATATATATATATATACACACACACATACACACTGTTTTTGGTGTTGCTTTATTTATTGTGATAGTGTTCAAAATTTTAGAATGCAGCATAAATAGATTCACAATTTTCGATGTAACTGATCAGTTTCACGCAGTCATTGTGATCAACAGACAATTGATCGCAATCACTGCATGAAACTGATCAGTTACAACAAAAATCGAAAATATCCCTTTATATATAGATACACACAAATATATAATGATTATGGATATGATTTTAGGACACAACAACTCCAAAATGAAAGTTACACTGCCAATTTTCAGATTCTCAGAGCTTTTAACCTCAAGGTCAGGTTCCTCATTGTAGCAGACCATTACTACTGTGTAATGAGTTTGATCCTCAATGGGTGAACCACATGTGTGGTCATACCAGACTCAGAAAATACCTTCAAATGTCAAGGTTTAACATTATTTCAATCTTCTGTTTTATCAGAAGAAAGCTGGACAACACCTTTCTCAAGAGAGAGGAGCTATGTTTAAATACAGTCTTATTAATCTATCTATACAATGAACATACAATGGACTCTTCCACTTGAAGGTGACAATTTTCTAATGAAATCACCTCCAACATACTATTTGAAGCAATGAACTCTTCCACTCAAACGAGTTCAGCAGTTTCTTTTTTCTAAAATGATCCTATGAATATTCGAATATATCTGAATTTTCCATGGGGGGTAAACTAGTCAATAAAATTCCTCTCAACCATGGGGGGGGGGTACAGTAATTTTATATATAACACAGAAACCCAAAGATAATTCATATAGATATTTATTTATGTACATTATCATAATCTGTAGTCGTTGACGCTGTGAATCATATCAATTTAGGGACCAAATTTATTTTTTTTAAGGGTCAATCAGCATAACTAGCATAGTAACCGTCAAAAATTATTTACTCACGTATGGATCGGCACTAGGATCTTAGTGTCGTGAGCTCATTGAGAAGCGTTACACGCACACTATATATATGTATATATATATATATATATATATATATATGCACACACACATACATACACTAAAAGCAATGTTTGTATGAGTGGATTATTCAATATGAACACTTGGATTGGACTATGTGATCATCTCAACTTTACCAAACAGAAAAATCGCAATTTTTACTGAAATATGTTCTAAAATAATTTACCAGAATATTCAACGTGAATTTTAATAAATTATTCAGTTGGTCGTAGAAGCAGTAGGAATTGTCCATTTATTATGGGAGCACATAATTTCCTTACACTTGCATAAATATTTCACACGCTAAATGTAACGAATGCCATGTATGGGACAAAGGTAGTAGTTAGCATGAACAATGTCAAATTAAACCATATGATCAACATATAACCGAACAAAAAAAAAAAAAAAAAAGTCAAACCGAAGGCATTTTTTTCTAATCAAATATGAGTATTCACCATCATCCTTTCATAATAGAAATAATTAAAAAGTCAATATTAATTTACTTATATATCTGAAATATAACGATCATAATTACGAACTACGT
>OY735242.1:4787597-4915097 GCA_963457665.1 Thysanoteuthis rhombus
GATTTATAGTAGATGTGGGATGGGCACATGGGAAGTAAAAACGTACAGTATTGACAGGAGAAGAAAATGAAGCTGAAATGTCTTTTGGTAGTACAAAATTTTAAAATTGCTGAAATTTGCGGATACAATTGAATTTGGTCAAACCAAGTTCTCCCTCTCGCATTGTTTATAGTAAACGTCTTTTGATGGGAAAATTATGACATTTGTAGTTGCCCCTCTCCTTCCAACAATTATTAGGGAGTAGATAGTAGAGATGGACTCTCAAGAATCAATTTTACGGAAGGGATCTAATAAGACCCGTGGGTGGGGGGACAAAATCAATCAGTTGGTTGTTTGGAATGTAATGTTGTTTGGAATTTAATATTATATTCTGGGAGAGAGAATAAAAAACCCCTTCAAATGTCAAAAATTTTAGTTTATTTGTTTAGAAAATAATCATTAATTTTAACAATGATAAAAGTCCACACTGGAAGCTTTCATTTCTGCTTGATTCACATGTAGATATCAAGGAAGGAACATGAAGTCTTCCGCTTCTTAAAAACCATTTTGTTTGAAACTGGAAAAGAATCAAAAACATTTTTACGTACTTTTAACGTCATAAACCACTTAATACTACTCCTAACTGACAGCAGAGCTCTTCAGTGGAGGAAACAAATTCTGTCATGTCAGATGGAATGAAAAGTAAAGAAAGGAAGGAAGGTCACTTGATTTGGCTGCACAAAAATTGAACATTCCAAGTTTGTAGCTATTTTCTATCCATTTTTGGCCAATCCAGCCATTTTTAGCTATTACAAATGGACATAGAAAGACTAACTAGTGAACTCACATTGTGGCGTTTTTTTTACTCTTCTTCGGGGTCAGTTCAACGTGAAAAATATTTTTGATTGGGCAACAATGTAGAAGATGCTGCTTGTTAAGGTCAACAGTTAACTCCCTTGAAGAACTACTCTCTGCTCCTTTCTTTAGCGTTATTTAGTCTACAAGTCACAAGTGGCGATCGTGCTGCTGCATTTTGAAGTAACTAGGAACCTAGTTTAGGGACATGAAGTATTTGGGTTCTTCTTACCACTCTCTTTATGTTGATTACCAACTTCTTTTGGCTATCAGAATTGTATAACGACTCAATCTGTCAAAGGATCAAGTTCAGTTAGTACATTTTTTTTCTTCTCTTCGTGTACACTCTGGTATACCTGGGGTAAGATGATCTAGATTGTTTTTTCCATTGCTATTTGACTGTTAAAACCAAATTTGGTCAGTGGTTATTTCCCTTGATAATTACATTTAATTTTCTTAAATAGATTTAAGAGTTAAATGCACATGCAGTCATTTGCAACAAGATAATGCTGGAGTCTGTCATAGCCTTTCAGTGGGAGCTGAAGTGGCCTTTAAGGAATCGGGAGACTAAATTAGGACTGACAGGACAAAGAAATGAGGAATGCTATTCATGCAATACCCATTGAAATATCCAAAACAGAAATAAATAATGATAGCATCAGGAATAAAAGGGAAAATATTCTCTAAAATGCAATACAAATCATTGGCAAAGGGAAAAGTTATCAATATATATATACATACATATATGGAGTGTATACATCAGTTATGAACACTGTTCAGTCAGCTTTCTTTTTTTCTTTCCTTCTTTCTTATATTCTACTGATTTCTATTTCAAAGTCTTTATATTTTGTGAGTAGCAATGTTTTTATCTGCTAGGACAGTCATATCTACTTGGAAGCACGTTTATTTTTTAAATCTTTCTTTATAATATCTAATATGTTTGCGTTTAAAGGTGTATAAGTATATATAGTGAAGTCCCATAATATGGCGACATCTTTTATTATAATAACTATTATTTGCATTTTCACACCAGTTACCTGGTGGTCACTGCTTGAGACTGATTGACAGCAACTCTCAAGTCTCAAGACTTCCTCTTCACACTCTCACATTCAACAGCAGTGCTGTGGTTTATAGTTGCTTGATGGTTATCGCTGAAGGCTGAGTGACAGTCCGTCTCCTTAGATCAGCTCTCCTCTTATATCCTCCTCACTTATCATAGCAGCGCTGTGGTTTGTACTGTCTCTACCATACCTTTCTCTGGGCTGTTAGGCCATTGCTAACAGCTTGGGGTCTTAGATTCCATATTTCCATTACTCTTCACAGTATTCATAGTGGTCTGTATAGTTTTAATTCTTCCTCTTATCCCCTGTTCCACCAATCACGTTTTCAGTGTCTTTGGTACAGTTCCAAATGCATCTCCTATTACTTTGTTCATTATGTTACAAGGGTATGGGGAGTGAGAAGAAAATGGATAGAGATATGAAGAAAATTCAAATTCTATTGCTGTAAGATTCTAGGTTTTAATTCCACTGGATGGTAATTGACTCCTCGCCTTCTTTACCCACTTTTTAAGTGGTGAATCATCAAGAGGGGAAAGGAGTAATAAAACTCAATAGCATGTCGAAACAAATAAAGAAAAAGACAGTAGAGATGAAATTAATAGTATTCAGAAAATGTAACAGTTGTACATACAAACAAGCAGAATGGTCAAACAACTGTAGCCATCAAAAATGGTGAAGGGTTCTATCTTTCCATATATGTGCAAGGGTTTATGTGTTTGTTTATGAGTTTGTTTGTGTGTTCTAGCACTCCTGACCATTTTGTCCATAGACTTGAAAAATGGCATCGGTATTCTATAAGACACCTTCTAAAAATGTTTTTTAGGATTTTAGGAAAAAACACTTTTTTGAGCCATATTTTAATGGGTTTATTATAAGATAATAAAATTCCTTTTTTTCAATTAAAGGACCCATGAGATTCAAAATTTAAAGTCATGTAGAAAAATTCCATCAAAGGATAGATATGGTCAGGATGAATTCTATTTAGGACATCTCTGGCTTTTTTTTAAAATGGAAAACATCTAGAATAGAGAAAAAGGACGACGTCTGGATTTTACAGAATCTAGATTTTTTATTTATTCAATTTCAGATGTTTTCCAGTTGAAGATGTTAGTGATGTCATAAATGGAATTTATTCTGATCATATTTATTCTTCGATGGAATCTTTTTTCATGACATCAGATTTTGACGCTACAGTTGTTCAATTATTGACTGCAATGGCAAGTAGTATAGATAATTCATTCTTCAGATATTCAGATAACCCACGGGTTCAAGCATCAACAAACATACAACATCCTACTTCAATCTAACTTATTACAGATATATATATATATTTTCCAACTTTTTCTTGTTGGCCCACTGAATATTGCTGTTTATCAAAACCAAAGACTTTATTTATGCCATAGGAAAGAACAATAAGAACAACATAATAGATATGCATTTATTTATGAGTAAATGCATAACAGCAGGACCCGTGGAAATTCCATGGGTGATGGCAACTAAGATTATCCATTACTTCATGCCTGTATCTTCTCAATCTCTCCTTTATCCCTTCCAATCTTGGTCGATTACTTCCATTTGGGAACATGTTCCTACCTCTTCAGTAAATTACCTTTCTTTTCTGCCCTCCCTACCTGCTTATCAAACTACCTAATTTATTTTTCTCTTTCCTCTCTATCTTTCTTCCTACCCCCTCAGTAAACTACCTGACTTTCTTCCCTGCCCTTCTCTCTCTTCAGCTACCCTTTCACTAAACAATCTAACCTTCTTCATTTCCCTCTTTCTTTCTTTCTAAATGAATTGAGGAATATTTTAAATAGAATAAGAACTATTTCAATTCATTCAATTTATTGTAATATGATTATCAATATTCTAAATAAAATAATTGATATTTTGGTTTTTTTGATTCATAGTGATAAATGAGATTTTTGATAAAATAAGTAATACTTTTATTAATTTGATTTGTTGTAAAAAAAAATGGGCAATACATTCTTACAAAAAATTACTTTGCTAAATTGAATCATAACTCAGATTTCTTTCAAAGTTGTAATTCCCTAATGTAACAAAGAAACAAAGAAAATCCATCTCTGTTGTTATCCAAAGTTCTGCATTCAAAAATTCTCTTTTTCTCTTACTTGTGATTTATCATTTTTGACAAATTGACCAATCAGAGTGTAACAGACATAGACTGTGACAAGCAGAATTAAAGTACAGATTCCAAAGACTTGCTCTAAAATTCAATAAAATGTCTGATTTGCAATCATTTGTACTGATCGATAATCAATATTACCATTTGGCACGAAACCAAAAACTGTGTCACACTAATCTAACCACTCAGAAAATCGATGCAGTAAAATCGCCCTACACGTATTTTCCACCAATTTGACCTTGTAACATACTCAACTAAGTGAAGATCATGACCGACTTGATCCCAGCTCGGGCACCTCTGTGAAAAATAAATAAATGAACGGGACTAAATGCTCTGGCACCTAAAAAGTTATTTTTTATCATTTTTCCGATGATTGAAATCTTCCTTGTAGTTTGTATTGTTAACACAACATTTCGGCTGATTCATTCTACGGCCTTCCTGAATGTAATGTTAGCAAACTGAATTTTTCAATGGTAGCAGCATTATAACCCTGGATTAGGGTGATATCTTTTTCTCTCCTTCTTAGGCCGTAGAAGAAGGCCGTAGAATGGAACGGTCAAAATGTTGTGTTAACAACACAAACTTCGAACGTTTCCTCTTTTCCAATTTCTAAATGATCATCCCTAACACGGCATGCGGCTAGATGGTCACAAGAAAAATTCTATTTACCACCATCACATTCAGATGGTATACCTGAAGAAGGCCGTAGAATGGATTGGCTGAAATATCGTGTTATCAGAACAAATAACAAGAAAGAGTTCAATCATCAAAAAATATAATAAAGAGTAACTTTTTAGGTCACTTCCACCCATAGTTTTATGATGATGATGAGAGTAAACATTGAAATATTACCAAAATCACCAAAAACTCCTATCAATTGAAAAATTATTATCCACAAAAGTTACATTACATATACTCCTCGATAGAATAAGAAAAATGTTTTGGAGTGTTTTTTTTCTTTAGAATCACCTCCCAATAAGTTTTTAATGCGGGGTTCAATTTATAATATAAGTTAGTGCTAAGTTAGACCCTTAGTTTGTGTCCAGCAGCACTCACACTTGCTTTTTGAGAATTTGGATTTTTTGGTGAGAGAAATAACTTATTCATTGATCACATGTTTTTTTTTTATTTTTTGATTGCGCACCACCAACATGGCATGCTGCCAAAAGATGTTGGTCATGTGACAGTTTCTATTGAGTGACTAACCAGGCCCTTTCTATTTTATTAGAAACTATCAACTGAAACTGTCACCAAAAGAGTCAACATCTGTTTCTCTCAGTGTTTAATCTGGTCTGGCTGGATATGTATGTGTATAGGTTATACCAATAGAGTTAGAGAACTGAAAAAATTAAACATTCATTCCTTATTACATCTATAAAACAGATTTTTTTGTTCCTTTTTAAAATGCCCCCCAAAATAATAAGGTGTTTTATTTGGAATGTAGTTTTATGCTAAACTTATCCATTAGTTTGTGTCCGCCTGCTTTTAGAAAATTCATACTTTTTTTGGTGATCAACAAAAGGCAAGAGAAGTAATTTATTCATTGATCTCTCCTTTTTCCAAGTTTTTTAATTGATCACCTCCAACATGGCATGACAGTCTCTATTGAGTGACTAACCTGACCTATTTCCATGTATTTTCCAGATAAAAAATTGTGAACGACCTTTCCGTTCACCTTTTTGTTTCTTAACCTTTCTTGGTGGCGATTAGTTGCTAAAATAAAATTAGGTAGCACACAGAGATCTCTAATCTCTATCGATGCCATTGTCTCTAAAACCTGATAAAAAAAATCAGTCACAAACACAGCTATGCTACTTGTGTCTTGGTTATGGTCTTGACGTAATTAGGTCTGGACGTAAGTCGATCGTTATCGGGTGAAGCCACCAGTGAGATTTTTAAAAAATGTAACTCGACTGCTGGTTGAGTTAGAAGGAGAGTTTACTCACCCGCAAATAATTTGTCTTGACTGAAATACTCATACAAAGAAGATTGACTCATGCCTAAAAGAAAAGAATCATATGAAGTATAATGAACGCTGATGACTTTGATCTCATTGTTTTACCTTTCCTGTTCCTAGGTAAACAAAGTTTGCTAAGAAGAAAGGTTACGTAGTGTGAAACATTAAGAGTTATTTTTTAAATTCATACAACAAGAAATCTATTGTGGCGTTTGTTTCCGCTCTGTCTATCCCTGATGACAATTCAATTCATATATGAAAAAAATTTTTTAAAATGTAGGTAGCAAATGTAATAAAAGATCTGATCTTTTCAACTCGACTGGTGGTCAAAAAAGCTGAGAAACTTTCATGCTCTACTCGAAAGAGAGTCAGTCGAGTTAACAGGCTGGGGTGAGGTGAAATGAATGCACTGCTCAATGTAAGGTACCATGACCAGGGATGGAAATGCAGGGGTCACGGTGGGGGGGATGGCATATACCTACCTGCCAATTTCCAGCATATACCTACTTTTCAATTTCCTGTTCTCAGTGGATATGTTTATCATGAGTGATCCACATGGCCACCCCCAGAGTAAAGGCAACTCGGACTATCACCAGGCACCTTACTTATACAAGGTGGACCCCTCTCTGATCCCCGAGTATAAATCCTAGATACAGCCTTATCATATACCAGCGGTTCCCAACCTTTTCATTACCAAAGATATGTTTTAATATAAATGAATTTTTCCACTGACTCCTGGCTTTTCAAAGGTCTGCCAACTCAACAAGCTTATGGACCCCAGTAATACCTTTGTGGACCTTCAAGAGACATTGAAACTGCAGGTAAAAAACTTTTGCGGTACATCTAGTTCCTAAAACCCATATGACATGACAAATACATATTTATCTAGACCTCTTTATTGTAGGTCTGTCTTCTTTGCATTTCCGAAGAGGAAGGGACAAATGTCATCCATTACATTTCTTTCACTTACTCATTAGTTTAACCCATCATGCGAACATCTTATAGCTTTTTTCCTTAATGTAACAAAGAAAATCCATTTCTGTTGTTATCCAAAGTTCTCTCTCTCTCTCTCACTTGTGCTTTATCATTTTTGACAAATTGACCAATCAGAGTGTAACAGACATAGACTGTGACAAGCAGAATTAAAGTACGGATTATGAAGACTTGCTCTGTCCTAGAATTCAATAAAATGTCTGATTTGCAATCATTTGTACTGATCGATAATCGATATTACAATTTGGCACTAAACAAAGGAATGTGTCACACTAATCTAACCACTTAGAAAATCGATGCAGTAAAATCGCCCTACACGTATTTTCCACCAATTTGACCTTGTAGCATACTCAAATAAGTGATATCTTTTTCTTTCCTTCTTAGGCCGTAGAAGAAGGCCGTAGAATGGAACGGTCAAAATGTTGTGTTAACAATGCAAACAAGAAGAAAGAGTTCATTTTGGCTGATCCATTCTATGGCCTTCCTCAGGTGCACCATTTGAATGTGATGATGGTAAACAGAATTTTTCTTGCGACTGTCCATGAGCATCATGCCGTGTTAGGGATGATCATTTAGAAATTGGATTGGAGAAAAGTTACTTCTCTCACTTTCTGTTGGGCAGTGATCACTAAAAAAGTCTGAATCTTCAAAAAAACAAGCTGACACAAACTAAGGGAACAATTTAGCATAAACTTACATTGCAAACTGAAACACCCTCTAAAAAGCATTTTCAGGGGGAATTTTGGGAATTTTGGAAATATCAAAACACCTGTTTTTTCTGGATACAATAAGGTGTAAATGTTTAAAATTATCAGCCCTTTGGCTCCAATGGTGAAGCCTGCACACATGATACCTATGTATGTAGATAGTTGGCCGGACCAAGTGGAAACTGGAAGAAACCTTTGTTGACAGTTTCTAATAACATGACAGAAATTTTGGTCATTTGAAGTTGAGCCATAGAACAGCGGCCCCTGGAATTCTTATCATCTTCAGTTAATGTTCATACGAAGATGTATTTACAATCAAATAAAAGTTGGTCGGGCTTGAGTCTACAGTAGTTGCGATGCAGGGCAGGTAGCTGTAAGAAATTCCCTTAACTGTAAAATATTCTTGTATCCGTCCCAAAATTTGGTCTCCTCTTCCCAATCCCATTGCTTACCCTCTCAAAATATTTAATTGAAATTTGCTGAGAACTTTTTGAGATATTGCGTTGTATGATGCCATCATAAAGCTATGATACAAGGAGATAACAGAGCATGGATCCACCCCAAAATGTATCCACTTCTTCCCAAGCTCATTGCTCTACCTCACGCAAAATTTCATTGAAATTCATGGAGAACTTTTGGAAATATTGTGTACATTGACAGATAGGCATGAATGAACACATATACCTCTTCCAACTTTATTGGCAGAAGTAAATGAAAGGTAATTTACAATATCTGTACTTTGCTTAAATATTAGCAACACTGGGATGGAAGCAGTACAGACATGATACCTGTACTCGATATTTCTAAGGCTCAGAATATATCTATGTGGAAAATGCCCACAGCATACATGGAAACAGTTTCAGCACACTACAGGAATATCTCGATAGTTCAGTTTTGATTAGTGCCGGACTTGATGTAGTATAGTTAAAATATTGCTGTATAAATTAGTGTGAGTATAAACTGGAAAATAAACACATTAAAATTACATCTGTAACTCACATAAATGAAATACCATAGCCGCTCATGTACCAGAATTAATTATCTAAAAACTATCTAAATTTATCTTAAAACAAATAGATCTTTTATCTAAAATTATCTAAAAAAAACAGTAGAAGATTTAGGCATTTTTGGTCCAAAAATGACCATAAAGATGCAAAAAAAGCACAAAAAAAATCCAAAAGTTTTTAGATGGTGCCTAGTGGTGTACTCATGCATATTTTCCAGGCTTTAGCCCTAAAAATGAGACCAAGAGCGGCACACATGTAAACATAAACACCCAAAGAGAGAAGAATCGGTAGTCCACTTGGCTGGTTGGTCGGGCTATTTGTAGGGCTACAATGATTTGATATTTTATTAATGAAAAATACACGGAAATAGAATACAACATTCATGAAAGGTTCATTAAATTCTAAGTTCCGTTAAATCAAGGGTCAACTGTATTAGAAACAGTAAACCAAAACTGTCACCAAATCTTTTCATACAGGTTTCGTCAGTTTTCAAGTTAGTCCAGCTGGTTGGTCATGTATGTATGCATCATGTGTACAGGTTACACTAATGAAGCTAGAAGGCTGAAAATTTTAAACATTTACAACTTATGTCTAGAAAAAACATATTTTTCATTTTTTGAAAAATCCTTCCTAAATAGGTTTTTATTATTCAATTTGCAGTGTAAGTTTTTGTTAAATTGATCCCCTAGTTAATGCCCATCAGCATTCGTGCTTGTTTTTTTGAAAATTCAGTCTTTTTTCAGTGATCACAGCACAATAAAAGGTGAGAGAAGTAACTTATTCATTGATTCCCCTTTTCCCAATTTTTTAATTGATCACTCCCAAAACTGCATGCTGTCAAAAAAACTATTGAGTGACTAACCAAATTTGACTTATTTAGAATTTATGATATGCCTTGTTAATAGGTTGAGCCAGAATTTTGAGGGTTACTGAATGATAGATTAGGCTTTGATAAATATGTTTGGACCTGCTTTGATAAAACAGGGTTCTGCCCTGGCAACGATGTGAATATTTGACAATGGTGTACAGTGCTCCATTGAAGTGTTATGGATGTACAAAAATGCAAAAAAATGTAATGAGTTTTAGTGATGAAAATGAGGAAGATAAATCTAAATACAGCTGCCTGATTATAAATAGTAATATAACATACTCTTATCTCATATGATTACCTGCTTTTTTGTATGCACGACCATTACACTTACTGATTATCAATAATTTTTTCTCTATTGTCTTCTCACACCAATAAAACTTGTTGATTTATTAGTTTTGCTGTGATCTTTAGTTTTATTACTCCTTTCCCCTTTTGATGTTTCACTGTTTACATGGTGAATAAAGAAAATGAAGAGTTAATTGTTGTCCACAGGAACTAAAGCATAGTATCTTACAGCAATAAAATTCTAATTTTCTTCATATCTTTCATCCTGTTTCTTCTCCTTTCCTACCTTTGCTATGTAATGAACAAGGATAAATATGCAAAATGGCACTTGTACTTGAATGGGAGCAAAAGAGATTCAGCTTTCACTATAACTATCATTACTTCTCCCTCACAAGTCTGAAGCCTAATCAATCTGGCCACAATACTAGCTTGTGTTCTCTTCATGGACTACAGGAGGAACACAATGGTCCTATAAACATGGCACTGGTAATAATGGCCCAGGTAAAAACGGCACAAGTAGAAAAATAGGAAAGAAATTTCCCAAACTAAATAAATGATTTATTAAAAAAAATATGGCCCAGTAGAAGTGGCACTGGTAATGATGGCCAGGTAAAAATGGCACTGGTAATAACGGCCCGGTAAAAATGGCACTGGTAATAATGGCCTAGAGTAAAAATGATCCAGTAAAAGTGGTGCCGGTAATAATGGCCCATGTTGAAATGGCCTGGTAAAAAGTGGCACTAGTAAAAATAACCCGGTAAAAGTGGTGCTGGTAATAATGGCCTAAGTAAAAATGTCCCAGTAAAAGTGGCACTGGTAATAATGGCCCGGGTAAAAACGGCACAAGTAGAAAAATAGGAAAGAAATATCCCAAATAAAATGAATAGTTAGTTGAAAATAAATAATAACTGAAAATCATGTATTATCATTTTTCAGATGTAATTGAATCAAATTTGTACTATTAGATAAGATACACCCAAGGAACTCTTTAAATCCCAATATCCTATTTTAAAACGTAATTAAAATTTAAAAACTAGATTCTGAAGTTTTTGCAGGTTCTTGTTAGAAAGAGAAAAGTCCAAATTATTGTAAAAAAAAGGACAAATTTTCCATTATTTACAACGTAAAATTGATCTTTAAAAATAAACTTTTACTTGATTACATTTTAAAGATTAAGATATATGCGGAGAACAAGAGAGGGCTCAAAATGTTGAATGACAAAGTTGAAAAATACAGTCATAATATGGGGATGGTGTTTGGAATTGAAAAATGGTAATGAATGGTAATGCGTTTGGTAAGGCTTATAGCTGCAGAAGGAATCTACTTATCGGACAGCAACAAAATTAGAACATTAACCAAACAGGGCTGATATAAATATCTAAGGGCTCTCAAATATGACACAATAAAACAGGAAGAAATGAAAAGGAAAATAAAAAGAGAAGACCTTAGGGGAAGAAAAAATTATTAGGGACCAAGCTATATAACAAATTTTTGATAAAAGGAATGAACACACGGGCAGTATTGGTAGAAAGAAACACTAGCCCATTTTTTTGATGGACAAAAGATGAACTCTAATCAATGGACCGGCGAATGAAGAAACTTATGCCGATGCACAAGGCACTACACCCCAGAGATGACACAAATAAACTGTACGTGAAGAGAAAAGAAGTTGACAGAGGACTCATCAGCAGAGAAGACTGTGTCCAAAGAGCAAAAACGGGATTAGAAAAGTATGTCGAACCATCAATGAAGATGTTATACAAAGAGCCTGGGACAGTGCAACAAACAATAAAGAAGTAACAATTCTTGGAGTTGGAAAGAAGTTAACAAGGAAGGTAAAATGGGAATAGAAAAAAACTGTACAAGAAATTCAAAAGATAAGTAGAAAATATTGGAGACGATTGATCATAGACAAGGGAGTTCACGGACACTTTTCCTGAATAGGGCAAAAGGATATATTCCCATGGAGAATAGGGACAAAATATATTTTCAGAATATATCTTAGTGGCAACCCTGTTACCAGCGAAGAATAATACCATCTTTTTATATGGATACATCAAGTTTGTATTACATAAAACAATCGTGGAGCACCATCGTCCTTTATTAACTATATGGTTCCAACTTTCAGACCGTCTCACCCTTGGTGAGAAGGCCCAATCCTGGGGTCTAAATGCCCTGTTTGCCCCCTAATAGTAGACCCCCATGTTTATATACATGACTGAAGAAAGGAAACATGGAGAGAGAAACAAAATCTCTCAAATTTATGCAAAATGGGATGAATTTTGAGCAAATCTGTGAAAATCAGGTGAAGCCATGGAAAAATTTAGGAAAATTAAGCCTTTTGTACCTTCTTTATAGAAAGAGTTCCAGTACACCTATGAGTATACAATTATATATTATACTGCAGAATCCTGAAGTCATGTTTTATTAGATTTTCTGCCTCCAGTTTAAAAAAAAACAAACTCAATTGAAGCCAATGTCAATTGCTGAAACCATCCGGGAACCCCTTTTTTTTGTTTTGTTCATAGTTTTAGCCTTTTCCTTACTTATCGTGTTCTGTGCTTTTGAGAGGAATTGAACTATCAACTATTTTTTCTCACCTCGGTCAATAGCAGTTCTGTCCAACTTTTTGCAAACCGCAATTCCCACATTTTATGACGATGATGATTACCAGAAATCATCAACCAAAACTGTTAACCTAGGTTTCTTCAGTTTTTAAGCTGGTCTGACTGTCTATGTATACATGTATCACGTATAAAGATTACATCAATGGAGCTAGAGGGCTGAAAATTTAAACTTACACTCCTTATCATGTCCACAAAAATTGTTTTTTTTTGTTTCTTGAAAATTCCCTCCTAAATTGGGTTTTTTCATAGAGTGTTTAATTTGCAATGTAGGTTTCTGCTAAACTGATCCCTTAGTTTGTGTCTGGTAGTATTTGTGCTTGATAGTGAAAATCTTGACTTCTTTTAGTAAGAAATAACTTATTCATTGATCACCCTTTTCTCCATGTTTTTAATTGATCACCCCCAACCTGGCATGCTGTCAAAAGATGTTGTTCACATCTATTGAGTGACTAGCCAGACCTGTTATGATATAATTTTGTTTCACAGGTCTTGTTAAAAACTAAATCAAAACCCACCTCATTCTTATTTTATTGTAAATATAAAGCAAACTAGCATTCCAAGGGAAATTATGAATCACCACTGCTCATATATGCTCATTTTTGTCTCGTAAATTTAGCATTAACTAATATTGTAAATTGAACCCTCCATTGAAAACTTAGAAGGGGTGATTTAAAAAAAAAAAAAGACGATTTCTCTACTCTTTGGGGAGTGTGTCCTTGAAAAATTTCAAGTTTCTACTCTGAACGTTTAGAGCTGAGCCAAGTCCAGATAGATAGAGAAATATATATATATATAATTGTCAGAACACATGAATTACTCAAACCCAGTGAAAGTGTTCAAACTGGTTTGTTGTGGTGATTAATAACAGCAAAAACAAAACAATTAGATACACAACAAATGAGATATATGTGAAAAGTTGTTTTTTCTCAACCTCCAGGTGATCAACATCTTTTGGCAGCATGTTATTTCATTCAAAATATTCCTAACTTTTATTTAGCAGGAACAGGGATGAAAAGAAATTTGAGTAGTTTACTCAAGGGGTAGGGAGAGAGGAGAGGAAAAACAGAAATTTGTTAGTTTAATAAGAAGGCAGGAAGAGAGGGGAAGGAAAGTAAATTTGGTAGTTTACCAAGTGGTTGGAAAATTTTAGCATATGAATCTTATCTATGTTTGTATAATAATTGAAAAAAATCTTACCCTGGCAACAAAGATTGGAAGGGATTAGGGAGACAATCAGAAGATACAGGCATAGATTGAGAGAAATACAAAAGCATGAGATAATATCTAGGATCAGTTTTTGCTGAGGAGGCAACAACTGAGAAATTTCCCCATGGGTACAGCTTGTGTATATAAATGTTAGAACCAATGAATAACCCAAAACCCAGCAAAATTCTTTAAACTGGTCTGTTGTGGGTAATAGTGATTAATTGCAGCACCAACAATTAACGTTACATGCTTAACAGATGAGATATATATGAAAAAGATACAAATTTTTAAAAAACAAGGATGAATCTTAAGGGACCAATTCAGCATAAACTTACATTGAAAATTGAAGCCCCCACCGCAACATCATTTTAGACGGAAATTTTAATTTTCCTTACTCACTGAGGTGAGTGTGTATGCAGAATTTCAAATTTCTGCAATGAACGGTCAGGGCTGGACTAAATTCAGATTATGTATCAGGACTTATATAGATACATATACGTGAGAACACATGAATGACCTAAACCCAACAACAGTATCTAAGCAGTCTAATGGGTAGCAGTGATCAATTATGTATCAAAGAACAAAAGTAGTATGAAAAGAGTGACAATATAATATGAAGTTTTTATCAATACTGATGAGATACTTGGCCTTGAATTGACATGGCAATACCTTTAATTTCTGTCTAGAATAAAGTTGTTACCTTCTTTTAGTTAATTTTGACAAGTTTTTACCTTCAAATTGATTTTAGTCATTTTTAACACAACTCTTGGAATTAAGATGAAGGTATAAACCAGTCAAAATTAACAAAAATATTGATACTTCATCCAGTAATAAATGAAAATTATAAAAGAAATGTTCTTTTTGGTTTGAAAAATGCCTTCTGAGTCATTTTATTAAGGAAAAGCTCACATCAAAGAACCGTATGCTTAATTTTCTAATGCTTATTTTAGACATGGTAATTGGAATTTAATTTTGAAATTGGAGACAGTACTGAGACAATTTACCAGAATTATACGTTGCATGAGAGATTCAAGTTATAAGATAGACAAAAACAGATAGGCATGATTACTTTGTTAGAGAGGAGGTCAAGGGGAGACTTAATCGAAACTTTCAAGGTATCAAATAGTTTTATAAATCATGGAAGTGTAATGATCAACAAGTCAGAAAGGACAGGAAATTTATGGATAGGTCTATAACGAAGTCGTAAAAACAGATTGATTTTCTTTTCTTTCAGAGAATTTTGAAATACTAATTAACCAGCTTATAAAATAAATAGTACAAGAATAAACAATTTTAAGAATATCTTGGACAAATCTAGATCATTTGAGATAGAAAATGAATTAACAGGGAAATTTGGAGAGTATTCAACTGAAATATATAGAAGAATTTAGGGGGGGGGGATTTAATGTGTTGGGAAATGTTTCTTTGTATTGATAAGCTGGTAATTTTTTTATTGAGTTCCTTCCATATTTTTCTTAATATGTATTTTAAAGTGGAATATTTATTTATAATGTAAATTGTAAATGGATATGCTCACAGCGTTTTTATTTAATAAATAGATTATTTTATCAAAAAAATTGAAAGGAAGAATGTCTGAGTCACCACACGACCACACGTGAGATTTGCCGTGACGTGGCGAGACTTCCGGTTTGCAAGATTACTTCCGGCAAGAAGCACATGGCGGCAACCTTATCGCCTTACAGTTGAAAACAAAAATAGATTTTTTTTGTTTGCTGTTCCTTAAGTTGAAATTCATTCATTTGTTTTAAAAAAGAAATCGACGAAAGATTTCTGGTTGATACAATATGAAAACTTGAAAGATTTAACTTGACATTCGTTCCTTCTTTTATTTTGAAAACATTTTGTTCGCGGGTAAGTAAACTGATAAAAACTATTTTGATTTGTTTTTTTTCCCCTGATCTCAGAGAGACTTTTTCTCATTTTATTTTGCAATTAAAGTATAGAATTCTGATTCAAGTCTTTCAGATTTCAAGGTTTAAAATTTACTGTAGAGATCGGGAAGTTTGAATAATTATTCATAAAAAAACCCTGTAAAATCTTCGTAATTGTCATTCATTGTTGTCAAATATAACGTAGAAGTGATTCGAGGGGAATCGATACTTCGATTCATATTTCCAATAAAAAAAAGACAACTTATTGACTTATCAAAGCTATTAGTGTTTCATACCCTCTGTACACGAGACTAAAGATAAATAAACAAGAAGGACGATCTTGTACTAAGCATCTCAAGCTATCCCAGTTGTTAGAAGCAGTCCGGTCAGTTACAACTAAATATTTAACTGTCCATTGTCCCGAGAAGGGTCATTAACATTCAATGAGTTTTTTTCGGACCACTGAACTCCTTGTTGTTGTTTGTGTTGTTAATACGACGTTTCAGCTTATCTATCTACGGCCTTCTTCCGGTGAACTATGGTGATAAATACAATGTTTTCCTTCCAATGGTTACAACGTTGGATTCGGGTGATATCTTTTTCTTTCCTTGACGGGCCTCGATTTCCATATCTTGTCCCTGGAAACCACTTCGATTTGAAGTCTCTGCACTTGTCTCACTTATATACTCAGTCGACATGGGATGATCCTTGATTTTCCTCAATTTCCAACACTACATTGTTACTTATCTATCACCCGGACTTCTTCCCAGAGAGGATAGTGTTAGCCTTTCTATCTGCGGATACGATCACTACACTCAGCTTTTCCTAGATATTTCTATTTCCTACACCTTTAGAAGGCCAGAGAATGGCTCGACCAAAACGTTGGTAATTCATAATTTCCCTTGGAGTGCTAGCCAGAAAATTACCCTTATTTGGCAACCCTAGGACTTGTCATCTGCTTGATGGAGAATTTTGTTGTAACTGACAGTAGAGTGCCCTCACAACCATCGGTATAATTTTTAATCCTTAACTACGAGATCACCTGAAAAGGTGTAATAATTTTTACTTCATAAATTTATTTAGTGATAAAAACCAAAAGCACCCCATCCCATCCCATCCTGGAACCTCTCTTGAATTTTCTTTTTAAAAAATTGAAACAAGGGGCAGCAACTTAGTTTATCATAAATGATTACAACCACAGATTTAAAAATTTCTTTTTCAAAAATAGACTTCGATATATTACAGTAATCCCTTGGTATAAATTGTTTTGATTGGTGTGCAGAAATGTATTGTGACCATCCATTGATAATTATGGAATAGAATTTGAATTGTATGGTTAAAAAAACTTTGGAAATGACAGGTGAATAACCAACTCTAAATTAATTTGCAGGGGATAAAAAATCACACCCTAACCAGTCTGTAACACTAAAAAGCAAAAAGTGAAAACAAATGATCTATGGCAGCAGTTCCCAACCTGGGGGTAAATCTGCTGATTCTGAATTTGTACATATAAAAAAAATATATGTAATTCAGTAAATAACATTGTTATATGGTAGACACTGTCGGCCAAAACTGTCGATATAGGTTTCTCTCAGTTTTTAAAATGGTCTGTCTGACTGGCCATGTATGTATCACACATGCTAGATGGCTGAAAACTCCAACATTTACTCCTTTTCATGTTAAATTGATCCCTATTTTGTGCCTGCTTGTCTTTCGGAAATTTGGACTTTCAACAAAAGACGAGAGAAGTAACCTTTCCAATGGATACCTTTTCTTCTAATGTTTTAGTTGATAACCCTCAACATGCTGCCAAAAGACATCGGTCACATGACAGTTTCTATTGGGTGTCTAACCAGACCTGTTATTATTTGAACTTATTATAATAATATTAAAGATGATATTTTAAAATTCCCCCTTTGCCAGTAGCTTTATCATGTTAAAAGTGTTAACTCAAATTACTGAACAAAACAAGGTGGGGGTGAGTTTACTTTTGAGATGGGTATATGGAATGGAAAAATTTGGAAAACCCTGAATTGTTTCTATAGGAATTATTGGCTTTTACAGATCTGTGTGCTTGTCTGATGCCCTAAATGGGTTGCCTTACAGAGTTAAAGGACTCTTTATTTATCCATAGACTGGAGGAAAGGAATTTGATTATTGCCTCTCCCAAGGATATTTGTGCAAAGTGAATGTTAACTGTCCCAGCAGGATTTAGAACTCTGTTCGCCAATTTCATCTTCTGTGCTTTTAACGCTAATATGAATAAATCATGTGAAAGTGAACTTGGATTTTATCCCAAAAATCTTTACTCCTGTAATACAATCTACTTTTCCTTGTATAAGACTGACTCTAGTTCCCCTCGGGGCTTCACACACTTTCCAATGAATACCCTTCAACTTTTTTCTTTTATCATTAGGCTATGGACCTAGTGATGTAAATACATGTGTGTGTGCGTGTATGTGTGTGTATATATATATATATATATATATATATATATATATATATATATATATAGTTGCTCTTAGACCATTTCCTCTTTAATGTTCCCTTTTAGGACTGACAAGCACTTGGGAAAAGTTGGCCTGATCTAGTTGAAAAATGGCTAATCCAGCTGGTCTGCTTTTTGCCCATTCCTTCATTAATGTTCCCATACAAGGCCATCTTTTTTTTTTTTTTTTTGCCTCCTATCATTGAAGGCATGCACACAAACATACAGAGATCCAAATTTATGTATATATATGTGTGTGTGTGTGTGTGTATATATATATATTTGTTACGGAACACATTTTGTATAACACTGGAATTAACCAAGTAGCAAATCAGTCAATCATGTGAATGAATGAAAAAAAAATCTATCAGGGAGAAGTCTCAATGCAACTCGGCACTACTGATTGAGTTAACAGCACTCTTGGTAAGCAGGAGCTTGAAATGGTGTGCTTAAATAACCTATCTCTCTACTCTGCGGTCATAGACATGAATATATATATATATATATATATATATATATATATGTGAGTGTTTCCATTTTGCCAATAGTATGTATATCGTTAGATTGGACAATTTATGTCCAACAGAATGTAATAATTGTTGAGACATTATATCAGGTGACATGTTTTGTCCGGCACTGGAATTAACCAAGTAGCAAATCTAACAGCCTACCTTTAAATGAATAAAGAAATGAGCGCCATGTGGGACTCGAACCCTGTCCACCATGAAGCTGTCTTAATGCAACACTGCTTTACCAACTGAGCTAACAGCACTCCTGCTAAGCAAGAGCTTGAAATAGCTAAGTCAAATCACTGATTTCTCTAATGTCAGCAAAATGGGAACATATATATAAATATGAATATTTATGCCTACAACAAATTTATGTGAAAATATTTAAAGAATTTTCCAGATTTGTAATTAATTTCATATAAAAGTGTTGTAGCTCAACTGATTTTGATAGCAATAACTATTTGATAACATTATCTGTGATTATGATATACGGCTTCCTCTGTATTGCATTCAATGTGAAGTATCGCCTAAATTCTTGGACTGCTGGTAACTGATAATGGAACTCTTCCGTAAATAGCATAAGAATTATAGAACTCTTTTGTGAATTTAAATGGGAACAAGAACCATAAGTTCAATGATGCGTCCACCATCCATGGTAGTAATTGAAGAAGGAGGTGGAAGAAGAAGAGCAAGTAGTCTTTATTTGAGTCAGTTGATTCTTATACTTGTAAAATATTGCTATTTTATACTATTTTCAATAGAAATCATGAATGGCCATTATTTACCCATTTTTGGTTTTTTTTTTTTTTTAAATACAAAAATGTGTATCTTGTTCATTCTACTGACATAGCAGCTTTTAAAAATATTGGTCAGAATTAATGCTCTTAAATGACATCACACCATTTAAATAGAAATTCCCTGGAGATAACCAACTATGACAGACACCTTAACAAGGCTGGAAGGTAAAAGGGACGAAATGTTGTGTCTAAAACAACTAGGGTGAACACATTAGTCCAAGTAAATTGGTGTATAATGATGATAATTCTTCATTTCAGAAATTCTGATCAAATCTTTTCCAAAATTGATTTTTGATTTTTTTTTTCTTTCTTTTTCTTTCCGATTTTTGATTCAGCCTCTATTCGAAATGGCTTTGAACAAGTATATGCATCCGCGGAATATCTACAAGGAGAAAAAACCGAACTTCAAGGCTTTAGCTGTGAAATACCCCGAATTCCGGTGCCATGCCAGCCAAGAAGCCAAAGGGAAAGTGACCATCAACTTCAAAGATCCTAATGCTTTGAGGGCCCTCAGCACCGTCCTCCTGAAAGACGATTTTGGCCTCGATGTGCACATTCCAGCTGACCGGCTTGTGCCAACCATCCCCCTTCGCCTTAATTATCTTCATTGGATTGAAGACATACTGCAGACCACATGGAATGACCAAGTCAAAGGAATAGATATTGGTAAGCAAGATTTCTCTTTGTTCTGAATCTTTACTGTAGCCCCATGAATGGCCTGCCCAAGCAACCAGCCAAGTAGGCTACAGATCTTTCTCTCTTTAAGCGTGCATGCATGCGTCTCTGGGTACTTCTGGTCACATTTTTGGGCTACAACCTTGAAAATTTGCATGAGTACGCCACGAAACACCATCTAAAGACAGTTATTTGTTTTTTCCTAAAAAGCATTTTCAGGGTCTCTATGGTTATTTAGGACCGATAATGTCAAAATTTTGTGCTGGTATTTTTTAGATAATTTTAGAACTAATATTTTTTTTCTTTATTGCATAATTTCAGATAAAAGACCTATTTTTTTTCTTACACAATTTCGAACGGAAATTTTTATTTTTTCTGACATAATTTTGAACAGAAGTGTTTTTTCTTCTTACATGATTTTGAACAGAAGTGTTTTTTCTTTTTACATAATTTTTAATAGAAGTATTTTTTCTTCTTACATAATTTTGAATAGAAGTATTTTTTCTTCTTACATAATTTTGAATAGAAGTATTTTTTCTTCTTACATAATTTTGAATAGAAGTATTTTTTCTTCTTACATAATTTTGAATAGAAGTATTTTTTCTTCTTACATAATTTTGAATAGAAGTATTTTTTCTTCTTACATAATTTTGAATAGAAGTATTTTTTCTTCTTACATAATTTTGAATAGAAGTATTTTTTCTTCTTACATAATTTTGAATAGAAGTATTTTTTCTTCTTACATAATTTTGAATAGAAGTATTTTTTCTTCTTACATAATTTTGAATAGAAGTATTTTTTCTTCTTACATAATTTTGAATAGAAGTATTTTTTCTTCTTACATAATTTTGAATAGAAGTATTTTTTCTTCTTACATAATTTTGAATAGAAGTATTTTTTCTTCTTACATAATTTTGAATAGAAGTATTTTTTCTTCTTACATAATTTTGAATAGAAGTATTTTTTCTTCTTACATAATTTTGAACGGATGTATTTTTTCTTCTTACATAATTTTGAACAGAAGTATTTCTTTTTCTTACATAATTTTGAATAGAAGTATTTCTTTTTCTTACATAATTTTGAATAGAAGTATTTCTTTTTCTTACATAATTTTGAATAGAAGTATTTTTTCTTCTTACATAATTTTGAATAGAAGTATTTTTTCTTCTTACATAATTTTGAACGGATGTATTTTTTCTTCTTACATAATTTTGAACAGAAGTATTTCTTTTTCTTACATAATTTTGAACAGAAGTATTTTTTCTTCTTACATAATTTTGAATAGAAGTATTTTTTCTTCTTACATAATTTTGAATAGAAGTATTTTTTCTTCTTACATAATTTTGAATAGAAGTATTTTTTCTTCTTACATGATTTTGAATAGAAGTATTTTTTCTTCTTACATAATTTTGAATAGAAATATTTTTTCTTCTTACATAATTTTGAATAGAAGTATTTTTTCTTCTTACATAATTTTGAATTGAAATATTTTTTATCCTACTTAATTTCAGATAGATCTAATTTTTTTCTTACATAATTTTAGATAAGAAATCTATATTTTTTTCCCATATAATTTTAAATGAATCTATATTTTTTCACATAATCTTAGACAGAAGACCTATATTTTTTTCCTATATAATTTTAGATAAAAAATCTCTATATATTTTTTTCTTTTTTCATTATTTTAGATAAAAGATCCATTTTTATTTTTTGATAATCTATTAGGTAATTATTTCTAGTTCACACACAGACAACAGTGATTCATTTATGTGAGATACGGATATTTATTTTATCTCTTATTTATTTCTCTGCTCATATAGATCTCACTATCTGCTTATCTATATCAGTGGTTCTCAAACTGTGAGCTGTGGCACAATAATGTGCTGAATGAATTTTCTTTTAACATGTTTTTTGAGCCTTGACCATGTCTAGTCTGTCTCATTTCTACCTCAGTGTTGCCAATCTAGTAGATTCATCACTAGAATTTGTTGAGATCTCAATTTTTTGTCAGATCTGTATCTTTTTAACAACAGATGAAAGAAATAGGGATGAAGAGAACATTTATCAATATGCTGATATAAGTGTTTCCTTTATTGTCAACTGAGATGTTTTTGTTTGATTTCATTTTTACAGTACATCAGCCTTAAGATTTAGTGTGCAGCATAAATCATATCTATTTCTTAGTGTGCAATCACACAATAAAGTTTTGAGAACTATAGACCTATATATTATCTATTCCTGTTTAAAATTAGAAAATCAAATGAGAAAGATATTGGTCAAAGTTTTTCTTTTTTCTCCCTTTCTTTTATCTGTTCTTGTTGATTAAAAAAATCTATATCTATTTGTTATATATGTATCCTGTAGTTCTTCCATGTATGTGGTGAAGGTTGGAATGAGCTGTTCTCGGCATGGACCGGACCATAACTTGTTCACAACGAATATATTCATATCCAATTGATACTGCAACTTCTCGTTACTTGAAGTAGGATGCAGATTCCTCTCTCTTTGTTCATTTATGTGTGCGTATCTGCAGGCACTCCTGGTCAAATCTTTGATGCTACAACCATGAAAATTTGTATGACTTCACTACTAGGCATTATCTAAAAATGTTTTTTTCTTTTTTCTCTTTTCTCATTTATTGGGTCTCTATGGTCATTTTGGACTGACTATGTTCAAACCTTGTGCTGGCATATTTTTTTTTTCTATAGATGAAATATCTATTTTTTTTAAATAATTAGTTCTGGTACACGCACAGGCTACAGTGATTCATTTATGCTAGATACGGATATCACTCACAACTTAACTCACCAAATGAAGCACTACTTGGTGTCACTCAACTGCCGACCATTTATACATGTTGGCCTTCAGTGGAACAGAAGTAGTAGAAGGTCACATCATAGTAGTAGTGAGTCTCTATTTGACTATCCAGCGCTGTTTCTCTACATATTCATTAAGATTTTATCCCTTGTTTACTATCTATCTAATAGCATAGTACGTATAAAAAATGAAGGGATTTTTCACGTATGAATTGGCACTTCTGCTTAGGACAGTGGTTTCCAACCTTTTTGAGATCACGCCCCACTTTTGTCAATAAGATTACTAGTTTTCCCCATTTCCATTCAGGTAAGTTGCAGCAAAAAAGAATTTCAAATGATTATTTCATTTTCCATATATTCAGACTGCTATATATATATATATATATATATATATACATATATATATACATACATATATGTATGGATATCTCCCCAGCACTTCTGTCTGAGATTAGAGTGTAGTATCTGTGCGCTCACTGAAAAATTGTTACACACTCACACACCTATATTGAATCACTGTAGCCTCACATATTATCTGCCCAACCAACCAGCCGAATGGTCTACAGATTCTTTGCTCATCTGTGTGTATCTCAGGGCACTCCTTGTCACATTTTGGGAAGTACAACCTTGAAAATTAGCATTACTGCACCCCCCCCCTTTTTTTTTTACACGATAAAGTGCTTTTTGGGGTCACTATGATAATTTTGAAACCAATGCGTGTCCAATTATTGTTCTTTAGGTAATTTTAGATGAAAGATCTATTGTTTAAAAAAATTTTTTTTTTTTTCCTAGATAATTCTAGATAGCTTTTTAGATAACTAGTTCTGGTACACTAGTATTCATTTATGCAAGAATACACATTGCATTTTATTGATCAGTGATATGTCTTTTTTTTCGTTCTATTCACGGTTATTATCACTATTTTTTATGAAAAACATTACAACTTGACTACCGGTAACTCATAAACATCCAGGAAACTAGATCATAGATTATATAAACCTCTCTATTGAATTACTCTCTACAAAATCGTGATCTATATTCAGCCTATATTTTGTGCCTGCTTTGAGATGATGACTAGACAGCTTTGCACAGAGCAATTGGCTAGTGTTGTTAAATCCTCCTGGGTACTCCGCTATTGTGGCCTTGTGTCAGACTAACTTACACTTGGCAAGTAACTATTCTGCACGTGATGGACAGAAGTAGAGTGCCATAATAGTTACAGACATTGAAAAAGAAATCGGCAAACTGAGTTTTGAGGCTGTTTGCATTCATGTGGCACTAATGCCCTTGGGGAATGCATAAATCTACTCTTTTCCCCAGCTATGGATAAATTGCAGGGCAGTTGGAGTTGTTGTTTTTTTTTCTTTTGTTTTTTCAAGACCAGCAAGGCAATCCATCTAAAAGAAGGTTACTCTTAGAGAAAGAAACTTGGTAGTCACTAGAACTGGTCCCAAGCCTAGGCAAAAAAAATCATAATACATGTAGTTTGATATTTTATATACAATGCTTCTGATGTAAAGAATTTTGCACATTATCCTCTTCTAGAAAGATTTGAATTTTAAGAATAATTAAAATCTTGGATGGAAAAGAGTAGTTAGTCTCAAATGTAGCATATTTTTAAAGTACTGGCATAGGCTGCCTATTCACTTCAATTTCATTTCTATCGGCAAATAGATTGAAGAATTAAGGATGAACTCTGAGTAGGAGAATTTGTAAACTGTTGGGTACCTTTTTCTAAGATCCCTTTTGACTCTGTGGGCCCCACTGTGATGTACTACCCCATTTCTCGAAGGCTCTGAGCAAGTTAGTTCCACAGGTTAATCACTCATGGACTGTATTTGACCCTTATCAGCTTTCATATTATCATATCCCTTTGCTAGACTCAGCTCAACTTGAAAAATTTCTCTTTTTCTCTCTCTGAGTGACGTGCATGTGAAATTGTGTACTGGTGTGTTTGTGCGTATCTGTCCATCTCTTATATATATATATATATATATATATATATATATATATATAAATAGTATGATAGTTTAGAAATTGGCTAGGTAGGAACCAAGTTTTTGATAATTAAAAAAAAAAAAAACCCCGGTCACCGCATTGTCTCTTTCTCAATTATCATAGTTGGATAAATTCATTTCAATCGTGCACTATATCAATGTATGGTTTAGAAAGCTTTATACCATTAAATACTAAACACTACACTTTTTCAACATTTCTTTGTGTCGCTGCTGTCACTTCCCAATATCCATCAATGTAATTCATGTAATTTTCTTCCGTGTTTTTTCTCCTATTTTACATATACTTTGTTATTATGGTACAATGTTTGAATTTTCTCTTGTTGGGATCATCAGTTGTCTACCATGTAACTGTTTTGGGGATTTTGAAAACAAAACAGTCATATCAATATGGCAGCCCAGCAGTGTTGATCAAACACAACCTGGCTTTCAGCTATGATTTTAATATATAGCTTATGCTTTATATATATAGTTTCTTATTCTATATCAGGTATTGTCATTATGTACTGTGTATGGATGTTATTTTATACTGCACATCATTTGATTTTTTTAAGCTGGGATTATTGTGTATATAATATATATATCTCATAAATTGCATTATATAGAAACTTATTTGAGATGATCTCTTGCCCTAGACAACGTAAGAGAATAAACAAATTAAAGAAAATAGGGCTGCTGCAGGAATCAAACCTGTGACTTATAGGATAGCCACTTCAATGTAGCAATGCTCTTACCATTGAGCTAAACCACTGCCAGTTTCTTGCAGCAGTCCCGCCCCCTTTTTTTCTTTTTTTCAATTGTTTATTCTCTCAATATTGCCTTGGGTGAGTGGTGGTACATTAACTGTGTAATGACATCACTTCAAATAGTGATTTCCTATATGATATGATATGATATAATATAATGCAATTTATAATCATTCTCTCAGATCATATACATCTATTTCTTAATATATATATATATATATATATATATATATATATATACATATATGATATACAACAACTAAATATAAATTTAGTTTTGTACTATCTGATTAAAAAACCCTATCCTGTTGACTCTCTATGGTCTTTATTCTTGACGCTCCTGTTTTTTTGAATATATCAGCCCATTTTTTTCCTTTTACATTTTTTTTGATATTGAAATATTTTAGTGTCCAATCTCAAGCCGTGTAATGTTAGATACACAATTATAGTATCCATAAAAAAATAATGGTATTATTTACGTATTGTTCGGCATGTCGGCCTTGGATTGGAGTATCTGTGCCTTCTTCCTAGGATCAAAGTGTTGCTCTCCGGCACTTCTGCTTTGGGAAATGACTGAAAAAAATCACTTTACCTTGTAGAAGTGAAAATCCAAAGTTCTTTCACTTTTCATACGCTAGTAAATGCCTGAAACTTTGTAAACAGTATACCTGTGTACTGTGTCAATATGTTTACATAGTAACTTAAAAGGTTAACGCAAGGTATTTTTTATTATAATTCTTGTATTCATTTTGAATTAAAAACAAAATTGACCGATCAACAACAGTAGTAGTAGTAGTAGTTATATTATCAGTAGCCAACAAACACCCATACAGCAGAACAGCCAATTTTGTGTTTGCCTCACCACATTTCTCTCTTCCTGCTTGGGTCACAAACAGACTAGCAGCTCGCAAATTATAATGAACACTAGTTTCCTAATGTTGTTGAAAATGATGGTAGGTTTTAAATGGTTTTGCAAATTGCATTGTCCTTCAAAAATATCAAACATTGTTGCTTTACACTTTTTTTTTGTCTATGTTTGACCAGAATGAACCAGGATTTTCACACATTTGCAACAATGCTAAAAAAATTAAGGGAGACTACTCTATTATATCTCGGAATCTTTGAGATGAGGTATTATTATTTCTATTGATATTCGGACCATCCTCATCTTGGTTGTTTTTCATACAACGTTTCGGCCGTTGCACTCTACGGCCTTCGTCAGGTATCATCTGGTAGATTTGGGGAAATAACGAACCGAACCCTTTATTTATTTATCCGACGGGGGTATATTGACCGTACTCCCCTCTTAGCATTAGTAGTATTGTTATATTGTCTCACACTAGGATCGAACCTAGAACCATCAGATTACTTAACAGTAATTTGTCTGATGCTGTAACCACTGCGCTATGTGTCCAATAGAAATAAAGACTACTCTATGATTAGCATTCAATAGTTATCTCCCTTGACAAATGTTACAGACGAAAAACATTGACAAACACAAGGTGTATTATATGAATAGATTTGTAGGTACTTAATTATTCGCAACTATTTCCTGTTAAAGAGTTGCAATGATGCTTCGTATTCCCAAATCGATAAATTTGTACCATATTTTATTTTTATCTTAATTTTTTTTTTTCAACATTTTATTTTTTTTATTGAAAAAAAAAAAAAAAACAAACAAAAAAAAACATCCCACAACCCTTAGCAGCAGACTTGTGACTTTTATTTGAGTCGTGACCCTCGGTTTGGGAACCTCTGAAATCTACCTCAGAACCAATGGATAAAAAGAATTTTTTAAAGAATGTTGTTTTTAAGGTTACTCTATGATTATTTATGATTTTTATTTATTCTATTCATAAGATTTCTTTATCTGATTATAACACCCCCCCCTCCCGATTCATGTGCCTCGCAAACAGGCCTTTTCTGTAAAGGAGAATGCTTATCTATCTATCTTACCTTCATCAATATTTGCACTTTCTCTCACAACGGTGGTCAGGACGACTGACTAACCAAGCGATGTATTTTTCTGGCTCACCAGCCAGTCAAACCAGTCTCTCCTCGTATGAGTCATCGGGGCTTCGTCATTCTTATTTAGTGATAGCCTGGCCCGTGACCAATAGCGTTTGCTCTGGGGCAGCAAACTGCCTGTCACTATGGCAATATGCTTTGTCTTGCATTTTCTTTCTCTCTTTGAAAATTCCCTTCATCTTTCCAACCTGGATTCAATTCTAACTATTTAGCATTATATCAAATGAAAAAACTGAAGTATCAAGATGATGGAAAGTAGTAATTAAAAATCAATAATTATACAATACTTCATCTGATAAAAATAAATAGTAAAAAGTACATTGCTACTTCTTGAAAATCTCAAGTAGTTCGACAGGGTTGGATGTAGGATTTTGAGCAGGGTGGGGTCTAAATTGAAACAATTATTTTGATGAATAAATACTTGAAAAGGGACGACAAATTCTAAACTTCAAAAACTAGCAATAAGTGATCAGGTATTTTTCACTCCCATTTGAGTCGTAGCTTTTTTAGCACTAGAATTGACTGAAAAGTAAAGCAAGAAAATTGATCAAAGAAATTTACCACGGAACCAATGAATAAAAAATTTATAAAGAATGGCGTGGAAGACGTCTTACTTAAAATAGATGATGGATTAAATTATGGATTTGTACATGATGTGCCTGTCCCCAGAGCTATCTAGTTTGGGTCGGAACAAAGTGGAGGTGGAGGTGGGACCAAGTATCTATCCCCCCCCCCTTTGCTAGGGCAAAGCACAATTGAAGAAGTCATTTTTTAAAGTATTCATTTTAATCAAATTTTCTAACAGCCTCAAAATGTGTAAAGAAAACTGAGTGACGAACAAATTAACACAGAAAAATTATTAGAATTTCTCTAGATTACATAAAGTTAGTGAATAAAAAAGTCTTAGAAGTTATAATTAGGTTCTTAAAAATTGTTTTTTTTTTATTGCATGGTTACTACAAAAATGACTTTTTTTTTTAATGTATAAATAAAATATAGATATCTGAGTGAATGAAGTCATTCACACTCAAAATAATTCCATTCACCATGAGGCAAATAAATCTCCAGTTTAAGGACTGCTATTCTCTTTGCCTGTTTCCTAAGAGCTTGGATTAGGTGTGGATCTAGGAAATATGGACCTCTCCTGCTCGGACAAAGGATGATTAAATATTTTTTTTTAAATACCTAGATAATGAAATTTTATGAATAAAAAACCTAAATAAACCAAAGTAATCATGAACTAACCTTGAAAACTAAAAAATTATTTTATTGCTCATCTAATAAAAAGTAAGATGTCTTCCATATTATGTTTTTTTTTAAAATTTTCATTTATTGGTTCTGTCGTGAATTTTTTTTTCTTTTTTTTTCCTAGAGGCTCCACCCTGCTCAAAATTCTGGGTCTGTCCCAGTTGGATGAGTTGGTATTTTTAATAATTAGCAATTTACTTTTATTTCTTAGAAATATACTCTGCAATTACTTGACAACTGGCCATTGAACAAAGTTGGTATTCGCAAGATATATTATTTAGCATACAAGGCTGTGTAGAGTTTAAAGTTGTTCGGATCTGTGGTTTTCGAGAAATCCAATGAAAGAGTTAAACATTATAGATCTCTCTTAATAGTTTTGATGAATTATCTCCCTTGACTTCCGCTCATTTGAATCATCTGAATTTAGATATAAAATATCTGAACTGGTAACATTTGAGAGAAGTAACTGAAATATTTCTCAGGTCTAATTTTAAATGATGGATGTAAAATCATTTTACATGACAATTATGGCTGGCTGCTCCACTTCTGATAAAGTCCAGTCCTTTCCAAACTTGCACTGTTGGAACAGGCACTGTCCTAGTACTTTTTAAATTCTGATATCACTAGTTCATCTGGCCCCTCCTTAAAGCAATACAAGGTGTTATTGATTATATAAAAACAATTTTGATTTTCACTTCTGTTTTGAAATTCTGTTGACTCGGAAATAGACTCAATAGACCAGATATATTAGTCAGCACAAAAGGCAGTGCAGTGTTGAGTTCTAAGTCTTTGGGATCAGCAGTTCCAGAAATCTAATAAGAATAAATTAGAAAATCATATTTTTATCCAAAGTTATAGATCTAAATTTAGGTATAAAATATCTAAATTGGTATCTGTGAAGAGAAGTGACCAAAATACTTCGAAGCTGTTTCATATGATAGACAGAAAATTATTTTACATGACAATTATGGCAGGCTGCTCCACATGCCATGAAGTCTGGCCCCTTCTAAACATACTTTGTTGGAATAGGCATTGTTCTGAGTTATTAATTTCTGACTACTGTCTTCCTTCTTATTTTTAATCCTTTTTATAATCTAATTAGAGAAATCAAAAGATTAAAGGTTAGTTTTGATCTTCTGCCAAATCATAGTTGTTGTTCCTGCGGTGAGAGAGGCATCCCTAGGCAAAAGAGATGTGAGTTCGAATCTCACCAAGAGATTTCCAATCTGCGCTCTTTACTAACTGTTGTAGATCGATTGCCCGACTCGAGATATGATGAGCAAGTAAAAAAAAATCAAGATGAAGGAAACAAATAAAAGTTTACGTACAGTACATAAACACTTACTATTAGGGAATTTCTGGTATATGTGGTGTCGTATAAAAATATGTCCCTTTTCCAGTTTAGCCGGTAATAGCAGTTTTGATCCTAAATTGACCTCTGGCAACCTCAAGTGATCTCGGAAGTTTGTACCACCTATCCCATGTTCATCTTTGAGTTACAATTAAAGAGTAATTTTCGACTGTCAGAATCCAGAGATACATACAACCAGTTTTATGAATACAAATTTCATTTATGTTACGTTTTAGTTATTCAAAACAAAAATGTTTTTTTTCCATAATAAACAATAAACATTGCGAAACGTATTATAGATAATAAATACGTTGCAATTTTTTTTTTTTGAGGGTTGGAGCAGTTAGATTAGGACTACAGACTAATAATATTAGTGCCTATTGCTTTTATGAGGGGTTGCGAAAACATTTGTCTCATCGGTTTGATGGAAAAAGTTTTATAAGCCCCTATTATCAATTTTTGGCTACTACTTACTTTCATCTTAATTTTCTTAGTTGATATTCAGGTTATGATTCCTTTCCGTAGTAAAAGCAGAAAGTGTATTGAAAATTCATTTTCCAAAAAAATGAATATCTGTGCATTCAATCAATCAGAAGTCTCTTATCTTTTTGAGAAGTGCTAAATATATACGTATTAAATATCCATACCTCACACATAGATTATTTACACTGAGGGCTTATTCTTTACTCCCAACCTGCGTAGTTGACCCGAGGCTGTTGACAATATAACTATAATACTAAAGTGGAAACTTTCCGTCTCTCATGCGACCATCTGAGATCATTTTTCAAAAGCACTGAAATTTATCTGAACATAATTAAAAATGACACCCCCCCCATTTATTTCACAGTGGAAATAACTTCAATACTTCAAAGCTGTACTTTCGTATGATTGATATTAAACTGAGGGTCCAGAACAGCCTTATAGTAAAGTAAATAGATGCCCCCCCCCCAAACTAAGAATAAAAAATTTCTTCGAAAAAATGAATCTTATACAGTTTTCCACTTTGAGTGGTTAAATGAATGTTTCTTATCACAACTTAACTCAGGCTGTGAATGTACGACATTGGGTGAATTACGCCGATTGGGAGCAAAGAATAAGCTCTTGGTGTAAATAATCTATATGCAAAGTATGGATGTTTGATATGTATATATTTACATTGTTATGTTACATCCAGTCTATTTTCTTTTTCCTTTCCGCAGGGACTGGTGCCAGTTGTATTTACCCTATACTTGGTTCCAGAATGAATGGCTGGAAATTTCTGGCGTCAGAGCAGGATGAGAAGAGTGCTGCCTCTGCGAGAAGTAATGTGGAACAGAACGGTCTTCAGCATTTAATCACCAGTAAGTATTTCAAGATTACTAGACGAGGGGGGCTTCAAGATTACCTAATAAGGTCTGTGATAGGGGATGCCTAGATTACTTCTTGGTGGGGAGAGAAGGTTTAAAGATTTCCAAATGAGGGCTGGGAGACAGTTGGGGTGTTGAGATTTGTGAATGAGGATCGGGGAACGAGAGCAACTAACTTCAAGACAATAGGTATAGGCATCAGGTGATGTCAGTTTGTTAAAACATTGAAATAGTAAAATATTAAATGTTTAAGTATTGAAATATCAAAATTTCAGTTGTTGGAATCGCATTCCATTTTAATCAATTTGAATTTTGAATTCGAAGACGCAACTTAGGTACTTTGTCAATAGAAAATAGCGTCCCTTGAATAAACACTCAGAGGGGTCAGAAAAATGAAATTTTGTGAGATGATGATTTTTTAAAAATTCTGCTGTTTTATTCAAAAATATCATAGTTTAAATATTAAATCAAGCATTTGTTTTCATTTGAGGAATCCAGAACATCCATAAAGATAAGAGTACTGAAAATCTCCAAACAAGCAAGACAAAAGCAGTCGACCCTTTGTTGATAATGATTTTATCAGTCAACTTCTTAATGTTCCCCTTAACTGTTATTACTTAGTTACTAACCACAAGACAGAATCCACTGTTGAGTACTCGTTATCTTGTTGATAGCTATAGTTGATTTGTGGGTGCCATCCCTACAAAAACATTTTTGGATGTTGAGGTATGGCCCTCTAGCCTTTACTCAATCAAGAGCCATCCACAAGGCAGCAGCTTGTTTACCTTCTAACCTAATCACACAGCTCAGGGTGTACTCGATTAGTTGCTTGTACCGGGAATTGAACCGATGACCTTCTGCGGGTGTAGCAGATGTACTAACCATTACACCATCCAAATGGATTCTACACAAGTTATTGATACTATAGCGTCAACATTTCTTTTGAATCTATCACGGTGAGCATTTTACACTTATACGTAATGTCTTATTTTACGGCAAGGACCTCCCTTTGCAGGACACAGTTGCTTTCTGGGTTGAAATTAGTTTTTCTAAGCACTGGTTTCTGTATAGTGTTGGGATTTACTGTTAGTTTATTAATACATTGGCTTTTTGACAAGCTCATATGTGCTGCTTCTTTCATTTTACAGACTTTCTATTGTAATTCCATTCGTTTTATGATGACCTTTGTTGCAGTTAATTTTGATGATCTATATAAATTTTTGTAAGTACTGATTTCCATATAGTGTTGAAATTTACTGTTAATTTGCCATTACATTGGCTTTTTGACAAGCTCATATGTGCTGCTTCTTTCATTTTACAGACTTTCTATAGTAATTCCATCTCTATTATTTAGATAGGGTAGAAGACCTCTCCAGGGCTTATGTTTCTTTTCAGGTAATTTGTTTTATGATGACCTTTGATGCAGTTGATTTTAATGACCTATATCAATTTTTCTAAGCGCTGATTTCCATATAGTGTTAAAATCTGCTCTCCCTTTAATCATCGTTTTTGGTTTACCAAGACGATTTCCCTTACCTGTGTTGCTCTTTTTTGTTTTTTCAAAATGTTTCAACTATGTACCCTCCATCTTTCTTTGAGTGTTCTTTGTTCTGGATGGTTTAATAATCAAAATTAGTTTTTCTTAGCACTTGTTTACATCTCTTATTAAGATCTACACTCGATTCACTTAAACCGTATTTAAGTTGACCCTCAAAACTAAAGTTTTTATCCAAATTTAGTCCAATATTCGTGAGATAAGTTGACTCTCCAATACAAGGCAGCATTGTGTCCATCTGAGTGCCCTATTGAAAATGTCTAAACAGACTAATTTGATCCATTAGGGGAAATACTTAAAAAGTTGACTTGCACACTAGCATATACGGTTCATTCATTTTTTGACTAGCTCATGTGTGCTGCTGCTTTGATTTCACATACTTTCCATCCTGATTCTGTATTTATATTTTATTTCTATTCTCCAGTTCGGAAAGTTGAAATGGATTCTGGCCTGAAAGATCTCACGGATGGAAACGGTGGCTCTTATGATTTCTGCATGTGTAATCCGCCTTTTTTCGGCAGCCAAGAGGAAGTGGATGGAGAGTTCCAGCGGGATGGCCGGAGCGAGCCTCATGCTACCCCAACGGCTAGTGCGGTTGAGAGTATCACGTGGGGTGGAGAGTTCTGCTTTGTCAATCGTATGATCGAAGACAGTCTTCAACTGCGAGACACCGTCAGGTAAGGTGGTTGTTGTCAGGATTTTGTTCTTATACTCCTGTGAAGTGACCTGATGGAGCTGACTGGTAGGGATGAGAATGGGACGTCAATTTGGAATTAGAAATTGGTCATAATTTTTCCTTTTTTTTTTTTCCTAAATCTTCCATTTGTGCTTGAGGTGTTCTGGGGAGGTCGAGATTGTTGTTGCATATTCTGTCTGTCCATTTTTAATCTTTTATTTTACTAAAGCATTTTATAATTCACTTCTGACTTGCTAAGCCCAATGAAGCTTTGCCAAAGCCCCGTTACTCATATATTTTGGGAATACAAACCTTAATCTGTCTGCTGCGAACATCCCACAACACTGGAAGAGGTGTGGAGCTTTCCCAGTTTGAATTCAGAGTTGGATGTCTCCTAGACTAGTTGCTAACCATGGCTGAAGAGTCTAGTCTACTTACTATTTGCCCATAGTTAGGGAGAGAAGAGCTGGATTCATTCCTTCTCCAAGGTTATTTGTGATAAGTGAACGCAAACTGTTCCGGCCAGAACTCGGTTTTCTCATCCCATCCGCAACTCCATTGATGAATCACTATCATTCTTGAAGTTGTTTGATCTATTGAGCTCATTCCTGTTGTTGCTACTACAACGTTTTGGCTGATCCATCCTTCAGCCTTCGTCGGGTGTACAATCTATAAATTCATAATGTGCTGTTAATTAGAATTAAGAAACACTGAAAAGCAATATCTAAAGGTGGGATGGGGGAAAGTCTGGTATGGCAGACCATATCTGGAAGGAGAAAAAGAATCATTAATCGCTCTAGGATAATATCCAGGTGATAGAGATCATTGATGGAGAGTAAAAGAATTGAAAGAAGCAGCATATATAAGACAGGCAAGTGTGGACTTCAATACTGTGAAAATTCCTTTGCTATACCTGAAGAGGATTGAAGAGCAACTCTGCGTATAAAGTATGGACCTGCCTATGTCATATAAAATCATTCTGTGAGGTTTGCTATAATAAATTGGTTTGATCAGTTTATTACCCAATTTAGTTGAATCACTGTGGCCATGATCACCAACCCAATGAAGCAAACAGGTTAGAGGTATTCTTCCCTTTTCACTCATCTAGTCTTTCCATTTCAGTGCTCCTGGTTACATTTTTGGAGCATAGAGACATGAAAATCTCCATGTTTAGCCCAGTAGTCGTTTTCCAAAAATGGTTCTTTCGTTTTTTTTAGTATTAGTCTTTTTACTTGTTTTCAGGCGGTACTTTATTCACAATAATAATACATTGTAAAATGAACACTTCTATTCCAACGCAGCTGTGACATTGCACTTTTGATGTTTAGGTGTTTGTGGAAAAGCTTTGTTGGAATGATGTAGAGATTTATATATAAAGACAGAGTATATGGTTAAATTTTAATTTTTAGAAAATAATAATGGTATCCTTTTTTTGTCCTATTGGTTCTGTTACACCCGTTCCTTTGAAACCACTCCAGTTAGACAACCCTTTCATTTCGTCTTCATGTATTGCTCTATGTAACTTTGTATCACTGCCCAAAGAGTCAGGATGGGGTTGGTGGATTAGTAAAGTCTTGGATGACAGAGATAAGAACTTACAAAGGGGGGGGGTATTTGAGCAACTTGGTTACAGTGATTCATTTTTAGGCAAGGGTAGCAATAAGAGTCAAACCCGCAAACTGAGAACCATGCAATGTCCAATGATGAACGCTAAAAGACTGATGATGATGATGATGATTTCTAAAATTTAGCTTAGGAATCAAATAAAAACACTGGTTTTAAATGGGCAAATAGAAAATAAAATGCTACATCTTTTCGAAATTTTATTAATGCTGATTAATATAGATACTACACAAATAAAAATCTAATTGAGTTCTATGATGTAACTTACGCATCGTAGCTAGCTTCACAGAACTGAGAACAAGACAAGCTCGTTTAAATTCAATAAAATTGAAAACCCAAATCTGAAGAGAGTAGACAGCTAGATCTACCGTGGACAAAATGAATGTCCTTGAAATCCTCAAAAGAAAAAATCAAATGACGAATCACTCTAGGATAGCGAGCCTTAGGCAGAGCAAACTCAACCATCAAGAACAAGAAAATCCCATTAGTCCTAAAAAGAATAGTATACAACCAATACACTCTCCTGAAACAGGAAACGTAACCACGAGACAGACCCTCAAATTGAGAACCATTCAACGTGCACATGAAAGAATCATGGAGAGATCACAAGACAGCATAATATATCAGGGAGAAAACAGGAGTCCAAGACATCATAGAATCCATTAGAAAACTTGAATGGCAATGGTCATGTTGCAAGAACTGTAGACAACCGATGGACATCGCGAATCACAACATGGATCCCCAGAGATCATATGTGCAACGAGGCTGGCAGAATGTTAGAAGGAGAGAAAACTAGACAAATTCAGAAAGTATTGGCTCTGTGATGCCCACGATAGAGAGATATGGCAAATCCTGGGGAAGGTCTATGTCCAATGATGGACATTAAGAGACTGATGATGATGATGATGAAAAAAGGGGGATTGTTTGACAGTTAGCAGAAGGACACACCCCTCTTCTATCCTTGGATAAGTTTGGCCAGGGTGGATTTCAATGCCGCGTAAATTTTTTTGCTAAGCAAGGAAGTGAGGAATGTGAAGAATCGTCTGCATTATATGCTGTTAGGTTTGGCAAAAGGGGTTGGTCTGATCAGTGTGGTAATATCACATCTATATTGAGATTCAGTATTATTTTCTATGTAAAGAATGTGTAATGAATAAAACATCCTTGGTCTCTATTATGTTTTGCTACAATTATCTCCCTTGACCTTGGACGGATTACATACCCTCACTTGGCGTCTGCTTTTTAGGCTTGAGGGCTGTCAAAAAGATGGCCTGGTTTAATTAACTCAATTTGAAAAGGCATCCAGTCTTCTGTTTTTCATTAAAGTATATTAGCCACCATTTTTTTTTTTTTTTTTTTTTTCTTTTTTACGATATCGGTGGATACTAATTGCAAAAAAGACCCCACACCCCTTATTCCGTACTGATTGTACACCTGAGGAATGCTGAATAATGAATCGATTGAGACATTGTGGTTACAACAAAAATAACAAGATCAATCATCAGAACAATTCTTGGAATGACCAGACGGTAATTACAGAAATCTTTTATCCCCACAGTCAATTTTGACGAGGATTGAGAAGTTTTAGGAGAGAGTTCAGTAGCTTGACAGTATTGAGATAATTTAAGAGGAAGCTGTTTATTATAATCACGCATAACGTTATGGAACGGTTATCAAATCACGGAAGTCTCGCAGGTGGTATGCCTGACCAACTTGACTGGTTATCTGGATATCTGCAAAAGTTCTATCGAGAGTTTAGAAAAGAGTCATGAACGTTCATGTTGCTACCAACAGAAAAATTCTGTTTACCACCATCACATCCGGATAGCGAGCCTGAAGAAAGCTAGAATGGATTGTCCGGAACTTTGTGTTAACTACACCAACAGCAAGGAGTTCAACTGTCAAAAAAACTCTTTAAATAATCTTTTTCATTTAAGTTTCTGAGATGAGAGATCATAATTATCAAACACCGATTCATTCACCTCTGCCAAACAAGTTTAAAGAAGTATATTTATTTATTCATGTCTGTTTGTCTGTCCTCCCCTCCACACAATATCGCCAAATGATTCTGATAAATTTTGATGAAATTTTGTGGATAGGAGGGCTATGGGAGAAGTGATTACATTTCAGGGCAGTTAATTTCTAAAAGTACCCAATGAATTCCAATGAAATTTTGTGGAGGAAATATTTTGCGGGAGATTTTTTTTTTTTCTTTTTTTATTCTCCTCAGTGCATGTATGTACACTCGTGTCAGTCCACGTAATGTGTCCAAAAAGTCTGTGAAATCTTGTAGAAGAATGGGCCATAGGCTATGGACAATATAATTGAATCTTTTGATGGAACCCATTACAGTTGCCTCCCCTACATTGTAGTTATATGTCCCCACTAAGTAATATCTCTAAAAGTTCATCTGTCCACACAATATCTCCAAAATCTTGTGGAAGTGTGGGATACAGAAGAAGTGATTGAATGTTGTGGCAGATCCATGCGCGATTACTTCCCTTGACAATGGCATCACCTGAGATATGGCTTGGTGCTTTCTAGTTTAATGTGAATTTTTGATTCATTTTAGTTTCAACATTTGAGTTTTTGGTGCAAGTGTACAATGGTGGGCCCAAATTTGACTCCTGTGCTTTATCAAGGTCTGCGTATTTCTTCATTTTGTCTAAGGAGGGGGGCATAATGTAGTGAAGTTAGTCCCTATTGTAGATTAAGTTCACACACTTACTCATTCAATGTTAAAAACGGTGCACAACTTTTTATTTTTAACATTGTGAGTGTGCGGAAAATTCATGAAAGAAAAACAATTAGCAGTTTCCAGAGAATTGTCTTCAGTACAAATTTATTGATAACATTAAACAACCGTAACTACAAAAGTGGCAAAGGATTCTATCCCTTTTTTTATACAGGCAGGTATTTGTGTTCCAGCACTCCTGGCCATACCTTTTTGTTTACATTGATAAAGATTTTTAAAAAAAAAATTTTTCCATTATTATTCAGGGTTTATACGACGATGATTGGTAAAAAGGTTTTTTCCATTATTATTCAGGGTTTATACGACGATGATTGGTAAAAAGGTTTTTTCCATTATTATTCAGGGTTTATACGACGATGATTGGTAAAAAAGTGAATCTGGCAGCCTTGAAGGATGAATTACGGAATCACAAGGTAGGATTTTCTGTTCAACTCTTAAATTCGTGGACCACTAGTAACCGACAGTTGACCTCTTCTAGAAATGGCATAAAAATTATAGAACCCTTTTGTGAATGAATAGAAAATTAATCTTTTAATAAGAACCATAAATTTGATGATGTGTCCACCATTCTTATATCCATATCTGTGATTTCTGATTTCAAAGGGATTCTAAACAGTAGTTGTGGCATTAATAGTTGTAGTATTGGTAGCTGGTAGAGAAGGAAGGTGAGGATGGTTCACCTGAAAATCTGGCTATTAAAAAAAACAATTAGTAAGTTAATTAAAGTAAGCGTACAATGTTTATCAATATGTTCTGGGGTCTTAGTATATTGTAATTTTTTTATTTTCATTCTTTTTTGTTGAATGAGCTTCAAATGTGTACATATAAAATTTTTAGCATTGACATTAGATGGAAATTGTAAAGTTAAACCATTTTTGCAGACAGTTCTAGTTGTTACTAACAACACTTGGTAACACTATAAAAAAAACCAACGCTTGATCCAGCATTTATTGATCCGAATAGATATTCTTTTAATGGTGTCACAAATTTTCTTCCTTCCTCTTATTGTTCTCATAAATGAAACTGACTAATCAACCAAAAAACGTCTAATAGAGATGTGCGGACACATCTACAAGATCTTCTAGAAATTACCCGAAGTTCAAGGGAAGTAACTCTAATCGGAAGTCATTTCTCTTGATATTGAAATTCAAATTTCTTCTATGAAGTGAAATATTAAAGACTTTTTCTCTATGTCCGTAATCAGAGAAATTGGATCCGAGATTGGAAAAAATGTCTAAAGGTCCCTTTCATCCGGGTTTTCTTGAATTATTGTTTACTGTACTTCCAAGCGTTGAATAAGCAATTATTTCCCAGAAATAAGTTTTTAAAATTTATCCTGTTTTCAACAGGCCGAAGGTGATTTTAAAGATTTTTTTTATGGGCCTATCCTGACTGCAGAGGAAGGTAATCTATGCTAGCCAGAAATCTGAACTCGGTATATGACCTCAGAATGATGCGCATAATTTATACTATTGTATAGAATAATAAATTAATAAAAGTATCACAAATAGTATCCATACCTTGCAGAGATGAATCACCATAGCCTGCTCGTGTACCAGAACTACTTATCTAAAAACAAAATAGATCTTTTACCTTGAATTATTTTGAAAAAAAATACCAGCACAAGATTTGGGCATCGTTGGTCCCAAAATGACCTTGGGAGACCCTAAGATGCACTTTTTTTTTTTTTTTTTTTTTTTTTTTTTTTTTTCTCATATTCATACAAATTCTCAAGGTTGTAGCCCCCAAGATGTAATCAAGAGTGCCTAGGGACGACCACAGATGAAGAAAGGGAGAAGAATCTGTAGACAACATGGCTGGTTGGTTGAGCAATTTGTGGGTCTTCGGTGATTCGATAATAGAAAAATCTTTGTAATCACAAAAATTCATTCTTCTATCAGTATTTCATGGTGAACAAGCCAACCTTGGCTCGGTTTGAACTTATTGTATCTACTTTTTGTAAAAGAAAAAGGAAAAAAATGCAGGTTATAAATGGTCAAGATGATTGTTATGGCCATCCACAAAACCTCTTGTTAAAATTGATGACAGGATTGAGACATTGATTTTATGACTGAAACTGTCATCAAAACTGTCAACATAGGTTTCCTCAGTTTTCATGCAAATCTGGCTGGCTGTGTATGGATCACATGTACAGACTGCATCAATGGAGCTAGAAGGGTAGAAATTCAAACATTTAGTCCTTATGTGTAGAAATAACGTTTTTTTTGTTTTTTGTTTTTTTTGTATTTGGAACCCCCCCCCCAGGTCTTTAGTGCATGGTTTGATTTGCAATGTAAGTTTATCGTGTATTGATCCCTTGATTTGTTTCTGGCAGCATTCACCCCTTTTTTTAAAATTTGGATTCTTTTGGCGATTACAGTTCAACAAAAGATAAGAGTAATAACATTGATCACCCCCCCCCCTTTCCAATCTTTCAATTAATCACTTTCAATACAGCATGCTGCCAAAAGACATTGGTCACATGACAGTTTTTACTGACTGACTAATCGGATCAATCGAATCACCTCTGACCCACAAATGGCTGGCTCGCCCAACTAACTAGCCAAGTATCCCTGGGAACTCTTCAACAAATCTTTGAAGGCTACAACCTTGAAAATTTACATGAGTTCATCACGAAGCACCCTCTAAAGACCTTTTTTGGTTTTTTGTTTTCCAAAAAGTGCTGTTTTTGGTCTCTGGTTATTTCTGACCAACTGCGTCCAAATATCGTACAGATATTTTTGTTTTTATTTTAATTTATTTTTTTTAATTTTTTTTTTTTTTTGAGTAAATTCAGATGAAAAGCTATATATATTTTTGTTTTCTGTTTTTTTAAGGATTTTTTTTCCAGATAATTTTTGATAATAAATTTATTCATTTATGTGAGGTATGGATATTCATAGCAAAATGGAGTGGGGTCCTTGCGGCCATAGCATCCTCAACGCTGGGAAATATAATAGTTTCATTTGGTCCAATACATGATTCTCTCCTATCTACATAGATCTTCCTCATTATATCCTTATATTCTATATGCTGGCCCATGATTGACACTTGAAGCCTCAAGTCAAGTATAAAATGTGAATTTTTACTACAGAAGGGCAAACTTATTGAATTGAGTTTAGCTGTTAACTTCTCCATCAATTTTTGTAAGGATTTATCCTTCCGCAGAACAATTTATGCATCTTTTTCTCTCCTGTTTGTCAGGTGCCCAAGATTTCATCAACAGAATTTTGCCAGGGCAAAACAATGCGTTGGGGTCTGGCCTGGTCCTTTGATCCCGACTTCACATTTCCAGTAAGTACTTGATTATTTACCTTCCTTCTCTCTCTTTTCCAGTAAGTACTTGATTATTTACCTTCCCTCTCCCTCTTTTCCAGTAAGTACTTGATTATTTACCTTCCTTCTCCCTCTTTTCCAGTAAGTACTTGATTATTTACCTTCTCTCTCCCTCTTTTCCAGTAAGTACTTGATTATTTACCTTCCTTCTCCCTCTTTTCCAGTAAGTACTTGATTATTTACCTTCCTTCTCCCTCTTTTCCAGTAAGTACTTGATTATTTACCTTCCTTCTCTCTCTTTTCCAGTAAGTACTTGATTATTTACCTTCCTTCTCTCTCTTTTCCAGTAAGTACTTGATTATTTACCTTCCTTCTCTCTCTTTTCCAGTAAGTACTTGATTATTTACCTTCCCTCTCCCTCTTTTCCAGTAAGTACTTGATTATTTACCTTCCTTCTCTCTCTTTTCCAGTAAGTACTTGATTATTTACCTTCCCTCTCCCTCTTTTCCAGTAAGTACTTGATTATTTACCTTCTCTCTCCCTCTTTTCCAGTAAGTACTTGATTATTTACCTTCCTTCTCCCTCTTTTCCAGTAAGTACTTGATTATTTACCTTCCCTCTCCCTCTTTTCCAGTAAGTACTTGATTATTTACCTTCCTTCTCTCTCTTTTCCAGTAAGTACTTGATTATTTACCTTCCTTCTCTCTCTTTTCCAGTAAGTACTTGATTATTTACCTTCCTTCTCTCTCTTTTCCAGTAAGTACTTGATTATTTACCTTCCCTCTCCCTCTTTTCCAGTAAGTACTTGATTATTTACCTTCCTTCTCCCTCTTTTCCAGTAAGTACTTGATTATTTACCTTCCTTCTCTCTCTTTTCCAGTAAGTACTTGATTATTTACCTTCCTTCTCTCTCTTTTCCAGTAAGTACTTGATTATTTACCTTCCCTCTCCCTCTTTTCCAGTAAGTACTTGATTATTTACCTTCCCTCTCCCTCTTTTCCAGTAAGTACTTGATTATTTACCTTCCTTCTCTCTCTTTTCCAGTAAGTACTTGATTATTTACCTTCCTTCTCTCTCTTTTCCAGTAAGTACTTGATTATTTACCTTCCCTCTCCCTCTTTTCCAGTAAGTACTTGATTATTTACCTTCCTTCTCTCTCTTTTCCAGTAAGTACTTGATTATTTACCTTCCTTCTCTCTCTTTTCCAGTAAGTACTTGATTATTTACCTTCCTTCTCTCTCTTTTCCAGTAAGTACTTGATTATTTACCTTCCCTCTCTCTCTTTTCCAGTAAGTACTTGATTATTTACCTTCCCTCTCCCTCTTTTCCAGTAAGTACTTGATTATTTACCTTCCTTCTCTCTCTTTTCCAGTAAGTACTTGATTATTTACCTTCCTTCTCTCTCTTTTCCAGTAAGTACTTGATTATTTACCTTCCCTCTCCCTCTTTTCCAGTAAGTACTTGATTATTTACCTTCCTTCTCCCTCTTTTCCAGTAAGTACTTGATTATTTACCTTCCTTCTCTCTCTTTTCCAGTAAGTACTTGATTATTTACCTTCCTTCTCTCTCTTTTCCAGTAAGTACTTGATTATTTACCTTCCCTCTCCCTCTTTTCCAGTAAGTACTTGATTATTTACCTTCCCTCTCCCTCTTTTCCAGTAAGTACTTGATTATTTACCTCCCCTCTCCCTCTTTTCCAGTAAGTACTTGATTATTTACCTTCCTTCTCTCTCTTTTCCAGTAAGTACTTGATTATTTACGTTTTTCCCTCTTTTCTTGTGAGTACTTCGTTCTTGTCCGAAATTTGTGAGACGTTGTGTTTAACATTATGTATGATATGGACAGACTATTTTTCCTTGTCTATGAGTTCATTATTTACAACATTTCGGCCATATCAGGTGTTGTTGGTTGTTGAATGTGGCATCACCACCCCAGAGCGCATGCCCCCCCCCCCGCCAATTCTCCAGTAAATACTTCATCATCCCCCTCACATTGTCCCTATGATGTCTGCAGCAGTGCAGAAATTTGCATAACTGCCTGTGCGTGTATTTTTCAAAATATCTTAGGGTCACTGCGCAGGACTGATCCCAACCTCTCTGTTCCCCAGGTCATTTTCCATTCAAACGATGAGATGTTACAACTGGCAACTTTTTTTTTTTCTTTCTTTCATGGATGTTAAATCTCCGTCTTCAGATGGAATTCCATTTTCGACAAATGAAATGGGAGTTCCCGAGATTGATGCAAAAATTAGCGCAGGTGTGCTTGAACATTTTGGGGCCGTTTTTAGCACTTTTGGGGTGGGTGGGGGTCATTTTTAGGCTATTATTTTATTTAGCACTATTTGGCAGTCAAACTTGCACAAGAATATTTTTTGAATTGGCTACACAGAGTGTCGTTCTTGGCAATTTTTTTCTGCTAACACCCATGTTTTTTTGCTGCTAGAATTACCAGAAAGTTCGTTTTTCTGTTAGAGTAACTATCTCTTAGTTGGACTGCCTTACAGGGCTAAAAGACACCGACTGCCCTGCTAAATACCCGTAGCTGGAGATTCATGTCTTTGTCAAGGGTATTAGTGCTCAGTGAATGCAAGTAGCCTTAGCCAAAACTTGTCGATTCAGTTTTCGGTGCGGGTAGCTGATACACTACTCTGCACTTTCATGTAGTATATGATACAAAAGTCAATATATTTTACTTATCTTTGATTATTAATTGAGTTCATTAGAGTACATTGAAAGATATTGATTAGGTCAATCTTGCTGTATTGTCTGCTCTTTGACATTCTATAAATGAACAGAGCACTTTGCGTTTCATAGGGAATGATTCCTACATCATTAGCAAGATGGAAAAATGAAGAGAACTGGAATTTTCTGTTTTGAGTGGATGGAGTGCAAGTGTGTTTTTGAGGTTGTTTGTGGACAGATTGCTGGGCTTTGTGTTGGGGTGAGGGATCATGTATCAGTCATCATGCGATCCATTTTGGATGAGGGATAGGCTCTTGTATAGGGTGTGGTTAAGGTTGGTTTCTTTTTCTTTTTTTTTTTTTTTGTATAAGTGGAACTAACCTCTCTTTGACTCACACAGACACAGGGCATGAATTCCCCTCGTATTTCTCCATCTCGCTGATGATGTGGTGAGGTCACGCTCTATGAAATATCCATAAGTAAACACCTATTCCTCCGATCTGTGTTTTCCTTGTTGTCTATTGAAATATTTCACCATTATCTATCCGGGCATTTCCCAACCTTAACCATTCATAGAAATGGGTAGGAGTAATTGGGTAGGGTGGGGGTTCAATTTACAATGAAAGTTCATGTCAAATTAGTCCCTTAGTTTGTGTCCAGCAGCGTTTGGGCTGGGTTTTTTTAAAAATGTGTCCTTTTCAGTTATCATAGCCCAAGGAAAGTATCTTCTTCATTGACCAGCCCTTTTCTAATCTTTCACTAGATTACCCTATCAAGTGACTGACTAGACTCTTTTTTTTTTCTTTTTTTGATCATATAAATTCATTATTCAAACCATATTTGTTTCTTCTTCTTCTCCTTCTCCTCCTCCTCCTCCTTCTCCTCCTACTTCTTTAGACCTTCCCCAAGATTTGCCAGATCTCTCTATCAGGGGGCTCGTGGATCTAGCACTTTCTGAATCTATCTAGCTCGTCCCGCCATCTTACTTTCTGTCGGTCTCGATTTTGTGTGCGTATGATCTCTGGGGATCTTTGTTGTGAGTCGTGATGTCCATCGGTTGTCTGACATTCTTAGAATATGTCCAGTCCATTGCCAGTTGAATTTTCTACCTGTTTCTATGATGTCTCGGACACCTGCATTTTCTCAAATATACTGTGCTGTCTTGTGATCTCTGCGACCTAATTTTACGACCACCCCTGCTTAAATTGCAAAATAAAAAGCAGCATATATAGGTTTTGGTATTTTGTGATTCCCTTTGAGAAGCTTGTTTAATTTTTTTCCTGATGTGAATCGTAGTTTTTAGGATTTCGATGTTTACGATTATGGTCAGTAACGATCCATTGTCATCTCAAAATATTGTTGAACAGTTTTTGATGATCTCTGTTTTCTCTCCCTTTCTCTGCAGAAATCTCATTACAAAGAGAAGAAAAAGAAGGCAAAGCCCCCCCTGGCCTTGTGCGTCCCAATGGAAATCGCCATTGAGTTCAAGACCTTCTGCATTCACATTGTTGAAATTCTCGAGGAACTGAAGGTAAGATTATGTTGGGTTAGGGAGTTCAGTCAATATTTAGTAGAATTATGTATACCTTGATTAGTGAGGTAAATTCCTTCCAAATTTTTCCATTCTGTTCAAAACATTATTATGATTAAATTTTATTTTATTTTATTTTTTCCAGTTTAAGCTTAGTTGCATTAATTGGTACAGTAATACCTTAAGCGTACTACATTGAAACCCGCACTAATCAAGGTACAGCTGTATGTTTCTGTGGTTTGTCTCCTCTTCTGATCTCAATCGGTTATTTAAGATTTTAGTAGCATTTGGTTGCAATCATCTCCATTTCTAATAGTCAGAAAAGCATTTGATATTTACACTTGAATCAATCTTTATTTGAAGTTTTCGAAATATCTAGATAGTAGAGCCTTAGAGAGATAGAAGCTGATAAACTTCTTTTTTCTTATCAGTTTAGTTGGGAATTATATGAGAAATGAATGATAATATTAGAAGTTTAATTTTGAAATTGCGATTTTTTTTTTTTTTTTTTTTTTTTTTTTTGTTTTTTTTTTTGTCCATTATTCTGGACTTCTCCACAGGCAGATGAAAGGAAAAATTAGTGAACACATTTTTATTTTTTTATTTTTTGAACAGTTGAATTGGATGTTATTAGGAATATACGTGGGAGTGTGTTGGGGGGGGGATGATTGAAAAGGTGTGTAATGGTGTCACAGAAATTCAAATCTTGTATTAATAGATTATAATGGAAAAATATGTTGTTAGCCTTATTAAGGTAGGTGGTGAAATTCTATCTATATTGCGATATGATGAAAGGGCTTTTGTTAAAGTAACGGACTGCTTGTGTGTGTATCATTGATACTAAAGAGTATTTGTTAAATGTATATGTGTGTGCACCACATATTCATCTGTTTTTTTATTCATATGTATATGTATGTCATTAAGACTGTTTGTATACATCATGTATTTGTTTGAGCAACATATTATTTCTGTGTGTGTATCAACAATTATAATGAACATATTAATACAACTATGTATATTATTAATTCTGTATCTATGTGTATAAGCATATGTAGGGGTGTATGTTATGTATCGACCTATGTATCTAGTTCTGGTTGTCTCCCTCTGATATTGTTCATTGTGAGGGGAATTATGTTTTATACATAATTTCCCTCAAAATCTTTATCGTAAAGTTTACATGGCAGTTTATGTGCAAGGATCTAAATGTTATTTCTTGGCTTCGTGTTTCCAGATCAACTTTGTGGAAGTGAAACAAAATAATTGGATTTTGATCCTGGCGTTGATTGTGACAGAGAATACCTGGTCACACCAACGACGAAAAAGACGGCAAATGCTCAGAGAAAGTGCACAATCCAGTGCTAACCCTGGAGGCATGGATACTGCTTCGTCTATGGAAAAGCCTGGTTTGAAATCCCCAGATACTTGTTCAGCTAACCGAATGGAAACGTCCATCTCGGAATCATCAGAATCTGGCTTGGTTAACCCAGCGGAAATTTCTGTCTCGGAACTCCCAAAGACTGAATCGGCTAACCAAATGGAGACATCCGTCTCGGAATCCTCAGAATCCGGCTCGGTTAATCCAGCAGAAATGTCTAGCTTGGATCCTGACCTTTCAAGTTCAAGCCTGAGTTCTGCATCATCACTATCAAATGAAAAACGAACTTTGTGTTCTGAGAACAGCAAAAGAAACAACGGTGAGAACCATGTGGTTCCAGATGAAGTCTCTCGGAAGATGCTCAAAACTTCTCAGGAATCAAAATCATCAAGCGCCAAACAATTTCTATCATCATCACGGAAGCATCAGAGAGAAGACGCCGATTCCGATTTGACGAATGGTGAGCATCATCCAAAGAAGGCCAGAATCGAGGTGACTGAAAGAATTGACTTGGACACAGACTCTATCCGAAATCTAGGTGAAGAGGATGAAGCGAAAGGTAGCAGCAACCTTTCCGAGGGTTCGGTGAGTTTTGTGGACCTTACTGATGATTCCCCCTCCCCCCTTGCAAACAAGGAACATCTTCAGGACAAAATGATGGAGGAGACGACACCCTACCTTTTTAAATGTAATCTTAGCCTCAAGCGGAAACAAACGTATGTATTACTTGAACTTGCTTGGCTAGACGGGGAAAATCGGGAATTAATGCAACAACTCTTCCAATATTTTCGCAATAAACTGCTGCCCTGAAAAGGCATTTTGTGTACCCGATAAACTTTGAGATCGTGTATATGTGTGTTTGTTTGTTGTTGTTTTGTTTTTTTGTTTTTTTGTTTTTTTTGTTTTTTTTTGTTTTATGTCACCCATAACAGTAGATCATTCAGATTTGGTTAAACCATTGCCAAAAATAATTATGGATGGAAAGTGTGCAACAGGCTACAATTACAAAACTTCTATTAATTTGATATTTCATTTTATCAATATGATATTTCATTTTGTCGATTTGATGTATCGTTTTGTCGATTTGATGTTTTTCATTATTTATATTGATATTTATTTTTATTATTTATTTATATCATCATATATCATTGTTTAATATTATTATTATTTACATTGTAGACCCATTATAATATCGAAGTCGGGTTCCATAATTTTCTACCGTATCATTAGTTAATCCACAAAGTTTCCATTTTTACAAATTTTGATCGAAGTTTTCCTCTGTGCTGCTTTAAGAATGTCGGGTGTTCCTGACTGTGAGTGAAAATAGGTGTAAAGTTCTATAAAATAATCTATTAGTAGTATTCATTGTAAATATCCGATGTACATTGTCGGAGTGGTTAGGTGGTTGGTCCATAATTCATGCAGAAATGAAGAAAAAACCTTACAGGTGGGAGTAAGGTGAGGCTAGCCTGCCAAGAGGACAGAAATTGATATTAAAATTTTGAAAAATTGTGGCCCTTCACTGGAAGGTTACATTTTGACAAAACTTTGATACGTATGTAGTGAGTGTTGACCAAGGGCTGACAGGACAGAAAAAAAATAGAGAAGAAAAGAGTCATTGAGTAAAATGTTCTTTGAAATCTTTAACATTATTTCTTTAGCAATTTTTTTGCTAATTTTTAGCCATTTTTAGTTTATCTGGCTATTTGAAAGGAAAAACTTAGCTAAATTTTTATATTTTAGCTAAATTTAACATTTTGATAATTGGGGACCATGCTCAAACCATGTTATAAGTGATTCTGCATTATATTGGGTCTATTTTATCATTGTTTACAGTAAATAATGTCTAACCACAAAAATTAAATTCATTAAAAAATTGTCTGCAAATATTCAACAAAAACCAAACTTGCAAATATGTCTTCCAGACGACATTCAACTTGCTATGCATGTTTCAGTACTTGGTCTGAATGTTGGACCAATTGCCTTTTAATCATGGTCAGTGGTGTCACTTTCTATTCATCCATAGATATTTTTTGGCGATGGTTTCACCAATCTGATTGTTCTCCCCGTTACCGGTGACATAAAACAAAAGATAGCCATTCATCTTTTCTTTCAGCCAAAGAATAGTCCTAATCAGTGGCTTTGCTGTTATCAAGTCAAAAAGAACCGTAGGAATAATTGAGAAACTGGAGGCTCAACTCAGTTGTATCAAGTTGATATGTATGAAATGTCATTTTTAGATATTTCAACATATCTCTTTTAGATGTTTTTCGGTCAGTCCTAGTTACGATAAACAAGGAGAGTATTTTTTGTTTAATTCACAAGCGGCTAATTTGTTATAGAAAGATGTGATATCATTAAAAGATGACGTATCAAGCGTTTATTTTATGCGGTGATGCCTAGTATCGTTTGTTATTCATAGCTAAAACTCAGCAAAAACAGCTGAACTATCCAATTTCAAGGCTAACTTTATGACTTGAAGTGTTATATATACTCATTTTAAACCCACTTATCAACTTGGTCACCCTTGCGAGTTTCAAGTCTGGTCAAGACCAGAACTTTATAACTACAAGTTTTTATGACTATCCCCATGGCAATATGCAAGTCCACGGAAGGGATTCCTCCACCCTAATTACACAACTTAGAGTGTACTCAATTAGCTGCTGAATGCTCAGGGAAATTTATCCTGATGAAGAGTTTTTCACACTCTTTACTACTGGAAATCGAACCCACAACTTTTTGCATGTGAGGCAAACATACTAACCATTACACTATCCAAGTGGACTAACTTTGTGGTACATTTTTGCTATTATGATTTGGAAAAAAAACATAAAAAACAATCTAAATACAATTAAATCTCTCTGTGTGTATGCATCGTGATTGTACAAAGGCCAGTTGTTGGGTAAAGTTGACATTTTCCAGATATATTAGTCAGCACAAAAGGTAGTGCAGTGTCAAGTTTGAAGTTTCCGGATCAATGGTTCTTGAGAAATCTATTAGAAATAAAAGAAATTACAGATTGTAGATCTTTTATCTAAAATTATAGATCTTCATTTAGATTTAAAATATCTAAGTGGGCAACACAGAAGAGAAGTAATTGAAATTCTGTGAAACCATAGTTTGATATGGCAGAAAAAAAAAAAAGAATTCATGTGACTATTATGGCAGTCTCTTCCAAACATACACCTTTAGAATGGGCTCTTCCCGAGTATAATTAATGGTTACAAAAAGTGGTTTATTCATTTACTTATCATCTGGACACTCACGAAAATTAAATTCATTGAGAAAAATATTCCTTTCTTTGATTCATAGTTGCACACACAAATTGAAAGAGAAACAAAAACTGAATCTGTTCAAAAACTGCCACGTTGTATATACAATTTTTGTCAACATTTGTTTCTGCAATAAAACTTTTTCTTTCAATGTCAATCACCATTAAAATAAATAGTCATTGCGTAAACAATAAAATGAAAAATATTGTCTGAAATGCAACATAATTCATTGTAAAATGAAAAAATTGATAAATATATATTCAGCAGGAGGCCTCTAGTAGCCCTGACAACAAAACTTACCCACAATGCATAGCCCCTGGCAGTGGACTCTGGTTCCACATGGTACATTTTAATTCACACTCACACAACACACACCACTGATGATGGGAAGAATCCCGAAACATGTATGGACTATTGACATATAAGGATTAATAAACCTTACCACCAAAAACTTCACTCCCGAGTCTGTCTCACTCTCTAAAGTACACATTATATATATATATATATATATATATATATATATGAAGTGTAAACGCTGCTTTCTTTCTTATACTTTCTCGTCTTTTTTTTATCTCAAGAATTGACTTTTAAAAAAAAAGAATCATATGTGACATAAAAGGAAAAATTTCCTTTGCCCTCTCTCTTTATAATATCTTTCTATCTTTACAAATGCTTCCTCTCTCTTATAATTCCCACCTCTTATAACGATTACAGTTTTCTGTCTTTGTTAGGAATACTCTCTTTAACCACTCCTTCCTTGGATCACTAGTTACAAATGCCATTTACCTATTTGAATCTGGTCTTAACATGTAATTTTTCCTGTTGTTAGAGCTGCCGATTTATGTCGCTGTTGAAAATATTTTTTTAAAAAATGAAGTAAAACTTTCAATTTTTATTTTTTTGATACCTTTTGGAAATAGATCTACTCTTTTTAAAACCCCAAATCATGTATTTTTTCTTTGTTTTTTCTAACCTTATCAAGTTGAGAATTGAAATCAAATGATTATTAATTATAATTGATAATAATATATCCTTCTAACTAAAGGTTGAATGAAATTTTAAGCTGTTGTTATGACCACTAGAAAATTCCTGTAGGTTTCTGGGCCATAGAGCCCCAGGCTAGCCTTTAGGGTAGAGTTCCTAACCCTGTGCCTACAGACTCCCTGGTGCCTGCCGATCCTTGTGCCCACCACAGACTGGATACCATTATTTTTTTTTTTCTTTGTTTTTCTATATTACCATTAATATTTCTAATTTTGTAATGATACAAATACATATTTTGACTTTTTAGGCTCACAACTTTTTTTCCCAAGGGGTTTCTCCTGTGAATCCCTTTCTTTTTTTTCTTCTTTTTTTCTTTTTTTTCTCTTTTTCTTCTTTTTTCTTTTTTTTCTTCTTTTTTTCTTTTTTCTCTTTTTCTTCTTTTTTTTTTCTCCTTTTTTCTTCTTTTTTCTCTTTTTCTTTTTTCTTTTTTCTTTTTTTTGACTTTGGCAAGATTGTTGGAATAAAACCGGACTGTGGAGCCAAACAATACTTGAAAAGAGAAAGCCAAAACAAAGCCAAAGATATTGAAATATGTTTTTAATACTTATGTTGCAATGTGTATCCACTTTATGTATGGTTTGTTGCACAGTGTCACTGACAACTTGTCGGGAGGATGACAATGAAAGCATGACTATACAAAGAAGGTAAAGCAAAAGATTAGGTAATGAAGCCATAGGATGAGCCTCTATCTGAATTTTTCCATTTGTTTGCACTTAAATGGGAAAATCTCATCGGTTGATTTACCTTCCTAATATGACATGATAATAAGAATTAAAGTCATAGAAACTCTCAAGATTTGTTCTGATCATCCATCAAAACTGCTCAATTTGAGACTTGAAAAAAACTCCAATTTAGAATACATGAATAACTAAAAATGAATCTCCTAATAAAATAACTTTGGGTGGCTTAGTGCTGATCTCTACCTAAATAACCCCGTCATTTTGGACTGGTACAGTCTAGTAAGAGGTAGAGAGAATGATGGCACTTCATTGAATAACATTTCATTAAAACTGCAAATATACACGCACGCACACATACACATGTACATGTATCTATGTGTATGCAATACTGGTGTGTGTGTGTGCATGTATGTATCTGCATATGTGTAGGTTTGTGACTTAGATGTGTATGCTCATATTTTGCATTTTAAAATGAAAAGTCGTGGTACTGAAGCCAATAAACAGGCTTAGAGAGAACCGAATGTCAGAAAATTATCCAGTCTCATTGTTTAAGGTTAATGCAGACTTACATAGTTCATTATTTTTTAATTTTATTTTTTTAATTTAAAAAAAATATTACTAAGTTTTGTGGAATCTTTGAAATTAGATAGTTATTCTGATAGTTGTGTCCCTTGTAACAGAATCTTTTTTTTTTTTTGTTATTGTCATACGTAGACAAACAGAAATCTGGTGAGAAGTGAAAAAAAAAAAAAAAATACCACCTCAACAGAAAGTCCCCCCAGACACAATGCCTCAAGAACTCGACTGCACAAGATGTTGTAAACAGTCGTTGTCTTTTCAACTTCAAGTTTTAATCAACAGATCCCCTTCAATTTTATAAATTGAATCTTTGAATAGAGGTTTTTCAAGTCATCAAAATCTAACTCGAATTATTTAAAAAAAAAAAAAACAGACTGGAAACAGCCTGTAAGAGACGATTTTTCTTGTTAAGTTTTCAAGCTCTTGTGACACCTGAAGGAGTTATAAATCAGTACATGTTGAATTGAATAAATACTAGGTTTTAATATTTGTTCAGTTGCAATCAAAATGGTTTCTTTTAGGCATCCGAAGTTGATTTCGACAACGGTTAAGATATGAATTCACAAAATGAATGAAAATCAAAATAGTTTTGTAGGGAAAATGTTACCTTGCTTTAACATAAACATAGTGCTCTGAATTTTTTGAATGATTGTTGAATTCAAGTATAATCTGATGAGGTAAAATATCTTTTGTATAATTTTCTAGAACCAATATTTAATTTTAATGAAATAATACCTATGATAAAAGTAAAGGCTTATTTGTAGACTATAAAAAGTGGCATTCTTTTTTCTTTCTTTTTTTTTTTTCCAAGTCAACATGTCGTTGCCAGCTGTTAAAACCGTTTTGCCAAGGTTGGGTTTAGATAAAACAAATCTTTTCTCTCTTCTTTGAGATGAAAAAGAAATTCATCAGTTTTTTTTTTTTTCTTTCTTTCTTTTTATCAATCCCCCCACACACACACACCAGAAGATATTTTATCATCTCAAACTTTTACAATGTGAGGAATTTGGATCCTGAGGTGCGAGGAAATTCAAAACTTTCTGGGGCTTTGTCCCTGGACCTCATTGGAAATAACATGGGTACTACTTGTTACATGGGTCATTATTAAGTCAAACTATAAACTTGCCTTAATATTCTTCTAAAATGATATAAACAATTTAGATTAAAGGAGTTATGTCTAAATTTTGGAGTCACAGCATCTATTATTTCAAGAGTTATTTAGACTTGTAATTGGTTGTCACATATTAAACGTTTTTGTTTTCTTTTGATAGTAAAATGATAGATGATATAAACAAAAAAATATGGTAAATATTTGATCAAAATATGAGCCAATGAATCAACTGCACTAATCAAGTCATTCCTGTATATATTAGGTTGGTGCAAAAATAATTGCATTTTTTTGTTATTTTAAAATTACTTTGGAATAAACTGTTTCACTACGTTCATAGAATTTAACATTTCAAAGTGTGAATTTCACTCTATTTAAACTGAATATCTTCTTTCGACAATTTACCCTGGTTGTTAATGATGGGAAAGAATCAAATATGATCAATTTTATTGTACGAGTTCAAAATTTGCAGTAGAGCTGCCGAAACTGCTCACAATATCAACCAAGTATTTGCCCAAGGACTGTCAACAAATGTACAGCTCCCCCTTGATTCCAAAGAATTTCAAAACAAATACAAGAGCCTTGAAGACAGACGTTCTTCTGTGATTGATAACATCCAATTGAAAGCCGTTGAAGCCGACCCACCTATGATAACTTGAGTGGTTGCAGAAGAACTTAATATTGACCATTCGATAGTTGTTCGGCATTAGTACTAAATTGGAAAAACAAAAAAAATTTGTCTTGTCATGTGAATAACCCTGAATGAAAAGCATAAAAGTTTGCGTGTCATATAATTGACCCAGCTGAAATTGAACAAACTAGGCTCTGGAACTCTTTCTTATCCAGCATACTCACCAGACCTCTTTCCTACCAACTACCAATTCTATGCTTCCAGTATCGATGGATTTGTTCCTGGCAAAAATGTGTAGATTCTAAAGGTTCTTAATTAATAACTTTTATTCAGAACCGCTTTTAAGTTGATGGGGTAAAAACATAATTGTTTTTGTAACAATTTATAGTTTTATTTTATCATATAACCATTACTGTTTTTATCATTTTGGCCTAATGCAATCTTAAGCCAACTTTGTTTTATCATTCCTCCTGTGGAACCTTGGGGCTCTGCAGAATCCTGGTTGAGAAAGGCTAGTTTACACCAATATGACTAGATCTGTAGCCGTTAGGAAGTACATATTTTCCAAATATGTTTGGGGTTAAGAATAAAATTAAAATTTTAGTATGAAAAAAAAAAATGGAAGTTTAATGTTCACATTCTAGAAGTTGTGGAAACAGAATGAAAGATGTCCGTTTGTTTCTACTGTTTCTTTGAGAAGCTCTGAGAGATGCCAAATTGTTTCTACCGTTTCCTCCTCTTTAACTGTACTCTGATTCCCGTTCTTGACCGAAGAACCATTTCTGCAACTGGTTCGGGTTGGTAAGTTGGGTCTGCAGTGATCTCAAAACTGATGAAAAAAAAAAAAGAAATAAAGATGGGGTTGAAAAGTTACTTTTTGAATAGATATTACAACCAAAATGCATCACCAGGCAATACCAACAATTTTCACTGTAAGAAAAAAAGCATTGCCACTAATCTTTTTCTCCTCTTTTCCTTATTCCACAGAAGTCAATACTGTTTGTCTCATGTCTAACATAACAGGCTCACTTTTGCTGTCAAAATAGTACCTAGAAAGCATTCGGAGAATGCATACCATCACCAATGCCATTGTCACTAAAAACTGAATAATCAGGTGACAGACTATGCTGGACCAAAAGCTTGTAATAATCATTCATCAGAGATATTCCTTTGAACCTTGACACATTTCAACACTTAATTATTCTGCTTAGACCAAGTGACTTTGTTATTACTATCTTGTTGTATCTGTAAAGCCGAAAAAATGATCTCATCTTGCAATGTTAACAAAAATTTTTTTGAAATTTCTGGATCTTCCCCAAAATTCAATCGAATACCAAATTTAATGCTTGGCCTATGGCCAACTCTTCTCCAAAATGTAATCGAAATCCATTTAGAACTTTTGGGGATATTCTGTAGAAAAACATACTGACAGCAGACATGGAAGAATATATATATAACCTTGGTCCAACTTAGTTGGAGAGGTAAATTGACCGAAACTTATGGAATACTTGCCTGACTGCTGCAAAGTCTAAATCGGCTCCTACTTCTATTTCAACAGAGGCTGATTACTTCAACTTTTGTATTGTATATGAATAAATAAATTCATATATATATATATATATATATATATATATACATAAGACTTGTCAGTTCGGCTCAGTTGGTAGGAGACCTGCCTCGCAATCACTTGGCTGTGATTTCTAATCATGGTTGGGGAATGTTGAATTTATATATCTTTAACTCGACAGGATAGACAAACAGGGAAAGGTTGATTCGCCTAAATTTTGTGCTGATTGTTCTCATTACAGGGAAAAAATGAAGTCAACTCCGGTGACGATAGTAATAAGTAATCTGCTTGAGTTTGAATTAAGAAAACACAGCCGATTTGTGTTCAAGGATATTGTTTTCACAAAATTATTAGGGCAAAGTCCCAAGGCTCTTCAACCTGTTCCAATATTGATGGTGCACTTGAGTATCACAAACTCAACAATCTTGGGACCGAGTATCTGAAATCCCTTGGTTCTTGGTGTAGCCTAGACTAGGTCTAATTCAAGGTACTACAGGGTTGGGTCATTAACACTATGAAGTTACATGGATAGTCAAGAATTAATAAGTATCCTAATATTAACAGAATACTTTAATCTTCTGAAATCTTTGTACTGTTTCAAAGCAATTATCTACATTTTTTTAGTTTAACAAAAAAATTATCTGCAGGAAATCTTTTAATGGTTTTTTAAAAGAAAATTATTATTTAATTAATGTTCAGGCTACGTACACTAGAAAGAATAGTATTTTACTTTTTGATAAATAAAAACTCTTACAAAATTTTATGATTATTCAATTGTTAAAAATAGCCAGTTTCTGGATATTACCGAGTCTCTGAAGTTTGAGTTTTTAATCAGTGTTACCAACTTAAAATTTTGGGGAGGCAAAATTGATCTTGAAAAAGTGTCAAAAATGCCAAATTCACTTGAAAACAGCCATTTTAAAGGCCATTTCAATCGCTAAAAACGGCTAGAAGATAGCTGAAATTGTCAAAAATAATGCTAAAATTTGGGTATAAATAGCACTAAATGTTTTCACACTGTTGAAATAAGAAAGCACCAAAATGACAACACTGTAATGCTCAACTGTATTTTGTAGATTTTTAAGAGTAAAAGTTACCTCCCTTTGAATCACTTCGGCCATTGTTCGAAAAGCCATATTGGTGTAAATAAAAAAAAACTAGTTAAATAGTTTATCATAGAAATTTGTTTTTCCTTCTTCTCTTTCTTTCCTTCTCATTTTTTTTTCATTTTTTTTTCTCTTTTTCTTTTTTTGCTCTTTCCTTCCCTGCACACCAGTTTTGTTGACCTATACCAATACAAGACAAATTACTTTCTCTCGGAATGGAAGACAGATTAAATAAGAGTCTCAGAAGACAAGAAACCCGATTGGATCCTCCTTAAATGCCACAGTGTGTACTTGTTGACCTTCGTTCTGATGATGTCCTCATGGAAATTTGCATAGCAAGCTGTGCATCAATGTTTTTAAAATGGGATGGTTGTTACAGAGGGACAACCCTGCTTTCTCGGCCTCAAAGTTTGTTTTTTTAGTTACGCAAAGAGACATTACAACTAGCGGCTTTCCAGCCGTAGGATTAGTTAGAAAAGAGGCAGAGTTTCAACACCAGTCTGCCTTAAGGGCTCCAATCCTGGTTCGTTATTATGTCAGAGTAACCTCCTCCAAGTTGCACTGCTTCACAAGGCTGAAACGCTCCAACTTCCTTGCTAATTTACTCTTAGTAGTATTACAGGGAACAATAACATTATGAAGTCTGTTTTAGGTCAGGAAGGTGCATAAACTTGAAGGGATTTTCTGGACTGTAATCAGTGTTCCCTCTAAACTGCCGGGCCATGCACAAGGAAAAAAAATTTGCTGTGCAGTAAAATTCCAATGCTTTGCACAAATTTTGAAAGCTTCAGATAAAGAAGATGAGAACGATAAGTTCAAAGATGTGTCAATATTTGCCTTATTATTTCAGTGGGAGTATAAACTATGCTGTGCAGTAAAAATTTTAATGCTGTGTGAATTCAACAATTGTCCACTAGTCATGGTTGTCATTGCTGAAGGAAGAAGAGCAAGGAGTCTTTCTTTGAGTCAATTGATTCTCATACTTGTAAAATATTGCGATATGGAAATGTTCTCCAAGTATCATTTTTTAATAAAAATCGTAATGGTCAACTTTAGCTTTTATGTAATCCTTGGATATTCCATTATGACATTATTAGCAACTGGTAAAAAAATAGATCAGAATAGATACTACATCTTTCAATGACACCACACCTTTTGATGAAATCACACTTCTTCCTTTCTTTCTATTTTTGTTGATTAACATAACTGGGACCGACAGGTTGACCAAAAAGTGTCTTATAGAGATGTGTAGACACATCTAAAAACAATAATGAAAACAGTAGTGCTTAAGATCAATAAAATAATAAAAGCAACAAGATTGATAAAATGATAATCTTGGAGTTAGTCATTGCTTGCTGTGTTGGGGATGATCAGTTAAAAAATTGGAAAAAAGGTGATCACTGGATGAGATACTTCTCTCAACTCAATAACATGGTAATACAACACAAGCCTTTTTTTATTTTCTAAGTAAAATTTTTTTTTTACGATCTTTGAAACGTAATCAATAGAAACTTACGCCTGGATTATTTTGGCTATCATCACTTTCATCTCATGCATTGCAAAATTTTGGCCGATACAATTTCTGTAATTGAAAGAAAAATCAAAATTTAGTGGAAATTCCATGGTACATTGTAGTAGTTTTGGATTAGTATTTTAAAACATGAAAAAAACTAAATTGTGGTGCCTTATATATTTCACTTTAAAACCTTCCCCTAGGTCTATTAAGTATGCATCCCAAATTCGCTTGGGCAAACCAGACCTTTAGTATCACATAGATATTGATGTATATCAGATCATTATGATCGACTTGAACACAGTCTTGGGTCACTTTATTAATACCCACTGACTGTACGGATACTCCTGCTTTGAAAGCTTAGTTTTGGCTATTTTCTACATCAACAAAATTTATATTTCTGGGGGTAGAGAAAAATAATATGGTGACTAATTAATGGATTTTGCAATTTTTGACAAATAACGATCAGAAAGAAAGGGATTGTCAGGGGTCAGGAATTAATACAAACATTACTACTAGAATAAGGGTATTGTGTATTATCTAAATGCATTGCTGATGAAATTTTTTATAGAAATGAATTGTAAATGACTTATAGAAGAGTATAGTTAATAATTTTATTATAGAAATGAATTGTAAATGACTTTCTTACAGAAAAGTATCATTAATGATTTTATTATAGAAATGAATTGTAAATGACTTTCTCATAGCAAAGCTTTGAATATTATTTTACTATAGAAAGGAATTGCAAATAATTTTCTTATAGTAAAGTATTGAATATTGTTTTACAATAGGAATGAATTGTAAATGACTTTCTCGTAGCAATGTAATAGATAATATTTTACTGTTGAAATGTATTGTAAATGATTCTCTCAGAGCAAAGTACTGAATATTACTTTACTACAGAAATGAATTGCAAATGATTTTCTTATAGCAAAGTATTGAATATTATTTTACTATAGAACCAACTGTGAATGACTCTCTTATACCAAAATAGTGAATATGATTTTATTATAGAAATGCATTTTAGAAGCAAATTAACCCAATACTTTAATATCACCAACTCCTTATTTCAAATTGAGATGAGGAAAAAGAAAAATTTTCCTGCTCATTAGAGACGTACCTTGGTCCTGCAGAAAAAGGGATATACATATATGGGTGCTTGGGACTTGGATCATCTGATAAAAATCTGGATGGTAGGAATTTCTGGAATTGAAAATTTTAAAAGATTTACAGATTTTGATTTTGGAAGTCGAATTGCTGGTTATTTTTCAAAGATTATTTTTTATATTTAAAAAGAAAAATTTTTTTCAGGTTTTTCAGGTTTTTTGTTTTTTTTATATTGCACCCCCCACCCCAGCAGAAACGGGGATTTGCTGGTCACTTGCATCGACTCTGCTTATATCACTTGGCCATTGTACCATAAAGAGTTCAATATGAAATTCTGAAAATGTTAACGAATATAGAAGGCACCTGGAGATGGCCAAGAGGATATAGCAGCTGCAATGTTTTAGATATAACAACTGGGATGAGAACAATAAAAAAATGAAAAGAATATCTCTCAATTGAGAAAAAAATCCTGGATCACTGAAATTCATTGAGAACTTTTGGAGATATTGTGTACTTTAGAACTATAGCTATGATGCAGGATTTATTCTCAATTGAGAGATATTTTTTTCAATTTTTTTCTTCTCATACATGTTCACTCATGTTTGCCCATACAATATCTCCAAAAGTTCTCTAATGAATCCCAATGACATTTTGTTGAAGGGTAGGCCATGGGCTTAGAGAGAATCGGTCAAATTTTGGGACGGATCCAAGATATATTTTACTCCCCCCCCGTAATTATTTTTGAACAGATTGCTTCCTAGTTTAAATTGTTGCTCTAATTCCAGTTGTAGTCATAGAGGCAACATTTCGGCTGCTATGCCCTCCTGTCCTCCTGTTTAATCATTTCTATCATAAGCCATTAGCCACATATCCATAAAGCTTCATCAAAATTTATTGATGACATTTTGACAATATTGTATGCGGAAACGGATTTCCCATCTCAGGAATTTCAATCGAAAAGATAGTAGTATTATTTCAAGAGTTTTTCATATGATTGAACTCTTTGCTACATGTGTTGTTAACCCAACGTTTCGAACGATCCATTCCATGCCCTTCTTCAGGTGTCCTATCCAAACACGATGGTGGGAGACAGAATTTTTCTTCCAATGGTAACAATGCTATAATGTTTGATTCGGGTGATATCTTTTTCTTTACTTGTTTTGCCTTGATTTCCAAACTTAGACCCTGTTGGGTAGCAGAAGCCACGTCAGACTAAACTCTTTTCTTTTCTGACTCATACACTCAGTTGACATGTTGATGAGGGTTACCGCTTTGATTTTTCTCAGTTTCCATCAGCGTTTATTGCCTATCATCCGGACTCCAGAAAGGATAGTGTTCACCTTTCTCTCTCCAGATAGCCATCCAAGATCTTTCTATCTTGCTTTTCATGAAGGCCGTTGTAGAATGGATCAGCGGAAAAAATGTGTTAACACAAGCAACTAGGAAAAGTTCAATCATCCAAAGAACTCTTTGAGTGTTAGTGACGCTTACCAAAACTATAGACAATATAGCGATATTAGTAAAAAAAACTTTGAAAAGAAAACTGACCTCTGGTTCGTACCAAACGTCTGGGTTATGATGCATGGCATAAATATTAATACTGACTGTCATACCAGCTGGTATTGATTTACCATCTATTACAAATGGGCGGGTCAATCTGCGGGATATTAGAGGCACTGTCGTGAACAATCGAATGGACTCTTTGAGACAAGCTGTCAGGTATCGGAGTTCTGGCAAGTCATCCCTGGAAAAAAAAAAAAAAACAGGTCTGATTAGTCACTGTAACATGACCAATGTTGTTTGGTAACATGCTATGTTGGGGATGATCAATTGAAAAATTGTAATGGTGATCAATGAATGAATTACTTTGTTTGCCCTATGTTGGGTGGTGATCACTTAGAAAGGTCTGGATTTTTAAAAAAAAGTATGAGTGCTCCTAGGCATAAACTAAGGGACCAACTTAGTATAAACTGGTATTGTAAATTGAACCCTAAAGTAAAAACCAATGACCTTAAATAGGGTAATTCAAAATTTTGCTCTGAAGAGGTTTTTTTGATGATCTCTTTACCATGTAACATTCGTTCTGTCTTGTAAGACATATTGGATTTCATCGTATATTTTCTGCTGTTCATTCGGGTTGGTGGCCATTGCGTGCATCATCCAACTCAAGCTACATGCTGTTGTGTCGTGACCTGAAAGGAAAAGAGAGAAGTCTGGTTAGTCACTCGATAGAAACCATCATGTGACCAATTTGGGCGTGATCAATTTATACACAGGAAAAAGAAGCAACGAATTAGTCACTTTCCTTGCCTTTGGTTGGTCTGGGATTGCTAAAAAAACAATCTGAATGTGAATGCTGCTGGACACAAACTGAGGGACCAATTTAGAATGAACTTGCATTGCAAATTGAACCCCAACTAAAAACCAATTTTGAGTGATCTCAAAAATTGAAAAGACATATCAAGGGATATACGTTCAAATTTTCAGCCCTCCAGCTCCATTGTTATGGCTTGTAAACATAATAGATAGCCACCTAGATCAACTTAAAAACTGAAGAAACCTATGTTAGCAGTATTGAAGAGTAATCACTTTTTATGGTGATGAAATAGGAGGAGAAAACAACAAGATGCAAAGAGAATATAATTTTGAAACTGTTTTCCAGGCGCTTCTCATTGCTTCTCATTGCTTCTCTTTGCTTCTCATTGCTTCTCTTTGCTTCCCTTTGCTTCTCATTGCAAAAGGAATGTAATCTAAAGAAGCTTTCAGAAAGTGTTTTTGTGGGGATTAGTTGAACATGTTAGGACAAGGGTTATCCATTTATTGACATTGATTGAAATTTTGCGCGCACACTCCCCTCAATGAGTAGGAAAAACGTTTTTTTGTTTTTTTAAAATTTGGCTCAGTGGCTGGAACAGTTGCATTCAGAGTCGAGTCTGATCCTGAAGCAATCAGTCTTATACTACAATGTACACATGTTTTGGGGTTTATAAATATCATCAAAACACGGACAACTCCTTGTTATATAAAAAAAACTCCAATGAAGCAAAATTTTAGGTGCTTTTTTTGCACATATGTCAAGTTTTTGCAGAACTACTAACAACCTTCCATAGATATTAGTATTGATCAAAACCTACATTTTTAATGGAAATCCTGGAGATCATCTTATAGATCCTGTTGTCTTGTATTCCAACATATCTTGTTATAATGAATACCATTGTCACCAAATTGGTTTGTATGTATGTTTGTCTGTTCTCCTTTTGATTGTGATGCTCTTTAACATTCTCAAATGTGCTTTTTTTGAAATAGGGCTAAGTCAAATTATTGCATGAATTCGAGGCTATAGAGGTTCCATTTATCGATAGAGGTAGGTTGAGAAAGCCTGGCTTAGACTAATGATAAAATAATTCTAAAATTTGAATGTAATTCATTAGATTCTTTTTCTACGGTTCCTGAAAAGTATAAGAAGCAATGAGAAGCTAAGGGAATGTAATTTAAAAAAGATTTCTTGAAGAGTTTTTGATGGGATTAATTAATTATGTTTGGATTAGGGTTATTCATTGAATGGAGTAATTGTTACCTATTATAAATGATATATTTGCTTTGCTTCTCATTGCTTCCCTTTGCTTCTTAAAACAAGAAGAAGAGGGAATTTTGATTTAAAAAAGCTTTTATACGAAGGTGATTAATGAGTTTGTGATTGTAAAATGGAAGGTATCTATTATAGATACTCATCAGGATGGATCAAAATTATCTTCAAGAAAACAAGCGAGCTTTTATATGATGAATAATGAAAAAGAGAAATAAACTAAACCATCGATTCTCAACGGGGGCCATATGGCCTCACTTTGGGGTCCAAGCACATTTGAAAGACTTTGAGAAAAAGGGTCCCCTGGGGTGAGTTAAAGCTAAATCGATTTATTTCTTATTATATAATACTATTAATTCTTCATCATGTAATATTATTGTTTACTAAGTTTTCTTTAGAATTTAGGTTGGGGGTTTGGGTTTGTTTGTGGTATTAAATGAAATCTTTGCCTCTCTTTGCATTGCTTCTTGTTGCTTCCTGTATCTTATGATTTGTTTTCTGCTTCTTTTTATCCTCATGGCAGAAAAGTTACTTCTTCTTTTATATAATATTGCTTTGTAGTTTTTATTGTACTGTTTTGGCCTTTATGTTCTCTGGTTTTTTTTCTATCACATATTGCATCTGGTAACCTAAATTTTTTATTTTATTTTGCTTACCCATTAAGATGAGGAGGGTCAAAGAGTCCACCAACTAAAATATAGTGATCAAAACAACAAAGATTTAGATAATGATTTGAATAATTTGTGGAATAATGACCCTGCTTTATCTCGCGATCTCAGAAAATATACCACTAATTACAGTAATTACATGATAGCTGATAACTCAAATATAGGAATAAAAATTTAATGATACTCCTGCCACAAACTGCCATAACTTATAAGAGAAAATAACTATCAGATTGGTGCAAAAATAATTGTGTTTTTTCACCATCAACTTTCAAGTAGTATATCTCAGCTTAGAATAAAAATCATCAATCGAAATAAGAACCTTCAGAATCCACAAATTTTCACCATCGACTTTAAATCAGTGTTGAATCGGGGTTATTTAGAGTTCTAGATAGTTCTCATTGAAGAAGTGTGTGTGGGCCCACATGGACGTCCGTGGAAAAGTTAAAGGAGAAAGGAAGATGTATGAAGAACGTGCGCGTCAAGTACGAATGTTCAGGGCTTTTATAGGGAGTCATCATAGGAAGTGATGTTTTTGATATTTAGGAGAAGGGTTTTATAGGAAATTCCTGTGTAAAAATATAGGGGTCACCACAGTAATATATCTCAGCTTAGAATAAAATTTATTATTTAGAATTCACACATTTCTGACGACTAGAAATGAGTCCATTTATTCTGAAAGCATGGAGGTCTTGGGTCCTGGAACCAATGCATTCTTTAAAGGTGTTTTGAGTTGCTGCTTCGTTGTTGAAGACCATCCATTGTAAGAAGTACTAGTTGATCTGATAGAGGTGAGGTAGAGTTTTGTAGCCTGGCTCGTTGAATTTCTGCAGGGTCATTCACGTGATATGCAGGCTTTTTTGCTTTTAATTCGGGGTCATTAGTGGGACACGGGCCCGCTTCAATAATGGTCCTCAATTGGATGCCTTCTATCAGTGAAAGATGTTAACAATAGTAAAAGTACTCTCATTGCTGTCCTGAAATTTTGGGAACCAATGTTGAGCTGTACATTGATTTAGATTCCCCCAACCAAATGTTTGGTTAATATTTTAAACACTTTCTGTAGCTTTGCATCCCATTCTAAATTCATTCAACAAATTTGCTTAAATTTCCTTTTTTCTATCTTTGATTTGACAGCCTCAAATAAACCAGAATATATGGAGGAAAAGGAAGTGTTTTAGCTTAACTAAATCGAGCAAAATTCACTCTTTGAAATGTTATATTCCATGAACGTTGTCAAGCAGTTTATCCCAAAGTAAGTTTGAAAAAACAAAACAAAAAAAAACAAACAATTTTCACCAGCTTAGGTCAGTTCACATGGGTAGGGTGTGTTTTGTTTATGGTGTCAGGCAGAGCAGTCTTTCAAACAACTTTGCCAGAGTACCAGACTAGTAATTGATAGTATTTTGCCATTATTTGTAATGAATTGAGACTCTATTGAACAAGAATGGCCCACCCTCTTCAAAATTTTTAAAAAATGCTAATTTTTCACGAGTAATCCATAAGACCTTCATTTCCTCAGAAAATTTATCAGTTTTTGAAAAAAGTTAATTTTTATGGTTTTAGGGTAGGGGTTCTATCTACAATGCGACTATAATACTAAACTGGACCCTTATTTTCCACGATTCATTCCAAAGTATAGCTTTGAAGTATTTACTTACTTCCCTTGGAAAGGTTGTGAAATTTTTTCCACAAGTAATTTTTTGTGTTTTCATTAAGATTATAAGGGCAGTCAACACTGATATGACCCCAATGAAAACACAAAAAATTACTCGTGATTAATCATTTGTTGAGTCACTGTAGCCCCACAAATCGCTCGATCAACCAGCCAAGTGGGCTACAGATTCTTCTCTTTTTACGTGCATGTCTATCAATGTGTACATGTATCCGGGCACATTTATAGAGCTACAACCTTGAAATCTTGCATGAGTACACTAACATATATATTTTTTGGGTCTCTATTGTCATTTTGGGACCGACAATGTCCAAATCTTGTGCTGGTATCTTTTTAGATAATTTTAGATGAAAGATTAATTTTTTTTTTGATAGTTTTAGATAGTTTTTATAATCCTTTTTTTGTAATTCATTTCTGCAAGGTATGGAAATATTTTTTGTTTTTGTTCAGTAGTGTCTGATTGGCTAAATGTTAAATAAGCAAAAATGTATTGCCCAATGATATACTCAACAGGGATTGTTGGGAAAAAAACTGTGGAGCAAGTATTGCTCAAAACCTACATTTTTAATGGAAATGGAGATCATCTTATAGATCCTGTTGCCTTGTATTCCAACATATCTAATTATAATGAATACCATTGTCACCAAATTGGTTTGTATGTATGTTTGTTTGTTCTCCTTTTGATTGTGATGCTCTTTTAACATCCTCAAACGTGCTATTTTTGGAATAGGGCTAGGTCAAATTATTGGATGAATTACAGGCTATAGAGGTTCCATTTATCAATAGAGGTAGGTACCGCTTCAGTATTCATTGTAATTCGAATCTGTGACTAAGAAAAAGTCTTGCCAGGCTTTTGTTCAAACCTGGAGTTGACTTGTTTTTCTATAGTAACAAAAATGACAGGAACAATCTTCATTAAATTTATGGGTATAAAAATCAACATTCCCCTACCATGATTTAAAATAACGGCCAACTGATTGGTAGTTGTGTCTCTTACCAACTGAGCTAAATTGATAAGTCTTACATATCTATCAAAATTTTATGCTTGAAATATACGTGGGCTTTTTTCATTCAAATAAATAAATAAATTCATGATAAAAAAAAGTATTTTTATAATTTTTTATGTATCATATATACAATAAAACGTTGCAGTAATCATCTTTGCTGAAATAGAAGCAAGAGTGGAGTAAGACCCTGCAGCAGCCAGGTTTGCCTCTGTCTGCTTTGAATCAGGAAATAGTCAATGAAACAACAGGCTATGGAGGTTCCATCTATATGTAGATCATCTTATACATCCTGTTGCCTTATAATCCAACATATCTTATAATGAATACCAGTGTCACCAAATTGGTTTGTATGTATGTTTGTGTGGTCTTCTTTTGATTGTGATGCTCTTTCAATATTCCACAATGTGCTTTCTTGAAATAGGGCTGCCAAATTAGTGAATGTCAAATTAGTATGCACTGTAGAGTATATTTGTGGGTGAGGGTTTAAAGAATTCTCTTTATTCTATGAATTAACAGGTTGTCTCGTTAGTGAAGGAAATAAGAAGTTATGGAGGTTACATCTATTAGAAGTAGGTAATACTTCAATAAACTCTCTTGTGCATGAGGTTATTATATTATCTTACATTGACCACTTGTCTGCTCTTAAACCAATTCCTCCTTCAGTCTTGATAGATAATGAAATGACATTGAAATAACCTCACCTGGGCACAAGCCTGGGCAAAGCATATGGATATCCTGGGATGCCCTGTTGATAGATTCTCCCTTTCAGCCTCACTGAGGAAGTCCAAAGGAAAGTAGAATGCATTACATTTGGCATCTGCTTGACTGCTGGAGCTGCCGGAAGGATATCAAAGTTGGCATCCGACCACCTTAAGGGGGTTCCAATCATGGGTGTCCTCTCGGGGGCAAAAGGATATATTTCAGGGGGAGGGGTGGCAAAATAATATATTTGGAATATATCTTTGCAAAAACCCTGGAACCAGCAAAGAATAATACCATTTTATTATATGGCAACATTAATTTGGGATTACACAAAACAATTGTACAACACCATTATACTTCATTGACTCTAGTATAAGGTTCCAACTTTCAAGCTTCCTCATCATTGGTGAGAAGACCTGATCCAGGGGATGCCTGTGCTCTAGTCCCTGGTTTGGAATCAAAGTTGTCTTTTTCTTAGAGTTGTTGGTTTCCCAAGGCTAAAGAACCCGAACTGTCCTTCTATTTTGGCCCAGGAGAGGGGAGTACCTTGATACATGATTAAATCCCTCAAAAACCACTTCTCCATTTTCACACTGACTGAACGGAAAAAAAAAATTGAAGAATTGACTGACCTTCAAACATGAAAGTGTCCACTTCATTTCTGATCTCCAAGTTGCTCAGCCCGATGTCATCGCTGTCTCGAGCAGTCATCAGGATGTCGAGAAAGTCCAGTCTCTTCTTGCCTTTCATCATATTTGGATTAGCTTTCTGCAGCCAAAGTTAAGCAAGATCAAACTTGATCAATAGTAAGCTGGGCAACGGTTCATTTTATGATAATCATAAAAAGGTTATCTTTTACTATTTTTTCAATTGAATTCACAAAAGAGTTGAATTTTAAAAGATTCTACTCATTGAAGAGGTCAACTGTGTATAGGAGCAGTTTACAAATTTAAGAGTTAAGAGCATCAGTTTCTAAGGATACCGGCTAATGCACAATGGTTGGCAAGCTAGTCTCAAAGACCATTGATAGTAGAGTGAGTTTTATTCTCACTGGGTGCTTCACTGTGGTCTTGTGCTAGAAAAGTTTGGTATACATCTTGCAATTTCCGAGAAAATTGGTATGTACATTCATGGTGAAATTATCTCCCTTGCAAAAGATACTCAAAAGAACAATGAATATAAGTAAATCTCCTATTTCAAACAATGGCCATTTCACAAACGTTTGAAAGACAAGCAATGAATGAATAAAAGAGTAGATTTTCTTTCGACTTCTTTGATTAAGCATTTATAAATTCAAGAAGACAGAAAAGAAAATAAATGAAAATTAAATGATTTAAGAGAAATAAATCTGGTAAAACAAAATGGCGGAAGATGAGAGTGAAAACATAAAGACAGGAAAATGAAAGAAGACAGAAAAGAGTGAGAAAGAAAGAGAAACATGGACAACAGAGAAAAAAGATTGTATAAACACACAAAGGAAATGTTTAAAGAAAATGGGAAGAGAAAGGAATTGACAAGGAGGAGAACGGGATTCATTAAAGACTAAAATCTGATGGAATGTAATGTTAATGGTTTTAAATATTTATATTTTCTCCTGATTTTGTGAAAACTTGACTAAATTTATTCAGTTAACAATCCCCCCAAAACTGAATAATATAACTTTGTCCCAAGTTTTGCTAGGATCCATGTCATGGTTCTTTTAAATGCCTTTTGCATGGGAGACAACCTTTTTTTTTTGTGAATGTCCAAACCTATTTTCTTGGAAAGTACCAATATCTCTATGTGTCTGACGGAGAGTTATGATTAGCAAGCAAATCTCAATATTATTGTCACGAGATCGATCTCCACAGGATGCTCACAATTATGGCCTTGTGTCAGACTCAGCTGATTTAAGCATAGTAAAACTCTGACATTGAGAAAGGATGGAAGGTGAGAAAGTAGAAGGGATTGGAATTGAAGTGGTTTTTGAGTGTCTGAGAGCAGAAGATTTAATTAAGTGCCTGGGATGGAAAAAGAGAGTTGTATATAATCTTACTCTTGCACAAGTATAAGTTCAGTCACATTGCATCTCAAACTTAGCTTAAGACCACTCCTGTGATTTTTTCCCAGATACTACAGTGCTTTAGATTTCCACCCCAGGGAATACTGATAGCAAAGTAATGAGTATTTTACAAGTAATAGTAATAAATACTCAATCTTCCAGTATTCAAATTGTCTTTGTTTTTGCAGGAAACTGTAAAGCAGTAAAAGGCTTTATCATTAATTTTTTATTCCAGTGAAAATAAGACAAAACCCAGGGAGGTTTAGATTCATGCTTTCATGCCTTACTCCATGGCACCTAGCCTTTGAAAGTTTTAATGCCATTTTCCAATACCCAAATCAGTAGACCATGCCATGATTGTAATGTTGGGGTAACTGATTTCGATTGATTTACAGGAAAGTTCAGGTTCATGCCTCCCATAGCCTGGAAATGACTTCAAGTGCCTGACTTTTAGGAAATTTTAATGTCAATTCCAATACCCTAATCATGCTATCATTCAAACGTTAACAGATTCAAACTGATTTACCAAGGTTTCTTGCCGGGCTTGAATGATGCTGTCAGAAAATTTGTGGATTTCCTCACACATCTTGTAGAATTTACGTCCATCCGCAGAAAGTCTGTAAATCCAGTCACTATAATGGAAAACATTTCTGAAAGGAGAAGAAGAAGAGGAAAAAGACATTCTTAACCAAACTGTATGCACTGGGTTGTTCGGAATATAATGGCCAATTCTAGATACCAATTTTCAATCATGTCCTACAACATTACCAAAGTATATTGTACCAATATATATATATATATATATATAGCTCATTTTAATTATTGAAAATGTGCTCTTTCCACTAATATTCATTGTGTATATTCAGAGTGATAGTTGAGGGTATGGACCCTTAAACCTGAAGAATAAAAAAAAAAGAGTTGTGCGTAATCCTCTGGCGTAAGTATAAGATAACAATAACAATGAATCTTAAACAGCTTCCAATATTATCTCAAAATGGGGTGAAGGACCCATCTCTGATCGCACAGTGCAGTGTTACACATACTTCAATTTTTTGAAGTCATTGGACGAATTCTGGGCCAAGCAAGTATAGATAGTTGTTGAAAACTTTGGACAGGTAAGTCACTATAGTGAATGAACAGCTCACTCCGTGGTAGGAACAGCTAACAAAAGCACTAAGCATATTAAAATTTCAGCTAGATTAATAAGTATATAATATGACATATTATTAGCATGGGTGTATGGTGCTTTGTATCTTGAGCGTGCTGAGAGCTGCAAATGCACAAAGATGTAAAAAATATTTTAGTGTCTGTAAAAAGTAATGGACAGTAAAAACCTTTTTGGTTCAATGAAAGGAAGGTAGTCCCAATTGTAAATCATAAAGTTTCCCACCTTTGCTCTTTCGATGGTTTAAAAAGGTGAACAAATAAAAAGAAATAAGAGAACTAATGAAAGGAAAATGAAATTTGGATCAGATAATATTATTCACTGATAGCAATGTCTAATCCTAGTTCTGTTTACCATCAATTCTCCAGTTTCTACAATAAGGACCACTTTGTGTACATTGAGCCAAAAAGACTTCAACAGTCGATTTCTTTTTACAGACCCAAAAATATTTTCATGTTTTTGTGCATCTGCAGCACACGGCACACCCAAGATACAAAGCACCATACATCACTGATTATTAGCTGAATTTTTCTCATAGATTAATGGTAATGGCTTATTTGCTTCATGCCATTTTAGCTCACGAAAAGTTTCATAGAAACACTCCACTTTCAGATAGCAGGGAAAATCTGTTCTACATAACTGTTATATAAATGAGGAAAACCTTAAGTTGGTGGTTTTTAAACTGGGGTCTGTTGACCCCTGGAGGTCCTACTGGTAATGCTAGGCGGTCTGCAGCAGTTTTCCTTCTAAGCCTGACTTTGCAAATCTTCAAGTAGATAATCAACATCGTCCATCGTAGAGTGATCAGAAAATATAATTATAGTATGCAGACCTGTACTGTTTATCAGAATTCAAATAAATATCATCAATTTAGAATAAATATGATTTTTGAAGGTCAAAGATTGTTTATTATTGTAGTTCATTGATTACAGTCAAAAACTGAATGTTAGAGAAGGGGTCCACCAGAATATTACCTTTATAGACGGGGTCCTTGACTTTTCAAATTTTGAAAACCACTGCCTTAAATGATACCTAATCTCACTTGAAGACCTAATCGAATCTCCAAAGGGTTAATAGTGAACAGATACTTCCAAAAACCATCCGAGGGGTTTTTATTCTTTATAAGTTCAGAATCAGAAAAAAAGTAAGAACTTACACAACTCTTTTTACCAGTAAGTCTCCAATTGTCGTTACGGCAGTTACATAAGGATGATGGTCCCTAAAAAAAGAAAGTACAGGTCTGGTAAGTCACTCAATAGAAACCATCACCGAACCAATGTCTTTTGGCCACATGCTGTATTAGGGGTGACCAATCAAAAATATCAAAAAAGGGTGATCAATGAATAAGTTACTTCTCTCGCATTTTGTTTGGCAGTGATCACTAAAAATATCTGAATTAAAAAAAACAAAACAAACGTGAATGTTGCCAGACACGAACTAAGGGATCGATTCATCATAAACTTACATTGTATGTTGAATCCCCCCCTCCACTAAATGCCTATTTAGGGGTTGGAAACAACAGCAAAAAAATGTTTTTTCCCAGACATAAGGAGTGAATATGGAAATTTTCAGCCCTCTAGCTCTATTGATGCGGACTGTAAGCATGATATATACATTGCCAACCAGCCAGCCAGCCAGCCAGCCAGCCAGCCAGCCAGAACAGTTTTGGTTGAGGGTTTCGAAAAAAAAGCACTTATACATCACCTGAAGAAAATGGAAGATTAGGTTTGGAAAAAAACAAAACAAAAAAAAAAACTGGTCTGGTTAGTCACTCAATAGAAAATGTCTGGCAGCAACATCTTTTGGCAGTATGCTGTGTTTGGTGTAATCAATTGAAAACATTTGAAATAAACGGTGATCAATGAATAAGTTACTCCTCATGCCTTTTTGTTTGGGCAGTGATCACTTAAAAGTTTGAATTTCCCCCCAAAATAGGCAAGCACAAAAAAGTGATCAATTCAACATTAAATTTATATAGTTTTAAAATCAAATAGGGGGGTTCAATTCACAATAAAAGTTTATGCCAAATTGATCCCTGAGTTTGTGTCTATATTTTGATTATTTTTTCTAAATCATAAATTCTTGATTCAAACTACATTGGTATTATTTCCATCAAGGTGTCTTGATTTAATACCTCCACTGCGTAATTATAAGGTAAAAAGCAGCATATATGGGTCGTGGTGATTCATAATTTCCTTGGGATGCTATTCTTGTTCATGTTCAACCATGAACCTAGATTTTTTTTGCATTAGCACAAAAACTATAAAAGTATAAAATATTTCATGATTAGCATTTAATAGTTATCTCCCTTGACAAATGTTACAGTACATAGTATACGCGGCATATTATATAAGTATATTTGTGGAGAGTAATGGAGTTATTATGTAGATACATATGTATACATATAAAATGGTTTATGTGTATATATAAAATGGGGGTGATGTATGTATATAAAATGAAGTGTGTGTGTGTATATATTCTTTTTGGGGGTAACACCACTGCTTAATATATATCCACCTCTGAGATGCATATTACGGTGATTTCTTTTTTTACTCTTGCTCTCTGTAGGTCAAGTCTTTGGTGCCTGCCTCCTTGCTGTAATACCAGTACATTGGGCTTAGTGTGATAACCAACAACTCAGTCAGCCTGTTGCTACCTCTTCCACATGAAATGGAGCAAAACTGTCAGACCCCCCCCCCCCAACCCCCCATAAGTATCACCAATGGAAAATAATGGGCAAGAACGACCATATTTGTTGGTTATAAAATTTGTGCGTACATGAAACTGGCGGAGTTGCCAGCAGCCAAGATGTCAGAGACACAGAAATTGGAATCCATCTTTTCTCCTCCTACCTATGGGCAAAATAACAAGACTGGGAAAGTTCAAGGCTAGAAATGGACAGATTTGGGAACGTGTATCCAAAAGCAGAGCTGGGTTTGAGCTAATCACTCCCAATTGGGGCCCCCGCACCAAATGGGACCCTGCACTATGGTAATCTACTCTAGTCTTGTCGTATTCATGCAGCAACACAATAAAACCCTATCACCAGAGTGCTGGATTTTATATAGAACAGCAACAATTTTTATTTTCTTCTGAATTCTTGAAAAGTCAGTAATCTTGGCTTACAACATTTATGTTCTGAAAGTTTGTTACTGAACTTGAATTAAATGATATGGTAATTTATTAAAGAAAAGTGTTAAAATTATTTCTCTGAAATATTTAAGAGAATATTTTGATTGCCACCTATTCTAAGAGATGAAGTCTTTAATGAACTCCGTTTGTATCTCTAAGATTCCACAAACTTTGGCTTTGAATTGGGAGGGACCTTACATAAAATGTTTCCAACTGTACAAAAGGTACAGTTTATTGGGCTCTAGAAAAGCTTTGACGGACCTTGCAAGCCAAAAGTGAATCATGATTAAAAATAAACCTGCAACAACTATAATCGTAGAAGTGGTTGGATAATAATTATTGCTATTGTATATCAGGCATGCACAACTATTTTGATCGTCAATCTATTAATGGTTGCAGTAGAATATAGAGAAATGCAATTGTTAACAGTTTTCCAGAGAGAGATAAACATTGTAAATAGAAAACAACAATCAGTTTTGAAGAATTATTGAGCAATAAGTGTTTTTGTATCTTTTGAGATACTTACGATGAACCCTCGATGAAACAAATTTTGGCTTTAATGAACACAAGGACCATAATAAACTTTCTTCTTATTTACTGAATGCTTGATGAACTTGGACAAGACATGGATCATATTTTATAGCTTATGTTGAAAGTCAAAAGACGTGATGACAGCTTGTTTGTTTCATTTTGTGAGTGGAAATGAATTTGACAAAACATAAACTGGTCCACAGATTTAAGAAATAAAATTGTTTTTTTTTAAATTTTTCTACCTAGAAAATACAGAGAACCTCAATGATTCAAAGATATGATTTCATTATGAAAAGTTAATTATTGCACATTACTTCAGAATTAACAAGGCCAAGTTAATTTCAATTAATTAAATAAACAAATATATTGATTGGAAAAAAAATTAGGCAGTCATCGTTGTGTCACCCCTCAGATTGTGTCACCTGCCCCCCCCATCTGTACGTCACTGATCACCCTCACCTAGGGATAAACAATTATTTTTATGGTCACTTACTCTTCATCTTGTATATCTTCCGTATAAGAAAGAGCACATCGAAGCATAATGTCTAATGTTGCAAATGAGAATGGTCTGATGACGTCAATGACTGATTTATTTTCTGTTGCTGCGGATAATTTACTCTGCAAAAATAGGAAAACAAACTGTAAAAAGTCAGAGAAATATCTTGACAAGAATAGAAGTTCAGGCTGATCAAATACGGATTTGCTATCTTGATTTATTTTTTTCATTAGACGAAGCATTGCTAGTTATTATTAATAGGTTGTTTAGAAAATAATGGCTGATTCCAAATGCTAAGTTTATTAACCGAGTACATTTATATACTCCTGGCATCGAGAACAAAGCTTATTTATGCTTGAATACATGATAAAACTCTGGAGTTCTGGACTCCAGAAATTCCTGTAATGCTTTTTCTGTATCTACCTTGCTACTGAATCTCTTGTCTAAGAGAGTTTTCTTGTTGTCCGAAAAATGGAAATTAATAGCCAACAGATTGTAGGAGCATGGTGAATCAGGCAAATTTTTGTAGCTTACATCAGCGAGTTTCTGCAGTGTCATCTGTGCTGTATGTGACTGACTCATTGTTGTGAATCGAGAGTCGATTCCATCGATCAGACTCCATGACTAATGCCGGTCGCATTCTGCTTAACTCAACACGCAATTTATTCCATTGTTGGCAATAAACTTCTGCATTGATTCTCTAACCAGAGTTGAGGAAGCTGTAATTGATAAGACTGACTGCAGACCACCGTGTTGTTACCGTAATCCATCGTTAGCGCAACTTTGGTTTTGGGAAATGTTGGGTTCCCCATCACTGTCAAGCCATTGCGCAGATCGCTTGCAATTGTCATAAAGGATCTACTTTTCATCACAAGTCATAATTCGATCATGAAATCGGTTGTTTCTGTCACCCAGGTACAACATCATCATCATCATCATCAGTCTTTTAGCGTCCGTCGTTGGACATCTTCCCCAAGATTTGTCACACTTCTCTATCATGGGCGTCACGGAGCCAGTACTTCCTGAACTTGTCTAGCTCGTCTCTCCATCTAACATTTTGCCGGCCTCGGTTGCGCATGTGGTCTCGGGGAATCCATGTTGTGAGTCGTGATGTCCATCGATTGTCTGCCATTCTTGCTACATGGCCAGCCCACCGCCATTTGAGATTTTTAATGGATTCTATGATGTCTCTAACTCTTGTCTTTTCTCGGATGTACTGTGCTGTTTTGTGGTCTCTCCATGTGAGGCCTAGCATTATTTTTGAAGGTTGAGCTAGCCCTGCCAAAGGCTTGCCATCCTAGTGTGATTCTTTGCTTGATTTCTTCTTCTTTTGAGGGTCTCATGGAGATTTGTTGTCCTAGATAGATGTAGTGGTCTACTTTCTCGAGTTCTGTGTCCTCAATTTGATCTTAGTGTTTTTATCTCCAATGTGGTTGTTGCACATGATCTTCAAAACACTTCAAATCGACAAAGTCTCTGGCTTTTGTTTAGTTCATGTGAAAACCACCAATTGGGCTTCTTCACTTCAACTATTTGCCTTAGATAGTCTGATATGTGAAGGAGTTCATTGCTCCAAATGGTATGTTGGAGGTACTTTTATCGGAAAATTGTCACCTCCAAGTGGAAGAGTCCATCGTTATAGATAGAAAGAAACAAAAATAATTCTGTTCATTGCATAGATAGATTAATAAGACTGTATTTAAATATGGCTCCCTCTCTCTTGAGCAAGGTGATAGTTATCAAGCTTTCTTCTGATATAACAGAATATTGGAATAATGTTAAAACTTGACATTTGAAGGTATTTTCTGAGCTTAGTTATGACATGATCACACGTGTGGTGCATCCAGTGAAGATCAAATTCATTACACATGTTGCAATACCAGTATCGGTAACATTTCTGACAGTTTAGGGTGCGTCCTGCTTGACCAACATCTGTGGTTGTTTATTTTCAATTGCAGATGAATGTCCTCTGCCCTCTTGATCTTCAAGGCTCAAATCTCTCAATGAAACGTTTGAAACCAAAGCAGCAAAGTATTATTGGAGGTGTTCCCTTCACCCAAACCTAGGTCAAAGTTGGAAGATGTTTGGAATGTAATGTTTATACTCGTACAAGAGGATTATACACAACTCTTCGTTTTTTTATTTTCAGGTTTAAGGGTCTAAACCATCTTCAGCTAACTTTGAAAATAAACAGTGAATATTAATGAAAAGAATACATTTTAATAATCAAAATGAGCTGTATATATATTGGTACAATATACTATGGTAATGGTGTAGGATATAACTTAACAATTGGTATCTAGACTCAACTATTATTTTCCAAACAGTCTAATAATTTCTGATTAGTATTTTCTCCCATCTCAATTTCAATTGCTTTATTTATACTAGTATTATTAGTAACAATATTATCATGATCTACTTTTTATAAAATGGGTGATGGTTAACCATTTTTAATTTTTGACCCGTATTTCCTTTCACTTATGGAGAACAAAGCCTTCATCCAATGAGAAATAAGTGAAGATGATATTTCTGCTACTGATACTACTAGTGTAGAAACAACAGCATGTATAACACTGAAGTAGTTCAGAGTAGAATAGAGGGTAGATTTAAAAGTTAGATTTGATCTTCTGTCAAGTTCTTGTAGCTCAGTTGGTAAGAGCTGCTGGTTTCTCAGAGGCAATAGAGATGTGACTTTGAGTCTCACCAAGAGCCTATACTTTATTTTTGATCTGTGCTGTTTACTTACTTGTGACAGCCTGAGTAAAGTGGAAATCTAAATTTTAAAATTTTCAAACAACCAAAACATCTTTGAGAATTAAAAAAAAAAGAAAAAAGTTGCATAAAACAAAAAAATAGAACTAAAGAAAACATCAAAATAGCAGGTCTGGTTAGTCATTCAAAAGAAACAATCATGTGACAGTCTTTTAGCGGCAAGCCCAGTTGGAAGTGATCGACTGAAAATCTTGGAAAAGAGTAAATCAATAAATAAGTCAATTCTCATGACTTTTGTTGGATCACTAAAAAGTCAGAATTTTCAACCCCCCCCCCCGAAAAAACAAAGATGAATGCAGCCGGGCACAAACTAGGGACCAATTTATCAGATACCAACATTGTAAATTCATTCCCTACTGAGAAATTTTTTTTTTTTCGGTGTAAAAAAATTTGAAATAAAAAAAACATTCATTGTAGACATAATACTAAGTAAATATTTAAATTTTCACCCCTCCGGTGCCATTGGTGCAGTCTGTCTACGTCATACATACATAGCCATCTGGACTGACTTAAAAACAGAGGAAATGTTTTAACATTTTTGGTGACAGTTTTGTATTACAGTTTCTAATAGAGAAATGTTAAAAACCCTATTTTTAGGGTGCTTAGATTAAGACTTTTGTCCCCATGTAAAGTTAAACACATTTCTTTTTTCCACAACTGTTTGATTTAATGTCTAAGAGCAATCTTGACCTTTCCCACGGTTGCTTGTGTGCATTTTAAACTTTTCCAACCGAAAATAGTTAATGTAATCACACAAGCCTTCGAGGACAAAAGATGGGGGAAGGATTTTAATGATTGCTAAAGGAATCAATTTACAAACATCCTGCTTCAAGTAAAAGCAAAATATCACTTTCCCAGAAATATACTCCACCTTATCAGCATATATGGAAAGGACAGAATCATGAATTTCAAATTAAACCTTCCATCACAGTAAATAATTGGACAACCTTAGCATCAATATAGAAAAATTAGATTGAAAAATAAATATGGTCAGAATAAATTCATGACTTCCCTGGTGTTTTCCAGAGGAAAATATCTAAAATAGAGCTTTTAAAAAACCCCAAACATCTTGATGCTGAAGGATCTAGATGTTATTTCCACATCTAAAATAGAGTAGAAAATCATCTAGAAACATCTCCAGAATTATGTTTTGATTTCAATTACAAAATAAAACTCGACATCACGGTCAATAATTGGACAATCTTAGTGTCAAAATTTGAAATCATGTAAAAAATTCCATCAAAGAATAAATATGGTCACAATAAATTCTATCTATGACATCACTGGCATTTTCCACTAGAAAACATCTAAAATAGAGTAAAAAAAAATGACTGGAAACATCTAGATTCTGGAAAATCTAGATGTTATTTATAATTCTGTCAGAATAAGTCCGAAAAAAGATGAAAAAAGCTTTTTTTTTTAAACTTGAAAAAAAAAATTTTTCTAGAAAGGCTCAAGTGGAGCACTGATGCCAATTTTTAAGTCTGTTAATAAAACAGTATGGCCAGGAGCACTGGAACGTACAAACAAACAGATGAACAAACGAACAAACCAACGCACATAGAAAAAGAATGGAACCCTTCACCATCTTTGAAGGCTACAGTCTGGTTAGTCACTATATAGAAATCGTCACTTGACCAACATCTTTTGACAGCATGCCACAAGTGTGTGTGAGTGGAGGGGTCATCAATTAAAAATATGGAAAAAAGTAGTTAAGTATTTTAAAAAGGCGATAAAAACCAATGCCGAGAGAAGTTTAATTAAATACTATTAATCAATAATGTAATCATCATTATTATCAATGACGGTAGCCCGGACGGGAAGTCAAATTTTTTATTTTTTTGTTGAAAAAATTCAGCATTTTTTTTTCTGAAAAAAAAAAAAATGGTTCGAAGACTTTTTCTAACTTCTTTGTTTCGGAATGTTTTGCCACTTACGAGATGTTCTCGTGATCAAAACGAATGATAATCTGTTAGTCCTCAATCAGTTGAGTCCAGGGAATGAAGAATCTTATGTTTCCCTGGGTTTGTGAAATACGTAATTACTTTCTAAACACAAAAAATATGTTATTACTTTCCAAACATGCTAATATTTTGGAGCTAGATTAATATTTCCGGATTCACCACCCACTCATGCTATACCAAAGCTTGTAGCAATGTCTTGATTTTATTTTTTGATCAAATGAAGCATCGTCTCTTATCAGTTTTTCACTAGGATTTCTTTCATGTTAATTTTTGTTGCTTCTCATTGCAACTACTCTGGACAGGCAGTCTACAGCAGTAAGTAAACAGTGCAGATCTGAATTGGAGAATAAACTTGGCAAGACTCAAACTCATATCTCTTTTGCCTCAGGAAGCCTGTTTTTCCATAACAGCTGCTTTACCGCTTGAGCTACGAGAACTTTTTGGTCAGCAGAAGATCAAATCTGAACAGTTAAACTCACTGTTCATCCTTCTCTGATCAACTGGTGGCATCATATTTGACGCTATTGTTTTTACACGCCTTTGATAATTACTTGATCTTATTTTTTCATTAAATGAAGCATTGTCAGTCATTATTGATTTTTGACTAGTGGTTCCTTCATCTTAATTTTTGTTGCTTTTCATCTAGTAGTATTAGTTGTAATATTATCTTGATTGCATTTTTAATAGAAAACATTATCAGCCATTATTAATTTTTGACTCATACTTTTCATCTTAATTTTAGTTGATTTTCATCTAGTAATATTCGTTGTAATATTTTTTTTATTCATTTTATTAGATGAATCATTGACAACTATTATTAGTTTTGACTCAATGACTAATATTTCTTTCATCTTAATTTTAGTTGCTTTTCATTTAGTAGTATAATTAGTAATAGTATTTTGATTCATTCTTTTATCAGATGAAGCATTGTCAACCATTATTAATTTTTGACTAGTCTTGGTTTTCATCTAGTAGTATTAGGATCTATGAAAAATGCCCACACATAAAAATAATTTTCATGTGTGCTTAATCATGTGAGCATTTTTCATTGAATCCAATCTCATGAATTGTTCATTTATTTGGGTTCTTCATAGTAAACTTAAAATTACATTTGGAAATGTCAACGAATTTCCAGTACTTTATAAAAGATTCAAAAAACATAAGTAAAAGAGGAGAGAAAACAAACGTGTTGAAAATTTCCAGGATTCAGGCCGAGTTTTTGTTCCCTGTTTATTAAACACTAAAAGAGATAAGCAAAACATGGGACTAATTTATTCCTAGAGCATTTACATTATATTCCCAGATTTGCAATTTCGACGGTCAAGAGGAATAATCAACTTTGTGAAATGTTACCAAAAGGTTCCATGACATTAACAAACCAATTTAAGTATCCATTCTACACGCATTTTCTAAAGGACTTTGTTTTGACACATGCACACATACCCTTTGACTTATTCACTCATTTACACACAAACTCTCTCGGATTAGGAAACAATGCTTTGTATATTACATTAATTCTGATCTTCCTGTCATTGTCAACTAATCATGCGAACACAATATATCTTCTGCGCACAAATCATATATATACTCAATTACATATTACTGTTCTTAAATTAGAAATAAACCCTCGTAGTTTGTTGATACAAAAATGTTTCTATGTGTTGTTTTCAATTTATATCTTCATTATTTGATCTCTGACCGTTGTGAGGGAGACTGAGGACAGTTAAAATAAGTCGTAGTCCTCAAATCAGAAACAGGCTAGAGTGATGACACTCCCACTGCACATGCACAGTTAGACCCTTCACCCCACCAACCACTACCAGGGGGGGGGCAGAAGACACATTCAACACCTGCTGGTGAATTTATTTAAAATTATTGGGGGTATGAAAGTAGTTTTTTTTTCATGGGACTTATTTTTGTTTTACAGTCCTAACCGATTGCTTGAATTAATCAAAACTTATTTAGTTTGAATTATTATTTTGTTGATTTCAAAGTGACATGGTTAGCATGTGTCAAAGTCAGTGTGTCTAACTAGCACAATGGTTTTCTGTCATTGCTGATAGAGGTGGAAGATGATTGGGAAAGTTTTAAAAAGTTCATTAGCTGAGTCATTTTGGGATGTCTGTATTTTAAAAAAAATCAGTCTTTAGTATGATTCTAAAAACTTTTTAGCTGTCATTTTGGGATGTCTGTGCACCTTTCAAGGTCACAGTTCACATTCACTGGAATGTGACCAAAACCAGTTTTTAAAACAATAGCAGTCCAGTACAATAGATATGTTTCATAAAAGTTAGCTTCATTGTAAATTGCTCCATTCTTTCAGTCCAACACTGATGTATAGAGAGACCAAATTACATCTGTAACGTCTATACATTGGCTCAAGGAAGGTCTACGTTCCATGCATAAGCAAATAAAACATAATAACTCTTATATTATTGTGCATAAATGAAAAATACTACACCATTATTATAAAACAATACATATTTTCAGAATACTATCCTCATTGAGACAAAAACAAGTTAATTAGTGAAATTTAATGTATTCTTTACATGTCGGCTAATTACTGATATCAGAAAGAGAAGGTAGAAAAGACCAGGGACGGTTGCAACACTTAATAAGTCTCTGATAAATGTTTCAACTGTCTCAAGGTTTGGGGACAGTTACAACATCTGACTTCTTCCATTCAGATGAATGTAGAGAACAATATGTCTAGAATAATAATCTTTAAATGATATCAGTAATTAGCTGACAGATATAAGTTTGATATATAAGAATTTGGTAGGCCTTGTCCAAATAGTCTTTGAGTAACAGAGAAATACAAAAAGTGTTGCAACCGTCCCCAGTCTTTTCTACCTTCTCTTTCTTCCTATGAGTTGTTTACTTGTACTACTATTTCTATTCATTTCCTTCCATGGGGTGGTGTTTTGTATAAGATTGTTGTCTTTAAAAAGTACCCACACAAAACTGATATCCTCCACAAGAGGCAGAACTATTTCATTTATTATTTAGGCCAAAAATATTCAAGAAGAAAAAGAAAAGGAAGTTCTACTCTATTCTATGACTTGAAAACAGGTTTATATCAATGCAGACCTCAGAATCACAAGATGCAAGTTTCTTTAAAAAATCTATGGGATTTTCACAGAGAAACATATCTTCTTGTGTTCAACAAGAGGGGCTGGATTTAAAAAGCAGTTTATTTGTTGTTTTTAACATGTTTCATAATGCAAATACATTTTATTTAAATGTTTCAAGAATCTTGATATTATTTATGGTCATTGGAAATGAATATATATATATATTAAAAAATGTTTTAAAAAATACTTAGAAAGTTATTGAAAAGCTAATTTCTGATTATTAGCCTCCCGTACAGAAACAAAATATCCTCATCAGATGTTAGAAAATGTACACATCCAATAACCATGTTTAATGTATACAGACATTACTTCAATGTCAACAAGTGAATTTTCTTTGGCATTAATGATAATGTATTAATTCCTTTTTTTAAAATCATTTTTTCTGTCTCAGAAAATACTATCAACAAAACAGTGGAGCAATGACTTTTTATCTAGTTTTCAAATGTAAGCAAATAAAAAAGTATACATATATATATATAGTAAAAAGTGAATTTTAGCGGTGGTCTGGCTGGCTATGAATGTATCACATGTACAGTTAGAGGGCTGAAAATTTTAGCATTCACTCCTTACTATGTTGAGAGAAAATATTTTTTCTTTCTTTTTTAACCCCCCCCCCAAAAAAAAACTCTACTTGTTTTTTGAAAATCCAGACATTTTAGAGTCCAAAAAAAAAGCAAGAAAAGTAACTCCTTACTATGCCTCAAAAAAAATTAATTCTTGAAAAACCCCCCTTAAATGAGTTTTTTGAGTGTGGGAGGTCAATTTGTAATGTACGTTTATGCTAAATTAGTCACTCAGTTTGTGTCTGGCAGCATTCATGCTTGTTTTTTAAAAATTCTGATTTTTTTAGAGGACCATGCCAGACAAAAGGCAAGAAAAGTAATCTTATTTCATTGATCAAACCTTTTCTCAAATTTTAAGTGATTACTCTCAACGCAACATCTGTCTTTATTCCCAAACTACGCTGTTTGTTCACTTGACTGATTATTTGTTAATTAATGTTCATACCATGCAAATACGTAACGTGAAATTTTGAAATGTTACAAAGACAATTTTCTTTTAATATTCATAGATTGTCTATTCTCATATAAAAAGTCAAATAATTTTGGTTGTATTTATGGGAACACACATTGCACAAATACCACTTTCAAGGGGCTGAAATTTCCACCACAATCTAAAATACCCAGAAGACCAAATGGTCTGTAAATGAATAAAAAAAACAAAAACAATAAATACCCAGAAGCCCAAATGGTCTATAAATGAATAAAAAAAACAAAAACAATAAATACCCAGAAGCCCAAATGGTCTGTAAACGAATAGAAAACAAAAACAATAAATACCCAGAAGCCCAAATGGTCTGTAAATGAGTAAAGAAACAAAAACAATAAATACCCAGAAGCCCAAATGGTCTGTAAAAGAATAAAAAAAACAAAAGCAATAAATACCCAGAAGCCCAAATGGTCTGTAAATTAATAAAAAACAAAAACAATAAATACCCAGAAGCCCAAATGGTCTGTAAATTAATAAAAAACAAAAACAATAAATACCCAGAAGCCCAAATGGTCTGTAAATGAATAAAAAACAAAAACAATAAATACCCAGAAGCCCAAATGGTCTGTAAATTAATAAAAAACAAAAACAATAAATACCCAGAAGCCCAAATGGTCTGTAAATTAATAAAAAACAAAAACAATAAATACCCAGAAGCCCAAATGGTCTGTAAAAGAATAAAAGACAAAAACAATAAATACCCAGAAGCCCAAATGGTCTGTAAATGAATAAAAAACAAAAACAATAAATACCCAGAAGCCCAAATGGTCTGTAAATGAGTAAAAAAAACAAAAACAATAAATACCCAGAAGCCCAAATGGTCTGTAAAAGAATAAAAAAAACAAAAACAATAAATACCCAGAAGCCCAAATGGTCTGTAAAAGAATAAAAAAAACAAAAACAATAAATACCCAGAAGCCCAAATGGTCTGTAAAAGAATAAAAGACAAAAACAATAAATACCCAGAAGCCCAAATGGTCTGTAAATGAATAAAAAACAAAAACAATAAATACCCAGAAGCCCAAATGGTCTGTAAAAGAATAAAAAAAACAAAAACAATAAATACCCAGAAGCCCAAATGGTCTGTAAATGAGTAAAAAACAAAAACAATAAATACCCAGAAGCCCAAATGGTCTGTAAAAGAATAAAAAAAACAAAAACAATAAATACCCAGAAGCCCAAATGGTCTGTAAATGAATAAAAAAAACAAGAACAATAAATACCCAGAAGCCCAAATGGTCTGTAAATAAATAGAAAATAAAAACAATAAATACCCAGAAGCCCAAATGGTCTGTAAATGAGTAAAAAAAACAAAAACAATAAATACCCAGAAGCCCAAATGGTCTGTAAATGAATAAAAAAAACAAAAACAATAAATACCCAGAAGCCCAAATGGTCTGTAAAAGAATAAAAAACAAAAACAATAAATACCCAGAAGCCCAAATGGTCTGTAAATGAATAAAAAAAACAAAAACAATAAATTCCAGTAATAATATGAATGTTCCTCTGCCTCAACACACATAATAAGAGTCACGTAGATCTCATGAATATTTACGCTTGCTCTTTTACTCCATCACACTCAGCGAAGTAGCTAAATGAAAATTAAAAGCTCATGATTATATTATCAATACTTACTGCATTACTATTGATATCTGGGACTATTTACATGACTGGCAAGCAGACAAAGTAGAAATTAAATATTTCCGAAGAAATACACATCACCACTGGATTCAGGAGCAATTGTTTTTCTAGATAACGGAGGTCTTGCATTAGATATAATTACCGGTGTTTATAATAACGATGCAGCATTATTTAGACTTTTCAGTGAGGTATTTAGTAAGACATGTCTTGATGCATGTATCAGAAAACATTAGCGTTTATGTTCAGGATGATGCCTTGATTCACAAATGTTGATCCGTTGTCCGTAAAAAACAATGGTTGACCTTTACTTGAGGTCAACTTTTTGGGATGGAGTTTTGCAGTGTACAGCAAAAAAATCATCACAGAAAATGCTCTGAGCAGAATAAACAAAACAAAAAGTTCAGGAAAGTTTATCAAAATCAAATGTATTGTAATAACATTTGTGTTATTAATTTACTTATGCAGACAATAAAAAATCCGGTTTATATGTGAATGTTTAATCCACATATAAACCGCAACTTGGTTGATTGAATGGTATTTTAGACATCAATTTATTTTTTTCCAACTCGTTGTGCTGTGAACAAATCTATTTTTCTTTTAGTTGCTGAAGTATTATAAATCATTCTTAACAATTTTTTTTCATTTTCATGCAATTATTCAACTTCATCTTAATATTTCAGTTGTTTTTTATCACAACTTTTCTCAGACTAAATGAAATTTTCTTTTAAAAAGAAACAGAAATACTAGGATGAATGTAAACAGTAACATTAAAAGGAGAAAAATAATTGTAAATATCGTAGTTTTATGAAATCTATGTTTTTTTGTGAATTATCTGTGTATTTTTTCTTCAGCAGCATCTACTTTTTAACTATCTTTAAAACATGTTGCAATAGTTAATATCTTTAATTTTGGTTATAACAGCAAGAGAATAGTGTGAAGTTTGTTGGAAGCAAGAGAAAAAATACTTTTGCATCCTCACAGAGGATTTCTCTGCAGATTGAAGCTGTTTTTACATTTTTGACCAAAAGTATATTGATTCTGCCATGATTGGTGAATCTACCAACAAAAAAAAATGTAGTCAAGTTTTTAAATTTAAAATTTCTACTGTACAATTCACTGTATTTATTTATTTAATCGCACATTTACAATGTGTGAAATGAAAATTGATTGCTTTTTGTTCATGGTTCAAGATTTACAAGTTTTGGGGATCAAAAGGTTCTGGAAAGTTCAGTAAGAATTATTTTCAGATTTTTGAATTCACAGCCTGCTGGTACCTCTAACCCCGTGAATATCAATGGTTAACTGTATTTACAAACAACAGGCAAAACAAAGTTTCATTGTTTGGTCTTATATTTTTCCTAAAATTGCGGGAAGATATTTCAAAAACTCACGATAAGTTTGTCCGTGGCTGAATTATAAATTGGGATGTAAGATTTGAGGATGTCGAAGTGGAATGCTGGAGTCAAGAGTCTCCTGTTTCGTTCCCATTTTTTCCCCGTGCTCAGAAGAAGACCATCACCTGCAAGGGAGAGATATATTCTCTTGAGATTAAGAAGAATCAAACCCTGCTCACATTCATTACATATGTAGTGGATTCCAGTTAATAGGACCACATTGAAACCAATGATTTTGGACCTAATAACAGGCTGGTTCAATTAATCAGTTAAGGCTTATGAATAGTTTCCCATGAAAAGATTTAAAAGAAAAAAATGAAACCAGTAATTGTCGCAAGGGAGGTAATTAGTAAATCAGAATATGGTATAGTATTTTTGAGACTTTGGTTATTTAAGATTTTATTTGAGTTACAAGCTAAAAATACTTTAAAAAATAACTGTTTTGCCAACTAGGTAATGGGTCACATCTCTTAAGAAAAAAATCCCGATGAAGTATGATAAAACCTCAATTTCTTTCGCATGTATCAGTTAAATGATCTTTGCTAGTCTCAAGTGTGATCGTGAACAGGATTTTTACCAGCATGTTTTTATTAATACCCACTTGGCAGGATGCAAGTCCACCAAAAAGATACCTCCACCCTAATCACACAGCTTAAAGCATACTCAATTAGCTGTCGAGTGTACAGTGATGTTATAAATAAAATGAAGAGGTACCCATACTCTTCACTCATACCGGGAATCAAACCCAGGACTTTTTCTGTGTGAGGCTTTACTTATTCTATCAGATTTTTATCAAATATTTTAGATTTAAAAGCACTGCTGGTTGGTTGAAATAAACAGTGCATTGACCATAACAAATGAAGCTAATTAGTGATGATTATGTGGGGGTTTCTCTAAATTTTATTTGTTGTTGACTCCATTAAGATAGGATTTATAGTTTAGTATCAGAAAGTTCCAACAGATAAAATTAGGTGCATACTTACTACTAATTAGAAGGGAGTGTGGATGTATTATTCAGCTACACAGGATGGAAAAGGCTTGTAAGTTAGAGAGAGACAAATCATAGAGGGATAAACAACAAATTTTTCACATGTAAAAATGCTACACTATTTTTTGATGTACATGAATTATTAACTTATGAGAGAAATGATTTTGTGCAATGTGTAGTAAATGTAAAGGCTTTTTAGGTGTGAAGTAAAAGTCTATAAACTGGATACTTAGCTTGTAATTCAGCCGTTGCATGGTTATATACACCTGTTGCTTGTCAAAGGGATTTTGCCGGGATTGTCCTGTTATCTTTTGGCTTTCCCTGAATAAAGAGGGGTTTTTTAATTCTTAGAACTTTGGGCCATTTTTCTGGGAATTCTTGCAATTTATGGTAAAAGGGGATAATTTTCAAGAAAAATCTTTAGCCTTCAGTGAATTCTCAGGTGTTTTCTGTTTCAAAACTTACAAAGAAATAATATTGAACTTGCCACCAGAGTCAATAACTGAACAATCATAGTGCCAGAATTTGAAGTTATGTGAAAAAATTTCATTGAAGGATAAATGAATTTTATTCATAACATCACTGGCTTTTTCCACAGGAAAACATCTAAAATAGAGCAAATAACATCTAGAAACATCCAGATTCTAGTGAATCTAGATGTTATTGATAAGCCTGTTGCAATAAGGCCCAAACTAGGCCAAGAAAGCTTTTCTTCTAAAAATGAGAAAAAATACTTCCAAGTCTGTAGACAACAGGGTATAACTTTTGGGGGGACCTCGTTTTAATGGGTTTACACTCTATTTTGATTTTTCTCTAGTAAAAAAAACATCAGAATTTATTCTGGCTATATTTATCCTTCAGTGGAAATTTTACACGACCTCAAATTTTGACACTACAGTTGTTCAATTATTTACTGACTGTGATAGTGAGTTACAATTATTATCATGGGTCCGCTAATTACAATAAAGGATTATCTTCGCAATTAAAGCTGGATGTTCTGAAACTAATGCCTTCATTTAGTACCCACCTCAAGATAGGTATTGGAAGAAAGTACCAAGGCTATACTATTTGATACAAACTAAAATTGGTTAACTATACTGTCCAAGTTATATTTTTTGTCCAAGGTTTTTTTTCTTAATATCCCAGGAGGAGGGGGCGTCTGATATGTCCCAGGATGTTTTAGGGTTGAGAATATGGTAGGAGTTTTTAATGGGGCTTGCCCTCATACTACAATTTGGCTATGGGTTTTTTTTCCTGTCCATTTCGGTATTAGAGAGAATATGTGGAATTGTGAAAGGGTGTGAAAAAGTATTAACCAGTGAAACCTTACCTAACCAGGGATGAACAAAGACGTATCCGGGTGCCACCATGGGTTTAGGCTCTGCTGTACGAATTAGGGTCTTGACGGCCTCTGGGTGAGCGATCGAGATGTCAGGGTAAAGAAAACTTACCCAACAACAAAATGTCTGACACCTTTTCTCCATCATTTTACGCGTGTAAGAAAGAAAACCATCGGGTGTCTTCAACTGGAAAAATGAAATGGATATTTAAAAAAAAATTGAAAAAAAGGGCTGGTTAGTCACTAAATAGAAACAGTCAGGCAACCAATTTCTTTCAGCCGCATGCTTCGTTCAGTATGATCAATGAATAAGTTACTTCTTTCGTCTTTTATTGGGTAATGATCACTAAAAAAGTTTAAATTTTCAAAAGAACAAGCATGAATTCTACTGGACACAAACTAATGGACTACTTTAGCTAAAACTTAGATTGCAAATTCCCCCCCCCCCACACTTAAAACCAATTTTGGGGGAAAGGATTTAAGAAAAAATAAAAAGTCTGTTTTTCCAGAATAAAGAGTAAATGTTTAAATTTTCAGCCCTTTAGCTCTGTTGGTGCAGTCTGTATGTGTGATAGATAGCCAACCAAAACAATTATGTAAAATAATCATCATTAGTCTTTTAATGTCCGTCATTTGACATAGACCTTCCCCAGGATTTGCCACATTTCTCTATCATTGGTGTCGCAGAGCCAATTTTTAGAAATTTGTCAAATTCGTCTCTCCATCTTGTATTCTGTCAGCCTCAGTTTCACATGTGATCTCTGGGGATCCATGTTGTGAGTTGTGATGTCCATTGGTTGTCTGCTATTCATGCAACATAACCTGCCCATTACCATTTAAGTTTTCTAATAGATTCTATGATGTCGCAGACCCCTGTTTTCTTCCTAATATATTGTGCTGTCTTATGAGCTCTCCATGTAAGGTTGAGCATTATTCTCTCATGCGCAAAAGGTCAACTACTTCGATAACAATCTTTAAATTTCAGACTTGTAAAGGAGGAATAAAGAATAACGGACAGTAATAGTGGAGGTTGGGACCCTTTTGCTCCCATTCAAGCATAAGCACTCTCTCCCATTCATTATATTGCAATGATGGGTGGGGAGGGAGAAATCTAAACATGTGAAGAGAATTTAGATTTTACTGCTGTAAAATACTGTGTATCAGCAATTGACTCCTCACCTTCTTTACCCACATTGTAATTAAATGAGGAAAGGTATTATGAAATTCAAGAACATTTCAAGACAAATAAATCAAAAAGTTTCATTGGTGTTAGAGGACAACAGAGAAAAAAAGAATAATGATTAAAAAGCATAACAGACATACAAACAAGCGGAGTAATATATAGATTACTTGGTGTAATTCTTGTCTGAAATTTTCTTTTCAGATGAGATGTTTTTATTGAGTTTTGGTTCCTTCAAACTAATTTCCTTATCTTCATTGTTTTGACTACAAAACTCTCTGTAGTGCAGAACAGAGACAATATAGGCAAATTAACTGATTTTTAAATCATCTCTACCTACAACAGACTGGCTTAATTGCTGTTGCTGGGTTTAGGTTATCAAGGTATTCAGACATTTATATATATCTATGTATCTGTCTGGATGTCACCCATCACCAACTATTCTTAGCAGAAACTTGAAATTTTGCACACACGCTTACCCCAATGAGTAGTGAAAATGTTTTTTTTTTGTTTTTGAAAATTTGTACTTTTGAGTGATTGCAGAGAAAAAAAAGGCAAGGAAAGTAACTTATTTATTGATCACCCCTTTTTCCAAAATTCAACTGATCACCCTATTGAGTATTCAACCAGACCTGTTTTTGTTGAATATGGCCCATCACTCCCCATGGTTTGCACACCAAAAATTATATCGGCCGTTCCTGCTGGGACCTCGGTACCAAAAGGCCCAGCCATATCACTTGCCTTGGGTTGGGGTGATGTGCTCCAAGGGCGACTACCCAAATTTATAACTCAAACCAAACAGGTAGTATTTTTATAAAGATAACTAAATTTTACCACAGCCACTGCTTCATTACAAAAGTTAAAAAGCATAAAGAGGTGGTGGTGATTCATGATTTCCCTTGGAATGCAAGTCTTAACCTAAATGTTATTATTACTGACATGGTAATTTTGGATCATGTGACTTCTAAATGCAAAAATCAGGTAATGAGGGTCCCAGGAAATATTAGTCAAACAAGTCGTTACCGGTACCACTATATTAGTCATTTGATTGTGATTGCTACACTTGGTGAATTATTTTCTATCAATGCAATAAGATTGGCCATATAGCCTGTTACTACTATTCTTCAAAGAATTGCTGCTACTTGTGCAACTGGTATTGTCATATTGCTCACCACTGTGACAAGTAAATCAATAAATGGTCTTATGGGAATTGACAGTCAATATTGATGACTGGTTGTCAAACCTACATAAGAGGATGGATAAACTATTCAGAGAAAATGATGATAAAAATACTGAGAAAGTGTGGTGTTCTTACAGTTGGAATATGAAAGATTTACACTCTCTCTCCAGCTTTTTTTGGTTGTCTTTTGTATTCTGGAATGTCAAACTGTACACCCAAGGACAGGTTGGATATTATAATGATTGATATGTTGTGATAAAAACCAACAAAGAAGAGGAAATTAATTTGAAGGAACCAAAATACAGTGATACTTAGTATAACTTTCAACATAATAACCGAGTAGTAACCTTGTGGTTTTAATCATACTGTGAAAAATTTTTTTTTACCTCTTCGAGATTTCCCCAGAACCAGTGTTTTGGTAAGCATGGAAACTGAAGAGCAGCGTTTTTACATTCGGTGAATTTCTTCAATCGACAACAGACAGAATAGATGAGGTAAGTGGAGACAACGGTCAGGAGGCTGACCATCAATCGATCCCACAACCAGTCCCATAATTGGACCCCACGAAAAAACAACATTGTTCACCATTGATACACAGGAATAGCAAAAAATTAACCTGAAAAAAAAAGAGAAAAAGAAAAAAAATATTCCTTGTTTTGACAGTGTTCCAAAAGTTAAAAAAACAGTTTAAACCAGTGGATCTTAAACTTTATAGTATGACAGCGCACTAAGAAATATATATTGACTCATGATCAGTCTATTGGTATGGATTATGATTAATTGGACAACATTAAAGTGAAATGACAATATCAGAAGGCTTGCTGTACAAATGATTCTTCTATTTCAATGTTTCAGCCAACTTAGCTTGGTCAAGTATCTTATATTAACTTATGCGTGTTGAAGAAATAACTTGAGGATTTTCATGCAAAATGAGTTACCCAAACTAAGAAAACCAGGTTTTGTCAAAAGACCATGGATGTTCCTACACAATAAAACCCTAAACCACACATTTAAAAGAGTGGTTGAAAAAGAAAAAAATGGACTGTTTTAAACTGGCCAGCAGTCTATGCTTAATAGATGCCTCAATGTATGTTAACTGGGGGGTCTTGTTGGCTATGTATATATGTATCAAGTGCACAGGCCACACCAATGGAGGTAGAGGGCTGAAAATTTACTCCTCCATTATATCTACCAGAACATTTTTTTTTTGTTTGAAATTCCACCCTGAATAGGTTTCTAGTTGGATGGAGGTAGGGGTTCAATTTGCAATGTAAGTTTCTTCTAGATTGATCCCAGTTTGCGTCTGCCTGTTTTTTGAAAACTCTGATGATTACCTGGGTAGAGAGTGTTATTTTCTGATTGCTTATGCGTGAAAAGAATTATATGTTGCTTTCAGTCATTACACGCGTTCATCAGTAAAAACCATCATGCTGCCAACACCTGTTGTCAGCACGCCGCGTGGAAGGTGATCAATAAATGGGTTACTTCTCTCATCTTTTGTTGGGTGTTGATCAATAAAATGTCTGATTTTTTGAAAAATAGAAGTGAGAACACTGTGCTAGACACAAAATAAGACGACAATTTAGCATAAATTCACATTGTAAATTGAATCCCCAACTAAAAACCTATTTTGAGTTGGTATTTTGAAAGCAAGAAAAAGTTCCTATGAGGACATGACAAGGAATAAATGTTTGAATTTTCAGCCCTCTAGCTCTCTTGGAATGGCCTGCATGTGCAATACCAACATGAAAACAGAAGAAACCTATGTTCATGGTGGTAGTTTTGGTTGTCTGTTTCTAATACATCGTACAGTGAAATTATTAGAGCTCTAGCTAAGTATAGCACAAGACTAAATGTAAAGGGATGAAGATGGGAAGACTGTGCTGCGTCAGTCTTCTGGCTTGGGAGGTGGCATTTTCAAACATTGAGGGGAAATATGTGATTAACTCAGATATGTGACCAGTCTGATGACTACTGAAAAATAATGGACGGTTCAGTATAAGATACATGGGTCACGAGAGAGGCTGGCTCAGGTTCGAACACTTTTAAATAAAAAAACAAAAAAACAAAAACAAGAACCATAAGTTCAAAGATGCGTCCACCATGCATCGTAGTTGTAGCGGAAGGAGGATGAGGAGGTAGAAGAGCAAGTAGTCTTCCTTTGTGTCAATTGATTCTCATATGTGGAAAATATTGCGATTTGAAAGTATTCGACCAAAATTATTTTCAATTGAAATCGTATATGGACATTTTAGGCCTTTTTTGTTGCTGTTTTTGGCCTTTTTAAGCTACAAAAGTACAAACTTTGGACATTATGACAGCGTAAGTAGCTAGTGAAAAAAAATTCTTGACATCATTAAAAGGAAATCTACCAATCAATTTCAAACTGGGGCCAGCCAATAGACCGAAAAGCACCTAATAGAGCTACGTGGACACATCTAAAAAAATAAATAACCAACAAAGAGCGCCTCTCTGTTTTGATCTGGCGTCAGATCAGAGAGTAATCATCATCATCATCATCATCATCAGTAGTCTTTTAACGTCCGTCGTTGGACATAGACCTTCCCCAGGATTCGCCACAATTCCCTATCATGGGCATCGCTGAGCCAATATTTCCTGAATTTTTCTAGTTCATCTCTCCATCTTGTGTTCTGTCGGCCTCAGTTTCGCATGTGATCTCCAGGGATCCATGTTGTGAGTTGTGATGTCCATTGGTTGTCTTTCATTCTTGCCATTTGAGTTTTTTAAATAGTTTTTATGGTGTCACGAACACCTGTTTTCTTCCTGATATACTGTGCTTTCTTGTGATCTCTCCATGTAAGGTTGGGCACGATTCTCTCATGTGCACGTTGCATACTTCTCAGTTTGCAAACATTCCTAACTAAATATCAGGAGAAAAGATGACAAGTAGTTTTAGGACATGTTCGGAGAGAGAGAGAGAGAGAGAGAGAGAGAGAGAGAGAGAGAGGGGGGGGGGTGGGGTGGGGTGGGGTGGGGTGGAGAGCAAACAGGTCTGGTTAGTCACTCAAAAGAAACTGCCAAGTGACCAACGTCTTTTGTCAGCATGCTGTGTTGAGGGTTAAAAAAATATTGATAAAGGGATGATCAATGAATAAGTTACTTCTCTTGCCTTTCAATAAGAAAAAAAAATGCCGAATTTTCAAAATAACAAGCGTGAATGCTGCTGGACACAAACTAAGGGATCAATTTTACTTAAACTTACATTAAAATTTGAAACCCACCCAAACAAACCCGTGGGGCGGTGGGTCGTAAATCAATTTTTCTAGGCATAAAAAGTAAATGTTGAATTTTCAGCTCTCTAGAGCCAGTTGTACGGCCTGTACGCACGATACGTAGCCAGCTAAACCAACTTCAAAACTGAAGAAACATATGCTGACATTCTTCATTAGCGATTCCTAATACTATATTGATTATATTGTCAACTAGGGATGCGTGGAGAACTCTATTAAAAAAACATATACATAAATTACTCATTAGACACGCAATAATTGTAAGATATTTGTGTTGTGGCATAGCTATCATAGGTGCCTGAGCGATTTGCATCCTTGATTTATTTAATGAGATTCGTCCGTAGAAATAGATTGGTTGAACTTCTAAAGCTCTTGGAGTCCCGTCCAGACATCACCCTTAGTTACGTCTCAGTATGTGATCATATTCACACCACAGGTTCATAAAACACGATATTCACACGGTTCGACTGTGTCCTCACAGCAAATCTTATGGGTTATTTTCATAGATTTCTTTATATTATCAAATAAATTGTTCCCTCAGAGCTCCGGAACGCCCCCCACCCCCACTGCGACTTCAGGGTCTGCGGGTCCCACGCGCCGCTTCTGTCACACACTTACACTTGAAACGCAGGGCACAAAAATGGCAATTATTCCAAAACAAAAAGTGATCCACAAAAAAATGTGAACAGGGAGAGCATCTCCCTGGCCTTAGTATGGTTTTAGTGAGGTCAGCGACTTTCCTCGCTGTCTGTTTTTCTCAACATACCAGTGTGCAAATTTACAATGTAAATAAAATACACACCTTTGGTATAAATGAGTGTTTTGCCGGAGGATTTCGAATTTACCCTGTCTATGGTGAGCTTGTATTGTTCATAGAAATAAACAAAATAAACGTATCATGGGAGAGAAAATCTGAATCTCACACATTCGAATTGTCCAAATTCTTTTTCTTTCTTTCTTTCCATTTTTTGTGGGTGTCGAAGGTTGACCAGTGCGTATATATATATATATATATATATATATATATATATATATATATATATATATATATATATATATATATATATATATATATATATATATATTGTAGAATGTGGATTCGTTGAATGTATCGAGCACTCTATGAAATAAATCTCACATATCAGACGTTGCTTTATATTATTGATATATTATAATATTATGTTATACTGCTAGCCTGATTTGTACCACATATATATTGTGTGTGTATATATATATATATATATATATATATATATATATATATATATATATATATATAGTAGAATGTGGATTCGTTGAATGAATCGAGCCCTCTATGAAATAAATCCATCACATACCAGACGTTGCTTTATATTATTGATATATTATTATATTATGTTATACTGCTAAGCTGATCTGTACCATATATATATATATATATATATATATATATATATATATATATATATATATATATATATATATATATATATATATATATATATATATATATATATATATATATATATATATATATATACGTGTGTGTATGTTAGCATTTCAATAGACTTTGACCAGAGTCGTGGGGGAAAACAACAAAAAGTTGCTCACAAACTAGCTTTTAGAGTCGAAAAAAAATAGACAGATGGGCACCATTGTACCATGTACTCTTCTTTCTATGTATAAAGGACTGGGCTAGGCATATGGATTCAAATTTCGTAGTGTTTGTTGCTGGAGAGCGTAACTTCACGTACTTTTAGCCTTCACAAATCCCCATATTTTTTTCGATGAACAAGTGTCACGGACAGCAGAAAAGGAGACGCCCACAGAACACGCGCGCCACCCAATTTCTCAAGAACGGGTTTTCATCTAAACGTTTTTTGAATTGGAGAGTTTTATGGGTTAAAGACCTTGGATTTTTCCATTCCACTATGGATAGAAAAGACACTATTCATCCATACATCTTACAGACTAAGTGAGTTAAGGGAATTTTGAACAGAAAAATACTTACAAATTGTGTTCTCTCTTTGTTTAGTACTTCATCGTTCAACATAAACTGCGCGTCAGACTTGGGGGGAAAAAAAGGCAGTGAAGCTTTCGATGTTTTTTAGTTTGTGTTCATGCGTGTGTATGTGGAAAGCTTTTGTACTTGAGAGTTTTTTTTTTATCTTCCAGGACTCACACACATCCACTTTTCTTTTTAGATTTTAGTTCCTGGGATCATTATTCCGACTTGTTTACATTCCAAAAACAGCTTTCTCGGGTTGATATAGAATTTATTCGACTTGAGGGAAAAAACAATAGTGAAGTTTACACGCTTCCTTTTAATTCAGGACAGTGTTTGTGAATGTTGGTATTCGCCTTAGAGAAAGAAAGAAGAGAGAGAGAGAGAGAGAGAGAGAGAGAGAGAGAGAGAGAGAGAGAGAGAGAGAGAGAGAGAGAGAGACGCAGGGGGGGGGGTAGGAGAGAAAAACGCGCGTGCGTTATTTTCTAGACCGCCCAATTTATGATTGATCGGGTCCTGTGGGGGTGAAGCCCTTCTATTTTTGTATTTAGATATCATATCCAGACAAATCGGAACAAAAAAAGAAACAGGTCCGGTTAGTTACTCGATAGAAACCGTCTCGTGATCAACGCCTCTCGGCACATTCCGTGTTGGGGGTGATCAATTAAAAAACTTGGGAAACAAAAAAATAGGAGCGATCCATGGATGTTACTTCTTTCGCCTTTTGCAGGGTAGTGATCACTGAAAAAAAAGTCTGAATTTTCAACAAAAAAAAAAACGAGCATGATACCAAACTAAGGGATCATTTTAGCACAAAATTACACTGCAAATTGAATTACTCATCACTAAAAACTTTGAGGGGATTTTGAAAAAAAAAAGAAGAGATTTTTGGGGGGACAAATAAGTGTTTAAATTTTCAGCCCTCTAGCCCTGCTAGTGTGGCGTGTGCCCGTGATACATATGTAGTCAGCCAACAAGCGAGCCGGGCGAACTTGGAAATCACTGACAGTTTTGGTTGACAGTGTCTGATATTCTTGAAATCGTGATTTTTAATCCAAGTCCTTTATGGGTCAATAACGTCTCTATATGTAATACATAATCCTCAAACAAATGAACAAAGTTGTCTATAATTTTGATTAGTCTTCATCTCCATCAGAACTTCCAGTGGTTTCTTATGTCACAACTTTGACACGTATTGCAATCCTATGACAACGATTAAACAAAAAATAAAGCCCATGGTCGAACCCTCCAGCCAGAGGGTGTGAGAACCCTCTAGCCGAAGGGCACTATTATATGCTATTAACCATTCGACTGCTGGGACTTGAAAGTTATACAGAAACTGATTTTACACGTTAAACTTGATTCCCTTCATTCAATATTTGACGCTTATATTGATATAAGCATTTAAGACCGAATAGTATTTAATACAACAATATTTTTTATACTAATCTATTTTTCTCGTTTGACCTCGTATTGTGACATTATTAGTGATTTTGACTAGTTACAGTTTAAAAGTTTAGCGTTTTAATACCCCATAACCATTTCAGACCACACTTCGTGGATATGGAATATTGGCCGATCACTAAATTTGTATCGATTTATCAGTTGAGCGTTTTCAATCATCATCATCATCATCATCATCATCATCATCATCATCATCATCATCATCATCATCATCATCATCATCGTCATCGTCATCAGTCTTTTAACGTCCGTCGTTGGACGTAGACCTTCCCCAGGATTCGCCACAATTCTCTATCATGGGCGTCGCGGAGCCAGTATTTCCTGGATCTGTCCAGTTCATCTCTCCATCTTGTATTCTATCAGCCTCGGTTTCTCATGTGATCTCTGGGGATCCATGTTGTGAGACGTGATGACCATCGGTTGTCTTTCATTCTTGCAACATGGCCTACCCATTGCCATTTGAGTTTTTTTAATAGTTTCTATGATGTCACGGACACCCGTTTTCTTCCATATATACTGTACTGTCTTATGATCTCTCCATGTAGGGTTGAGCATGATTCTCTCATGCGCACGTTGCATACTTCTCAGTTTGCAGGTCTGTCTCTTGGTTAGGTTCCATGTTTCAATCACTGTGGCCACCACTAAATTTGGTTCAGGTCATGTGAAATCCATTTTTTCAACTTTTAACTCTTCCTATTGCCTTGAGATGACGTGATATGGTCGCCATGGAAGTCCTAAAGTCAATGCCGTTTTGACAATATTTGATGCTTCAAGCATCTCGCCTTTTTTGCGCAGAGATCACTAAAAAGTCTGAATTTTCGAAAACAAGCGGGCGAAAACTAAATGATCAATCTAGCATAAACTTATATTGCAAATTGATCCCCTACTAAAAGCCTATTTCGAGGAGCAGTTTTCCCCCTCCCCCAAACATACAAACCGTCTTTTGTTGGCATCATGAATAGCAAATGTTCAAATTTTCAGCCCTCTAGCTCCATTGGTGTGGCCAGCACATATGATACATACATAGCCAGCCGAAACAACTTGAAAACACAAGTTGACCGAGAAAAGAAAGAAAACCTATTTTGAAAATTTGGGCGGGTGGTTCTCAACATAGGCTTAGAAAAGGTTCTCTATCTCTGCTACTTGATAATACGAACTTTATTTATTATATATTTTTTAAAATTCAATTATGGGGCCCCTGAAATCGCCCCATACCCCTGGTAATCTCCCAGTGCACTCATGTGATAAGACGGCCCTGCCTAAAGTCTCCAGAAATTGCTCGAACCGTTACTGAACGATTAATCTTCATAATTAAGAACAGGTTTGGCATAAGTTCATCCTCGTGCAGCACTCTATGCATTACGGACTCACTACACTAGTAGTGGTATGTGAAGCAGAGGCGTAGCCAGAATGGACCGAGAGAGATCAGTCACCCCAGGGTGCAGATATCATATCTGTTATTTGATAATTATGCCCTCGGGCGCTGAGAACCCTTTCTCATCACTACTCTGAAGCTAACTCGTTCACCATTACTCCAAGGTAGGTGTTCACATTTGATATGAACCAATTAACTGCTTCGGGGGACTTGCATCCTGCCAAGGGGTGGTCATGAAAATTGTAGGTATAAAGTCCTGGTCTCGACCAGACTTGGGGATCACTAAACTGACGCATGCAACAGAAACTGGGACTTCGTAACCGGTCGTCATACTCTATCGGAGATTGTCTCTCATTCATTGCAGAAGGCGATGAAAGATAAAAGCACCATAGCAAGATTGAACTGAGTTGCCATTAATCCATATGAAACAGAAATTTTATTGAATTAGCCATAGAACTGTAATGACGGAAATTTCCGTCACTCGTTGTTGATGGACTGACTAAACTCGTTTTAGTCTGGCCCAGAGCCAAACGTGGAGAAAGATGTGGTTGCCTTGAAAATCAGAATTCAGAATTCTGGTTTTAAAAAGGGTCTCGGAAACGGACTTTTGACGCCGGACGAAAATACGCAATTATACATTGTTTTCATTACATGAATCTCCCACTTTTTGAATGTTCGCCTTACGCTCCTTTTTCAACGTTACAAGAAAAGAAAAGGGCGAAAAGCGAAAATAACGTACAGCATTTTTTTATTTAGAAGAGAACCGTTACAGTGCACTCTCCCTTCCACTCCCTCCCGTATATTCCAGAATCTCCCATCACGCCAACCTCTGACAACTCAGCCTAACATGAAAAAAAGGGTGTCTACCGTGGAGTGATTGTTATCAAGCAGGCCCTGGAGATCAATCTTATTGGGGTTCGTTCTCACTAGGTGCTCATTACTTTTACCTTGTGTCAGCCTAAGCTTAGCTTAGTAAATATCTACTCTAAATGTACATCTAACTGTATTTGATGAAATGTTTGTGTGTGTGAGTGTGTGCGTATGCACTGATATTAATCGGCAACTGGCGATTGTATGAAGGTGATATTCATCATACATGAATTTGCACACAAGGTATTGCAGTGTCGAGTTTGAAGTAATCATTCGGTCGTATATAAAAAATTGGTTTATTGTGACGGGATAGACAAGTAGTGAAGAGATCACTCGCCTTAATTTGTTGAGGATGGTTTTTGTTCTTGTTACGGGAAAACGAAGTCAAATCCGACTTAGACTGGACGTTGACAATAGAAAAGATGTTGGTTCGGTGAGGGTCGTTTTTAGTGGAGCATGTGATATTAAAATTGAAGGTTTCCTCTGGTTACAATTGTGTACCAAACACAGTCATGACACTTATGCAGATATATTTAACCGTAATAAGTAGGTTTGTGTGCATTCCTATCGACATGAGTCTACGAACTTGGTTCCGGTTTGGAAAAGAAAAAGAAAGAAAATCTCATTACTCAATAGTTATTTTTTTTTACTACCTGGACCCTGCAGAAATTCCACGGGTGTTGACAACAAACATTTTCCATTATCTCATGCCTTTTCATCTTCTCTAATCCTATGCCACTGCCTTTATTTTTTCAAAATTGCTAAATTCAGTGGTTTAACATTAAATTTTTTTTTAACAAACCCGTCAGAATAAGGCTCTGAAATGGCCCACAAAGCTTTTTTCGAAAAATCAAATTTGATTTTTAGAAAGGGTTTAGTTGAGTACTGATGCAAATGTTCATGTCTGTTGACAAAACAATACGGCCAACAGCACTGGAATAATCCCGTCAAAATAAGGCCCCGAAAGGTAAAAAGAGCCTATTCTTTTCCCCCCCCCCAAAAACAAAAAAACAAAAAAAAATTTTCAGATGGGGTGTAGTGGAGTACTGATGCCACTTTCAAGTCTGTATACAAAACAGTATGACCAGGAGCGCTGAAACAAATAAACAAAGATAAACCAACTGACATACAAACGCAAATACAAAAATAAATAAATAAATAAATGAATGAAAGGATATAACCTTCGCAATCTTTAATGGCTGCATTGTTACATTTTCCTTACTGTCAGAAATATTCTACTTGGTAAGAAAATGAGAGAAGCCAAACAGAAGAATTATAGAGTAGTGGTAAAGTCAGTGAGCATCAATAAAAAGGTTAAAAGTAGATGAAATCTGGTGAAAAACAATCGACTTCCGTTTTTTTCGTACTTCAAGAAATGTTGACGTTATCACTTTTCGAACAATATTTATTTCCGGGGATTAAAACTTTTCTATTTCGATAATATTCTATCCTAACTGACTTCAGACAAATATGTTGTTGAAAATCCTTAATATTTTGGCTAAAACATGTAGCGTTTCATTTTACTGTAACTAGAATCTCACTATCGCATTTCCCGGCTGATAAGACGAAAAATGCCCTCAAATGTCGTAGTACTCGAAGATAAAAGTTGTAGGGAGGAGTTTCCCATTCCCAATCACAAGATACGAACACCCAAGGACGCCTGGCATATGATATAATCCAAGCTAATAATAAACTGAAACTTGCCATTTGTAGCGTCTCATCAGCCAGGAAATACGGATTATAAGATGACATATATTAGCTGGTTTATCTGTGGGCTGGTTTTTTTGTCATGCTAAATAAAACAGGAAGAGTTGTGGGGGATACAGCAGAACTTGTCTTTGTGTGTTCGCGTACGCTAAAGCAACCAGTTGTGCGTCTGTTTGTTCGAATCTGCATCACTACTAATGCTGCTATTGTCTTCATAGTAGAACAGAAAGCAAATATAGGCATCTCTAATTTTAACATGAATAAAACTGATGTTTCCTCATTTTGAGAAAAAAAAATCTCTTTTTTACTCATTTTTCTTGTCCCATCATCTTAAAATCATTAAAAAGAAAAACAAAACAAAACAACAAAAAAAAAAAACCCCAGGAAATATGAAGAGTTGTAGAAAATCAATCAAAAAAAATTTTCGTCCAAGGTATACGTTATTCTATAGTTTTGCAATGAATCCAAATATACTAAAATATATATCTCATTATAATTCTCTAAATGTCCGTCCATCTGCTCACCTGTCCGTATGAGATGGCCTACCGTAAAAACGACTCGACATAACCTCATGAAATTTTCAAAATCTATTTTTTTTCCGAAGGAGTTCGATTTCCGAATACATGCATTTCTTGTTGATCACTTTTTTAAGGTTTGGTTGTCTTTCTTGTTGTCTGCAGTCTATCAGTTGAGATTCTCAGAGCGAGTGGAGACGGTATGATTATTAGAGAGGGACTAAAAGTAAAAGTGAGATATCTCGCTAACAGTGGACAGGGACTGAGAGAAAAAGAAGCGATATTTTTTCAAAATGTTTTTTTACGATGATAAAACTTTTTACATTACACAGCTTTGGCATGGCATACACACGAGCATACACAAATGGTTATTTTTTGCTTCTACGGTTAAAAAAATGGTTAGCTATAAAAAGTCTACTTCTGTTTGACTTTAGCAATATGGCTACCTCCGTTTAATTTGACATCTGTTACCTTTTCAATCATTTCACGGCCCAACAACACTGTTGTTTTAATCAACATTCGAAGCACATCTACATATTTTCTCTATTCCTTTCTTCCTCACATTTTCAGAGATCGTAAAATGAAAAATAAGTCACTAATTTCACCTTTTAAAAAACAAACCCAATCAAACACTGCGTGGCTCCCATCTATCTATAGGTCTATCTATCATATTAAATCATATTTTCGGCAGTGGATGACTCCAACCATTTGGGCGGGTATTTAGCCTAGTTAGTATAATTCATCATTTTTTACGGGTACTACGTTAGTGAAGAATATTTTTGTTGAAATCTCGCACCTTTCATTTTGAGAGTAACAGAAATGATAAAATCAGGACCAATGCATACCAAGACCCAAGATTTGCACAAGGATTTTATGCACCCTAGGTGAGACTTGGAATGTTGTCCCCGGTTGCTTGATTTTCTTTCAATTTTTCCCCCTTGAAAAGTCAGTACTGCGTCCTCGTGTGGTCTGCGCCCTAGGCGGCTGCCTAGTCGGCCTAACGGTAGAGCTAACCCTGGATAAAAGGGCGAACATTTTTCGCCTATAGCGCTTCTGACTGTTTCCAGAAATTGTATATGTCATGAAGTCTGGCGTTATCTTACCCTGATTTAGTACCCCTCCAAATTTTGGGGCCGACCTATTTATCAAGACACTCGGATACTCACACACGCATAATAACACACACACGCACATATACATGCACAGATATGTTCACAAAAGAGCATGCACGTACACAATTTTAAACGCCTACACATTACATTGCTTGAAATTCACATGAATGCATTGCTTCTACACAAACTCACTGAAATATGTGTGGAGAGAGAGAGAGAGAGAGAGAGAGAGAGAGAGAGAGAGAGAGAGAGGGAGAGAGACAGGGGGGGTCACTGGGAGACTCGTGTCCCAGATTCTGAAAATGTTCCCATGCCTCTGACCCATTTAACCAACCTTTTTTTTTTGCGTTGGGGTTTTATTTTTCAGCTTCCGGTGTTATTTTCCATTCAAAATTCTTGTCATAAAAGACTATACAGGGCTTTCCTCGATTGCATCCATCGTTTGAGTAAAAGAGAAAGTACTGTTTACATTATGATAGGATAAAGAATAAGGCTTTGAAACCCCTCCCTGTAACAACAACAGCAACCATCCTTACTCGATTCCGGGAATAGACTCTCCACTGGTTTTTTCTGTTCCATTACGTTAAACCAAGCCGATTTGCAGAATTAATATCTACCTATTTAACATTGGATTACTATTAATTATTGGGTTCTGTTTAAAGTAACAAGGAAGAGTTAATTACGTCTTATAAAATAGTAAACGTGCGAACTTAAATACACATCCATAAATTTTAGGAGCGGTTAAGTGGAAAATTGTATTCTTATCGCCATTTCCCGCCAAGAGGATACAGAGAGAGAGAGAGAGAGAGAGAGAGGGAGAGAGAGACCAAAGAGTAGTAGCTGTTCATAGCACACGCTTTGCCTTTGCACCGGTGCCATCATACCGTTCGTTAAATACGGCAATCTACCGAAATCACTTTTTTCTCGCCTGGACTTTGGTTGACTACAATTTTGACCATTTTACTTTTGAAGCGTCCCGTTAATGGCTAAGTACCACTATGGCCCTGTGTGAAAGTTTTGAAGAACCCACAAAACCTCAAATCCAAAGTCTGTGCAGGACAAAGCAAGTAATTGCATATAACTTCAGAGTTAACAAGTCCAAGTCGATTTGAATTTATCAAATTAACAAATATACAATTCAAAAGATGAAAAATATGGGGCAGCCACGGTGGTTGTACCTCTCTGATGGTGTCACCCGAGGCGGGTCACCATCCCGTTGATACGCCACTGGTAAGAGTTGGGTTGCACCCCGCAGCAGTCAGGCTTGTTTCTCTTTCATTCGAATATCTCTTCAAGATGCTCAGTGATGAAAATCGACATCATCATCATCAGTCTTTTATCGTCTGTCGTTGGACAGAGACCTTTCCCGGGATCCGTCACAATTCTCTATCGTGGGCGTCGCGGAGCCAGTATTTTGTCTCTGGGGATCCATGTTGTGAGTTGTGATGTCCGTTGGTTGGCTGCCATTCTTGCAACATGGCCTGCCCATTGCCATTTGAGTTTTTTCAATAGATTCTATGATGTCTCGGACTTCCGTCTTCTTCTTGGTATACTGTGCTGTCTTGTGATCCCTCCATGTAAGGTTGAGCATGATTCTCTCGTGCGCGCCTTGCATACTTCTCAGTTTGTGGGTCTGATATCAAATCAAGACCTGTTACCAGGAGTGGAAAGAGAGGAGTTCCCTACCATATGGTCGATCAAGATAATTAAGTTGCTATCCCTGGATAGGCACGTGCGACCGCTGGGAATAATACTTATATAGGAGGTAAACGAGAGGCTTTGTTTATATCAAGTAGGTAAGGAGACCATTTATGATTCAAGTACCAATTTACACATGCCGTCAAAAAACCCCAAAAACAAGACGGATGTATTTTTTAATAACTTTGCAAACGAACGGTAGTACTTGAAAATACTTATTTAAAACATTATGTTGCTCTACATCTTTTATGTTGTTATAATCCAGGCCGAGTGGGTCCCGATTTTTTGAGCATTAACAAAGATTTAATAAATAGAAATCAAAATAAATAAACTGATAAATAAGAGAGATTACTCTATAATCAGCATTTAATAGTTATCTCCCTCCACAAATGACAAATGTTACCGACAGAAAATAAAGAAGAAGAAGAAGAAGAAGAAGAAGAAGAAGAAGAAGAAGAAGAAGAAGAAAAAGAAGAAGAAGAAGGAGGAGGAGGAGGAGAAGAAGAAGAAGAAGAAGAAGAAGAAGAAGAAGAAGAAGAAGAAGAAGAAGATTAGAAAGACAGATCTCAGAACTCTGGAGAGATTAAGTACTACTGAGAAATGCACCACACACAAACAGACCGCGAGTAAGACTTTGGAACAAATACAAGATAACACAAAAAGGTATCCTCGCTGCAGGGGAAGAGATACATCAGAGAAGATTAGCCAAGGAGGCAAGGCTGAAGAGATACAAGCAAAGAAATGCCCAATACATACAAAACTACACATTCCAAAACAACAAGAGAGAGTTTTACCAAGATCTGTACGGAGAAAGAAGACACAACGTAAAGCCAAATGCCACAGAGACTAATAACTACTGGAACAGCATATGGGGGCACCCGAAAAGACACAACGTACCCCTGCAATGGTTAGGAAACATGAAAAGAGAACCGAAAGATGTATACAATGGAGAACCAATATTATTGAATGAAACCACATTGAAACACGCTCTCAGGAAAATAGCCAACTGGAAAGCGGCAGGACCTGACGGGATCCACGGATATTGGTTTAAGAAATTCACCATACTGTACGGCAGACTCACTCACCTACTCCAAAGTTACATAAATGAAGGCGGGGTACCAGAATGGATGACCAGAGGCAAAACCATCCTCATCCAAACAGACCCTGAAAAGGGGGACACGGCAAGCAATAATAGACCAAGCATGTGCTTACCACTCATGTAGAAAATCCTGACCGGACGAATAGCAGAGAGAATGTATTTATCAATCGAAAGAAGGGGACTATTACCAGAAGAACAGAAAGGTTGCAGGAAAGGAACCAAGGGTGCAAATGACTTACTCTACATCGACCAGGTGATCTTAAAAGAAGTAAGATAAAGGAAAAAGATTATTGCAATGGGATGGATAAACTACAAAAAGCGAACGACATGATTGCACATAGCTGGATACTCGAATGCCTCAAGGTCAGCGAACCAGTTGTGAAGCTCATCGAAAACTCCATGAAAAACTGGAAAGTAGACTTAACAGCCACAGGAGAGAATTTAGCAGAGGTAAGTACAAAAAAAGGGAATCTTCCAGGGAGACTCGCCGTCTCTATCATTATTTGTTCTAACAATGATACCACTCAATAGAATCCTGAAGAACAGCAAAGGATGCCATTTCTCCAAAACAAAAGGAAAAGTCAACCACCTAATGTACATGGACGATATATAATTGTTTGCAAAAAACAGGGGAGAGCTCGAGACACTGTTCAACGAAGTAAAAGAATACAGTGATGACATTGGGATGGAATTTTGAATAGAAAAATGTGCAATTATGGTAATGCACAAAGGAAGGCTTACAATGGCAGAAGGAATCGAACTCCTGGACAACAAGAATATTAGAGCACTGACTGCACAAGACCGATACAAATACCTCAGAGTTCTTGAATGTGACACGATAAAACGGGAAGAAATGAGGGAGAAAATAAAGAGAGAATACCTTAGAAGGATAAGGAAAAAATTTGGGACCGAATTAAACAGCAGGAACCTGATCAAATGAATGAACACATGGGCTGTACCGGTAGTGAGATACTCAGGGCCATTCCTGGGATGGACAAAGGGAGAACCCCAATCAATGGACTGGCGAACAAGGAAACTTATGACAATGCATAAAGCCTTAGACCCCAGAGATGACATGGATAGACTATACGTTAAGAGAAAAGAAGGTGGCAGGGGTCTCATCAGCATAGAGGACTGTGTCCAGAGAGCTAAAGCTGATCTAGAAAAGCACGTGCAAGCAAATAGCGAAGACATCATTAAGAGTGCACGAAACAGCGCAACAAACAATAAAGTAGAAAACAATGGAAACAAGGAAAGAAAAATGGGAAAAGAAAAAATTGTACGGAGATTTTAAAAGACGGGTTCAAGATATGGCAGACGAGAGATCATGGACATAGCTATGCAAAGGAAACCTAAAGAGAGAAACGGAATCGCTCATCGTGGCAGTTGAAAAAAAATGCATCAGGACAAACTATACCAAAACAAAAATCGACAGAAAACAGACAAACAGCAAGTGCCGCCTGTACAGCGAAAGAGATTAGACTATAAACCACATAACTAGTGAATGTGGTCAACTCGCCTAGAAGGAGTATAAGCACAGACACGATAGAGTAGCAACGGTGATACACTGGGAACTGATTAAATGAATGGGATTCAACCATACAGAAAATTGGACCCTGCACAAACCAGAGGCAGCCCTGGAGAATGAAAACCACAAATTACTCTGGGACTTTGACATCCAAACCGACCACCTCATCCAGGCAAGAAGACCGGACATGGTAATCGGAGACAAGAGGAAAACCTGCCAAATAATAGATGTTGCTGTGCTTGTAGACTATAGAGTAAAGAGGAATGAGAGTGAAAGACTGGAAAAATACCAAGATCTAGCAGGAGAACTGAAGAAGATGTGGAACATAAAAGTCAGGATAGTGCCAGTAATAGTAGGCACACTGGTAACTGTCCCAAAGACACTGAGGGCGAGACTGGAGGAGTTCAGGATAAAAGGAAGGATTGAGACTGTACAGACCAGAGAACTGCTAAGAACTGCACGGAAACTGAGGAAAGTGCGAGAAATATTAGGACTGCCACACTAAATGTTAGCAGTGGCCTAACAGAGGAAGGAAAATGAAAGCGGAGATGTGAACCACAGCACTGGCATAACAGGCGAGGGAGAGAAGAGATATTGGCTGAAGACCTGAGGAGACTTATTGTCACTCAGCCTTCAGCAATGACCACCGGGCAACTGGTGTGAAACTGTAAACCACAGTATGGAGAATGAGGAGAGGAGGGCCGGAGACTTGAGGAGACTTGCTGTCACTCAACCTCCAGCGGTAGCCACCAGGCAACTAGAGTGAGATTGCAAATAATAATAATAATAATGATAATATCAACGAAGTAAGGGAATATAGTGAGGACATAGGAATGGAGTTTGGGATAGAAAAATGCGCATGGTGATGCATAAAGGAAGGCTTTCAATGACTGAGGGAATTGAACTTCCGGACAACAACAAGATTAGGGCATTAACTGCACAAGACCGATACAAGTACCTAGGTGTCCTTGAATGTGACACGATAAAACGGGAAGAGATGAAGGAGAAAATTAAGAGAGAATACCTCAGAAGGATAAGGAAAATATTAGAAACCAAATTAAATAGCAGAAATCTAATTAAAGGAATGAACACCTGGGCTGTGTCAGTAGTTAGGTATACAGGACCATTCCTAGGATGGACAAAGGAAGAGCTCCAATCAATGGATAGGCGAACAAGGAAACTTATGACGATGCATAAAGCATTACATCCTAGGGATGATACAGATAGGCTATACGTTAAGAGAAAAGAAGGTGGTAGGGGGCTCATCAGCATAGAAGATTGTGTCCAGAGAGCTAAAGTAGTCCTAGATAGATATGTGCAAACAAATAGTGAAGAAATCATAAAGAGCGCGAGGGATAGTGCGACAAACAATAAAGTAGAAAACAATGGAACAGTACAGCAAACTAGAAAAGAAAAGTGGGAAGGGAAAAAATTGTACGGCGAGTTTAAAAGACAGATAAAAGATATAGCAGACGAGAAATCATGGACGTGGTTACGAAAGGGAAACCTTAAGAGAGAAACAGAATCGCTCATCATGGCAGCCCAAAACAAAAGCATAAGGACAAACTACATAAAAGCAAAAATCGATAGAACACAGACAAACAGCAAATGCCGCATGTGCGGTGAAAGAGATGAGACAGTAAACCACATAACTAGTGAATGTAGCCAACTCGCCCAGAAGGAGTATAAGCATAGACACGATAGAGTAGCAACGATGATACACTGGGAACTAAGTAAACAAATGGGATTCAACCATGGGGAAAAGTGGTATCAGCACAAGCCAGAGGCAGTTTTGGAGAATGACAACCACAAACTACTGTGGGACTTCGACATCCAAACTGACCACCTCATCCAGGCAAGAAGGCCGGACTTAGTAATAGTAGACAAAAAAAGGAGGGCCTGCCAAATAGTAGACGTTGCTGTACCTGCAGACCATAGAGTAAAGAAGAAGGAGGGTGAGAAAAGGGAAAAATACCAGGACCTAGCAAGGGAGTTAAAGAAAATGTGGAACATGAAAACCAGGGTAGTACCGGTCATAGTGGGAGCACTAGGAACTGTCCCCAAAACGCTGAGGGAGAGACTGGAGGAGATCGGGATTAGGGGGAGGATAGAGACCGTACAGACCACAGCACTGCTGGGCACTGGACGGATACTGAGGAAGGTGCTAGAGATATAAGGACTGCAACGAATCGTAGCTCTGTCATGATATGCGAAAGAGAGAGGAGACGTTAGCTGAAGACCTGAGGAGACTTATTGTCACTCAGCCTTCAGCGATAACCACTGGGCAACCGGTGTGAAACTGTAAATCGCAAAATTACTGCGATCTATGAGTAGGAGGAGAGGAGGGCTGGAGACTTGAGGAGACTTGCTGTCACTCAAACTCCAGCGGTTACCACCAGGCAACTGGAGTGAGATTCCTAATAATAATAATAATAATAATAATAATAATAATGATAATAATAATAATCTCTCTCTCCCCTCTCCCTCTTCTCTCTCTATCTATCTCTCTCTCTCTCTCTCTCTCTCTCTCTCTCTCTCTCTCTATATATATATATATATATATATATATATATATATATATATATATATAACAAATCATGGAAACCTGAATTTGTTGGTTATCAAAATATACTTTTATGCGGAAAAACACGTCTTTTATCGAATTTAGTCGAGAAAGGTTGAGGAAGATTAGATAGCGGAAATGAGAAGATATTTTGAACTGAAATTACACTTGAAAACCTGAAAGAGAACCAAGGAATCGTTATCAATGTGAAATCCTTTTCAGAATCTCGCGATTATTGTTATCATATTGATTTAAATGCGATGGAAATCTCTTCTGGTAAATAAGATATCCGAACAAGGTGTAGCCTGGAATAATTGTAATTAAAAAAAAAAGTGTTAGTAAAATCAAATCTCTCATTTGGAATATTAGCCGAGAAAGAGTAAGGAAACGCTAGATTACAGGAATGGGGAGATATTCTGAACTAGAATTAAATATCTCCTCATCTCTCCTGACACACTCTTGAATGGAGGCGATTATCGTATGAGCACCGAGTTCAAGACACTGGAAGTCAGCGAGTCCAGAAATTTCAGACCAGCCAAAACGTACGAGACACGCCTTCTCCAATTGACTGACCAGTCCGTGAGTTCAACAATCATCATCATCATCATCATCATCATCATCATCAGTCTTTTAGCGTCCGTCGTTGGACATAGACCTTCCCCAGGATTTGCCACACTTCCCTATCATGGGTGTCACGGAGCCAGTACTTTCTGAACTTGTCTAGCTCGTCTCTCCATCTAACATTTTGCCAGCCTTGGTTGCGCATGTGGTCTCGGGGAATCCATGTTGTGAGTCATGATGTCCATCGATTGTCTGCCATTCTTGCAACATGGCCGGCCCACCGCCATTTGAGATTTTTTATGGATTCTATGATGTCTCTAACTCTTGTCTTTTCCCGGATGTGCTGTGCTGTTTTGTGGTATCTCCATGTGAGGCCTAGCATTATTCTTTCATGTCCACGTTGCATGGTTCTCAGCTTACGGGTCTGTCTCTTGGTTAGGTTCCATGTTTCAGCTCCATAAGTGACTATTGGGAGGATGCATTGGTTATACACCCTTCTCTTTAGGATTAATGGGATCTTCTTATTTTTTGAAGGTTGAGCTAGCTCTGCCAAAGGCTTGCCATCCTAGTGTGATTCTTCGCTTGATTTCTTCTTCTTTTGAGGGTCTCATGGAGATTCGTTGTCCTAGGTAGATGTAGTGGTCTACTTTCTCGAGTTCTGTGTCCTCGTTTTCGATCTTAGTGTTTTTATCTCCAATGTAGTTGTTGCACATGAACAGTACTTGTCTTCAACTTCGAATTACCGTTAAGAAACATTCGGAAGAATGAACTTGTTGCTACACGTTCCATACGAGTAGGCCAGCCAAATAGATATCACATTACCTCAATTTAAAGGGAAGGGTTTTCTATGATTGTGGCCCTTGAAGTATCAAACTTTATATTCGTAGATTTGAACCAACACGTTGTTGTTTATCCATCTACCTTTTATTCTTTTTACGTGTAACACTTTTTAGACCCAGCATCAACTGGTTTTTCGCCTAGGTCTGAAAGTGACTTTTCGATCTTGAACACAAAGTGTGTGTGTGTGTGTGTGTGTGTAGCGGGGGGGGGGTATCTATAGGCGTGAAGATTCGACCTGGTCGGACAGCTGTTACGACGAGAACGTACCCACCTTGTCCCTAACCCTTCATCCGACTAACGTTCGGTGACAAACCGACAAGTTTACGATGCAATTTTATGCTAAATTCATCACTAGTTTGAGTCGTGCTCTATTTATGAAAATTTGAATTCTTTTAGTGTTCACTCCAACTCAGCATGCGCCCAAAAGACGTCGGTCACGTACAGGTTTCTATTGAGTGACTAACCAGACCTGCCCTCTTTAACTTTGGCGATAAAATAAAGCTTCCCCCCTAGATTGCGTTGGGAGGATTTTCAATTGCCAAAACTTGAGTTAGATGAGGTTTCAATTGGGGGTGCGCTTAGGGGGTTTAGTTGAAGTGGTCTTAAGCACTCATAGAGCGCATACCTCTACCACCGTTATACACTAACAAAAGCTCCATACGAACCGATTCATACATTCAACTTTTCCACAAGATGTTATTTGAATTTATCGGGAACTTTAAGAGATATTGTGATGGGAAAAAGATGAGTGAATACATGAATATTAGGGTGTTCGCCGTTTTTAAAGGTTTTAAACCATTGCTAGAATTAACAAGCTTCCCCTGCATCAGGATACACTTTACAAATGTTTCTCGTTTCTTGCATAGCAGTATCACCTTTCCGAAATTCATGCTGCACGCAGAGGCGAATATGTTGTCTCCAAATGGCAGTGGGCTGGCCATGTTGCAACAATGGCGGAAAACCGATGGACATCACGACTCACGACATGGATCCCCAAAGATCACATGCGCAACCGAGGCCAGCAGAATATTAGATGGAGAGACGAGCTAGACAAGTTCAGGAAGTACTGGCTCCGCGATGCCCACAACAGAGAAGCGTGGTGAATTCTGGGGAAGGTCTATGTTCAACAACGGATGTTAAAAGACTAATGATGATGATGATGATGATGATGATGATAGACAATAAACGACACAGTGTCAGATAGAAAAGACGATCAACTAAATCCGGACGTTGTTTCGTACTATAATTCATAGCAGTGAAATACGTAGTTACTTTCCGAACAGTCTAATAATCAGGATTTCGAACTCTGTTTAGAGAAATGAGAAAACTGCTCTTAACATTGATGTAAGGAATACGTTGTGCCTGTAAAACCACTTCCGTGTCAAATACTATTTTTGCAGTGAATTCTTTTCAACTTAATCACTCATAGAAGAATGATAGTTCAAATCTGACTATTTATTTCAGTACAATAATCATGTTAGGGAAGATCTACTGTTAGAAACTTTTTGGAGCTTAATATATTAGGAAAAAAAATGATTACGTATTTTCATGTTCGAAAAGTGATTACGTATTTTCAAGTCACAGTCGTCGTTTTTAAATCTTGTTAACCAGGTCGCTCCCTGAAGTTGCTATTCTAGATCAGCATCGAAACACGGGAAGGCAGACCACTACATCTACCTAGGACAACAAATCTTCATGAAACCCACGAAAGAAGAGGAAATCAAGCGAAGAATCACTTTGGGGTGGCAAGCCTTCGGCTGAGCAAGCCCAACTTTAAAAAAACCAGACGATCCCAATTATCCTAAAAAGAAAAGTATACAACCAATGCATTCTCCTGATAGTCACTTATGGAGCTGAAACATGGAACCTAACTGAGAGACAGATCCGCAAACTGAGAAGCATGAAACGTTCACATGAGAGAATCATGCTCAACCTTACATGGAGATCTCATAAGACAGTACTGTATATCAGGAAGAAAACAGGAGTCTGAGACATCATAGAAGCTATTAAAAAACTTAAATGGCAATGGGCAGGCCATGTTGCAAGAATGGCAGATAACTGATGGACATCATGACACACAACATGGATCCCCAGAGATCACATGCGAAACCGAGATATAGGAACACCCAGATATACACAGACATGCTAAAAACAAAACAAAACAAACAAACAAAAAAAAAAACATAGACGGGCAAAGAGAAAAAGATATGGCTATTTAGTTGAGTGAGCCATTTTGGTGGCTACGCGGATTTGATACCCCCTAAAGTTTCATTTAATTATCAATTTATTTCATTTCTGTCGTCTATTGAATTTCACTATCCGCAGATTTTGTTTGATATAAAACAAAATCCGGTTTCTGACCTTCCTTGAAAGAGGAAAATATTTAAACAATGTTCACAATTCATAAGAAGGCGCAGTCATGATGTTTGCCTCGCCATGGAACAATGGTTAGCCAGCTTGTCTCACAAATACAGTCATGAGTTCGATTCTCCCCGAGTGTTCCACATTAGATCTCGGCTTGTACCAGAATAAGCTAAGCTTAGTAAATGCGGTGACACGATTACTGGACCACCTCTGACTAGATTCTCGCCGTGGACTTGCTCCTGAGTCTCCGATTACGCTGTTAAATCATTGCCGTAGAATAACGGTCCGATTCAAAGTCGTGATAAAAATCAACTGAAAATTAGGATGAAGGTAAAAACTCATCAAAATTAATCATAATCTTGCAATACTTCATCCAAGAGTAAAATTTGAAAAGAAATTAACAATATTGTTGTATTAAAAAAAATCCTCTCTATTTTCCAATTACACTGTTGAATGGTTGCCATAGGATTATGGTCCGATTCAAAGTCGTGATAAAAATCAACTGAAAATTAGAATGAAGGTAAAGTCCAGTCAAAATTATTGATAGTGACGGAATTTCTTATCCAAATTTTCTTATTTGGATGCTCTAGATTATCGGGCGACACTATCTGAAGGTTGACACCGTGATGACTGCCAAATCATTTTTCAAATTTTAATTAATATGTCTGTTAATTTAATAAATTGAAATTGACTTGGACTTGTTAACTCTGAAGTTAGGTGTAATAATTTGCTTTGTTCTCCATGAACCCTGAATCTAAGGTTTTGAGGGTTCTTCAAAACTTTTATGCGGGGTCATATTGGCACTATGCCCTTCTTCAGTAAAATGATCAGAATTGTAGCTAACCAAGCCCTGGTGAGGAAAAAAAAGAGACACGTCTGAAGGTGGAAGGTGTTTTCGGTAAATGAGAAGTGAGTTCGGTAATTTGCTGCATTTGCTGCATTTAACGAACTTAGTTCAGTAAATTCAGCAGAAGTTCGGTTGCACTTTGCTCTATTTCCTTTCTTCATTTACATCATTTGGTAAATAATAATAATAATAATAATAATAATAATAATAATAATAATAATAATGATAATAATAATAATGATAATAATATTATCAATAATAATAATTATAATGATAATGATAATATTAACAATAATGATAATAATGATGATAATAATGATGATAATAATAATGATAATAATTAAAATGATAATGATAATGATAATATGATGATGATGAGAATGATAATAATGTTAATAATTATAATAATGATGATGATAATGTTGATAACAATAATGACAATAATAATATTTGTAATGATAATGAAGAGAATAATAATGATTATGATTTTAATGATAATAATGATAACAACACAGATAATATTGATACTGATAATAGCGATAATAATAATGATAATAATGATAATAATGATAATAATAATACTAATGATAATAATGATAATTATAATGATTAAAAGAATGACGATGATAATAGAAATAACAATGATATTGACGTGGGGCAGCCTTTATGAATTTCATTTCGATTGACAAAAAACAAAAGCTTTATCGTGGTCGTATTTTGATGGTTGAATATTTTTATTGAATTTTACAAAACTATTACAACCATGATCTATATACGAAACACAAAGACCAAATAACAAAAGAAACGATTGTCTATCCTTTTACAAAATCTAATAAGAATTGACGAATTAAAATGAGTCAAAAAAGAGTTTTGAAAAGTAAATATAATTATAAGTAAAATAATTTGGTGAAATAGAATTACTTCTTTGCACATGGGTTGGATGAAATTAAAAATAGGACGATTACGTTTTCACTAACGACGATGAATAAGGTTCATAACAACTTTTGTTCTTGTCAATTGGAAAGTCATTTAAATTAATTTAAAAACCATGGAGAAAACAATTGAAATACAACATTAATAAAGTTTGAAATCGAAAACGGGAAGCTAATGTTATGTTTCGTTGACGCAAGAATGATATATACTACATTTTTATATTGATCTAAAGGCTACAGGGACCACGAAACTGGCATCATACCAGGTGCGTTATGGTTCACGTGTTTGTTGCAATTCATCAGACTTTATTGGACAGTAGACAGAAAAAAGTTTATTATGGTCCATATGTTCGTTAAAGCCGAAATTCGTTTTATCACTGTACGTTGTAGCGAGTGTCCACTGCATGTGTATCTCAAAAAATGGTACTTTAAACTATACAAAAATTGCATTGAATTCCAAACTGGTTCTTGTTTCCAGTTCACATGTTTATCTCTCTCTGGAAAGCTGCTAACGATTGCAATTCTTCATATTCTATTGCAACCGGGGGCGGGAATGGTGATTTTTGGGGAGCGATTAGAATGCATTCTCCTGAAACCGCTCCTAAAATGTGTGTACAGTTAGTCTCACCAATCCCATAAGTGTGTTCGAATTTTAATAGGTAATTCGCACTGTGTCAAACAAATCTAAGTTTAATAGTGTCTATCTAGACCACTGGTCGTCCACCTTTTTGTGCTCAATGCATTTAACGCTTCGACGTTTTAGCCTCTTCTATAGTAGAGGTGCACACTACTCGACCCTTGTCCAGTTCTCATTCTATGCTTTGAGTAACAAACATTTCATATGCATACGTACACATTCATACACATACTAACGTACAAACCAACATTTTAGTTTCTTTAATTCCTGCGTACACATATGACCATTCTCAACTTATAACGGATTGATATCTCCGGTCATTTAAAACAATTATACATTTGCCAGATAACACATTTTTCTTCCTAACCAGATTATTAAAACACACTGAATTTACCGTCAAGTGCAATGCCAACTAAATTCAGTCGGGTAAGAAAATGCTTCATTAGAAGATAACGCACTTTGGTGGAACACACAACTTAGATATTCCAAAACCCTTTATCTACAGCAACAAACACTCTTGGATATTTGTTCTAAAATAGCCTCATCTGAGACACAATATCTGGAGAAAGGTAACTCTCTTCTTAGAGATAATTAGTGTCAAGATTTTGATATAGACAATGCTAGAAGATAATGAATTTTGCATCTCACGCCCTGACATTTAGCCTTATCTATAAGAGGGAAGCACTCGACACGATCCTAATCCAGTTCTCATTCTGCGCTTAGTAGAATGTGGGCTGTTCAAACAACTTTGCGCAACAACCATTTCACTTACGTACGTACCCATTCATAACTAATTTACAAACCTACTGTTGCGCTCTCTATTCTTCTAGTCGGGAATTAAATACGAAACTCTTCTTTCAGCTAGATATCCAAAACATCACTTTCTCCTCCGACCCCTGGACGCACATGGTCCAAGGCTCATTGGCGCCAGGACCCCTAGCTGGCCATGCCTCTGGCCCCAGCCTTTGTGGTTGGCCACTCTTTTTCTCTCTTCCCTTCTCCCTAAGATCGTTATCATTTCGCCGACCCACTGGCTGATCCGATCTTAACCATTCTTCTTCCATGACCTATCTCTACTAAATTTGCCCATTTCACTTCACCAATATCGAGCCTTACACATACGCAGCTTTGCAGCTACGCCGCCTTGTCTTCACCACGTGCTATTGAACGGGTATCACCTCTCACTCTCGTGAACGAAATGGCAAGGATTTTTTACTATCTGATAGTCACGATAATCTTTCCTAAACATCTTCGGGAAACACGCATGGTTAAAACTCCATGTTCTCTATCTTTCATGGTCAGTCCATCGAGAGTCCATCAGCGTCAGAGGATAGCCTGCAAGTTAACTCACATATTTGGCTGTATGGCTCGTACACTGAACCCCAAGTTATCCTACTTACTTGGCAGCAAGGCTCACACACTGAACACACTTTCCACGTATTATCTTGGAGCGATCCTACCGTACGGAATCCAAGCAGTTCAGATCAACTCCGCTCTAACTCCGACGCTAGTACAATCAAGACAAGAAAGCTCCCACCTTTCGTCATCTCTTCTTCTCTTCTCTGATAACATCACTTCTCACGATCGATCGTATTTATCTTATCCTTACATGTACCTCATCTTCATTCTTCATTCTTGTATTAAACGTACGTCTTTTGTCTGGCCAAAAATATTTGTATGTGTTCATAAGACTTTGTTTCAATGCGCGTCCAACTTCATACAAGGTGCGCTTCTTCTTTGTACATCACCCATACTCCTTCCACACACACGTGTGTGTGTGTGTGTGTTTGTGTGTGTGTGTGCGTGTATGTGCGTATGTATATGTATATGTAAGCATTGTGTTTATGTCCTGTTTGAGTCCTGTTATAACCTCCGTGAAAAAGATTAACAGACATAAAAAAAAAAAAAATAGTTAAAATGTTGTAATAAAATGAGTCTGTTGTCACGTAACAATAAAGAGTACATCGCACTAAGGCTGGACGTTTGAAACTAGAATGGGGCAAAAAATGAGTGTGTACATGCCTGAAACAATTGTTTTACTTGAGACTTAAAAAGAAACTAAACCTTTCATACTTGAAATATCAAACATCTAATTACCTAATCAAATAGCTTTAGGCTCCCTCGTGCCGATACGTAGATAAATAATCTTGCCTTTTTGCAGTGGTTAAATGAATAAAACTTACCTCCTTTAGTTCAGCTGTCGTCTTTTCACAAAGTCAATATTCCATTAAGAAAAATGATTAAGAGAAGTCTTCCTGCATCGTCCCGAACGGAGGCGCTTATTCTACCCCATAAAGATGTTTAATGAGATGTTGCCAAAAACAGCTAAGAAAATTAGCGGATTAGTTGTCTCCATGAGACCCTCAAAAGAAGAGGAAATCAAGCGAAGAATCACACTAGGATGGCAAGCCTTTGGCAGAGCTAGCTCAACCTTCAAAAATAATAAGATCCCATTAATCCTAAAGAGAAGGGTGTATAACCAATGCATCCTCCCAATAGTCACTTATGGAGCTGAAACATGGAACCTAACCAAGAGACAGACCCGTAAATTGAGAACTATGCAACGTGCACATGAAAGAATAATGCTGGGCCTCTCATGGAGAGACAACAAGACAGCACAGTACATCCAAGAAAAGACAAGAGTTAGGGACATCATAGAATCCATTAAAAATCTCAAATAGCGGTGGGCCGGCCATGTTGCAAGAATGGCAGACAATCGATGGACATCGCGACTCATAACATGGATTCTCCGAGACCACATGTGCAACCGAGGCCGGCAAAATGTTAGATAGAGAGACGAGCTAGACAAGTTCAGGAAGTACTGGCTCCGTGACGCCAATGATAGGGAAGTGTGGCAAATCCTGGGGAAGGTCTATGTCCAACGACGGGCGCTAAAAGACTGATGATGATGATGATGATGATGATGATGGAGGAGTTGGGTTTACCAACTTGTGCTTGGGTTAAAAGTTACCATGCATGTGGAAGGAATGTAATAAGATATTAGATAGATATGAGAATTGATTTTCACCGTAACTAACGCACGTACAACAACTACATATCTAAAATTATCCTGAAAAATCGATCTTTCATCAAAAATTATCTTTAATAATGGATCTTTTATAGAAGTAAATTATCTTCAAACGATAGATCTTTTACCTAAAGTTATCTTTAAAAAACATATCTTTCAGTATATCTCTGAATTTTTGAGATGAGGTATTATTATTATTTCTATTAATATTCGGATGCTAGTTTACTATGCTAATAAAATGAAATAACATATCTTTCATCTAAAATTATCTTGATAAATAGATCTTTTATCAAAAATTATCGTAAAAAAAAGATCTTTACTCTAACGTCACTTAACTCCCCATGATGTTGTATTAAACTTATTCTTCAACTGAACACGCGTGTCTCTATTGTCATTATAATCGTATAACGAATCATCAATACTCTGTCCATCAACAAATAAAATAACGTATTTTAATCGATACCATTTCTCCTAGCAGTATCTATATACCTGGAAGTTGCCTTATGAAGCACAACTCTTCCATCCGACTAACCCAACAACGTGGTAATGCAACACGTTTTAAGGTCACCAATGTTAAGAAAACAAAGAGCTGTAAAATATAAATCGTGAAAAAGAAGAATACTTTAAGTAATAAAAAATTGATCTTCTCTTGTCCTTTTAATACTTTTTTGGTGGGGATGTGGGGATGGGTGGTGTTTCATAACAGGTGAAGAAGAGAAAATGTCCCTTGGCGCTGAACGTGTTTAATCATCGTTGTGTCAAAAAATCACCAGTCGGTATGGGCGTGTTAGTGAGAGTTCAATCCGAGGTCAACACGAAAAGTTGTGAGTGTGTGAGTAAATAAATGAGTAAATGAAAACCTTGATGAAAGGGATTCTGGCGTAGACATCTTCGTTTGCGTCCATTGAGAAAAGAACTGGCTGAAAGGTGTCTGATGGATATGGAATCAACTAATGTCAATAAATTTTGGCGCTCTTTCAAGGACAAAGTTGTTTCTAGAGAGAGATAAATGCAGCACAAACTGATTGGTTTGAATACGTCGGAATCTTGTTGCATTATTTTATGAGGAGCTGGAAAGACTTTTACTATTCGTTGCTCTTTACAGACACTGCGTTTTCGTTCATCCATGACTCAGAGCGCGTTCGTGATACAAAGCACCTTACGCCACAGTTTATGTCTAAAATGGTGATTTTTTTTTAGAATCTTCTCCTTATTTTTTTTTTTCAGTAGGGTTCAATTTACAATGTGAGTTCTTGTTAGATTAATCACTATTTTGTGCCCGCCTATTTTTGGAAAATTCAGTCTTTTTAGTGATCGCTGCCCAAACAGAAAGTAACTTATTCATTGATCACCCCTTTATCAATTTTTCTAAATTCATCTTGCCCAACACGACATATTGCAGAAAGATGTTGCTTAAGACTTCTATTCAGTGTGTAACCAGACTTGCTTAATTAATTATTTCTTCTCTGTTCAATGGGTTTACATAAATACAACAAAATACAACTATTGGCATCAAGGATATCCATTTACAAGTTGTAAAAAATATCAATCATTCAAAACTAATATACAAACTGCATGTGGCTTAACAGTTGATGTTTTCATTTCATACTAATGTGCTTGGGAAAAGCATGAATTCACACCTCTCTCTCCAGTTATGGGTATAAAAGCTCTGGGCGTTGGATTAGCAACCTGGCCCAATAAAAACCCACAATCATCGAGCACGAAGAAAACATTGCCTCATGTATTTAATAGGGGAGGCTGGAGCTAGTTGGACCCTGGGGCAAGTCGGACTATGTGCTTTTATTTTAAGCCAAAGGGATTTCCCTTCATTTTGGTCACGCAGCAAAGTCACATTATTGCCTGCCTTCTGGTGCACAAGCGTTCGAGACTGGCGAGAGCTGAAAAAAGAAGAAAAAAAAAGACGATTTTCATGATTGAAAGTTAACTCTTGAAGATTTGTTCGGATCAGGTTTCAGAGCTCGTGAATGGTATGAGCATAACCACGAGTAAACCTTTATATCAAAGGTATCTGAGCAGCGACTCCATCCGTTTACAGTGGTAACTGTCACTCAACAATATATATATATATATATATATATATATATATATATATATATATATCGTGTTATCCACAGACAGCTGTTTCGTTGTATTACAACTCTTCAGTGTGGCTATAGACTATCCATTATCCCATCCACTACCACGAGGTTGGATCGAAACCTTAGCTTCATACCCAGAGGCTGGTATCCTCTCTCTACTCCCCAGGAACTGGACGGTCAGTAAGGTTGAATTTAAGCAATATATTCATTTACGCATATATATTTCCCGTCCACCAGAGTGCTCCATTTCATGTCGGAAGAGCATTGCATAAACTTACAATGAACGAGTTACCTCACTTAAAGAGCGCTAAACCCTAAATAGGGGAGCGTTAATTATTGTGTCATCCACAGACAGCTCTTCAGTGTGGCTAGAGACTATTCATTATCCCATCCAGTACCACGAGGTAGGATCGAAACCTTAGCTCCAGACCCAGAGGCTGGTATCCTCGTGTGTGCGTGTGTTTGAGCAAGTTGGTCTTTTTGCCAAAGGGAAAGTTGGTCCCCATTTTTCTAGTCCGATAATGTTCTTATAATTTATTTCATTTGCTGATAATTAAAAGCGATGTTCTAACAAATTGTAATATGAACTTATTTTCCTAGTTGTACTGTTGTTTTCTTTTCTGTTTCTGTTTGTTAGATTACATATCCTGGTCTCAAGGGAATTATACAGATCTGTTATTCTCAGATCTCATAGCATGAATACAGCTGCCTTATACATATTTCCCATACATCTCAGTGTTTCATATATCTTGTATAATACTTGTTTATGATGTTCTTAGAACTTTATGACTAACGACAAAATCCCAAAAATGAATTTTTAACAGTTTCGTTAGGATCAAAAACATCTTTGTTATTTACGTGACACGGATGTTATTCCGTCAGTGGTCTATCTTTCTGCAGTAAGCTGTGTTCTTACTTCTTATCTCTGGGTCTGTATTTTCTACTTGGGTTAAACAAATTTGGATAGTTCCATAAATAAGGCCAAAATCCAATTGTTATAAGTACATATAATTATAAATTGCGTTTTTATACAAAAACTCTCATTTGAAATGACCTCCTGTCATTACACAGTTAATGTATCAATTGGCACAGACACCGTAAATAGAATGATCAATTAAAGAAAATGGGGCTCAGGCAGCAATTTTCTCTAATTGTTTATTCTATTTACGTTATCTACGGCAAGTCATACATTGAACATGTAATGACAGGAGCTTATTTCAAATGAGAGTTTTTATATGATATGACGCAATTTATAATCATTCGGTTGGATTATATATCTATTTCTTAATATATATATATATATATATATATATATATATAAAGGGGAAATTATTTTTTTAATGTGTCCCTAGAAATCTTAATTATTGAAAAAGCTTCCTCAAGTATAGAGACAATGGCTGCCGAGACATTTTGTCTTTATGGATAAAAAGGAGACGGGTGCCCTTGTTATGAAGGAAAGAGGCAGCTACAATATTGCGAGAGGATAGAGATATAATATTCGTTAGCGTGCCTCTGTGAGAAATAGGTGGGCGTCCATACCTTAGTAGTACCCACCTTTTCTAGCTAAAGAAAATCATACATATACGGAGTTATCTGCCCTTTGGAAAAGATCTACTTTTAACCCTTACATCTCAGTAGAAATGGTAAATTTCTTGTCGCTTCCTCTTTGACGTCATGCAGAGCCACCAATCAGATAGCTGATTGTTATCTTTACGGTTTTCAAACTATGGCGGTAAATCTCTCTCCCTCTTTTTCTGTGTTCCGACGGCCTCGAGGTGAGCTCGTCTCTTCTCTTCTCTCTCTTTAGTTACGATAGTTAGTATAATTTTTATACACACTTTCTTTCTACACACGCATCATCACATATTCATCTCAAGAACACACCCTGTCTAAGTTGAGCACACTCATCGTAGTTAGGTCGGACTTCCTAAGATAACTTCAAAGTGGCTACTACTAGGATGACCAAACTGAGGGACATTCTATAGACCCTATCTCACATTTACTTAGTGACAATCCTTTCCTTTCATTCTTCTTATCTCTACATCCCATCCTGGTAAATTCCTCCACATATCCGTGTCGGCAGAAACTCCGGTCCTTGTTTATTTTAATTCACTCATGAATTAAACCTGGCATTGTTGTTTACTTCTTTGTTTGTTCTTATTTCCTCGTTTTGTTAACAATCCAACTAACTGCGTACTAACCATAATCAAATTCAGACGATAGAAACAAAATTAAAAATATATATATTGAAAATATTACTTTTTTTTAATTAAAAATATAAATTAGTTTATAGCTATGGATTAAATAGATAAAAATTATTACTTATTTTATTAAAAATATTACTTGTTTCATAGCTATAGATAAGATAAATAGATAAGAAATATTACTTTATGGAAATACGACGAATGTTCTCCATAATATAAGATTGGTTAGACTAGATCGTTATTGAAGCCGATTCCATTGTAGAGGTCATATGATGATTTGGTCATGTTTTAACATTCATTCATATTGGTAATCGGATTTATTTCGAACACGTATCATGTCCACATTACCTTTCAATATCTGGCTGCTATTTTCTTCAACATAAATAGCTTTCTAAAACAAAAGCAAAACTGCAATATAAAATTCGGTCATCAGATATGAAAGTCCAATCGATTGAATATACCAAACGTGGAAAATCTGTCCTCGTGAAGTTCTTGAAAATCATTTCTAACTTTCAAAAGGTTGAGATCGTCAGTTAATTCTTTGTAGCTGCTCAATATAGACAGAGAATTGAACTTCTTTTGTTATATATGTTGTGGTTCTGTGTCGCAACGAGATGGTTGTACTCGCTGAGGACAAAGGAGTTTGCCCCAACGTGCTTTGAGTTTACCGCCACAGGCTGACGTCACTATAAGTGGAGAAGAGGGAAGTGGCTATCTTGATTAGATGTAAATATCTGGTAGCCATCTTTGTTTCTATGTTAAGTGACAGAACCAACACGCAACACGTATGAAAATGGAAGCGGAGAAAAATCGAAATGAGGACAAATACAAATGTTAAGACACAAAATATGACGAACATTTAATGATCGAATAAATCAGACACATACAATAGATATAAAACTGAAAGGAAACATAAACGTCGAGATCAATAGCGTTCTTTTTGCAGAGAACCTACATGACCCCACTAATGCTAGATGAACTCAATGAAGAAAGAAAAAAAGTCGGCCTACACATGAAATTCAGTCAAACAGAAATCATGTGCGATAATCACATCAAAAATAAGGACGTAACTGTAACAACAAAAAAAAAAAAACAATAAAAAAAACTGTCAAAACCGGGGAAAATGGACCGCTACATTTAACTAAGACGACGAATCTCCATGAAATCCTTGAAAGAAGAGGAAATCAAGCAGAGAATCACTTTGTGACGGCAAGCCTTTGGCTGAGCAAGCCCAACTTTCAAAAACCAGACGATCCCAATAATCACAAAAAGAAGAGTATACAACCAATGCATTCTCCCGATAGTCTCTTATGGAGCTGTAACATGGAACCTAACCAAGAGACAGACCTACAAACTGAGAAGCATGAAATGTGCGCATGAGAGAATCATGCTCAAACTCACATGGAGAGATCACAAAACAGTACAGTATATAAGGAAGAAAATGGGAATCCGAGACATCATAGAATTTATCAAAAAACTTAAATGGCCATGTTGCAAGAATGGCAGACAACCGATGGACATCACGACTCACAACATAGATCCCCAGAGATCACATGCGAAACCGAGGCCGACAGAATACAAGATAGAGAGACAAATTCAGAAAATACTGGCTCTGCAATGCCTATGATAGAGAAATCTATGTCCAACGACGGACAATAAAAGACTGATGATGATGATGTAGTTTCAGCTAATAGCTTGGTAAAAGAAAATATAGGATTTAGCAATCGATCAAAAGGAAGGAGCTCTGCACAAGTAATCGTAGTAGCGGTGAGTTAATGAAGTAGAAGTAAGTGAAATGCTTTGAATCCATAAGGGTTTGTATTTTGAAGACCAAGGAATAATCATGGAGACATGGTTACCAGTGGTATGTCTAACTGCCAAGTTGGGGCGATGTATTGCATCTGAATTTATGATCACTGAGCAGCTAGGGGCCAATCTCAAACGCTGAAAAACACACAACAGAACTTCTATTCAAGTCGCATAAAACACATGCAGGGGGGGGGTTTAACCCATGTGCTCTTCCTGAAGAAAGGAGAATTAGAAGACAGAATATGATCGTTATTATTATGTAGTAAAAGCGTTGTCATTTCATCCCCCAAAGACGGAGGCGTGATTAGGCCGGCGAAAGAATACTGGTCATAGAGGGAAGGAGAAGAAAAGAGAGGAAGTAAACGAAAGAAAGTCCGGGTTTCAAATTCGCTACAAAACTGCCTTGATGCCTTAAAATATATCAAGACAGTAATATTGATATTGCTTCCATAGATCTCTTGTTGGTGATTCAGCTTATCACCGTATTGCTATGAATGGCATTAAAAAGGTTTTTTAACATTGGAAAATTTTTGAAATTCGGTTGGTCGAATCTTACTTTGATCGAATGAACCATTGTATCTATAACTTCAGACTAAATTCTTTCGTAGTGATCTTCAACACTCGCAGGATGGCAAGAAGAAGCACCTTCACAGCCACCAAGGAGTACTGTCGTCGAATAATTTGGTCTGTTTCACTTTCTTGGTATAGATGGCTCTTCCACCAGTTACATTGTTTCAATTTCGCAACGATAGTTTCAAAGTAGGAGGCATCCCTTTGCATCTCTTTAAATGTCTGAACTGTTAGGTTAGCAAGACGTTCTCCATTAGTAGTTACCATTTTAGCGCCCCCTATCCTTTTAGCTAGGGATTAAATATGAAATCCTTATTTTAGCAAGATATCGAAAACGTCATTTCCTCCAAAAACCCCTATAAAAGCCCTGGACGCACACAAATGCTCATTGGCGCCAGTACTCATGGCTGGTTACACTTCTAGTCCCAGAACTTGTTGCCGGTTGTTCTTTCTCTTTCTTTCCTTCTCTCTAAGATCGTTTTCATTTCGCTGACCTCCCAGCTGATCCGATTTTAACCATTTTCCACTGAGACCTATCCCTGTACTAGCTTTGTCCATTTCAGTTCACCGATGTCGAGGCATCACACATACACACAACTACACAGGTACACCACCGTGTCTTCAACACATGTTCCAAACGTGTATATATCTCTCACTCCCATGAATGAAATGTAATGCTTTTTTTACTATCCAATCGTCACAAAGATCTTTTCTATTTTTCTTTACTTCAGGAATCAAGCATGGATGAAACTCCGTGTTCTCTGTCTTTCATGGTATGTCCGTCAGGTGTCTATCAGCGCCAGAGAACAGCCCCCAAGTTCACGCACACTTGGTAGTCTGGCTTGCACACTGAACCCAGTTTGCAGGTATTCCTTGGTACGATCCGAGACATATGGATTCACAAGCAGTTCAGACAACTCCGCTTCAACTCCGACGACTGTACTATCAACCACATGAAAGCTCCCACCTTTCGCTATACTTCTCATCTCTTTACGCGATCAATCTCATTTGTAATTCATTTTCATTCGTCATTTCTAATTCATATCCTTGTATTAAATGTACGTCTTATTTGTCCATCCAAATACTTGTATGTGTTCTTTTTACTTAGTTTGATCTC
>OY735242.1:4920097-4945097 GCA_963457665.1 Thysanoteuthis rhombus
ATTATCACCTGGTAGCTGAGGTCGTTGTTCGAGCACAGACAAAATAAAAACAGCCGATTTTTTCAGGTTGACAGGTCATCCGCTCTTGGAAAATGACTCAATACATTTTTTTACCCCCATTCCTGCTATTGTAGTATATTCAGATAACTTCATTTAGTGAAAGGAGCATTTATTTTACAACACTGTTTTTTTCCCTTTCTAGTCTCTCATACTCATTAGTGAATATCGTTACCTCTTATCGACCTAACATCGCCGACCCATATTTTTTAAATATAAGACTTCACAAAGTTCACAAATTGAACGAATAAATCATATCTAGGAAGTTTTAATCATAAAATGTCACGAAAAAATAAAGGTATTCAGAATTTTCAAATAAAATCGGCGTTAAAACTAAACTCATATTTCTGCGAAACCGACAACAAGAGAGTCCGAGTGCAGAAAAAAAATCGTGTCCATCTTTGAAATAAAAAATAAAAGCTTCCATAGTACGGAAAAGTCAATTTTTATAAAGGTCCTCTCTATTAGAAAAAAATTAATTCAAGGAAAACAAAAAAACATTACAAACATTTGGGAAACAAGAAGCGATTATGTATATGTCTTTCTACATATATAGTGAATACGAGCTCCCAATCAGCTGGTTCCGTGGTGTAGTGGTTATCACGTCTGCTTAACACGCAGAAGGTCGCGAGTTCGAAACTCGCCGGAACCTGGTATTTTTAGTAAACATTTCTAATTATTTAAGGTTATATCTCTCGGTGCCCCTATTCAGGCCTGAAGTAAATCATCGCTTATATTATTAGTGTGCTTCGCCGTAGTCTTGTGGCCCTCATATTATCAAGTTCGTGGGTCAGTTGCGACGAAATATGAAAATCTCTAGAAGCACTCACACTCGCCCTTGTGTCATGATAGAATGTGTCCGATTTCTATTTGACATCTAAAACATATAGCCCTGTGGCTGATCCAAGTGAGCTTGTTGGGGTACAGGAGCGTGGCTTCATATTCGGGTGTGGCCCCAGGTTTGGCTTCATGATCCCTTCTCCTAAGCATATAGTGCAGTGATTCCCATCAGCTGACATCTGGGATCCACAAAAAGGGATTACTGGGAGTCCGTGGGTATACCTGTCAAAAGCCTGGGGTCCTTATGAGGGCCCCGTCAACATTTAGTGATTGTAGTGTCATTGTATAATATTGGTAGAAATTCAGGCGTTTGATTTGGACTAATATTAATAAAGCTTTTACGGGACCCTTCCACAAGGGGCCCAGGGTGATTTCCAATCGCCCCACCCAACTTCCCCCCTCTAATAATAATAATGGAGTAATAGTTACCAAGTTTGTTTTGCATTTCATTACAATAGTAAGGGAGTTCTATCCTCCGTGAGTGTCCCACATGTACCAGATGAAGTTTTCAATGAGATCAAAAAGAAATAGACGATCTATATTCCCTATTTACTTCAGAATTTTAATTCGGGCCGAATCGTTTTCGAAAATCTATGAATGAGGGGCGTGGCTGAGGAACAGTGAATAAACATCCCACTCCCCTATGTATGCGTTCTCCGAGTGCTCACTAGTTACAGAAAAAGTTGTTAATTTTCCTTTTCACATTTAAAATAGAATGATATCCAAAAAAAGGTTATCTATAAGCACAATTTAGTTGAAATCATTATTGAATTACTTAACGACAATTGAAGAAATACGTATTCGTGTGCGCCGAGATTATGCGACAACTGGCCGTTGCATATTTGTATATCTGCCCGGGCCCACTTGCACCTCCAGACAGACCAACTTGGACACACACGGGTTCATCCACAACATTCGAAAGCGAGAAATGCATTTGAAGAAAAATAACAATTCATTCATATGAGTTAAAGGATAAGCTATTAGATGATTCAGGATTACGATTTGAAGTCGAATTCTATTTTTGCAATTCAGGACAGAATTATTTCCTGTTTGATATTGCAAATTCGCCACAGAAAGATGCGTCAAGGTGTTTGAATAATGTCAAAAATTGGCGTCAGCACTAGAATACAATGGACCTTCTGACATTAATGCTTTCTTCGATTCTTTTAATAAGGGCTCTAACAATCATTGCTAATTTATGGCTGCTAATTATATTAGCCCCCTAAAATATAAAATTACCAGGATTGATCTAAGGAGATAAATACTGGTAAGTAGCGTGTTCACTGCTTAAGCACAAAAACAAGGTTAGTACACAGTTAGTTGGATTGTTAACAAAACGTGGAAATAAGAACAAACAAAGATGTTAATAAAAGTGCCAGGTTTAATTCATGGGTAAATTAAAATAAACGAGAGCCGGAGTTTCTGCCGACACAGATATGTGGAGGGATCTACCAGGATAGAATGTAGAGATAAGAAGAATGAAAGGTAGGAAATGTCACTAAGTAAATGTAAGATAGAGTCTTTAGAATGTCCATCAGTATGGTCGTCCTAATTGTAGCCACTATGAAGTTATCTTAGGAAGTCCGACCTAACTACGATGATAGAGCTTAACTTAGATAGGACGTGTTCTTGAGATGAATATGTGATGATGTGTGTGTAGAAAGAAAGTATGTATAAAAATTATACTAACTATCCTAACTAAAGAGAGAGAAGAGACGAGTTCACCTCGAGACCGTCGGAACATAAAAAAAGAGGGAGAGAGATTTACCGCCAAAAAGGTGGGCACTACTCTAACTTCAGAAATTCGTCTGTGACTTTGTGGTTCATTCAACAATGGAATTGGTTCCGATTCATATGGCCATTTTTTCCAATGAAGTTGTCTTCCTGAACGTCTCTAACTTTTGACGTTTCTGCAACCCTCTATCCACCGAATGATCTTCATGTGATCTTCAACAATCTTTATGCAAGTTTGAGGAACCGAAGTAAAAGATCCAAGGGCGAAAATTTCAAGCCTGGTCAAGGGGCGCATTAAACCCCTGCGCTGGTCCTTGGTGCCTTGGTGTATGCAAATTTTGACGGTTATTGCCCCCCACCCCCCATCCCGAAAGTGACCGGGAGCAACCGAAGGCAGACACACACACACACACACACATCCATAATCACAGAGACATGGACACTCAAAGGGAGAAGAATCTGTTGCCCACAATCTAAATTGGTAACAGATCTAAGCAGAAAAAATAGCATATAAGCTCATTATATCTTACCATATAATGAGTTTATATGCAATTTTTTTCATGTGAGTTCATTTATTTGTTTGTTTGCGCTCTAATAGGATGCTTTCATTAGTTGCTTTATTTTCCTATTATGACCTTGAAATAAAACTTACATCAAAGAAACTTTTAAAACTTCATGTCTGATCATCACTCATTAAAACGGCTCGAGAGGATTTGAGACTCCGAAAAAGATTGAAATTAGGATGCTTAACTTACTGAAAATTATTCAATAAAATAGCTTTGGGCTCCTTAGTGCCGATCAGTACATCAATAACCCAGTCATTTTTGACAAGTATATTCTAATATATATGAAATGAATGTGAAAGTTTATTTGTTCGGCTGGATGTTCATCTCGAAACAACGTCGTTATTTCTCAATGAATCTCTACTGTTTGGGCACAGAGTTTTAGATACACGTTACAATGGTACATGAACAAAGAAAACCTGGTTCAGGCTTCCCAACAATTTAATTAAACCTTCATGTATTTCTGTTCAGATCTTTCTTACCATAAGCGAAAGAATTATAGGAAGTAATTGGATTCCTGTATTTAGATATTTCTAGCTGTTTCTCCATCTAAATGCGATCTTCAATCGGTGAGGCTTAAAAAGTCAACTTTTGAATAGAAGTGACCGAGCAGTGAATGCTACCACGCCCAATCTTTTCTGAAATAATTGAATCCTCTTTGGAGATTTGTTTTAGCGCATTGTCATCTCTCCTGTATTTCCGAAATACTGAAATCAAGATAGTATGTATTTTTAAGCTCAATCTTTTCTGTTGCCCAGTATTTAGATTTCTTTTTTTGGATATGTGTAGCAATCCCTATTGGTTTATATATATATATATATATATATATATATATATATATATATATATATATATATGTATAAATTGGAACTCTTATTTCGGATGATCTGCTGTTTGTACACAAAAATTAAAATAGAATGGAAGGTTTCTAGACATTTCGGCTCACTTGCGTTGACGGGTCGCTGAATCATATCACCCACACTCCCTCCAAAGTAAAAGTTATCACGCACCCAATTTTATCTGTGAAAACCTTCTCATCATCATCATCATCATTCTTTAATCGTCCGTCATTTGACATAGACCTTCTTCAGGATTCGCCCCATTCCTCTATCGTGGGTGTCACGGAGCCAGTATTTTCTGAATTTGTCTTGTTCATCTCTCCATCTTGTATTCTGTCGGCCTCAGTTTCGCATGTGATCTCCAGGGATCCATGTTGTGAGTTGTGATGTCCATTGGTTGTCTTTCATTCTTGCAACATGGCCAGCCTGTTGCCATTTTGATTTTCTAGTAGTTTCTATGATATCTCTGACTCCCGTTTTCTTCTTTATATACTGTGCTGTCTTGTGATCCCTCCATTTGAGGTTGAGCATGATTCTCTCATGCGTTGGTTGCATATTTCTCAGTTTGCGGGTCTGTCTCTTGGTTAGGTTCCATGTTTCAGTTCCATAAGAGACTATTGAGAAAATCAATTGGTTGTATACTCTTTTTAGGGTTAGTGGGATCGTCTTGCTTTTGAAGGTTGAGCTTGCTCTGCCGAAAGCTTGCCATCCTAGGGTGATTCTTTGCTTGATTTCTTCTTCTTTCGTGGGTTTCATAGAAATTTGTTGTCCTAGGTAGATGTAGTGATCTACTTTCCTGAGTTTTGTATCTTCGATTTTGACAATTATGTTCTTATTCTCGATGTGGTTGTGGTACATGTTTTAATGAAGTTCATGTGTAGGCCGACTTTCTTGCTTTCTTCATTTAGTTCACCTAGCTTTAGTTGGAGGTTGTGTAGGTTCTCTATAAAAAGGATGATGTTGACTGCAAATCTAAGATTGCTCAGATATTCGCCATCTATTATGATTCCTCTGTTCTGTCAGTCCAGGTTACTGATACTATATCATAAATCTCAATGGAGTTTACAACAATGAAATATAGAAACCCCCCTACTTTTTTGACTCAATTCTAAATATAAAAAAGCCTCTTGAAATAATTAAAAATTAGACCAAGATAGTCCTTCATGATTAGCTTTTTAGATTATTTCTCTTTAATTGTATTTTTACGTCTACCCATCTGATATTGCTTGTAAGATTTCTTTGACCCAATTTTAAATATTTATGACTATACATCAGATATTACTATCATTATTATTATTTTGGTTAATATTATTATTTTGATTATCATCATTTTTATCAAGATTATCATTATTATTATTTTGATTATCATCATTTTTATCAAGATTATCATTATTATTATTTTGATTATCATCATTTTTATCAAGATTATCATTATTATTATTTTGATTATTATTATTTTGATTATTATCATTATTTTGATTATCATTATTATTATTTTGATTATCATTATTATTATGTCTATCATTATTATCATTTTGATTATTATCATTATTATTTTGATTATCATTATTATCATTATCATTATTTTGATTATCATTATTATTTTGATTATTATCATTATCATTATTTTGATTATCATTATTATTTTGATTATTATCATTATTATTTTTTTGATTGATATCATTATTTGATTAATATTATTTTGATTATCATCATTATTATTTTGATTATCATCATTATTATTATCTTGATTATTATTATTATCTTGACTATTATTATTATCATCTCAATTATCATTTTTATTATCATCTTGATTATCATTATCATCATCATCATCATCTACATTAAGTTTCTTCTATGTTTTTTAACTCAATTTTACGAAAGAAAAAGGCCACCTTTTACTCATATTTTTACACGTAGACATCAGATATTGCTATTTATTTTGTTTAATGTTTTTGTTACTCAGTTTTATGTGTAAAAGATCCACGTGCAGTAATTAAAAAAATTGAAATGTCGAGACTTTTTTTACGTCTCGACATCAGATACTAATTTTTAGCTTTTTTCTTTAAAATTAAGTTTTTCTTATGTTTTTTTTTTAACTCAATTTCCCATTTTTACGTCTACTCATCAGATATTACTGATTGAAAAAAAATTGTTACTATGATTTCTGTTTTGTGTAACAAGTTGGAATTTTTTAAAATGCAACAAGTAAAAAATGTCAAGATATAATTCTTCTGTTTAATAAATTACAACAACCCAGTTGGTTGATTATTAACAATTCAGATGGTAAAATTTTCTCGCATTATAACAACCTGAAAAAAGATCAACTTTACAGATGTATGGGCTTTCAAATAGAAAGTATTTGTACGCACAATTATTTACCAAGATAACTCTATATACTACTCTAAACCAACTTGACATCTAAAGTTGAATGTATCAAGCACTCTATGAAGTAAATCCATCATGCATCAGACATTTATATCCCTAAGACGGTAAACTTTGCTATTATCAAAAAACAAACAAAAAATTTCACAATATAAAAAGTGGATCAAATTTAATACAGATAATTTTTAATTCATTTTCAGATAAAGAGATTGGGACTGACTGATTTTGATTGGTATAACCTTTTGATAAAATAATCCATGAATATGATAAATAGCTTCGTCTTTGAATATAAATGTGTATAGAGCTTATTTCAACTATATCTATATAAAATCAATAAGTATATTTGTATCATATATAAGTAACATATATTGGATATAAACATCATATATCAACGAAATGTTTTGAAATATCAGACATTCATGTCAGAAACCGTCAACCCAAACTATGAACACTGGCTGACTGGTTATGTCTGTATATATGTTTGTATGTATTTAAAATGGATACATATGATCCGATAGAAAGATTATAAATTGTGTTATATTACATCGAAAGTGTGTTATATTATATCGAAAGTCTTATTTGAAATGATCTCCCATCATTACGCGGTTTATATATTACTTGGCCTAGACAACGTGAATAGAATAATAGATAAAATAAAATAGAATATTGGTTGTGGTTTGATTCTTGCAGCAGCCCCATTTTTTCTAATTGTTTATTCTATTTATGTTGCCTAGGCTAATTGATATATTAAACATGTAATGATGGGAGATCATTTCAAATAAGAGATTCTATATGATATTACACAATTTATATATGTATGTATGTATGCATGTATGTACATATCATATGTACAGGTTGTACCAAAGGAACTAGAGGGCTGAAATTTTGAACATTTACTCCTTATTACATTTGCAAAAAATTTGTTTGTCCCCAGCCTAAATAGGGTTTAGTGGGGCCGGGGGTCATTTTGTAGTGTAAGTCCGCCAGCAATCACGCTTGTTTTGAAAAGTCACACTTTCCAACAGAAAGTGAGGGTGTGGGAAATAGCTAGTTCGTTGATCAGCTCTTTTTTTCAATTTTTTAATTGATCACCCCTAACATAGCATGCTGCCAAAAGACGTTATGTCATATGATGCTATTTTTGGTAACATTGCATCGATCCGAGATGTTATTCATCACCACCACCACCACCACCATCATCATCATCAGTCTTTTATTGTCTTTTGTTGGATGTCGACCTCCCCCAGGGTATGTCATTAATAAAATATTTATTCTATTTTAGACTATGGCAACTCATTGGTTGAATAGTGAGCAGCAGAAAAATGTTAATCCTGTCTTACCTGAAATTGGTGGACATGTTGCAGAACCTGAAATAGAATATGGTATGAATAAAATTGAGTATTTGATGGAGGAATTCTTGCAGACTTTGAATTGTGGACAGTTATCCTGGGTGAGAATGGACAGTGGATCTTGTTACACAAATGTTAAGGTACGCTTTATATGAGATGTCTATTTAAACATAACATGACTCAATTTAAACATATATTGGACCGTTCGTTCAAACATATCATGGCTCCATTTAAAAAATGAATTAGGCTGTTTATTTAAACATATTGTGGTGCCCCTATTCTTCTAGTTAGGAATTAAATACGAAACTCTTCCTTTAGCTAGATATCCAAAACGTCACTTCCTCTGATGACCCCTATAAAATCTCTGGACGCACATGGCCCAATGCTCATTGGTGCCAGGACCCCTAGCTGGATACGCTTTTAGCTCCAGCCTTTGCGGCCAGCCATTCTCTCTCTTTCCTCCTCCCTGGTCCAAGGTTCATTGGTGCCAGGACCCCTAGCTGGTCATGCCTCTGGCCCCAGCCTTTCCGGCCGGCCACTCTCTTTCTTTCTCTATAAGATCATTATCATATTGCTGACCCACTGGCCAATCCGATCTTTACCATTCTTCCTCCATGACCTATCTCTGTACTAACTTTGCCCATTTCACTTCACCCATATCGAGCCTCACACATATGCACAGCCTCGCATCTACACTACCGTGTCTTCACCACAAGCTACAAACGTGTATCACCTCTCATCTCGTGAACGAAATGGCAAAGTCTTTTTACTCTCCGATAGTCATGGTAATCTTTCGTGAACATCTTTACTTCGGGAAACACGCATGGATAAAACTCCATGTTCTCTGTCTTTCATGGTCTGCCCATCGTGAGTCTATCAGCGTCAGGGAATAGCCCCCAAGTTAACTTACTTAGCTGTAAGGCTCGCACACTGAACCTGGTTTCCACGTATTATCTTGGAGTGGTCCAACCACACGGAATCCAAGCAGTTCAGGTCAACTCCGACGCCAGTACTATCAAGACAAGAAAGTGCCCACCTTTCGTCATCTCTTCTTCTATCTCTTCTCCTAACATTACTTCTCACGATTGATGGTATTTATGTTATCCTTACAAGTACCTCATCTTCATTCTTGTATTAAATGTACGTCTCTTGTCTGGCCATAATACTTTGTTTCATCAATGTGCGTCCAACTTCATACTTGGCGCACATTCCATTCTCTTCGTACAGCATCTTTCCTTCCACATAAGCAGGGTCGGCACGCTACATATCAACCCACGAGGAGACCAACTTTCATCATCCCATCAACAACCCACCTCGCTATTCATTACAACTAAAGTAGTTACACACAAAAATATTATAGCCCTTGTAATGATTTTAATGTTTTTCCCCCTCTCAGTTTACCTCATGGTTCTGGATTTAACCATATTCAACCTCAGGAAGCCAAGTTTTACTCTTTAGCGACCCCAAGTGAGCCCCAAATTCAGATAGGCCTACGTCACTTATCGGGTTGTTTTACCATTGAAGGCAAACAGACTGACAAACAGGCAGAACATTTTATTCACAATGATTTTATTGGTCATTGTAGACCAGGTCTTCTCTGCCTTTTGGCCCGACTGAAGGAAGTTTCTGGAGGAGAATCCTTTTCCTGTGAACAATTGGTCTTATGCTTTAAGCATCATCTTAGAGTAAAGATCAAGTGTGAAAGAAAAAGATTGGACCTCATAAGCTTCAGCAAAAGATGGGTGAAAGCAATAAGCTTGGTCCAAACTTGACTGGCATTTCTAGCGGCTTTGTGTCAGGAGAAGGTGAAATCCACTCAGGGTTAAGACCGAGTGTGCCAGTGCAGTGTGTCAGCCAATGAGGTTTTACTGAGGCTGCCACTGATAAGCACATTGGAGGTCTTTGGACTCATCCTTGGGTCCTCCTATAATTACTCGGCCCAGCTGCGGGGGGTCAGTTTCCTCAGAGCAGCACTGCTCCATTGCACTGAAAGGAGCAGGTCCTCTGGTGGACGCTTTCGTGATGGAGGTTGCTTTAGCTTCTATGGTCGCTTGGTAATTGAAGTCGTGTCGGCTGGAGCCATTTTTGGAAGGGGTCACCTATTCTTCCCACGTTAAGCCCGACCTTGTGTCAAATTCCGCTGTGATGGGACTGTAGATAAATAGATTCCCCTGGTTAGCTTAAGAATGAGCAGAAATCCCACCCAAGTGAATAAATGAAGCTCCCAAAGCATATCTCATCCTTCAAGCCCCAATCCTGGTGACTTCCACACCCGAAAGACCCAATCCTTACCTTATCAACAGTCTGCCACTGATTACTGGCATAAGAAAGTGAGACTGTCGTATCTCTCAGAAGTCAATGATCATGCTTCCTGGGGGGGGGGGGTGAGCAATTTCCACCTCTATCATTCCCACCCCACCATCATCTTTGCTTGTTAATATCTCAACCTTATCTATCGGGTGCAGAAAACCAGAGCTGTTTTTTGTTTTTTTTCAAATCATGAATACAAAACCACAATGGTATTATTTTAATTAAGGTAACCTAATTTCATTGCCACCATCACTTGATTTTTAGTATATCAAGCAGTATATATATATATATATGTTTGGATGCTATTTTCCTTCTTTTTTAATATATCTTTTTTTCTTATTAACTCTTGGAAGGTACCAGAACACTATGAATTAGACTTTATGGTGTTTCCGGACCAGGTGCAATGTAGAATTGAGCCATGCTCTGAACACCTTGGTTATTGTCGAGTCTTCATAACAAACAAACCCGAGTTGCCATCTGAATTTCAAGAGACCATCGGGCCAGATGATGAACTAACTCCATCGAAGTTCAAAGAGTATGCTTTCAAGCTTTTTGAACCAATTCAACAAGAGAATCCATATTTGAGTAAGAAATAACCTTGCCTACTTTTTAAATTTCTTTAAAGAAAATTGTTATGATTAGTCCTGACCTGTCACTTTGTTGATGGTTATGTATGCAAATAAAAATTTATGTAATACTAGCTAGGTCACCTGGCATTGCCTAGGAAAGAAAAAAAAACGCTCCAAGCATAACAACTCAGAAAAACAAATGATGCTTCATAAAATTAAATAAGAAGTTATCTCCCTTGCAAAATTGAAATAAATTAAATAAGTAATCTATTAAATAAATTTTTATAAAATTATTGTTAAATTGTTTTGTATCAAATCCCGCATCATATTGTGATCAAATTATTTTGTATCCAAATAATTTTTTTTTTTTCTGTAGTTTTTTTTAATAGACTTATTGTGTGTTCATAAGTAATTTTCCCCACGAGTGCCTGGACATCCTAATTTAAGACAAGACCAAAACAAAAAATTTCAAGGGGAATAACTTTTAGTCTCTTACACCTTATATCACATTATTACAAGAGTACTAAGTTTTAAAAAAAATAGAACTCTTCTGTGAATTGAATGAAAAAAAAAAAAAAAATTATCAAAAAGTGCAAGAAAAAGGCTTTGTCTGGAAATTACCTCCCTCGAATTTGCTAGAGTGAATTCAAGATTCAATTTTTCTCATTCAACAGTGGCAAAGTCAGACGTCTACATTCCGGTCAGAAAAATCCTAGAAGTAATTTTCAAAATGGAAAATTGTGGTCTCTTTGTATCATTTTTGGTTATTTCAATTGCGATTTCGCACGATTTATGCTTACATTTTAGTCATTCCCCCCCCCCTGGAAGTTCCAGCAGACGAGCTCTAATGACCGTCACGGACTGTTGATAAAGCAACATTTTGAGATATAAATGTCTGAAACTAGTAACCATGTCAATATTTTTTTTGGTATACTTTTGATATAAATACATCTGAAAGAATAAAGGCTGTTTTTCCTTGATGGGAAGTATCACATTTACTCAGAGTTTTTAAATGTAAACATAAGTTTTCAACCACAATTACCCCAGAGTCCATATTGCTTAGCAAATAACTTTTAGTTGATAATTTTTCGACAATCTTCCTACTTATTAATAATACAAAGATTAGAAAAAAAAAATTGACATTGTCACTAGTTTTAAGGATTCTTTGTCATATGTCACTTGTTCAACAGTTCGTGAAGTTGCTAGTACTTGTCCGCAAGAAATTATAACCGGAAAAATATGAATGGAGCAAAATTTTCCCTATTGAAAATTACGAGTAAAATTTTTCTGGCTGGGACTGGAACTCAACTGATGATATCACTACTTCGTCAGTCTATTATTCTGATTATCTAATATTTAAGACATGTTTTTGGTACATCAAGGACTTGCGGTGAATTCCATAGCTTCTTAAGAACAAATTATGAGGAATATACTCCCTCCTGTATTTTTGCCAAAGAATAAAATCAACCTTTTTGAAAAGTACCAATATCAGTCTTTTAAGTCATTTTAACTGTCATTGCTTTTTTAGTCATTTGTAGTTTTCATTTTAAACATTTTAGGATTTAGTGTTTCCAATTTGACAATCTTAACATCAATAAACATAACATCTTTTTTTTCACTTTTCTTAATTCTGTGGTATAAATAAATCACTTTTTATTAACCCTTTGAAGTGAAGAGTGACTGAAAGGCCTTGCTTAGGGTAACAAATTTAAAAAAAAAAATTTTGAATTGTTCAATCTTCTTTTTTATCCTCTAGGAAGAATAGAAAATAAAAGTGTCTGCCCTGCTTATACCATTGAATACAGACCTGATATTGTTCAAAATGATCCTCGACTGGATAGGGCTTTAATGAACCGTGCAAGACCTTTTGGACATTCTATCGACATTGACTGGGTTCCCTGTTTGCAAGTTCAACAATGCCCTGGCCCTTTTATGGAATGGGAAACCTGGATGCTGACAGAACAAAAAAAGACTGGTCGCCATATCTATGTGGTTCCTAAAAAATGTGCAGCTAGTGAGTTGTTTACTTGTACTAAAATACTTATTTTAGAAAGCTTTAAACACTGAAGATTAAAAACTTTTTCAGGAGATTTTTTTTGTGTTACTTCAGTCACCTATTTCCAAATATCTATCAATGCAATTTATCTAGTCTTCAACCCCCCCCCAGTTTCCCCTTATACTTTATTTTATCTATTTTTTTTTTTTTTTTTTTTTTTTTTTTTTTTACAATGTATGAATTCTCTCTGGTTGGGATATATATATATATATATATATATATATATCAATAATAAGTAAACTATTAGATGATATATCCTCACAAATAGGATTTATACTTATTTTTGAATGTTGAAGGACAAATAATTTTAGTTTTCTATTTTTGTATATCATGAGTATTTTTAAAACTGAGTTGAACAGATAAGCAAAAATCAAAAAAAATATCTGTACCTTGCATAAATGAATCACCACTGCCAACACGTGTAGTAGGACAAATTATCTAAATTCTTCTGAAAAAAAAAAAAAAAAAATTACCAGCACAAGATTGTTAATTACATCTATATTTTGGAGAATCTAGATATTTCTTTACTCTATTTTAGATGTTTTCCAGTGAAAATAACACCTAGAAACATCTAGATTCTCCAGAATCTAGATGTTTTTAGATGTTTCTCTCTCTATTCTAGATGTTTCCCAGTGGAAATAACACCTAGAATCAAGATTTTTTTTTTTTTTTGTACTCTTTTTTTAAATGCTTCCAAGTGGAAAATGCCAGTGATGTCATAAATAGAATTCATTCTGACCATATTTATTCTTTGATGGAATTCAAGACAAGTGACTTATGGTCATCCCTCCCCCCCCCATTTTTTTTTAAAATTGCAGTTTCTATTCGGTGAATAACCAGACCCATTTTTGCTCTGTAAGCCATTTCCAATGTATCTTGAAATGATTCTAACGCTTCTATGAATCAATCTAAAACAGTGGTCCTTAACTTTTTTCGCTTCATGCTCCCTTGTTTTGTAGTCGGACCATGGCTTACGCTCCCTCCCCCTCTATCTTCTGAACTGATAGATTAGTTTAAAGCGTGGTGTTTGGAGTATGTGGGGGGGGGGAACAAATATTTAGGGGCGTAATGTTCACCATGGTATTATGCAAATACGTGTTTAGAAAATCCCCAGAATAAATTGAGAAATTCTTACTCCCCCCCCCTGTGGGCTTCCACCCCCCCTTCTTTTGAAAGTACTCGCCCAGCCTCAATCCCCCCCCACTAGGGGAGCTATCCTTATAGTTGAGATCCACTGACCTGAAAGCTTAAAATGTTAATCATCATCATCATCATCATAATAATAATAATAATAATAACAACATTACAGACAACTAGCATACCAAGGGAAATCATGAATTACCACCAATCATATATGCTGTCATTTACAATGTAAATTAAGCAGTGATGACTATAAAATTAAGTCACCAAAATTGGCATTGCAACTGGCATCTACTGTTTTATGCGACCGTTATGTCAATCTTTGATGCCAACAACTTCAGAGAAGGGATAAGAAAAAAAAATTTAATTTTTCTCTGCCCACCATTACTCTTTCTCCATGCCTAGCATCAGCTGAGGCCAACCGTGAAAGCCATACCTTAGTAGTATTGATACATACGATGAATGGTTTCTTCCGTAAGGAACTGGATTTCCAACATCGTTTCATTTCTAATCTCGACCAAGTAATTAGTGAATATCAAATGTGAATGGGTGGTATAAAAAAAAAAAAAAAAAAAAAAACTTATTTTATCAAAGATATTACTTATTTCATTCCTATAAACTGACTATAAATATTACTTGTTTTATCAAAAATCCTCTCAACAGCAAAGCCCTCATGATCCAAAGAAGTTGAGAAAACGATTGAGTCAATGAACGAACAAAAGTTGACGGGAGGAGTTTTAGTTATAATCTAATGAAAATCTTTTAAACTTTTGAATTCATTAAAAAAAAAATTAAATGTTATTAAAATTTTCTCCCTTTGACCATTAGCAAAACCCAGTCAATAATTGTATACTGCTATGAAATTGATACAACTATTAATTGCTCACTAAGAATGGCTGACAAATAACTTCATGTCAGAAAACAGCAATAGTGATTAAACCTGTCTTTTTTGGGTCGCAATCAGTCTTTTATTTTCCGTAGTTGGACATAGATCCTCTCCAGGATTCGCTACTCTTCTCCATTGTGGGTGCTGCGGAGCCAATATTTTCTGAACCCATCTAGTTTGTCTCAAAATCTCATATTCTGCCAGCTTCCACATTTTATCTTGGGGCATCCATGTAGTGAGTCACAATGTCCATCAGTTGTCTGTCATTCGAGTTTCTGGATTGTTTCTGTCCCCCCCCCAGTATACTGCGTTGTGTTGTGGTCCTTCCATGTGATGTTGAGCGTGATTCTTTCATGTGCACGTTGTATGGTTCTCAGTTTGAGGGTCTTTCTCTTGGTTAGGTTCTGTGTTTCAGCTCCATAGGTGACTATCGGGAGGATGCATTAGTTGTATTATGATTCTTTTGTTTCATAGACGATGATCGTTTTGCAATAGAATTAAAATCTGAATATTGGTTTCGTTTTCTTATCCAGATGGTGAAGAGCTTGAATTATGGCGGATGAGCTATTCGGAATTCGAGAAGAAAATTATTCGGGACAAATGCAGCAGAGTTGATCGATCAGTCATAACGACTCTAAAGTCCGAACTGAGGAAAGTGAAGAATGAAGAATGGAAATTATGTTCATTTCATATAATCAATCATTGCCTCAATTTCTTTGAGGAAAATCCAGAGCGTCTGGACGATGATACTGATCTTGAATACTACCGAGATGCTATAGGCTCTTTGATCCGGGCACTGGACTCGAAAAATATTCCACATTTCTTTATCCCAGATTTCAACCTCTTGCAGGAAGTGGAGATCAAAGAATGCAAAAAATTCATTAAGAAGCTCAAAAAGAAAAAAAAAGAGCTTGAACAGCTGGGAGGGGGGAGAAGGAAAATATTGCGATGCTGTCCCCCCCCCCCTTAAAAAAAAAAAAAAAAATACAAAAAGACAAACTTCGGACATTCTACTATGACGTTATTTGCAGCTGGGGAAGGGGGGGAATAATTGATCAGGAATGTTCTGATGATGTCATACCCCTTCCTTCCAATTTCTGTTCTTTAATATAACTGGGACAGACCGACAAAAAGCATCTAATAGAGATGTGTGGACACATCTGAAAAAAAAAAAAAAAAAATGCTTGAATATAGAGTTCATAATTCTTATTAGATCATTCAGTGGAAATGGTCACTTCATCTTATATAAAAACAGAAGTGTTCAATTTTCCTTTCATGAATTTTACTTTACTCACATGGAACATATAAACTGCTCTGATTTTAAATTCATAGACTAGTTGTTACTGTTTTTATCAAATAAATTTTATTAAAAAGCTACATATCTCTCTTTTGAAAAAAAAAAAAAAAAAAAAAAAAAAATCCTTTTTTTTTTTTTTTTTTTTAAAAAACAACAAAATAAACAAAGCCCAAACTTGTCAGTTGGACAATTTTTTGGCAAATCAGCCCAACATATGTGATAAAATTCGTTTCAGCCGCATGAAAATTGCTAAATTAGCGGGTAAGTGCTTAAACATTTTAGCCACTAAAAGAGAAAAAAAAAAAATTTAGCACTTTTTGGCGGTCAAACTATCATAGAATATTTTTTGAGTTGGAAACATGAATTTTCAGTCTTGGCAATCTTTTCTGCTAACACTCATGCAATGCAGAGATTATTATTATTAAAAGTTGCTAGGAATTGTTAGAGAAAAAAAAAAAACTCATTTCAGAGCTAGTTGACACACTATCAAGCTGCTTGGTATACTTGTTAGTCACTACATTTTTCTTAGGTAATTTGGTATGTTTTGATATATAACACATATAATGGAGTAAATTCACATTGTGACACAAGGTGAGCAGTTATGAGAGAATTAGGAGAAAATGATGCTTAAAACTCATTGGAAGAAAATGAGAAAAAAAACCTCTCTTATTTGAAAGTCTCATGTCAATTTGTTAAATGAATCCCAATAACATTGAGATCAAAACTGGTCTCGGGTTCACATATCTATCAGACCAGACGGGGGGGGGGGGAGAAAAAAGTCAGTTGGGGGTCATATTTCCTAATTGGTGGCTGTGAGTAATGGAACAAGTGAAAAGTCCAAAAGATTGACACAGTGTCTTTGATGGTAGAAGAATTATCCGAAAAAGGGTTTGACATTCCCTGCTGAATGTAATCTGTGTGGATTAACTCATTCGCTTTGCAAGATTACAATTAGGGATTGATAATTGAATTCACAGGTGGGGGGGGGGTCATTTTTGTCAGTTGAAGAATACATATTTGCTAAAAGTGAATGATGATTGTCAGCAATACCGGGGGGTGGGGAAAACAAAACAGAACAGAAAACGGTGTATTTTACAATTCAGAAGATAAGGCATGTTTTAATCAGTCTTTTTGATTTAAATCAACAAAGACCTCATCTTTCTTTGCAATTACAAATCGATTGAATTCACAGGATGAGGAGAATTTATTTGTGAATATGTATGGTAGATACTGTGCAGTAATTATACTTTAGTGATATAAATATAATTGGAAGGTGATGAGCAAAACTCAAGAGATAGGTGTTAATCTTTATTATTCTGTGGGTGTAGTTCGATGCATTTTGATGGGGGCCAGCTTTCTTTTTCAGAGGAGGATATTTGTGGGTCCAGAGACAAATGTCATTTTCATCTACGTTCTGTCGGATCACTTCACTTCCACAATATATATATATCAGTAAAATCAGGTTTGTAACACAGCATAATATAAATCAATGTCTGATATGTGATGCATTCAACTTTGAGTTTAAAGTGTTAAGTTAGTTGAGAGTAGATTTGCTACAGAAACAGGTTTATGTTTCTGCCCTGTCTGGGCCTCTTCAGGCAAATGATTATCTTTTGCCTGAAGAGGCCCAAAGAGGGTAGAAACATAAACATCTTTGTGTAGAAAATCTACTATATATATATATATATATATATATATATATATATATATATATATATATATATATATATATATATATATATATAATGTATATATACAAACACTTTTTTTTTTTTTTTTTTTAAATCAAAATAAAACTAATTTATTTATATCTTACTTAAATGTACTACAAATACACACTAATCTATTTACATGAAAAGTTAATAAAATTTGGAAACAGAACACACCTGAGAATTTGCCAAGGGTTAAACATTTTTCCTGAAAATTATCTCCTTTTACCATAAATAGTGAGAATTCCAATAAAAATGCCTAAGGTTCTGAGAAAACAAAATTCCTTATCTATTCAGGGGGAAGCCAAGAGATAACAGGACAGTCTGACAAAATCCTTTCAACAACAGGTGTATATAACAACGGCTCAATTACAGACTAACTTTACATCTTAATCAGACTTTACATTAACAGCACCTTATCCAAAATCATTTCTTATAAGTTTATAAACTTACATGGTTTATTCCTCTGGGATTTGTCTATCTCTAACTTACAAGACCCCTCCCCCCAACCACACCTCTGAGCACTCCTGGTCTCATTTTAGGGGGCTATAACCTTGAAAATTTGAAGGAGCACACCATGATGGATCTAAAACTGTTTTGCTTCTCCACGCCCAAAATTGCTTTTAGGGGTCACTATGGTCATTTTGGATCAGCAGTGCCCAGATCTTGTGCTGGTATTCATTTCATTTATATGTATAAGATTTATTTTTAAAGAATTTCAGATGATCTTTTTCTAAAAGATTTCTGGTATACCATGGATTGTCTTTTTCTTTAGAGAGGGGGGATTCTACCCCCCCCCCCAAAAAAAAAACCAAACACACACACACACAAACTGAATAACCAATCACCTATCTTTCAGGGGCGTGAGCGAAATACGTTAATTTCCTTTGACACTAAGCAATTCCTGCTCCTCTCCGCCAACATATTCTTTCTGCTATCTTGACGCTAGTTACGGCCCTTGGATTTTTGAGAGCCACTGAGGACACTCAGAGTTATTTCCCTTGCTGGCAATCAGATTTCAAGAGAGAAATACACTCATACGTAAGAATCCCAACTACCGGTAGTTAGTTTGATCAGAAGTATATCTATTACATGTTTACTTGATAACAAGAGGATATTGAATCACATGAATTATAAAAATTCAAGTTTAACAGCTCAAGAGTATAATTCGATCTTTTCGTCAGTGCAAAAAATTTCAAGATCACCTACCAAGGCAAAAAGTGACCAGGTCGTCAGAGAAAAACTTCCCGAAATGATGACAATACAATAAGATAGGTCATGGGGTCGCCACCCAGTTCTACCTCCTAAGTGCAATCTGCATTGTTGTTGGAAGGTACCGATGTTAGGACCATTTGAAAAGAGATTTCAGATGGAAGTTATGAAAAATATGTAAGAAATCCACAACTGATGCCAACACTGTAAGTCAAGTCCTTAGCCTTTTGTCCAGAAACACATTGGATGGTCCAAAGAGCAAATAGAGAAAAATGTATTGCTTGCCAGTGAAAGGAGAATTCAGTATTTTCTAGGGGGAAACGTTATGAGATATAGGGGAGCGTTATAAGAGAGTGAGAAGATATATCTCATAACGCTCCCCTATTCAGGGTTGAGCACTCTTTAAGTGAGGTAACTCGTTCATTGTAAGCTTATGCAATGCTCTTCCAGCTTAGGAATAGAGCACTCTAGTGGATGGGGAATATATGCTAAATAAATATATCACTCATATTCAACCTTACTGACCGTCCAGTTCTGTGGTTCAGAGATAGGATGCCTGCCTCCGGGTCTGAAGCGAATGTTTCAATCCTGCCTCGTGGTAGTGGATGGGATAATGTATAGTCTATAGCCACACTGAAGAGTTGTAATACAACGAAACTGCTGTCTGTGGATGACACAATAATATATTCGTACCCAACAAATGTCATTATGCATGTGCGTTGCTAATTCGATTAACATATCTTAGAATAAATGAATAGGCTTCAAATGAGCCAAGAAGCCTCAAAAAAAGGAGCTCACCATAAACTTGTCTTCAAAATGACTTTTGAAAGGGGACAAAAAAAAAAAAAAAAAAAAAAAAAAAACAAAAAAACAAAACCGAACCTCCAGCTAAGAGAGTCATTAAAATCCCCCATTATGTTTCTGCTTACCTACTCAATGGCCACTGTGTGTATGATCCTTATGGACAGAAGGCATCACTAGCAGTGTTGAGGGGGAGACCCCCCCCCTTCAAAAAAAAAAAAAAAAAAAAAAAAAAAACACACATAAGTCTTCTATTTACAAAATCATTTATTTTCAGTCCGGTTTTGTTGTAAACAATTCATCATTGTACATGACATTTCCTGTAATATATTTTCACATTTGATGTGTACAACCTGCATTCAACAGTGTGTAGGTGGATTTAAAAAAAAAAAAGAAAAAAAAAATTTCTCTATAGTGGAAGAGATCAATATTTATTTGGGAGATTATATTTATTGTGTGTCATCCACAGACACAGTTCATATGCCTTCCAGTACCGCTAGGTAGAGTTGAAACCTTCACTCCAGACCCCGCGGTAGATGCTCTACCCCTACCCTACACAGACCTGGACAGTCTATATGTGTGAGATTACGTGAACTAAAAAAGTTTCACGCATTAAAAAAATTTTTTTTTTTTTTTTATAAAAAGGTATGGTTTACAGCTATCAAGATTATTAACCAAAAGTGGAATATTTTGATAATCAAAGAAAAAAACAAAAAAAAACAAACCCAAAACAAAACAGTACAAATACCATGCATCTCAGTCTGGTTCAGTGCACACAGCCATTGGGGAGACTGCCAATTAATAGTTGTCCAGAAGACATAACATTCCGAACCAGTGATGTCAGAAGTGTCTTACCTGAGGAAGAGAACTGGACTGTTGCTCAGGGGGTTCAAAGTCTTCATTTCGTTGGAAATCTAGGCCCAAGGGTCAGGAGGAAGAGTGGAGAGGAACAGAATCCAAAGTAGTTTCAAGTCCTGAGAGAATCCCCCCCTCATAAGTCAGTGATGATTCGGGCCGCCATATCATCTTCTAGTGTCAGTCCACAATGTTTCATCAAGTATCGTCAATGAAGCCGTATATCACGAGTCGGCTGACAAGCTTTAGGGAAATTCTGCTTTCCTTTGGCCAAGGTTTACTGTACTCAAATTTGCCAATCAACTCACCTGAGCTCCATAAATTCTCTCTAGAGTATTGTTAAGAGGAAGAGGAGACACACTAGACTCAACAAGCAGAAGAAGGCCACTCGCTATCAAAGCAACCTGGGCTTCTGCAACACCTCAAGAGTGCCACGAACTGATCACCCCCACGCCATGTATTGATGCAGGAATTCATACACAAGGAGCCTCCAAGTATCGAGTGTATAAAAGAACATACTTTATTGTGAATCTTTTTTTTTTTTTTAAACCTTATGAAATACTTAAGAGTGGATTTAATTATTTTAAGCTGTAATCAAAAAGAGAAAAAAAAGAAAAAAAAAAAAAAAAAAAAAAAAAGAAAAAAAAGACCCACAACTTTCCACAGTATTCAATTTGTTTTTTTTAGCACGTGTAGGTCAGCAAGGAAAACAATCGAATCTTTCAATATCAAAGAATCAGAAGTAGATTTCAACTAATTTCAACTTTACTGACTCGATTGAATTTCTTGAAGGAACCTAACGGCTTAAAATAAAAATCTGAAAAGGTTTGGTTCAGTTTGGTCCAGATGAGACAAAAACTTGTTCATTATAATCCAAGTTCATTTCGTACAGGAGAAGAACTGGATTCAGTCAGGGTCCTACCACTGCTCGTACTTATCCATGAACCAATAACAAATAATTGAGCCTCTATCATCATTTCTGGTCAAATTCGAGGCATTGACAACAAGAATCCACTGATTCTATGTGACCTTTATCTGGGTCAGACGAAGGAATAGATTCCATCGTTAAGAACCAGTGTCATGATTGTGAGGAATCATACAGAACCTTCTGGCACAAAAACATCAGTCAAAACAATACCAGAAATTTAGATAAAATGGAAACGGGCAGAAATGGTTGAGGACACATAGGCTCTTTGCATGAGAACAGATTCATATTGTAAGCAATGTATCCAACGTTTTTTGGACATTTAAAGGATTCTCCTGTTCATCCATCTTTGACACATCAGTTAAGGAGAGAGCAGGAAAAAGAAAAAAAAAAAAGCACAAGGCCCAACCCAGTCAATGAAATGGATACAGTTCAGGAGTCTGAAGGCTGTATAAATAGACAATTGAAACAAGTCAGAATCTGGCAGTTAAATTTGAATCATTATTGAATGTATTGCAACAAAAGCTGGTCCTTGTGAATATGAATAGATTAGCTCAGTGTCTTTGACAGGAGAGAAATTGTCCAGCATAATCCGAGATTCCCATCAATGGAATCATTAGATTTATAGCAGCTAAGATAAGGGAGGGGGGGGGGGCAAGAAAAAAAAAAAACAAAAAAAAAAAAAAACAAAAAACAAAAACAAAGAAAGCATTTTCACCAAATTTGACTTTACACATGCAGAATCAATGTTTTGTGTCAAACAAAACTTCACTTGTGATAGTTTTCCAAATCAATGAGGAAGGGGAAAAAAAAAAAAAAAAAAAAAAAAAAAAATTTCCAGCCATGATTCTTGTCTGTTGAATTACAATGTCATGTAATCAGGGATCCAACACAGGCATTTCACAATTTACATCACTGAAAAAGGCAGTGATCTCAAGACTGGGAATTTCAGTGATGGTTTTTGTCCGGTGAAGAATGAATAAGTTTGGTAAGTTAGGAAGAAATTTAGCAAAAATTAAATGATCGTGGACAGCTCTCCTGGAAGAAAGGAAGACAGCAAGTCTTCTTGAAATGCCGAAGTAGATTTTGATAAGTCTTTAAGCTTTACAAAAGATCACGTATTTACAAGTTGCAGCTACAAATCTATGACTAAATCCAATAGAAAGAATTTGTTTGAACATCCAATTTTCACGGGTTATATTTCACTGGACATTTGTTAGGAATATAAACTCATCTTGGAAGAAAAAAAAAGATTCCATCATTTTTACCAACAAAAACATTGACACAGAAGCAATTTGAGTGAAACAGCAGATCCCATGTACAGAAATGATTTCTGTTAGAGAAACATTGGGATCTACTAAGGAGACTGTCATGGAAAATATTTCACTCAGAAGAACCAAGGGTCTGAGGTCGAAGTTCAGATCATAGAAGTTTACCACAACACCGAGATCCCCAGTGGATCGATATGGACCCCAAGATCCCCAGAGGATCGAAATTTTTCAGCGATCCAGTGTGAGAGGAGAGAGAGAGAAAGGGGAAAAAAACAAAACAAAAAAAAAAAAAAAAAAAAACAAACAAAAAACCCCAGAACAAAACCCAACCAACTCATTACCTCCACTGGCTTCCACTTTTCAATAGTCTTTTAAAGGATGGCCTTTTGATTCTGAATCTTCTGTTTAGTTTCCTGTCAACTCATTTGCTAACATTTCAGAACTTCCAGTGATGAGCAAGATGGAATATTTAGAGTTCAAACCCAGAGATATTTGATCTAATCGACTCACTCAAGATTTAAAAGTTTTAAAAACAGCCAAATATTTTTTAACATTTTCCAATTGATTTGTTTAGAACGAGGCAAAAAGATTCAATGAAATTGGGAGAATTAGAAGTTAATTGTGCCTTTATTCTTGTTTTGTAGATAATGCTTGTTTTGCAATAAAATTTCATTTTCATGTTGACATTTTTTAAAATTTCAAACTTTATGTATTCAAACTCCATTTTGCTACCTTCAATTCATGTTCCGTTTCAACAAACATTTTATTTGTATTATAGATGGGTTTCTCTAGACAGAATAATTCCGTTTTTTGAGGCATGAAACAGTTGATTTATTGGGATTATTCTTTTTCCTTCGATAAATAGATTTGTGGTCATACTTTTTGACAAGTTGATGGATGGCACCTGTCTCAAACTTTTTTCTTAGATTTCTCTGTTAACCAAGGAGACAATCATGCAATTCTGAGATTTTAACAAAGAATCAATAATCATAAAAAAGGCGGGGGGGGGGGGGTCGGATTTGTTCATGGATGTCCTTAACCCTAGCGATATGTACTCAATTCCAACACTTTCAGAGAGAGCAAACGATGAAGTGGTACTGAATTATGGCAGAGCAGTTATACCATATTGGAAGAAACCAAAAACAATCAGTGATAAATGAGGCATGAATCCAGCTTTTATCACAATCCTGATGTCTGAATTGAAAGGGGGTTAATGAAGAAGGGGTTAATGAAAAAGAGGGGGGGGGGGGAGAATGTCCCTGAAGAGAACTAGTTCCCAGGACGCAGCAAACCCGAGTGCAGCAGTGTTGTACACCCAGCATACTGTCAGTATGTCCAATCCTACAACTACTTAATGGAGTCAATGGGCAGCAAATGCCTGGATGAAGCCTAACTTGAGTGCCTCAAAAGAATCAAGAGAAAAACACACAAAAAAAAACAAAAAACAAACAAAACAAGCAATCATACAAAGTGACAATGGTGTTAGCATGAATGTTTTTTTTTATCTTCATTGAAGAATCAGAAATAAGAACCCCAATTGTATTTAGTGTGGCACAGGATTTAGAATTCAAGGAGAGAATCTGCATGGATCAAAATTGGGTACTTAGAGGGGATCGGTCAGTGAAAGAAAAATCACCCCCCCCCCCCCGTAACATCAATTTTGAATTGATAGTCAGTTTTAGTTGGTAATGGTAATAGAATACACAATCATTTGTTAAAAGTTTTAAATCTTTAAAAGGAACTTGATTCTATCATGGGGGGGGGGGGAAATTGAGGGAGGAGAAAAAAAAAAAAAAAAAAAAAAAAAAATAAAAAAAAAAAATCCAATCGTATAGGCGTTAAAATCTGAATATCTCTTTCAGGTATCCTGTGGATAAGGCATTAAAAATAACTCCCCTATTATTTTGGTGCAATCAAAGAATGCTTTTTTTTTTTTAAAGAGTTTTACCGCAAAGGTCATTTGAGGTACACGACTAAAGCCTGATTCGACTATATTATAGATGTCCCTTGATATACAACAGGTTAGTTTTAGCACAATTCATGAAAGAACCATTAACATTTTACCACTCACCAATCTAGAAAAGGGAAAATAAATATACGATTTCAATTTAGAGCTCCAAGGTAGATATTTCAGGCTGATCATTTTAATTCACCATAGGCCTGTTTGATGACGGATGACAACTCCTGAATAATTTATTTGAC
>OY735242.1:4950097-4969222 GCA_963457665.1 Thysanoteuthis rhombus
ATTACTATTAGGACAATCTACTCAACCTTCACAATTGGAGTAATCACTAAGACATTTCACCCCTCCCTAGTAATTATATGAAACACATGACACATATACAAAGGTAATCATTTGGAACTGAAGTCACAGCCACAACACAAAGATAGAAAAAATAAAAACAATTGAAGATTAAGTAGTAGTATTACTGAAATGTCATTATCTGGTTGTTTTGCGAACACACACACACACACACACACACACACACATATATATATATATATATATGAAAATTTTCCTAATTTAGGGCTTTCATAACTAGCTCGATCTAGTTTTAGGAGGGGGGGGTTGATTAGTACAGAAATAAAATAAAATAAAATGGAAGAGAGATGATGGTCACAGAATTTAAATATTGTGTACAATTTTGATTGAATTAGTTTTATATCTTTTTATATTCAGAGCTGTATGTATTCGCAAAATAACTTAATATCGTTACCATTTATAAAATACATATAAATTTGAGAGGAAGAAATTTTTTGGTTTCTAATGCGTTTTGTGGCAACTTCAGATTAGAATTAACGTTTTCATGAGATCATGCAACATCATTCACACAAATACAGCAAGCGCTTTGCAGCTATTCCGATTTGAATCTTACGATAAAATTTTCAAGATAAACCGGCAGAATTGGTTCATCTTTACACCTGGAGGAAAATTCACAGGTCTCACTGAGGCAATGTTTGGTGTGGTCGTCCCATTTCACGAGAGGGAGATACCCCCCCCCCAAACTTTCAAATTGAAAAGTCAGGAGTGTTTGTGCGTGGAGGGTAGAGAAAAGATGACGCAAGAGTCAAAACTTAAAGATACTTCATTCTACAATTAAAAACTAGAGAGTACGTATCTAAAATACACAGGGTTTAGTTTTCCAGACTTTTTTTTTTCGTAAGACAAGAATCCTTGATCCCCAAAACTTCCAATTGCCACTGCGCCCATCATTGGCAGAGTAAAAAGTCCCGATAAATTATTCAAAGAGGATCCAACTCACCGTCTCATTTACGCTGGCAGGGAAAAGTTCAGCGAAGCCATACATGTTGAGGAGCTGGGCATTGTCTAGCATTCCATACGTGTTGAAGACTTCGCCGCCCTGTAAGGTAGAGAAGAGAAACAAAAAAAAAAAAAATGACAGCTGAAGAATAGGTACTCTGAGTAGGAGTTTAAATTTCATAACTTTAAAGCCAAAAAGTGAACCAGATATACCCCAGTCTGAAGAAATTGAAAATATTAAGAGGGAGAAAAGAAAAAAAGATTTGAATAATCCATAATAGAAATAACAATCCATGTGAGGTGATGAAGTGAAGAACCCCCCCCCCCAAAAAAAAAACTAACAACTGTTTGAATTTTAAGCCCTCTAGCACCATGGGTGGGGTGTAGCATACACACACGACACAAATAGACAGGTAGAACTACTTAAAAAGTGGAGAAATCGCTGCTGACCAGTAGGCAGTTTTTGCTGGCCAGTTAACTGTTTGAAACACGTTATTCTTGTCTGAATTGTAACACTGGGTGTTTAATATGTGGTTAAAGCAGACGATTTCCCCCAAGACCTTATTGGTAAAATATGAGCAAAGGAGAGGAAGTACACCGACTGTTTTGCAAATAAGACATCTAAAGGAATCTGTTCACAGGATTCAATCAGAGTATCAACACTAATTGTAAAGGACACACACTCGCCCAAAACCAACCCCAAAGGAAGGCAGAAGGATACATGGGTGAAACATTATGGACAATGACAAGGAAAAACACACAAATTATGATTTTACAGGGTAAACTCTTCCTTACCTTGGGTATATCTTTAATGGCAATCATCCTGAGGTGAGTGGGTCCATAAGAGAGTTCGGCATTGTGTTTTGACACATGGTTCAGCATATCTGCCATGGGGACTAGCATGGGTGGGGCCTTTTCTTGTTCATCATCAGATGAATCTAGGGCTGGGTTGATTGGTTCCATAAAACTGTAGGCCATAACGAATGATACCATTCGCAAATAAAAAGTTAGACTCTGGCACACTGGACTGTAAAAAAAAAAAAAAAAAAAAAAAATCAGTATCAAAATGTAATATTGTTTTAGAGCAGAGATTTTTTAAAATTTCATTTTTGTTCAGGTACCCACCCCCCACCGATCTATTCTATGGCCTTCTCCAGGTATACAACTGTTCTTTTCAGTGGTGCAAAGGAAAACTAACAAATGTTTTTCTTTGGCAAGGCTTGCTACCATTACCCTCCCCCCACACCTTCATTTGGCACAACCAGGGTGTGTGTGTGTGGACTTCACATATGAATAGTATACAAGAAGACTATAGAAAAAAAAAAAACAAAACAAAACCACAACAAAACAGTACAATCGTCCAAAAATGTTGTGAATTAAAACCCTCATTCCACGGAAAAGATTTAATCATATTACCTGTTTTACTCCGATAATATTGGACAATAAACAGGTTTCATCAAAATCAAATCACTGTAGCCCACAATCTGACCAACCAAGTGGGCACAAGTACACCACTAAGCACCATCTAAGGGGAAGGGGGAAAAAAAAAAAAAAAAAAAAAAAAAAAGAAAGTCTTCTACAAAAAGTGCCCTTTCAGGGTCCCTATTGTCATTTTGGACCGACAATATCCAAATCTTCAGCAAGTATTTCCACTCCCTCCCAAGAGGGTTCTGGTATAAACGTAGGTTAGAGATATTTAAAAACTCTAATGGAATGAGAGCTAATGGTGCAAAGAAAAATAAAAGAAAAAAAGTGCTTACGGAAAGAGGTTTGGCAGTGTCTTCACAAATGGTAAAGCCACTTTATGGAAATCATGATAAATCAGCTGCAGATCTGTTTCAGTCATGGCTGGAATTTGGGTCCCTTGTAATAATTCATGTCTTTCCTGTCTGAGATAGAAAAAGGGGGAGAGAGAAAAAAAAAAAATGAAAAAGTTTCAATATTTATCTCATACTTTTTGAAAGATGGGGTAGTTTAGCTTCAATTTTAATTCCTTATTACAAGTTACTGGTGCCTAGACCAGGGATCATTAAACTTCTTGGACCAACCTCTGCATGGAATCCTTGATCCCTTTATTGACCCAAGGCAGGGCTGCCAAGAGAAATTTACATAATGTACAAATACCATATCCTAAAATATACCATATTTTCCAAATCCATAGTATATAATTATATATCAACCAATAAAATAATCATGGCATGTGTCTCAGCAAGTAGTATTTCATGTATTCTCATCTCTTACACGCGTCAGATTTTGAGTAAAATTCAATAGACCATTCCTGGTGTGTCATAATGTTATATAATCACATTATATATTTAGATTCATCAACTGTTAAGGGGGGGGCTGAAATTTAAACTTTTCGATTATCTCCCTTGGTAATTTTTTTTTTTTTTTTTTAACACGACATTGGGGTTACTAGCGAAAACCAACGTAGGCATACCTTTACTATGCAATGCAGAAGTGAATTAATGGCTCATTTGGATGAGAAAAGATCTTCCTGGACAAGAGAGTCAACAGGTGATCTTATGGCATGACAAGGGTTCTTATCTTGCAAGTGTGATACAGTAAACAGTCATGGAAATGAGAGGAGAGGTTCGTTTCCATGCAGCAAAATTTCCAGACCAGTCACCATTACTTTTAGCATCTTGTATTGTTACTAGCATTTACCTGTCAAAAATGTCATGTTGGGAACAGCATTAATGAGATAATGATTTTGTATTTTGGGAAAAAAAAAAAAAAAAAAAAATCCAAGTAGGTTCCAAGTCTCAACTTTGGCCGTTTCAATGTGATCAGACAAATTCTGAAGAGTTTATGACGTCATCGTCAGGTCATAACAGGAAGATAAACTAACCAATAAGATGCGAGAGCAAATTTTTCAATTTTGTTTAGTTTTATTTATTACACATATGCTAATAAATTTAGATTTATGAACGTTTGAGGGAGGTAAAATTAACTTAAAAAGATCACCCCCCCCCTGGTAGTACGTTTTGTTGTAATGAATTTCAAATTTGTTGAACCAGATGTAAATCAGCTTATTGGGACAAATAAACCTTACCTATAATTCAATTCTATTTCAATCAAATCATTCAAAAGTTCAATGATCAGCTATTCCGATAGATTCAACAAAAAAGAAGTTACTCATTGTGATCATCTTTGTTCAGGGTTTTTCCAAATAAGCAAAAGATATAGAAATGGGAACAATCTACAGTGATTATGTTATTAAAAAAAAAATTTTTTTAATATTTTCAATTGATTTTAAGAAAGAAAAGTTTAGGACCGATTTCTTCAGATAACTATTTGATATCATTTGTGATTATAATAAACAGCTTCACTATTGAAGCAGTAATGGAATAAAAAGTTAGTTTTATTATGGAAAAGTCATTGGAAGCTAGAGAAATACTTCGTGGGAAAGTCTAGACGAGACACATACTCGAAGTGTGTGAAGGAAGTTATCTCCCTTGGATTAGAATTCAAGAGAAAGTCGTGTTAGATCTTACTGGTTTATTCTCTTTCAGCTACAGCACCCACTCAGTGAAATTTTTCCACAAACCAACTAAATTGCAATAATGTGATAATAATCCCCTTACAAATAACATTTCATGTATTGACTATTATTGTAAGTACAGAAACGTTTGAAGAATTCATTTGTAGCACACTGCAAAACTTAATATTCCCATTATACAAGACCAATCTAGAAATTACCAATATGGTAGAATGGAAAATCTATATAAAGCAAGGGATAACCAATTAATTTGGTATAGTCAAATAAATTTGTTTTAAAAACAGAACTGAAGAGTTATCAGTAAACTGTAGAGCTGCAAAAGTTTATTGATTAGTTAACTAATCTATTGGTCAACTATACTCTATGACAGTAAACTGAATATCCTTGGATTGTAGACAAGACATTTTTCAATCTTTTTTTTTTTCTTAGAATTTATTGACAAATTATAAAGGTTTTTAGTATAGATGTATTTATGGTAAACAAAATGATAGGAGAGGAGAGAGAAAAAAAAAAAAATCTAATCAAAAGGGAGATAACTTACTTCACAAGTTGAGAACGTATCTGCAGGACCAGTCTCCCCACCAAGTAACCTTTTGCTGATACAAGTTAAAGTCAAAAGATACTGGAAACTTCTGCATGACCATATACTTACTGTGTCCAGCAGATGGGTAAATCAAGGTCTGGACGGTCAGGTACAAGATCAAGGTAAGGCCGCCATGGAGACTGGGGGTTGTTGTATTCGTACATCAATGCTAGCAGAAGGGGCACCCAACCACTTTCACTGGTGATGGTAGGGGTACCTGTAACCAGAGAGAAATGCTCAGTTTTGTTTTTTTGTTTTTTTAAAAGAAAAGTCAGATGCTACATAAGCAAAAATGTTCATAATTTCTATGCAATCTTGTAAAACTGAATATTGACCACAGTAGCTACCTCTATTGATTGGCGAAATTAGACTTATAAGAGGCAGGTACTGCTTCAATGCACACTGTTAAGAGATGTGGATGGCCTAATGATAAATCGTTGGGACCTAATGCCCTTGGGAAAAGCATGAATCCACTTCCCCCATGGCCATGGGCAAAATGGCATTTGAAGCCAGAGTGGTTGATCTGTTCTTTTACCAAATTAAATTTTTTGAATCCACAACTATGGTTGCCAATTCAGGTGATTTACCCCCCTCCCCAACTCTACTGGCAACACTGGTTGAAGCCATTTAGCCTTGTCAGGGAATCAAACTTGAGCATTAGGCAAGCACCACCCCCCTAGCCCATAACCTGTTGTTATAGTTATAATCTCTACAGATCATTTGAAATAGAGACAAAAATGATTGGCTCTTATGTCAGGTGATTCAAGAAGCAACTCTAATGTGCATTGCTTGCTTGTTATGTTCCCATTGACTCCAGCATTCCAACTATGTGCTCTAGTAAATGAAATAAGAGGCTATGGTGGTTCCATCTAGATAGTGCATCACCCTACTATTTTTCATGGTGAATGTAGATAAACAAAACAAAAATCAATCAACCAAAAAAACAACCAACATGATATTCCGAGTCTTATTTCGGTGCTGAGAAACTATTTGGTCACTTTCTTTAGTCCCTGCACTAATTATGACTAGTAAAGCTCACCATCCTATCAATAAGACCTAGGATAACATTTAGCAAAAAAAAAAAAAAAAAATACAGTGAGCCGTAATAGCCATAATTATATAGCGAGATGGGACAAGTGGAGGGCACAGCCAACAAAAAAAGCTGAAAATTCATTTGAAGCAGGGGTGACTGCTAACTTTTGAATCTAGCAGCCCCCCTTTTTTTTCTAAAATTGACAGTCCTAGAACACTGAAATTTTTATGCATCTTAGAGCTTTGAATAAACCATGTTGAAGGTTTAATTTCATTCAATCGTGGACACCTTGATCTAATTGTCTCATAATGGCACGCTATACCTTTTAGAAAAGCTCCATGTCAAAAACAGACCAGAATTCATAATAAAAGAGAGTAGTTATCCTTGCTTCTGGTTCATCATTACAAGGGTTTTTATTAGCTGTGCCCACCACTGGTGGAAACTAATGAGAAAAACCCAACGATTCTTTGCAAAAATAAAAATGGTTACAATTCAGTGTCAACTATTTCTGTGGCAAGGTTAATCTAAATGGTTTTGTTAAGTAATTAAACCCAAAACGCACGTACAGTAGTTGTAGCAGTGAAACGAAGAGCATACTTTGAGAAAGTAAATGGGCAATCGTGCAGGTTTCTGGCATTAGGATGTTTTCCCGAGGAATTTGGAAAAGGCAATCTCCACTCTCTATATCCGAAACGGCCATCATACCAAATTTGGATACAGTTCCATGTCGTGTCACAGTCACCTGAAATAGGAAAAAAAAAAAAAAAAAAAAAAAATTTAAGCCCACTTGTGAAGCTATTGGTTTTCTGTATGGAAGGTGAAAAGGGACATAATGGTTATCAGCAAAGAAAAGGATAGTCGCTCACCCAGATCAAGGCTTGTGATACTTCCAATGCTCTGTGTGTGTGTGTGTGGGGGTTAGAGGCTATATAAAAAAAAAAACAAAACAAAAAACAAAAACAAAAACAAAAAAACACACACACACAAACATCCCAAGTGGAAACACCAGACTGCAAAACTTCGAGTGGGAGAAAAAAAAAAAAAAAAAAATATCTGACGTACATGCTGAATCAAAAATTCAGATGTTTGGTTCAACTTCAGTGTCTTCAAAACTTAATTTTTTTTTTTTTTGATATCATGGGAGGTAATACAAATTCAAATTGACCAAAATTGGAGAAGAATGCTCTATTCAAGTTGGATTAAATTCAGGCTTTCATAGACTCCTGGAAGAAAGTGACAAGTGTCAATTGAAACTTGAAATCTATCAATTGTATTGATACAGTATACGTGTTCAGAAAAAAAAAAAAAACCCCAAACAAAACAACATCTATTTTTCTTGTGGAGACAACTTCACTTGAAAACCTGTTAACATTTGTGACATAAATGACCAGTAGAAATAGCACGATTTATATATATATATTTCTATTTTAAAATTCCAAAAATATGCTAATTGGCCAATTTCAATTTATAATAATTGTCAATAATTCTCAGAAACCTACCATATTACATTCATATGGTATAATACTGCTGAGAAACTAAATCTGTTGGAATTTAATTCAGTCCTGTGGACTGTCATTTTGAATTAGGCTCCAAATCGGGGTGGGGTGGGGTGGGGGTTGAGTGGAGGTGTCCATTTATAATCACTTCCTATTCAGTTCAAAACTAATATACAATGGGAATAAACGTGATTTTCATTTCAATTAGTTTGGGCTTGCTTTTTCAAAAATAAAATGTATGAAGGGAGTCTATTAATTTCCTGGTTTTATCCACTTCTTGATACTCAAAAAAGTCACATGGTTTTCCAACAAAGTTGAAGAAAACTCCATTCTCTTCCAGAATATACACTAATTGGGGTCCGCCTTATGGTGAAAAAGGCCAACATAAGGCTCAATTTCATCATTGAAATCTTCATGTCATTAAAAAGTTAAAAGATAGGCGAAAAGAAATTGTTTACGCCTTATATAACCAGAGATATTTTAGAGTATCTAGCATAAATTATAGCTACGATGTAAACAAAGTGACTACAGTGTGTGTGTGTGGGGGGCATTTATTTGTTGTTTTAAGCTCCATCCTAATTAGTGGATACATTTCTATGGATGGACACAGATGACAGGATTGCCATCATTATTATTGTTCAAGAAGACAGCCGTATTACGTCTGCCTGCCTCTGAAATAGCATAAATGCCTTCTGTAACTAAATCAATGTTCACAGTTCAGATATGCCTACTCTCCTGTCTATAACTAAGGGTCAAAAGTGGATGGAGGGTTCTCAACGCAGTGGAATTTTCCCGGTTATTGAAATGCTCGTTTTAGGTGTCAAAGGCTTTTCTTGAAAACCTTGAAGTGCATTCAGCAATTTCGTTGAGAATCTGACTGAATACATTGGGAGTGTCGACAAGGGCCATATATTTCCTAGTTCTATTTCATACCCCTCCTACCCCCAAATTCTACACAGGGGAGGGGACTATTCAGCTGTTAAAAAGTATAATTTCAAAAGTATATATTCTCAAAAACTTGAAATTTATTTTTCGCCTAATCATTTCCAACAGGTGAGAGAACCCTACCATTAGATCCCACAACTCACTGTTCGCTGAATGAATGCAAGAAAAAAAAAAATCCAGATATTTTCAACGTCTAATGGATTAGATGCACCTAAAAGAATTCTCCAGAAGAACTGAGGTTGTACAGAAATGAATAAATATATTAAAATGAGAATTTGAAGTTAGTTAATAATGATCACTTACTCCTTCCTTCCCGAACATGAACTTTTATAACGAGTACCACCCTAGAATACTTTATAACGAGATAAGGTTGAACAGAACACAATAACAAGTTTTTATGAGTACTACACAATACTGAATGATAAATCTTGATAATCTTTGGGGGCTGGGTGGGTCAACATGAGGTTTAGTTCATATATCGTTCTTTAAAGCATTCTTTGGAGTCAAAATTTGATCAACTCGATCATTCTATGAAAATTTTGAGATAAATTTTTCAGTTCCAAGAGGATATAATTGAGTCTAACGAGCGGAGAGGAAGTGGGGTTTCGGTATTTTACAGAGATAAGAAAGCGATCACCGAGGCGTAATTTGTTATGTTCAAGAAAAGAAAGTTTCAAGTGTATCGGTATACTGGACAGTAACTTTCTGTCCGTGGCACAGATTTTAAAACAAGAAAACTTGAGACAAAACAGTGAACTAAACCCTAACAACAAAAAATTCCATTTAAACAATACGAGTCATGAGAAGAAGAGTGGGGGGAGCAATGTCAAATAAGAATTTCATTTGACTGTTCAGAATTCAAATCTTACGTTTTTGTTTCAACTTTTTTTTACTTGCAAATTCTAACGTTTTTTCTGGGTGTCGGGCTGATATTCATAACAATCAGTATCATAATTTTAGCAGAAAGAGTGACTTCTAAGTAGTCATATAAAGAAATGAGGAGGTTCCTTTTTTCCTACTACATTCCAAATTCTCTTATTTCATTTTTTCTAACCATAAAACTATCAGAGATACAAAAGAAAAAAAAAAGCCATAATTTGACTAGATCTGGCCAATGAAATCTAGTGATTTTTTCTTGGTTATGAGCAATGTGGATGTCATTTCACCAAAAGAGTCGACAAGAGATTTTTAAAAATCTTATAGTATTCGATTTTTAATAGAACAGTCGACACTTGATCGGGGTGAATCATTTTCCATTCCAAATATACGAGAACTTAGTATATCTCTGAATTTTTGAGATGAGGTATTATTATTATTTCTATTAATATTTGGTTAAATAAAGGGTTCAGTTTGTTATTTCCCCCACACCTACCAGATGATACCTGACGAAGGCCATAGAGAACAACGGCCGAAACGTTGTATGAAAAACAACCAAGATGAGGATGGGCCGAATATCAATAGAAATACGAGAACTTGTTCAGGATTCATTACCATTTACAAGATTCAATTTATACATTCAAAAACAGAGAAGATCAAATAAAATATTTTGCTTTTTGGTATTTTTTCCTCCACTAAAGTTTTGTTTGATTAATAGGGATTTATGTTGAAAGTGTAAAAATCGAAGGCAGCAATACAAGTGAATCATCAAAAATGGTATGAACCATTGATAAAAATTCTCTTCCCATATCTAGAATGGAAAATCATTGGTCAAGATTCGTTGAAGTCAATTGCAAATGACTAAATGGTTATTCCGATGCAGATTAAAAGAAAAAAAAAAAAAAACCCTGTTCGAACAAGACTTTACTTTCTTGGTAACTTTTCTTTTGTGAAATATCAACTTAGGCGAAGCGAATGAATGAAGTGGGTATAAAGCGGTGATCGATTTTCAATGTATGCATAATGCAAAACAGGACACGGTTTTGTGGCCCTTGTTGCGACACCCGAGGTTCAGTCAATATCATCTGAACTGGACCCCCGACATTCTGACTACGAACATGACCGTCTTCTTTCCTGAAGAGACTTGCGGTTAGCTCTTTGCATTTGTAGCAGAAAATTTCATTTTTGCGATTACATTTCGCCACGGTAATATTACACAAGTCATGCAACAGAAATACGCATTTATGAGGGCAGAGGGGTTCCCCCCAAAGTGCACGCACCCTCTCCTCGAGGGGAGTGGGGTCGCACACCCAGGTGAGACCACAAAAAATTTCGACCCTAAGAAAAAGATCATTTAAGTTGTGAATTAAGAAAGAAAAAATTACCATCATCATTGCAATTCAAAGATGTACAGGATTTCAGAGCTCTAGTGTAAAATTGTGCCCAGACTAAACTTTTAAAAAAGTAGCCTTCAGAGAGTCAGGGTCCAGTTTTGATTGAACCAGTTCTGCAAAGAGGGACACATTCAGTGCCCAGATTTGCACTAGAGTATATCACAAATCGATCACCTACTTCATGCCCACTATTAGTTTTGAATAAAAGAACAAAAAATTCTCCAAGAAAATATGTCAAGTCAAATTCTGGATCAGAAAAATGATCAATATTTCACGAACCTTGACCTATTCTTTTCAAGTTGTGCTTTAAAAAAAAAGTATCAAATATAAGTTGAGAGGGAAATAACCCCCAGGGTTCCATTTTCCGGTGACAATATAGCTGTCAGCCATTTTAAAAGGCTGTTTTAGCCATAAACCACGCTTGACAACACTATTGTTTTCAGTTTAGGTGTAGAGGTAACCGGAAACAAGTCATAGCAATTTCTCCTCAACCCTTGCAAGAAAACCAAGTTAGGTTCATTTTCCCCACTCCACGATTACCTGGTCTCTGGCAACCATCAAATGGGAGGACGGCCGATTTCAATAGCTGAAAGTGGCTAATCATATATGCATTTTTTTTTTCTTTTAGAAGCTAAAATTGGGTAAATTTCATTCCCATACAGACCCCTCCCCTCAAAAAATGTATAAATATACTACGTATTCATTAGATATTAATATTTTCTTAGAGATGTCATTTTCAAGTTAAGAAAAATGAATCTTAAGAAGCCATTCCAAATTAAAAGAAAAAAAAAAAAAAAAAAAAAATCTCCCTATGCGTAGTTGCTAAGATAGCCCCTAGTCTCTTGAGAATAATATATATCCACACACACGTGTATGTGTATTTATATATATATATATATAAATTATTCCAACAAAAATATAGTCTAATACTATAAGTCATTATCAACATTAAAAAAGTTAGTGATACTGAAGTGGCGTAAACTCGCCATTTTTGTATGGACGTCGTTATCCAATTTTTAATCAAAGGAGAAATTACCTTTGTTACAAGTTTTGTTTCCTTTATTCCATAATATACTTACATCCTTTGAAGTTAACGGTGTTGAAATGTAAGAATTTTGAAGTTCAGTTTCAATGGTTTTGAATGGTTGAAAGAGTTTACGCCACTTCAATATATTGGTTATGCATGTAGGAAGGTAGTTTACGCCACTTCAATATATAATTGAGCAAGAAGTTTCCAGAATTCTTTTACATTCTGATCGATTGAAATTCCAGTTTAGGTCCATTTTGGGGGCGAATATAAAGAGTAAAAAGTTTAAAATATCAGAAGACTTATAAATATTTTATTCAAACTTGTCCTGCATATGAGATTTTAACAAAGGGCGACCAACTATACAACGGTTACGTCTGTAAGGCTAAATTTTACAGATTTTGTAATATATATGTGAAATCAAATAATATAAAGACCCCAGAACGACTAGATGAAATTAAACCTTGACTTTCATGAAACTTACTAGATTTAATCGGCTTTAGTAGGTTTGGAAAAGATCGACAAGAAAAAATAAAGACTTAATATGGCAGATGATGACGACGTCATAAGAAGATATTAACAGAAAAGGTAGAAATAAAAACACATCTTCTAACGACTTTACTTTTAAAGAAGAAAAAAAAAAGAGACATTCAATCCATACCTTAGGACTGATTTGAAAATCACGATCATTACACCATTGAACAAAGGCTGAAATCATGGCATCTTGAATTTCACCCGTTGAACTTTTGGCTCTGGGAATTTCTTCGACATTTTCTAACTTTTGATCAGACTGTCTCTTCACTCCACTGGCCATTGTTGTCAGTTTAAGTGACGCCCGCCTTTTTATACTCTCCTCAACGAAGGGCAGATAACTCGAGCTATAAGTCTTGATTAGAAAAAAAAGAAACCAATTTTAGCCATTTTCGAAGACAGTTTTAGTTATAAATCACCAACTATACTTTTTTCAAGTCAGGTTGGTAATTTATAGCTAAAACTGTCTTCAAAAATTGCTAAAATTGGCTATTTTAAAAAAGTATACATTAGTGAGCTTTTGATGTCGGACCGTTATGTTATTGCTGTAAGAAAATTATGTTACTAAGTGTAAGCTGAAAAAACGCATTAAATTAAAAGAATTTGGTTTGAAAAGAGTGTTTTTAACGGTGCGAATCAAGAACGATTTAATTAACTGCACAAATCACGAACTCTGTGTACATATATATATATATATATATATATATATATATATATATATATATATATATATATATATATATACTCATTCAAATCCCATTCATCAGATAAAGTAATTATACACCAAGACATCTGAACAAGTCATTTTTTTTAAATTGCACTTTCATTTACTTTTATTATACTTACTAGAGTTAATCAGCCATCATAGACTTTTTATCGGTAGAATTAGAAAAAATCAGTCAGATATAGCAGGAAAACAGCTAATTTGGCAACCCTTCATTCAACTTAAATGACGATACATTCCATGCATTGTAAACTAATCACTATAAAGCCTTTCGTAATTGTCAACACGTTTACTTAATTAAAATGTTACTTATTCCATTAGTAAAGATTTAATAAATCAAAATATCACTTCGAAGAATATCACTCATTTATTAGTAAAAATATCACTTTGGCCCAAAATATTACTCACTTTATTAAAAGTATTACTTATTAAATTACCATCGATTAAAATATTTCTTTAAATGACTGAGACCTCAAGGTACGGCATGCTCACCATTATTCATCAAGAAAAGACTAATTGGAGATGAAAGGGCCTGGAAAAGACAGATGAGCTCAAGAACGTCGATCCCGGATGCTGCGTGACAACGGGGTCCCAGGGGCCACCCTGGATTTTGTCAGCCTTTCAGGGGCGTGGTTAGCGATGATAGGGCCCCGCACGTGAAATTATAAATTTTTGGATTTGCAGCAAAGGTGGAAAAGAAATTGCAAAACGAAAAAGCGATGAGATTGAAAAAAAGGAATAGCTTTTTTATTTGAAGGTGAAAGGAAACAGAAGATTGGAATCGAATCAAAGAGAAGGGGGTTACTTTCCAGTCCATAATTTAGGAAAGACACGACATTCATTTACGAAGGGACAAAATTTCATTTTCCTGAAATTCATTTCAATTTGATTTCCTACAAATCGTCATATTTTTCATGATTTAAAAACAATAAGGTAACAGAATTTAAAAAAAGAAAGTATTTCTGCTTTATACGAGGAAAACATCAGTATCACTCATGAAAAAGCAGAGATACCGATATCTAGCGGAATTATTGTCCATGCTACTGCTTGATCGCTAACCCAGGATAGTGTTGCCTACTCCCCCCCCCCCCACTAAAAGAATTTTTGCGCTAGCCTGACTGTCAAAAAGCGCTAAATTTAAAAATAACGCGTTGAAAAACGCCAAGTAAAAAACTTTGGTAATCCTTGGCTTGAAGAGAACAAAACGAGACCCCAATTTCACTTTGTCATAAAATGTCTATTTCAGATCCGAACATTAGTCTCAGTATTTTTTGTTGGTGTTACGACTGCGTGGCGACATTTTAGTGTGGGTTCAGAGGGTAGGGTAATGACTTGATTTGTTTTATTACAGAAGATTTAATAGCAATGTTTCGTCAATCGCCTCCTGTCGGATTAACTAATAGGGAGTGATTAGTGCATCGTAAGAATTCAGATTTGAAAAGAAAATTTATCAAGAATTTTTTGAATCAGAACTAGTAATAAAATATGTTGACGTATCAGTGGCAGGTCGAAAGGCATCAAGTCATAAGGACAGCAGTGTATTACGGATTACTGCAAGTTACAATCGCGTTCGGACGAAAGGCATCGGTCAAAAGGATAACAATAGTCACGAGTATTTCAACTGAATTTGTACTATTCAAATAAATCGATTCAGTATCTTTTTATATGGAGAGCTCCAAGATAATACGTTGAAACCAGGTTTAGTGTGCGAGCCTTACTGCCAAATAAGTGAGTTAACTTGGGGGCTATTTTCTGAGGCTGTTAGACTCTCGACGAACAGAGGATGGTGGTTAAGATCGGATCGGCCACTGAGTCAGCGAATGATAACGATCTTAGGGAGATGGGAAGAGAGTGGAAGAGTAGCCGACTGCGAGGGCCGGGGCCAGAGGCATGACCAGCTAGGGGTCCTGGCGCCAATGAGCATTGGACCAGGGAGAAGGAGAGAGAGAGAGAGAATGGCCAACCGCAGAGGCCGGGGCTAGAAGCATACCCAGCTAGGGGTGCTGGAGCGCTATTTATTTGCTGTCCCACCACAGCAAAATGTGACACAAGGTCGAGCTTAACGTGGCGAAAATAGGAGCCCTCCATCCAAAAATGGCCCCAGTCGACGCGGCTTTGGAGGCCAAGCGACCGTAGAAGCTAAAACAACCTCTGCCACGAAAGCGTCAGGACAATCCAGACCTACTCCTCTAAGTGCAATGGAGCCAGTGCTGCCCCAGGGCAACAGATCCCCCGCTGCTGGGCCGAGTAAAAATAGGAGGCTCTCCTACGGCTCCCCAATGAATGTAGGTAGCAGTGCACAGCCTCAGTAAAAACCTCATTGGCTGACGCACTGCACTGGCGCACTCGGTCTTGACACCACCCACAACCCAATCTCCAGCCCATTCGACGGGTAAGTGACAGTACCTGCACCTCGGTATATGCTGTTGAACAGATTCTACAATTTGATCCCGCCGAAAAGGCCAGAAAAAGGAGGGTGCAGTGGGGTGCTGGGAGCAAATTGGACCATGTGCGTCCAAGGGGTTTTATAGGGGTCGTCGTCGGAAGTGACGTTTTGGATATCTATCTTAATGAAGAGTTTCGTACTTAATTCCTTACTATAAGTATAGGGGGCACTACACTATCGTATTGTCGGTTATTTGTAAATGAGTATTCAGGTCACTTCTCAAGCTTCTGAGACTAGTATTTCGAGTTGTTCGTATGACAGGTATTTTATTGTGACTCTTTATAGATTACATCGTTTCCTTACATTGGTTTGAAACGAAATTGAAATACTAAATCATATTGATGTAAAACAAATCAAAATACTAAATTCAATGATTGTTACGTAACTACAAATAAATGTTGGTGAATTATAATGTTGTTTAAAGTGAATAAAAATTAGGCATTTATTTATTTTTTTGTCTGAAAAAAGAAAAGAAAGAATCTGTAGAAAAGATAAATTATTAACAAACGCTTTCATCAAACAAGTCAAATTTTTGCTCTTCCCCGTCGTAAAATTGTGCCAATTCTCTTTTTGTGAAGATTCCATCGCGCAGCACGATTTCTGGCCTTTTCTTCAGGATCAAAGTGTAGTATCTATTCCTCGGCAGAGCCTGAGGTGCAGGTACTGACACTTGCCCGTCGAATGGGTCGGAGATTGGGTTGTCGGTGATGTCAAGACCGAGTGCGCCGGTGCGTCAGCCAATGGGGTTTTACTGAGGCTGCGCACTGCTATGCGCATCGGGAAGCCTTTGGACTCGTCCTTGGACTCTCTTATTATTACTCAGTCCAGCTGCAGGGGATCCGTTGCCCCAGGGCTGCACTGCTCCATTGCACTAAAAGGAGCAGGTCAGGATTGTCCTGACGCTTTCATGGCGGAAGTTGTTTTTAGCAACTACGGTCACGTCAGCTGGAGCCATTTTTGGATGGAGGGCTCCTATTTTCTTCACATTAAGCTCGACCTTGTGTCACATATTGCTGCGGTGGGACAGCAAATAAATAGCACACCGGGGCTGCACTGCTCCACTGCAATTAGAGGAGCAGGTCCCAAAGTGGACGCTTTCGTGAGGAGGTTGTTATAGCTTCTACGGTCGCTTGGCAATCAAAGCCGCGTCGGCTGGAGCCATTTTTGACGAATGGTTCCTACTCTTCCCACGTTAAGCCTCGATCTTGTGTCACATTTTGCTGTGGTGGACAGCGAATAAACACCCCCCTTTTTGCCCCGGTCTTCGAACCGGTTAACTTCTACCTATTTGGCTCCAGCATCACGAGCCGCTTATCGTCCTCCACCCCTCTTTAAACTTGCGGCCGGCGCACATTGATCGTGACTAATATATATATATATATATATATATATATATATATATATATATATATATATATATATAGTCTTGTCACTTATCTTCATCGATGTTAGTATTCGCCAGAACTTCGTAGCTATTAAATGCAAACATTGCAATTACTATTTATGGCGACCACGCAAACGCTGCGTTCATTATTTCTCCTCTTTAGCTCCTTCTTGAAGCTATCCTGTCGAACTGCCTCTTTATAATCTAGTTTGGTCAACTATACCACTCATTATAAGAGGCACAATTCATCAGGCTCCATTCGATAGATAGACGAAACAAGATTAGACCCTTTATGCCACGTGTCCCTTAAATTCTTATTTTTGATATTCAATATTAATAATAAATTGATAAGTTTTAGTCGACTGATTTACACACAAATCATTTCTTGCCTGCGTTAGTGATGATAATGAACTTTGCTTACTTATAAACGATGTCACGTAAAGGCCAGGTGAACTGGCTGCCAATTGGGGGATTAGATCTAGCCTCTTTCTAGTACACTTAGATCGTATAAATCTGTATTGAACTATTTGATTCTAGTTTAGATCCTTTCCACTCACGGGCATCGATTTTTCAAGTTTACCCAGGGGTGGCTAAAAACAAAAACAAAAACAAACGAAGTAAAGTACTTTGAAGCCATTCGAATCAATTGCATAGAAAACACGTATTATCAGTATTAGGAACAGAAATTTAATTGAATTAAAGAATTCACGAGTAACATGAAACGATCCTTGACAATTTCTTCACGGGTTGCTCGAGACCCCCCTGCTGTTGGCGCCAATGCTTTCATTATATTAAACCTTTTTAAAGAAATCAAACGAATCTAACTTGGGTTTCGTCAAAGAACAACATTACAAGTAAAGCGTACATTGAAATTTGGAGGCCGAACGAATTCACGTTTGATATTGTCATTATGTATCAATTAACAGAACATGAGATATAAACTTAGCCTATGGAGCCGAGCCATGACGTCATCATCAGCCGTTATAAGACCACCGCTGGCAAAAGGCCCACCCTCCCCTCACGTACAAGTAGCACCTTTATTTTTCATTCTGTTTGAATTGTTTTTATTGAACGAGCGTTTATTTTTTTTTTTTCGAATTATTTATTCAGCATGCGTCACTAATCACGTCTCTTTCTATTCTTAACCAGCATAAAAAAATATGTCGTAATTCTTACGTTAACATGACTATTAGAACAAGAAGTGATGGTTAAACGTGTAAATATAGTATATCTCTGAATTTTTGCGGTCAATATACCCCCGTCGGATAAATAAAGGGTTCAGTTCGTTACTTCCCCATACCAACCAGATGATACCTCATGAAAGCTGTAGAGTGCAACGGCCGAAACGTTGTATGATAAACAACCAAGATGAGGATGGTCCGAATAGAAATAGTGTAAATATAGGATTGATTGTTGATATGGATCCTATATTATGAGGTTGTTTATGTTAGTTGTTTATGTTAGTTGTTTCTGTGTAGCGAGAAGAATAGTAGTCACAAAGGAATCTGCCCAACGTGTTTGCGTTTACCGCCATATGCCGACGTCACGAGCTATCGCTATGACCAGAACAGTCATGGTAATAAAGGGAGAATCTTCCGCGTCGAGTTTGAATATGGAAGCGGAGATTAAACATAGTCCATGATCGAAATAAATACAAATGTGCAGACAAACAAAGACGTACATACAATGATTCGACGAATGAGATACGTATAAACATTGCGTAGAAAGCTGGAAAGAAAGTAAAACATTAGTAAGATCGATCGTGATAGAAGGTCTGCTTAGAAGACGTTACGTAGCATCTTTAAAAAGAGCCGAGTTAGTTATTAGGCTATTCCTACACATTAGAATGCAACATAGGAGAAAATTAGGGTTACTTAGGGAGACACATGCCATAAAGGATCTAATGTTGATTGGTTTATTTATCGAATGGAGTCTGATTCGTGGTGCCTTTAATGAAAAGATGGTTTGTTCAGTTTAGGAACAAGAAGCTAAAAGTGGCGAAATGAGATAAGTGAGATGTAGCGTTTGCGCTCAGTCGCCAGAAAGCTTTTACGGATTCTCTTATCGAGGAAGATGGTTGACAAAAAGCGATAATCGCGATAAACAAATGGAAACAAAGTAGGTCCCGATAAAATAGTAAAAATTGAGCCAGCTAGGACGCTGTCTT
>OY735242.1:4969422-5104422 GCA_963457665.1 Thysanoteuthis rhombus
TTCTCATATCTTTAAATTATTGCGATATAGAAATATTCAGCAATAAAAATCGTGACTGGCCATACTCAAAAATACAGACCTCGGACATTCTACTATGGCATAATTAGTAGCTGAGAAAAAAAATTCTCTTCCTGAAATCTCACCTCTTCCAGTTTCTGTTATTTAAGGTACCTTGGGCCGATCAACATACCAAAATAGTGTCTCATAGAGATGTGGGGACACAAAAAATCCCCATCAGATTTGACCCTGGTGTCAAGAGGGAAAATTCAAAGCATAAAGTATTCTTTTACAAATTATCTCCGTAAGAAAAAATTCATAGATACATACTTTTCCTCCCTCAGCTGAAAATATAGTGTTCTTAATTCGGTACCAACAAATTTTTAGCCCTCAAAACTTCGACATGATTGTTACTTACCATAATATAATGTATAAGTAGTGTTGCCAACACAGAACTTGAGCTAAATTGGCTAAGAAATAGCTAAAAATGGCTACAGCTGCTGAAAGATAATGCTAAACGTTGAATTTTTGCACTGCAAACAAGAAAGGCTACTGAATTCAATGCAAAAAGCACTAAATTGGTAAGAGCATGTAGGAGATCTGGACAGGAAGTATCCAGCCAGCCATTACTAATGAAAGAATAACCTACCTAGACAAAGGCAAAGATTGCAATGCCATGACCCCGCCCTGCTCATGTGACCCTGGGAGCGATAGGATGGATAGTAGCAATAAGAGGGTTGAATGAATTTAAGCCAGCAGAAAATAATTAATACAAGAAAGCAATCGAAGAGAGTGCCAGCCTCTGTCAACAACATTGCTAGAAATTCAACCAATTTTTTCATAGCCAATTGTCCACCCTTCCATGAAATTCATTGAGAACATCTGGAGATATTGTGTAGACGTATATGAAATTATGGCATAATGTGTTTGGACATAACTACAACATAGAGGGGTAATTACACATGAATCTGCTCAAAAATTTAATGTTTTGCAATAGTCTATTGTCCACTCACCCCCAAAATTTCATAAAAATTCATTGAGAACTTCCAGAGATATCGTGTGGACAGTCATGAGCACATACATGAATGCAATTGAAAGATAGATAGAAAATATTCCTGGATCCACCCCGAAATTTCGCCATCCCTTCCCTATTCCATTGCCTATCCTTCTAGAAAATTTGATTGAAATTCATAGAGAACTTTCGGAGATATCGAGTGGGCAGATGAACAGACGCGACCGAATACTACCTCTTCTTTACTTTGTTGACAGCAGCGAACCAGTCGAAAGGGGGGACAACTCTTGTAGTCTCATTGATAAATGGAAGCAAAGACTTTATTTACAACTGAATTACAGAAATTTAGGACAGGAGTTCTGCCTTATTTTAAAGATACAACATTTTCTCCAGGCAATGCCGGTGTGCCTTTCATATATCACCATCGTCATCACTGATTTCATCAGCACCAACTGACCCCCGTTTTTGACTAGAGACGAATTTCTTTATCTGGGAACAGCTTTCTCGGATGGCAGTCTGGATTTTCTGTTTTTCTTCTGCAATTCAAGAAAAAACAAACAACAACACTTTAATAGTAAAAGTATACCTCACCATTATGAACTAATTCGTTCGTAATGACCGTTCGTAAAGCAGTTTGTAAAACAAGGTATAATTATTCATAGAAACAAATGCATTAAATAGGGTTACGTTCTGAAGTAGAAAAAATTATTTATAAAATATTTCAATTGTTTTATAAGGAATAATAAAACAATATTCAAGCAATTATTTCAATGAGAAAAGGAATGAAGTACATATAGAACCTTAAAAGGAAGAAAAAATGCATAAAGATCTACGTAAAAGTAACAATGTGTTGATCACCTTGAATCAATGTTCAGCAAAAACGACACATTCTCTTCCTCCTTCGTTGTGATGACAATACTTCACATCACAAAAGAGGAAAGGAAAGTATTTACAAACTCATCTTCTATTAACTAAAACTTACATACAAACTTATAACAGTGATATTCACTTGTGAACAATTTTTTACCGTGTCTAAATTGAACAAAATCGAGGTTTTATATAATGTCTATCAAGTTTGAAATTTTATTTCAATGTTCGTAAAGCAAAAGTAAGGTATGCCTGTATTTAAATCTCTATGTGGAAAACATAAAATCTATGAAAATGACAAACAAAACTAATTCTTATAAAAAGGTTTGGAAATGTTATCTATCTCAGTCTGTTCATATCTATTTATCTCTCAATGAGGTCAAAATTTCGAAGAGAGTCTTGGCTTGTTCAACAAGGCAAATATGTAATGACTAGCTGAAGTATTAGTTTAGGTTGGGTTAAATATTTAAGGAGTAAAGAGGACCAAAGCCTTCAAACTTTTAGAAAAAAAGTTTCCCCTTCATTTTTGACCACTCAAATTGGAAAAACAACTTCCCTTCATTTTTGACTCCTTAGAGGGGAAAAGTTTCCATTCACTTTTGCCCCCTTGACAGGAGGGAGTGAAAGTTTTCCTATGGTTTTAACCCCTTAAAGTTAGGTTTATCTATAGTTGTATGTTGAATGGAAAATAAGGGTCCAGTTTAGCATTATAGTTATATCCTGAATGAAACCTTTGGAAATCTTTTTTTCTTATAAACTCTTTACTTTAAAACCTTCTTCTAGGTCCATTGAGTATACATGCCAAACTAGGGTGGACTGTTCCCATGTTTAGGTGGTTTCTAAGTGTAACAGACAGACAAACAGGCAGTGTGACATATATTCTTATATACAAAGGTTGTCAAATATAAAAAGCATTACCTTTTGTTTTGCACAGCGCCAATAATGGTGGCAATGATTGTCTGTGATGTTTTATAAGGAATCTCTCTGTAGACTTTATGGTACCTGGAATCAAAGAAGAGAACAATGCTAAAAGTGGGAACCAAACAACAATTAACGAATTCCGATGACGACCGATGTATACTGATAAGTCATTTATTATTTACGTGCATAAACCAATAGAAAATTATGTTTTTTTTTTCAAGTATGGTCGGCACTAAGATACCTAAATCTATTTTATGAAGTAATTTATCATTGATGATTCAATTATTCAAAGGTCAAGTTTTTTTCAAAAGTCTGAACTAAGCTCAAGCTGTTTAAAAGGGTGATCGGACATGCGGCACTTCTTCTAAGTCATCGTGGGAATTCCTCATGGTCTCCAATGTTTTTCGACATAATGTTCTTTTGATATTGTTTCATTGTATGACCTTTCTTTAGGAGTCTTGCATGAAAATATCCCGTTTTGATAAAACCCTTTACTTTTAGAAGCTAGATAATCTTCCTAAGGCTAATATAATTTCCTTATGATTGTTGGATTTTATCTTGGAGGAAAATCCTAGAATGCTTGTCAAAATGGTCATTTAGAGAAAGGTCAGAAGAATACTCTTAAACTTCAGATCAGTTTCATTTCAATGATTAATAAAGCATGGGGTCTGCTAAGGTCGTGAAACAGGATTGTTCTACACAAGTTTCCAGACCCCCATATTCCAATGATTTAGTGTTCGCATAATGAACTGCAAAGATACACCATGGAATTTACATGGGTCCTGCTGGGAATGACGAAGCCGTTCAATCAAAATGTAAAAAATGGGATCTCTTTTTTTACTTCATCTTTTATTCAAATATCTTAATGACTTTGTGTTCTCTTACTACATTGTGAATTCAAATATTTTGGTTTTGGCTGGCTATCTATAAGTCACTTGTCCAAGCCGTACCAATATAAACATTTACTCTTCAGTATGTTCAGAAAAAAAAATTTTCTTCTCTTCAAAATTCCGACTTTTTAGTGAGCCACGCCCAATAATTGATCACCCCCAAAACAGCATGCAGCCATTAGATGTTAGTCACATGACAGTTTCTATTGAATGACTAACCAAATTATCAATGAATTTGTGTTTCTTCTCAAGTAAGAATGGAAAACATTGGATAAAAAAAAAACGTCTTGAAATCAACATACCTCCAATGTGCAAAGCCTTGAAGGAAACGTCTCGTGATGCGATTTGTTTGATGAAACACATGGCACTCTGTACAAGATGGTGTTGACCAAAACGTGATCGGATCATGACGATATCTGTTTCCTGATGATACACTTGGACTGGAATAAAAACAAAACACATTTGTTTCCTGTAGAGATTCAGATGATGGAAGAACTGAAGACAACTAGGCAGAAATGAACAATATAAAATTTGATGTTCGGATAGAGATTTCTTAAACTTTTTTTTTTCCCCTTTTGGTTGTTTAAAAAAAAAATCTACTCCCTTCACCTCAAATTTTGCCCCCACCCAGTTGATATTGCCCCTGATTGAAAAAGAGCTGCTCCAAATTATCTTATGCTTATAGCCCAGGGTTTCTCAACCCAGGCAACATCACGATTTAAACTCTTGGGTGGGCAGTGAGTGACAGTGCAGAAAATTTTGGTGGGCGGTATAGGATTTTGAGTATCAAAGTTTGTAGCAGACAATGAAGAATAAGTCAACAGCAACATTTTCTATTATTGATTTACCAAACAGAACTTTGATAACGCATATTTTATAGGTGCGTAGAGAAAGATGTAAATGTTTGTGTAGGTGTACATATGTTTGTACTACACTCCGTTGGGAGGTACATGGTACATATATATACATGTAATCCTCTTGAAAGATTACTAGATACAGGGATTGCATTGATGATATCTGGAAAGGTCTGTGCCAAACATTTAAAAGTTACTTTCATTAAAGAATCTTGTAATGCAAAAGCTGTTCATTTTCAGTGTTCTGGTATCCTTTTAGATATTTACTGTACAGGTGGGCGGTAAAAAAAATTTTCCATGTAAAAGTGGGCGGTGACATTGAAGAAGGACGAGAAGCTTTGTTTCAGCCAAATAAATACATACAACAAGTTGTTGACTGTTTATCTTCTGAAAGGAACATTGTCTTTTTATCATGTAATGCATTACCTTGGCTAAGCCAAGTAAATTTCATAAATTTGGAGCTTTGGTACAACGTACGCATGCTTGCAGTGAGTCACTCAAAATAAACTGTCACATAATCAATATTCTTTGGCAGCATGTTCGGAGTGATCAATCATAAAAATTAGAAAAAGGGACGATCAATGTATAGGTTACTTGAGTCACTAAAGATAAACTGTCACATGACCAACGATTTTTGGCAGCATGTTGGTATGATCAATCATAAAAATTAGAATAAGGGACAATCAATGAATAAGTTACTTCTCTCGCCTTTTGTTAGATCATGTATAAGTTTGAATTTTCAAAAAAAAAAAAAAAAAAAGCAGGGACGACTAGTGGCCAATTCAGCATAAGCTTACATTGTAAATTGATACCCCCCTCACTAAAATGCTATTTAAGGGAAGGGGGCTTAAAAAAAAAGAAAATCAAAAACAAATCCTATTATATATAATAAGGAGTTGATGCTTAAATTTTCAGCCCTCTAGCTCGATTGGTGCAGCCGGTGCACATGATAAATTGATAGCCAACCAGTAACTTGAAAACTGGAGAAACGTTCATTGACAGTTCTGGTTGACGGTTTCTCCTAATGGAAACATGAATTAATGATTAAAACAATCTAAAAAAAATACAAATTTTGTCATTACCGAGCTAGGAGTTACCTCCCCTTATTCGCTCACTCCACCATCATAATAGAAAGATTGTCGATTCTTTTTTCTCCAAGAAAATTCATTCCATGTGTATACGACGATCTATCGGACACCTGGCTCAACTTCTGCCTCCCCCCTCGTTGGAGGCGATATTGCCCCCGCTGATCGTACTCCTAGCTTATTGCATTTGCTTCAACTGGTCTGATAGACTCGAGTCAAAGGGAGAGAACTTGGGTTGTAAAATCACAAAATAGTAGACCACCACAAAAAACACATTTTAGATATTCATTAACTTCACCTTGGTATGACACAAGGCCAAATGAGAATGTTTAAGTGGGGAGGAGCAAAAAGATTATGTTGCATCAATCATCTGAATGAAGAGGGCTTGCTTGCTTCTAAAATTAGTATAAGCAGTGTGGTCCCTTTACAAAGCTTGTAGAATTGCTCTATTTTTGCATCTCGAACTCCAATGACTGTGATCTTGATTACTTAACTACAGCTATCCGGAGTATATTGCAACAAAAAGTAAGAAAAATCAAGATGATAAAAAATACTAGTTATATTTAATACAGGCATCCCTCATTATAGCGCACTTCACAATATGAAGGGGGTTGGTTGTGCAACCCCTATATTTTAGCTTATACTTATCACCTAATCATCCAGCAAACTGCAAATAAAAAAGTTTCATAAGAGGACTTGACTGTTTTAATGACATTTGATAGGTATATGATAAGTATGAAAACAGTATCAACCAGTAAGGCTGAAATATAACCAACAATAATTAAATAAAGAAGTATGTTTGCCGAAAAGAAAAACAAATATATATATATATATATATATATATATATATACATACTTATCAAAAGACTTGATATGACATGAACAAGCCCAACAGCTTCAGGGTCAAACAACACTCTAAAACCAACTATTTCAGCCACTTCGCCGAATCTTTAGAAAAAAAAAAAAAAATTCCTTACTCATTGAGGGGAATGTGTGTGCTGAGTTTCAAGTTTCTACTATGGATGTTTAGGGTTGAGAAGAGTAGAGAAGAAAGAAAATATCAGAACGCGAGTTGAGAACTTGACATCACAGAATCACTCCTCCTTTCCCCCCCTCCTCTCTTTCTTTCATGTCTGACTAATTGTCATAATAAAGTCAACTCTGTAGGAGTTTGACAATATTAAATTTCTCCAATTTACAATCAATTACTACATGGTGTTTTATGTTTAATATCTTTGTTTTTGTGACAAAATCAACACCTCTGTTCATTGGGGAACTTTTTTTTTGCACTAGTAATTGACTTTTCCTTATCAGCAGTTTAGTTATAACATGGTTGTCTTTCTTGGACTCCAACTTCAACATTTTAAAAGGGACTATTGTAATGGTTGACATTTGAAGTTGTTGTTGTTGTCATCACAATATACAGATCAATCTGATATTTATCTAAAGGTATTGAAGAGGAGGAGAGCTAATAGTTGTGATTTACATCTAAAAATAAGTAAAACTTGCTATCACAGTCAATAATTGAAATACCGTAGCGTCAAAATTTGAAGTCATGTAAAATGATTCCATTGGAGAATATATTCTATTCCTGACATCAACGGTGTTTTCCATGGGAAATCGAGATTTTGAAGAGTCTAGATGTTATTGCCAAACCCGTCAAAATTGGGCCCCAAAAGGTAAAAAAAAAAAGGCTTTTTTTTTTCTGAAATTGAAAATTTTTTCAAATGGGGTCTAGCGGAATACTGATGCAAATTTCCAAGTCTGTCGACAAAAATGGCCAAGAGTACTTGAGCACGCAAACACACACACATTTTAAAAAGTAGAACCCTACGCCATCTTCGGTAGCTACAAGTGTTCAATAGCATTTGTATTTCTATTTAGATCTGGATATTTTTATAATTTGTGTCTTTTTTTCGGAGCCCGATCTGGGGGCTGAACGTACACTGAATGTACTCACCTCGCAAGCTGTGGCGAAGGACGGCAGTTCCATAGTCTCCGTGAGCCTCCTGAATGGCATTCAAAACCGCAGAACGGATCTGGTCTCTCTCAAAGTGAAGATTTCCTGGGATGAGCTCATACAGCAAATATCTAGGAAAGAAAAGTACAAAAACCAAGAATTCAATATATCAACTATATGTGGAAGTACCCGTTTACTCTGGGTAAAAAATTTCAAGAGTAAAAATAAAAATGAAATTCTACTGATTTGTCCATGCATCAGTAAACCGGAAACGGCAGAAAGGGGGACTACCGGAAAAGAAACCGTGGATACGGCGGACAACCACATAGGGAACTGCGGATAAGGGGGTAAACGATCGTCAAACTGTGGATGAGGGGTCCACATATGTTTCGTATGTCACAACAATGATGGATGATAATGACCACACGAAAAACCAGTGACGTCATGCATGAATAACAATGACGTATGCAATAACTGATGACAAATTCACTTCTGCAGGAGTCGAAAAGGGAAACGCAGTTTTGGAATAATATTGTATGGAGAAATGAATTCTGTTTCGTTTACCTTAAATTTTAATGGAGCAAGGGAGTTTGACCCTAGTGTAGCCAAGCTTCTTGAACCTTTTGTTCCACATCAGAAACTTCGGAAATTCACGAGCGGCAATAACTCTTTACTGAGCTGCACAATTCTTTCTGTGTGTGGCTGTGCAGTTTGAAGGGAACATCGGACGGAATACAAGAGAAAAAGGACCAATATTTGAGCCAAGCACAAAGGGCTTTACTTCATTTCCTACTCGATGGTTCGAGAGAGAAGAATCCGTATCTAACTTCTGTTGGGATTTCTGTCATCAAAGCATTACCTAAATTGAAAAATGTTGATTCTGGTAGAGTCAAACAGGATTGCATTCTTGGTGGTGGTGATTCTTGTTGTGGAGTTGGGTCGTTGGTGTGTGTCGAAAATATGGGGTACTCATTAAGTCCTGATGGTTGCAGACCAGTCAAGATTTAGAAATTCTCAGGGGGGAGATTGAGGGGAAGGGGCAGAGAAAACTTGCAATCCCGGAAGGTCCTAAATATCCATTTCAGAGTATTGAAAACCCATCTTGAAGAAAATTTTAAACTGAGAAATACAGGACACTTGGTAAGTTTGCAAATGGGAGAGGAATAGTTTCTACAGACATATTTATTTCCATTGTGGGAGATTCGTACAAATTTATCACATGCAGTAATGGTGATGGTGGGGGCAACATTTGGCTACAAGTTGCGGGAGACTTGGTAGTTTTGTGGTTGGGGAGTCACCAAGTTATATCTTTTGCAAAATATGCGTTGTGTCCACTAAAAGATCTTTAGAGTGTAACTTTTATGGTATATCAGATAAGAACAAGAATTGCAGATTTCAAAATGTGAAACATGGACGTGTTTGTTGAAATCAATATATCTATGGAGATATGTAAATTCTTCATAATATAAGATTGGGTTTAGAATCGAAATTACACAAGGGCCCTAGAGCCGAAATGTCCAAACAGGGAGAGGCAGAAATTCAAACATGGTACCAAGACTGTGTTCTGATAGACTGCGCCATTTTTAGCAACAGGACTGTGAGCATTCTATCCATTTTCTTTCACTCCCGATGATCTAGGGGGTGAATAATCAAATTTTATCAATCCTAATTTACTCTTTTCATCTATTTATTTTCTTTTGATGATTTGAACGACCATCCATCTTACTTCTCCTCAGGACTCTCATTATTAGTATTATAATTACTCTCCCACACTTGTAGGGGTATATCAGCAGATGTTATCCTTTCTCATACCTTTATTGGAACAACGAAGCAAACACGGCACGTAGAAAGAATAACTCATGTACATTCATTGTGTTGACTAAGAAGCTATGTAAGGAGAGGAAAATTCATTTGTCTTTTTTTCTTTTCTGAACCTTGGATGTGTGAAGTGCCACTGTATCTCCTGCAATTTTATTAAAACGTTAATGAAAGCACAAAAAATGGTCTTTAAAATATCAAAAAAGCTTTGAAAACAACCATCACAAGGGAAGTAACACAATATTTCAAAGCCTCACTTCCATATAATGGACTGAAAGTATTGGTCCAATTTATATTTACATCATTGAGAATGTGCAAATGTAAAAAGGAAATTAATTTTCTAAGAGCTAACAAATTTTAGCAAGATTGTTGGGGTCTAATGGATAGACAGCACAAGAAATTACTCGTGAAAGGAATAATTTGTTAACAGATGTGAACCCGAACCAAGAGAGTGCCCAGTACTACAAAGGACGTTCTTTAGGGTTAGCGTTAAGTGTTCAATACAATTACAGAACTAATTCCGAGAGATATGTCTGGAACAGAGCCCGGCAAATATTTGCTTTAGATTCGTAAACACCATCATACTGTAGTCCAATGTTACAAAGGGAGATAATCAAGAACGCTGACATGCAGCTGCTAGTGTTGAAGCGAAAATCACAGCGACGATTCGGGACTTTTAAATCACGTTCGCCCACTGCATGAGTTTATTAGGAGAAATAGTATCAGAAATAACAAAGAAAAAATGTTCAGTGAATTTTTTTATAGTTGCAAATGTATATTATTTTTACTTTTATAAACATGAAAAAAATGCTTAATCTTTTTTTCTTGTTGATAATTGCTACTCCAACTCTAACACCAAATAACTCAACTAACCCTAAATTAGATGGTATATATTCGTGAAAACTAAAATGTTAATTTCCGGAATATGTTAACAGCTGTCGCACAAGTCAGCTTTATCGATTATCTCTCTTTGAGAAATCGAATTAGTTGAATATAAATCAAATTCACGAACCTAAAGCAAATGTTTACCCAGGGCTCTTTAGATGAACCAGACTGCCGCCGTAATTAGCGTCATTTCGAAAATAATTCACGGTGTCTATACCAAAATGGTGAGTTTACGCCGCTTCAATGTATGGTAAAGTAAATATCAAATAGAAAGAAATAAAATTTGGAAAAAAACTCAATAAGTAAAACAGAAGTAAGCTCTTCATCAGTTATTTCTATTCCGTCTCTTGTTAGATTGAATTAAAAACAATGTCTATAAAAAAATCTGACCGTAAGTGTGTAAATATTTGGAAAAAAAAAGAAAATACCGCTCTGATAGACTTAGGGTTTTATACCCGACTATAACTAAAAAAAGTAAATTATAAGTCAGGTGAAATTTTAGATATGTTATTCTATTGAAATCGATAATTATATTGATTGATTATATCAGAAAATTTGAAGAAATATAGAAAATTTGAACGAACCTTTTCTTAAATCTCATCTTTGCAAAAACACGTGTTGTTATTGTAACTCTTCCTACCGGGGAGATACGAAAGTTTTATGACCAAAATCTCACCCGAACCCCAGCCGAATATAAAATATAAAAATAATAAGCGCAATTTAATTTCTTGACTTATTACTATTGGGCACCGGCCATAGCGCAGTGGTTCGTAAAGCTCTTTTTTTTCTTTCCGTAAACTCGTTAGTATCGTTAGTAGGCCAGATCAAATTAGAAAGGAGCCTGTATCTATATATCATAAAGGGGGCACTAATTTTTAAAGAAATACACAAATATTTAAAGCGTACATTTTTTACTTGCTAAGTAATTGCATTTTTTTCAATTGCAGCCAGAGAACAAGTCTGGCATTTAAAGTAATAGTTTTTTCCCCCGTTTTGATCTTTGTGCAGCGGTTATAACTTCGGTTTCAGATTCCTTTGTATTTATGTATTACATAGGGGCGGGGCATGGTGGATCACGTGCCACAGAGAATCTTTATTTACAAATACGAATTCACAACAGGACGGTTGCTTCTGCCTCTTCTCAAATCAATAAATCTGCCATCTAATTTTGTGGAAGGCTTGCCTGCTTGAGCATTGTTGTACAGTGTGCAAGCTAACGGGCCTAAATTTAAGCCAAATGTAATATTCTCTCATTATAGAACTACAACTATCAAGAATTTGCCAATTGTACTACCTGAGGAGAAATTAAGATTGTCTTGGAATTATTTCCTGACCGAATTTCAATCACTGTATTTGCTCTTTTGATAGTTATAAGGTTATCTTTCTCAATGGTGCGTTTGGGGACATAGGGGATCATTTCTTTTATTCAAAATTGATCTCGTCAATCTAATTCATGGAGTTTACTAGGAAACTAAAAGAGCCTTTCGATTTTACTTTTCTATCATTCTTTCTTCTTTAGTTAAATTGCCTTAGAGACAGTGAATGTGATTAAGTGTTGTATGTTCCCTTCAGTGTGCTTAACTTTTTCAAATGAATTTTTATGATCAAATTTTGTAACGTAGTCTACAATTCAACAACACTTCCATATAATGTAGAGTTGGTTGCACTTCGGGATCATTCAATCTCATTGTATCCCAGGGGATCATCCACTGTGTACTAGGACTGGGGCATTGTCGATCGAAAATTTAAAATAAAAAACAAACAAAAAATAAGATTTGCCTGCGGCGAACTTTGAGAGATATTACTTTCTCAGCTTTCTGTAAAATATTTCGCAGAGAACGGAGCTGGTCTTACTTATTTTTTTAAAAATCCAAATGTATTATTAAGATATCTGTATCTTGCATCAATGAATCACCGTTGCGTGCATTTGGTACCAGGATGAATTATCTAAAAATATTAAAAAAAAAAAAATCTCTCATCTAAAATAATCTAAAAAGAATACTAGCACAAGATTTGGGCGTTGTTGGTCCAAAATGACCATTATGACCCCAAAAGGCATTTTTGGAAAGAAAACAAACAAAAGAATTTAGATTGTGGCTAGTGGTGTGCTCAAGCTAATTTTTATGATTGTTGCCCCCAAAATGTGACCAGGAGCTCCCGGGGGAGATACACACATTTACAAAGATGAGCGAAGAGAGAAGAATCTGTAGCTATAGTTGGTTGAGGTGGTCCTTTGTGGGGCTACGCTGATTGGAGTTATTTCTACCTTTAATTCATTTCATTCTCGGCCACTGTACCCCAGTTTGTACAACACAAATACCAGGCTCACATTGATTACTGTATGAAAATAATTACCAAAATTGGAGGTGATAATTGGCAAATCTTAAATTCCCATTGGACCGTAAAAGTCGAAAGCAGATTGTACTATAGCAATAGACCAAGTACAGAATAACTGAATCGAAATAAATAGCTTACAAACATTTAGCGCGGGGCCCTTGAAATTGTGGGGCCCGTAGCATATGCTACTTTTCAGATGCATACGGTGCAGATGTAAACATATTTTAGTGCCTGTAAAAAGCTACATGCAGTTGAAGTCTTTTTGGCACAACGTACAGAAGGTGGTCCCGATTGTAAAGATTTAAGAATTAATAGAAAACAAAATTCGGATTAGACGCACTTATCAGCAGATAATGGTGCCATTTCCAAATTTTATTTTTCTGTTATTAATTCTCTTATTTCTTCTTATTTGTTCACCGTTTGTAACATCGAATGAGCGAGAGTGTGAAACTTCATACAATTTGTACAATTGGGACTACCTTCCCTACATTTTACCAAAAAGGCTTTTATTAACCGTTGCTTTTTAAAGACACTAAAATATTTTTGCGTTTTTGTACAACTGTAGCACACAGCACACCCAAAATACAAAGCACCATATTCCACTGCTACTTTTGCTACATAGTCCGGCATTGATCGTGAGTTCAATCCTCCTAAGCGTGCACCATTAATCTAAGCCTGTGCCAGACTAGAGCGTCTCGCCTTTGAATAGTGGTTAGGAAGCTAATCTCGCTAATCAAACTAGCGATTTTCGATACTCACTGGGTGCCCTGCACTTGTAGCCTTGTGTCAAAGTAATGGTAAGCTCTGCTAGTACCGGGGTTGTCAATGAGATTTCAAGGATGCGGGCTCGCAAAAAATAGAATAAAAAGAAAAAAGTCTAGATTATAAAAATATCAAGTTTAAATAGAAATGTAAGAGCGTTTTATTTACTTTAATAAGTAGATCAAAATAATTACCCCTACTCAGGGGGCAACCCCCATTTTTGGGGGTGGTGGTGGGTGGGAACCAGATATGGAATGTTATAAAAGGTTTAGACCCAGAGATGGTATCTATGACCTTCAAGTGTCGCAACTTGAGTGAGCAACAAGGTCAACTAATTTCTGGAAACCAACAAGTTAGGTCGAAACAATGCAATACCAACTGCAAAATAGTGCTTTTGGTGTCAATGCAAATTCAACCAATATCGAACCAAAAACAAAAGTTAGAGTTGGTAAAATTGTCCGAAGACACGACAAGAAACCTCTTCACTGTTAGTCTAGAGAAGATCCTGAGTAAAACAAAACAAAAAAAAAAAAAAACAAAAAAAATACCAGCCAATAGAAACGAAGTCGACAAGCAGCACACAGTCCCTTATCTGCACAAGTTTTTTTTGCAGTGTCAGCTAACAAAGCAAATTTTCTGAGCTTCCTCTGTGAGATATGGTGTGAGAACTGGAGCCTGCTTTTGGTCCAGTTGATGGATTTGAAGAAAAGACTAAGGAGTTGGTGCTCACAGGAGAGTCTGTTATGTATATTCCTGCTAAACAGGAAGCGGAAACTAAGATAATACTCCACATTCACTACAGTGTCCAGAATGAAAGAGCTCACAGATTTGTCCCCGATGCCAATGAAACATCATAAGAAGCCAGAATCAGCAGATGATTAAGAAAGAATAGGAACAACAGAATAGGGATAGGAGTGACAGAGAATAGCAAGAAACAATACGGGCAAGTGAGGGAATAGACACATGAGTGAGACAAATGTGTCACGAGTGAATCAGAATTGTTAGATGAGTGAACCAGAATTCAATACGAGGGACATAAACCATATTTGGCTGAAGTGTGAGACTCAATTGGCTGATGAATGCAACACAATCGGTAGGTGAGCTAGTCGTGATTGAGACAAATAGACTAAGGACAAGTGAAACTTTATTGGCAGGTGTAAGACAGAATTGGCACAGGAGTGAGACACAACTGACAGATGAGTAATACATAATTAGCTGTTGAGTGAGACATAATTGGTTATTGTGTAAAATAGAATCGGGAGATGAGTGATTCATAAGTAGGAAGTGAGTGAATCACAATTTACGATGAGTGAAACAGAAATAGCAGTTGAGGTATGAGGCAGGATTGGCAGGTGAATGAGACATAATTGGCTGGGAAGAGAGACATAATTTGTAGATGTATAAAACAGGAATTGGCAGATGAGTGAATCATAATCAAGAAGTGAGTCACAGTCGGCAGATGAGTGAGTCAGAATTAGCAGACGAAATATGAGTCAGAATTGGTAGGTGAGTGACTGAATTGGCTGAAGAGTGAGGCATAATTGGTAGATGTGTAAAGTACAATCATCAGATGAGTGATTCATATTTAAGGAGACTTAGCAGGTGAATGAGACATGATTGGCAGATGCATAAAACAGATTTGGTACATGAGTGATTCATAATTAGGAATTAACTGCAATTGGCTGATGAGTGAAACAGAATTGGCAGATGATTGAGACTGAATTTGCAGATGAGTGAGGCATAATTGGTGCATGTATAAAGTACAATTGGCAGATGAGTGATTCAAAATTAAGGAGAATTGGCTGATGAGTGAGACATAATTGGTAGATGTGTAAAGTACAATTGGTAGATGAGTGATTCATAATTAAGGAAAATTGGCTGATGAGTGAGACATAATTGGTAGATATTTGAAACAGAATTGGTACAAGAGTGATTCATAATTAGGAATTGAGTTGCAATCGGCTGATCAGAGAGGCAGAATTGGCAGATGAGTGTGGCATAATTGGTAGTTGTATAAAGTACAATTGGCAGATAAGTGATTCACGAATAAGGAGAATTGGCTGATGAGTGATACATAATTGGTTGTGTAATTGGTAGATGTGTAAAACAGATTTGGTACATGAGTGATTCATAATTAGGAATTGAGTTGCAATCAGCTGATGAGTGAGGTAGAATTGGTAGATGTGTAAAGTACAATTGGCAGATAATGATTCATGATTAAGGAGAATTGGCAGATGAGTGAGGCAAAATTGGCAGAGGAGTGAATAATAAAGAAGTGAGTCACGATTTGCAGACGACATATGAGTCAGAGTTGGCAGATGAGTGATTCATAATGAGTGAGTCACAATTGAGTGAGGCAGAATTGGCAGATGAGAGATGCGTTAGAATTGGTCAGTAAGTGAGACATGATTGGCTGATGAGTGGGACATAAGTAGGTGAGTGAGTCACAATCTTCAAATGAGCGAAATAGAATTAGCAGTTCAGATCAAGTGACTGAATTGGCCGGTGAGTGAGACATAATTGGTAGATGTGTAAAACAGAATAGGCAGATGAGTGATTCATGATTGAAAAGTGACTTGCAATTGGTAGATGTACGAGGCAGAATTGGCAGATCAGTGAGACGGAGTTGGCTGATAGGTGGGGCATAATTGGTAGATGTGTGAAACAGAATTGGTAGATGAGTGATTCATAATTAAGAAATGAGTCACAATCAGCAGATGAGTGAGGCAGAATGTGCAGACAAGATATGAGTCAGAATTGGTCGGTAAGTGAAACAATTGGCTGATGAGTGAGACACAAGTAGGTAAGTGAGTCAATCTACAGATGAGTGAAACAGAATTAGCAGTTGAGGTATGAAGCAGGATCAGCAGGTGAGTGAGAAAGGATTGGTTGAGTAGTGAAACAGAATTGGCAGATGAGTTATTCATTATTAAGAAATGAGTCACAATTGGCAAATGAGTAAGGCAGAATTAGTAGACGAGATTTGAGTCAGAATCGGCAGCTGAGTGACAGGATCGGTTAATGAGTGAGGCATAATTTGTAGATATGTAAAACAGATTTGGTACATGAGTGATTCATTATCAGAAATTGAGTTTATCAGCAGATAAGTGAGGCAGAATTGACAGATGAGTGAGACAGAGTTGGCTGATGAGTGAGGCATAATTGGTAGATGTGTTAAACAGAATTGGCAGATGAGTGATTCATAACTAAGAAGTGAGTCAATCGACAGATTAGTGAGACAGAATTGACAGACGAAATGTGAGTCAGGATTGACAGGTGAGTGAGACATAATTAGGAGGTGAGTGCGACAGAATTTACTGAAGGTCACTTTGAGGATTCTGATCCGACCAAGAGTACAAATTGCCAAATGACAGACCAATCCTCTTAAAACTACTACCCTCAACTGAGGATGCATTTCCATGCACCTGAAAAGGGCTTCTCCCACAAACATTGACAAGAATGCACGCACACGCAGAGACAGACAGACAGACCCACGTTGTACTAATCAAATTTTTGCAAAATCTAACTGTGAGAAGATATCGATTGAACAAATATCTGCTATCCACCGTCTCCTTCGAAGTAGTGCCCTTCGGAATGTATACATCGACCCAAAGAGTACTCTTCACAATCGGTAGCGGCAATATTCCGTTTTACATTAGGTTCACATGCACTTTTAAATCCCCCGGATCTTTGAGTAGTATCTCGTGCACACACACACACACATATATATATATATATATATATATATATATATATATATATATATACATACGGAATGTTTATAGATCTTTCTAGATAGAGAGGTATATTTTAGGTGGATCATTTTCAACAGAATAAATTTTGAAAGTTCTTTGCAAAGCATTGTACTCGTCAAAAATGGTTTGCAAGCTGATCTCCAAAATAATTTTTGGTCCAGTGAATTCCAGAAATGAACAAACTGGAATATATATATATATATATATATATATATATATATATATATATATATATATATATATAGAGAGAGAGAGAGAGAGAGAGCGAGAGCGAGAGGATAGATAGATATGAACTAAGATAGAAGGGTGAGAGATATAGACGAATTGAGGTACATAGATACCTACTAAACCGAACTACACACACACACACACACACACACACACACACATATATATATATATATATATATATATATATAGAGAGAGAGAGAGAGAGGTATAGATATATAGAGAAGATATCTATATACGAGCAGAATGAGGTAGATAAATAAAAAAAGACTGATGTAGATGTGAATAGACGTATGTATGCACGAGCATAAGGTAAATATGAATAGATTGATGGGTAAATGGATATATATGAAGAGATAGATATTACTATAGATAGATAGACTTGAACAGAATGAGATAAGAGCTGACTGATGTATATACATATATATATATACATATATACATACATACATATATATATATATATACACACACATATATATATATATATATATATATATATAACAGACCTAGATATGAATAGATATGATAAGATAGGTAGGTAAGTAGGTAGGTAGTGTATCAGTGAGCGAGAGAAAGAATTCTGGCCTCTTGCCAAAGCAGAACCGGAAGTCCCATAAGGCATTTAAGAAATTGTATGTCCATTCACAAAAGGGGCTAGTTCCTCGTTTGTATTCGCATGAAGCAATTATTCTAAGTAGTTGGCCATTGATGTCCGGTGGATAAAGAATGGCCGGAGGCTGGCACTGATGTTCATTTCCAGTTGCGGAAGATGGCTAAAGGGTCAATTTGGTCAGTGATTCAATAATGTCCAATTGGAAATGACGTGAGCTACGGTACGGTCAGCCAACTGGCTAAAATGACTGATGGTTAGAGCGACCTCAGGTTACGGTAAAATCGTATTGGACGCATTGATTATCGTACAAACACCGATTTTAAGCAACTCCAAGCCTGGGCAGTGCCTAGATGGGTGACCGTTCAAGAACACCAGGTACTGTTTGCTGCTAGGGATCATATATAAAAACCTCCTGTGGCGATCCAGTCAATCTTAAGGAGGAAACCAATCTCTACACTACGCTTAATATAAAAGTTCCATATATCCCTGACTGGCCTGTCTGCGAACAGCAAGAAACAAGTGAATGAATGAGAGTGTGACTTTTGTCCAATGTCCCAGAGAGGCAGGGTTTGGGAAGTCGAACGAAACAGTGTTTTCTTTCTCTCTCCAATCATGTGTCATTCGCAGAGTTATCTAAACTTATAAGAGGTCTGGTTAGATCATTTAAAAACGTCCGAAGTTTGAACCAAAACAAAACGTGCGTGAAAACTGCCAGACAAAAACTAAGGAACCAATTGAGCATAGACTTACATGGCAAATTCAACCCCTCCCTATTAAGAACCTATTTAAGTGGAATTTCGGGAAAAGAGAAAAAAAAACGGTTTTGTCTAACTCCAGCCAGCCAACCTCAAAAAGTGAAGAAACCCATGTTGACAGATTTAGTGATAGTATTGGTTGTATTTCAGATCAGCACTGTTTACTCACTGCCATTGTCAAACGACCCGAGTTGTGATATAAAATAAAATGGTAAAATGTAGTCGAAAATCTATATTCTTAATACGTGTAACTGTAACCATCTATCTTTCCGATGTCACGCTGTAGGATCATGCTAACATCATCATCATCATCTTTTTAGCAGCTGTCGTTGAACATAGACCGTCCCTAAGATTCACCAAACCTCTCTATCATGACTGAGCCTGTACTTTCTGAACATATCTAGTTAGTCACGCCATCTTATGTTTTGTCCGCCCCGGCTTTCGCTTGTGATATCTGGGGATTCATGTGGTAATTCGTGATGTCAAGTGGTTGTCTGCCATTCTTGCAACATGACCAGCCCATTGCCATTTAACTTTTCTTATGGATTCTATGATATCTCGGACTCCTGTTTCTTCCTCTAATTTATTGTGCCATCTTGTGATCACTCTATGTTATGTTGAACATGATTCTCTCTAGTACACATTGCGTGGTTCACAGTTTAACGAGTCTGGAAGGATAGAGATGGAGAGACGAAAGCAGCCACTGCTGTAAACTGCCATCTCCCACTTCCACCAGCACGGTAGTATCCAACCCATTGTAAAAGATGGTCAGGGAACAGGCAAGAGACTGTTTTGTTGAAAAATAAAATGCTGAATTTGAAAATATTCGAAAATTGAAGTCAATGAAGGAGAGATAGAAAAAGGGAGGGAAAGTTGACAAAACAATTTACACTGATAACAAAAAAAAGACGAGATGAATTAAACGAATGGTCGGTAAGAATCAGAGTGAATGAAAAATGAAACAAAAAGAGAAAAAAGAAAGAAGAAACGATTATACCATAGAAAATAATGATAGACAGATAAAGCAGGTCTGGTTATTCAGTAAATAGAAAGCGTCACATAACAACTGTATTTTTTTTGTGGCATGTTGGGAATAATCAATTAAAAATTTGGAAAAATGGGTGATCAAGGAATAGGTTACGTCTCTTGACTTCTGTTAGTCAGTGATCACAAAAAAAGGTCAGAATTAAAAAGAACAAAAACAAGCGTGAATGCCACCAGACACTAAAGGACCAATTTAGCATGAACTTCCACTGCAAATTGATACCACCAACTAAAAATCAATATGGCAGATTTAAAAACAAAACAAAAAACATCTAGAAAACATAAAAAGGAGTAAATTTTCAAAATTTCAGCCCGCTAGCTCCATTCGTACAGTCTGTGCGCAGGATACATAAATAGGTAGCCAGCCAGACCAACTTAAAAAAGCGTGGGTGTTTTGATCGAATTGAATGATTTTTTTTCAAAACTGTGGGATTACCACAGGTAATGCTAGTTAATATTAATAACAACAAAGGCTATTTGTAATCGACAATGTCAGATTACATCGTATGGTGCGATATATAAAATGAATAGATTTTTTCTTAACCGTGGGATTTCCATGGGTAATACAAGTTAATATTACTAGCAACAAAGGCTGTTTGTAACTGACAGTGTTGGATTTTGTTGTATTTCCGTTGTTCTCACGGCTATTATGGATGGTGGATGTACGTAGAGGTTCCATCCGCTGTACAGTCTACAAATTATCCCGGATGCTCTTAGAGCAAAATATTCTTTTGTTAATCACACGACAAGAATAACTGAATAAAGAGTGAGGTTATACTATATATACGATGCCTGAGACATTTCTACGCGATGGCATTCGTAAGAAGAGTTTTAATAATAATTTTTCTGAACGGCGGTTATTTACATCATCATCACCATCACCATCCCCCCTTCTTCTTCTTCTTCTTCTTCTTCTTCTTCTTCTTCTTCTTCTTCTTCTTCTTCTTCTTCTTCACACCAGTTGCCTGGTGGTCACAGCTGGAGACTGAGTGACAGCAAGTCTCCCCAGGTCTCTAGCCCTCCACTCATATCTCCCTCACCCATAACAGCAGCGCTGCGGTTCGTTCCTCCACCACTATTTGTGGTATGTTGTGGTGTTTTTTTCCCCCCTTTCCTCTTCTCTCCATTAGGCCACTGCTAACAGCTGGGATCGTAGATCTAATGTTTCTGGCACTTTTCTCAGTATTCGTGCAATGTTGCAATGTTGTAATTGTGGTTGCTGCTGCTGTTGTCGGCTTTGATTTCAGTTCATGTAAGTCATCAGCCGGGTCTCAGTCGGAGACCTAATCCTGGAGACCTTGTAAGTTATGACTGTACGGGCTCTAGAGAGAGAATTAAACGAGAAACGACTGGGCTTTCACATATACAGACGATACAATACTTTTTCAAACATACTTCTATGTATACATAAAGTATGCAAGGTGTATAACATAAGTTTACATTTTCGAATAATGTGTACAGTAGGGGAAAAAGTTATTTTCTGTGTATGATATATGCTGGGATTTCCAGGTATGCTGTCAGCAAGTTCACCGGTCCCAATAACAAAAGGTACTATTTTGATCCTGATTTGTCACATTTTACTGATTTATATTTCAAGGTTTTTATATTTTGAGGTTTTCTCTGTTGTTTTTATTCGCTAAGACAGTGATATCTACCAGGAAGCAGTTTTTTTCTTCAAAGTTTTTCACTACAACTACTACTCCTGCTGCTACCACTTCTACTATTATTATGATTATAATTGTTTTTTTTAATTCTTCTTCTTCTTCTTCTTCTTCTTCTTCTTCTTCTTCTTCTTCTTCTTCTTATTATTATTATTATTATTATTATTATTATTATTATTATTGTTATTATAATAATTGAAAACTACTATAATTGTAGTTAATCTTTATTACTATTTCCTTTCGTGCCTATTTTCAATTGCTTTTCAACACATCTAAATTCAGTATGTCGGTCAGAACCAAAAACACGACATCGCTCAACAACCACCCATTAACAATATTATTAAGATCCCAAACAGTATGGCAAGTAAACACTGCACCTTCTCAACCACCAAACATTGAACACTGGAAAAAGGAATAAATGCTATAAAACAAAACCAGAAGCCACCGATCCCTATACATGGGAAAAAAAGGGATAAACCAAATGAAAAACACACCATTAGAGCAAAACCCATACGAAGAAAAAAGAAAGACAGAGAAAACAGTTGTCCGTTGATCGCACTGGCTGCGTGAAACTGATTGGTTTCAATAAAAATTGTAAATATTCATCATTCTAATTACGCTCTATTTCAAAATATTGAGCACCATCACAGTAGATGAAGCAACACCTAAAAACAATATATATATATATATATATATATATATATATATATATATATATATATATATATATATATATATATATATATATATAAGTGGATAACACAATTACCAATCTGTGGATGACACAATAATTAATGCTCTTCTATTCTATTGAGCACTCTTTAAGTAAGGTAAATCATCCATTGTAAGCTTATGCAATGCTCTTCCATAGGAATAGAGCACTCTGGTGGATGAGGAATTTATCCGTAAATATATTGCTTAAATTCAGCCTTACCGACCGTCCAGATCCGTAGCTCAAAGGTAGGATATCGGCCTCCGGGTCTGAAGCGAAGATTTCGATCCTGCCTCATGGTACTGGATAGGATAATGGAGAGTCTAAAGCCACACTGAAGAGATGTGATAGATCGAAAATGCAGTCTGTGGATGACGCAATAGTATATATATATATATATATATAGATATATGTATGTATATATATATATATATATATATATATATATGTGTGTGTGTTCAATCCTTGTTTAGATCGCATGAACTATTGATTAAATTAAAGATTCATATCTATTTATTTAAAAAAAAGAGTTAAAACCAAGAATTTAACCATCTTTTGTAGAAAAAAGTTTGATTTCACTTTGATTACATAAACTTTTGATTGTAAAAAAAACAATAGTTTTATATACTTGTTTTGATTAAATCAACTTCTGCTAAAAAAAAAAGGTTCAAACTTCACTCGCCGATCAGACAATTTTACCTATTCGGTGTAACATAAACTACCAATTCGGACCTCCATTGGTGTTAGAAAAAAATCTCCTCGGCAAGAGTGGCAAATCGATGGAATAGCCTGTGTGAAAAGACGGCCAACCCTGGGAATATCAATATTCTTTAAAATAGCCTTTATTCTGATATCGGCCATGCCAAATTAAACTACCAATTTTGTTATTAATTCAATTCCATCGCAACTAAACCGAAGCTGACTCAATTACCAAATCATCTGTTGTGATGAAAGCCCATTTAAAGTACATTCAAGTACAGACTTTTTACCAATAGACACACTTTTCATTTTTTACATTAAATAAACGGCTTCAATGGTGTTATTAATATAATCACTGCAAGTATTTAATGAAAAAGGCCTTATTGCAGCAATAGATATTTGTGGCATAATTATGTCTGTACAGTCCTCCCAAGTCTTTACAATTGAAGATTATTAGGTTTTTATTCAATACTCAATAAATCAGCTATCAATTTGGGTGTGCAGGGAATTTAAAAAAAGCTTATACGATAAATTAGAAATGATTATCTCAATGTTCTTTTATAAGATAATAACATTACATTATACACAGTTGACCCGTTAAAACGCAGCACTATACAACATGGAATCACTTATAACACGGTTTGAGCATAGAGCCCAATTTTCAAAACGTTAAATTTAGCTTTCAAAATGATAGCTTATTGCAAACATAGAAATATCACCTACTGAATCAGGTTACACCCACTGTAAGGAAATGGATTAGACAAAAACATTTCTGTAATCAGTAAACAAAATTCATCAACCCTTCCCCATTCATCTCTCACTGAAAAGATCACTAAAATATTGTCAAGTTCCTACTATAGACACTCGCTACGTATGTATCTAAGTTTTGTCAAAATGTAACCTTCTGGTGAGGTGTCACGATTTGAATAAAAATATTTATTTCTAAATTCCTAACGGATTCGCTTCACCCTACCTCAACCCAACGGTTTTCTCTTCATTCCTACATGAATTCCAAGGGGCAGTCTCGAAAGGATTGGAGTGGGGGAAGTTCAATTACGGTATGTAAACAAAAAAAAAGAAAAAAAAAGAAAATTCGTCTCAACGCGGACTCACTTATAATGCAGTAGAAATTATGGACCCCGACTTCTGCGTTATAATGGGTCTAAACTGTAAATGCATAAATAATCAATCATCGTCATCTTATTAGTAGCCCAAGTTAACCCAAATTATTTCAAAAGTAGCACAAAAATTCACAAGTAGAGAAAATCAAAATTTTGTAGCGCAGGACTTTCAAAAATAGTCCAAGTCATCTGTCCCTGTCTGTCTGTCTCGGCATCTATCACCCCTGCCCCCATCTCTCTCTCTCTCTCTCTCTTTATATATATATATAGCACAATTACTGCAACTTGTAGCTCAATCTTGCAAACCCACTGATTTGTCTATCTGTCTGTCTGCCTGCCTGTCTGTCTGTCTGTCTGTTTCTCTCTCTCTATATATATGGTATAGCCCAATTTTTGCAACTTGTAGCTCAATCTGGCAACCCTGCTGATCTGTCTGTCTCTGTGTCTATCCCCCCCCCTCTCTCTCTCCATATATATATATTTATATATATGTATATATATGTATATATATGTCATAACCCATTTTTGCTACTTGTTGCTCAGTCTGGCAACCCTGCTGATTTGTCTGACTCTGTTTCTGTCACTCCTCCACCTCTGTGTGATATATATATATATATATATATATATATATATATATATATATATATATATATATATATATATATATATATATATATATGTGTGTGTGTGTGTGTGTGTATGTGTGCGTGTGTGTGTGCGTGCGTGCGTGCATGTGTGTCTATCTGTCTATGCCCCTCTCTCCTTCTCTCTCTTTCTATATATATCGTACAGCCCAATATTCGCTACTTGTAGCTCAATGTGGTAACCCTGCTGATTCGTCTGTCTGTCCTCCCTCTCTCTCTCTTTATATATATATATATATATATATATATATATATATATATATATATATATATATATATATATATATATATATATATTCACCAGGCACATGCATTCATTTACTCGTATTCCTACTTCTAGACCGATAACCACGCTTAGAAACAAGTTTCCTTTCGTTCCTACCAATATATCAGTCCAATTTTACAGACCCTTTATCCTGTTAGTTCTTGGGCGCACCATGTTTATTACCCACAATTCTCTTAAATGCCTCACCGACAAATTTGTTAACCCACTTTATTGAATTTACAACAAACTGGGCTTATTCACACTGATCAGTGGTTTATTCATAATCACCGAACCTTTCCATCATTATTTTCTTTCTTTCTTGTATTTGCTTCCTTTCTTTGCACTTGTTCCTCTCTTTCTTTCTCTTTTTTTCTATTCACACCCTTCCTTACTTTCTTTCTCTCTTTTTTCTATTCACATCCTTCTACACTTTCTTTCTCTCTTTTTTCTATTCGCACCCTTCCTTACTTTCTTTCACTCTTTTTTTCTATTCACACCCTTCCTCACTTTCTTTCTCTCTTTTTTTCTATTCACACCCTTCCTCACTTTCTTTTTCTTCCATTCACTTTCTTCCCTTTTCTTTCATTATATTGTCTTCACCGTTTCTTTCTTTCTTTCTTTCTTCTTCTATTCAGTTTCTTTCTTTCTATCGTTTTTCTTTACGATTTCTTCCCGTCCCTCTTCCTTCCTTTCTCCTTCTATTCACTTTCCCCTCCTTCTTTTCACTCTTTCCAATTTCTTTCTTTCTTTCTCCTTCTACTCACTCTCTTTCTTTTTCCTCTCTATTTGGCATTTTCTTCCTTTCTCATTTTCTCTCTTCTTCTATTCACTTTCTTCTTCTTTGTCTTTCTTCCTTCCTTCCTTTCTTTCTTTCTTTCTTTCTTTCTTCTCACTTTCTTTCAGCATTTTCTCTCTTTCCTTCTTTCTTTATCCCCTCTCCCGATTCTCCCTCTCATTTCCTCTGCGTCTCCATCTCTAATCATTCATCATCCTACCTATCACCCTCCTCACTCTCCTCTCATCTCATACTCTCTCTCTCTCTCTCCTGTTTTGACCTTTTTCTGTTCTCTCTCTCTCTCTCTTTGACTAACCTACTCTCTACCCCTTGTTATTCTCTTTCCCTGTCTCTTTTCTTTCTTTCTTCTTTTATATTTTTTCCTTAAATTGACGTAGATCCTTAATTCTCGAGCGTCCTTTCTGAGTCTGTGAAAATCCCTAATTCGATTTGCATTCACCAGGCGGCGCTGCGGTCGAACTGTAATCAAAATTACTGTTAATACACCCTCCCTCACATCTACCTGCCAATTGATCTGAGTCAGTTCCCAATTGTACAATATATTTCAGTCTGTTCACACGTATCTATCTATCTATCTATCTATCTATCTATCTATCTATCTATCTATCTATTCCAGTCTGTTCTTATCTATCTATCTATCTATCTCAGCCTGTTCATATCTATCTATCTATCTATCTATCTATCTATCTATCTATCTATCTATCTATCTATCTATTCCAGTCTGTTCTTATCTATCTATCTATCTATCTCAGCCTGTTCATATCTATCTATCTATCTATCTATCTATCTATCTATCTATCTATCTATCTATCTATCTATCTATCTATCTATTCCAGTCTGTTCTTATCTATCTATCTATCTATCTCAGCCTGTTCATATCTATCTATCTATCTATCTATCTATCTATCTATCTATCTATCTATCTATCTATCTATCTATCTATCTCAGTCTGTTCATATCTATCTATCTATCTATCTATCTATCTATCTATCTATCTATCTATCTATCTATCTATCTATCTCAGTCTGTTCATATCTATCTATCTATCTATCTATCTATCTATCTATCTATCTATCTATCTATCTATCTATCTATCTATCTATCTATCCTGACGTTCAGTTATTTTCTCCTCCAAAATTCTTTCCTCTCGGATATTCATTCTCTCTTTTTTTTTGTTATGAGAAGAAAGAAAGCTGGGAATAAAGAGAGATAGAAAGGAAGAATAATAGAAAGACAGGTAAAAAGAAAGAAAGGGACAGAGAAAGAAAGGGAGATAGAAAGACAGGGAGGAAAATAAGAGCGGAAGACAGCAAGAAAAAAGAGAGATAGAAAGAAAGGATGAAAGAAGGAAAGAAAGAATTAAGGGAGGAAAGAAAAGAGAGACGAAAAGAAAGAAAATGTAAAGAAATGATAGGAAGAAAGAAAGGAGAGAAAGAAAGCGAAAGAAAGAACAATTCTTACCTTTACCTTTCCTTCTCGTACGTCTTCCCATCAAAACTCTCTTCAACCATTCTGATTCCCAAAGGGGTAGATAACTCAGTGTAAACACGTCCGACGCCATGTTACATTTGTAAGACATGCTTCACTGGTTTCATTAGATTTTGTTCACCTGGCGCCCCTCCATATCCGCCAATACATGACTCGCCATGAATGTCCGACGTTCCCAATCTTTCTTCCAGATCCCCAAATTTCCTCCACCTCTCCGTGCCTCCCCCACGACCCAACAACGCTTGGTCATTTTTTGAATTACCCCTTTCTATTGGATTTTTTTTCACTGTTCTCTCCTTAATGCAAGTTTAAATAACCGTGTGTTCATTTTGTTTCGTAATCAGTAAAAATGAATAGCGTAAATTGGATAAAAAGAAAGGAAATAACAAGTCAATCTCTGGAATGAACTAACATTTTAAAATAGAAATTTGAATACATTTAGGTGCTTTGCATGAACAATTTTGAGATAATGATCAAATATGTGTATGTTTGGTCCCGTGACACTGAAAAAACGTCACACTGTAGCGAGACTTTTTTGTTAGCACAATAAAGCTAAAATGCTGTAACTTGAAGAATAAAGTAATTTCTGGTAAATTTGTTTACTTTATAATGATAGAGTTGAGTCAGCATTCGCGGCCTGTTAGTGAGTTACAAAGAAGACTCTAAATCTGAATAGAACAAACATTCCAGAATAAAAATCTAAAGACACAATCGGGTTTGCAGCGACCAGTTATGGGTACAGCTAACAAGAACACTTGACTGATAAACTGCTGAAAATTTAGCGGAATCAATGATAACCACTAACCGCTAACCGCTAACTTCTATTCTATAAATTTAGCTCCGTTCGTTTTTTGTTGTTGTTTTTTTAGGTCTAAAACTCTTAAAAACAGGCATAGAGAGCTTAAATTTTAATACATTGTAGCTTGAACATGGTGCTTTAAAAAAACTATGTTGAATGTTAACTAATATTCATTTTCATTTGTTCATTTAGTTATTCATGTATACTTTGATCATCATCTGATATTGGCTTGCTATACCCTTTCCGAAGGCAAAATGTCTGAGCTAAAACATATTATGATTTTATGGGATTTAGAACGAAAAAAAAGGAAAAAGGAATCGAAGCTAAATTCATACAAAAAAGTTATCGGTTATCGGTTATCTTTGCTTCCGCTAAATTTAACTAAACATCGATAAATGGAATGTCTATCATATAACGGGGTTGCCACTCAAATATATTCCAGATATATCCTTTTTGCACCCCCCCATTATTTATCCTTCGACTCTACCAAGGCCTGTAGATTTGCTTCTTGGTGACTTCTGGTTTTCCCTTAGGAGATTTCTGACTGTAGACGAGATTAAGGAGAAGGTGATGAGGTAGCTGATGGTGATCCCGAAATAGGACTTTGTAGACTGTTTTATAGAGGAGAAAGGACGTTGAGATAAGTGTGTGAGATCCTGAGTTCTTCAAACGAGTAGTAAATAAATAAGATGAAAGAATTAGCCAACAGCAACTCCTTCATCAGGCTACATAAAGATTCTGAACCCTTCCAGCTCCAAAAAGGAATAAAACAAGGTGATACCAGCTCTCAAACTCCTCACAGCCTGTCTCGAGATGATCTTCTGAAACCTGGACTGGGAGAATAGAGGAATCAAAATAAACTGTGAATATCTGAGCAACCTCAGATTTGCTGACGACATCGTTCTATTCGCAGAGAACTTACAGAACTTTCAACTAATGCTAGATGGACTAACTGAAGAAAGCAAAAAAGTTGGCCTACACATGAACTTCAGTAAAACAAAAGTCATGTGCAATAATCACACTGAGAATAGGAATATAATTGTCAAAATGGAAGACCACTCCTACCTAGGACAACGAATCTCTATGAAACCCACAAAAGAAGAAGAAATCAAGTGAAGAATCACCCTAGGATGGCAAGCCTTCGGCAGAGCAAGCTCAACCTTAAAAAAACCAGACGATCCCAATAATCCTAAAAAGAAGAGTATACAACCAATGCATCCTCCCGATAGTCACTTATGGAGCTGAGACATGGAACCTAACCAAGAGACAGACTCGCAAACTGCACATGAGAGAATCATGCTCAACCTTACATGGAGAGATCACAAGACAGCGCAGTATATCTGAAAGAAAACGGGAGTCCGTGACATCATAGAATCTGTTAGAAAACTTAAGTAGCAATGGGCAGGTCATGTTGCAAGAATGGCAGACAATCGATGGACATCACGACTCACAACATGGATCCTTAGAGATCATATGCGAAACTGAAGCCTATAGAAAACAAGATGGAGAGATGAAGTAGACAAATTCAGAAAACACTGGCTCTGCGACGCCCCTGGTAAAGAAATGTAGCGGATCCTGGGAAGGTCTATGTCCAAAGACAGACGTTAAAAGACTAATGATGATGATGATGATTACCAAGTCTACTACAACTAGGTGTAAACAAACAATATGGTGTGGGGTGAAAATCAGTTAGGAAAGAGTGTAGCAACATGACTAAATTTAAATGGCTTCTGTTGATTGGCTTCTATAGCCAAGTCGATCAGGTGCTGTCAATGTTTGTCAGACCCACAATCGCAAGAATGGACACGGGTTTAAATCTCGTCAGTTGCTACTTCTTTGGTTCAGACCCATGCTGTTGATTTGACGGTCGTAGAATACAAAAACGACCGTATCGTCGTGATAAAAAGCAATAAAAATAAGATGAGAGAAGAAAAAATAACTATTCACTAATTAATACTGATAAATTACTCGGTTCATTATACATTGATTTTTCTATCAATTCAACAATAATATAAGTTCATTTTATTATCTATTCGCAAAGTGTTAAGTTCTACAATCCGGAAAAAAAGGTTTATTTTATGATATAATCCCATGACGGCCAGAGTTATTTGACACTTTCTTTCTTTACGGTGTAAACTGTATCGTGAAAATAGTTCAGTGCTTGTTGAAACAAATACGCTATAAATCAGCCATTCTCAACGGGGGCATATGTCCTCTTGGGGTCCCTGGCACATTTGAAGGGACCATGAATTGAAATGATGATAAATGAATTTCTGTCTATTTGTTTGTGATGTATCCCTGTTTGGGGGAGCCCTACAACCGGAAAAGAACCCTTGAGGGGCCTCGATCCCCAAATAGGTTGAGGATAGCAGATATAAATAGTACAATCGCTATGAATGACAACTTCTTTACGTGCAAGGTAACCAATGAAAAAATAACAACAACAAACAACAAACAACAACAACAACAACAACAACAACAACAACAACAACAACAACAACAACAACAACAACAACAACAAAAAACATGGCAGCGATTGTAAACAAATATCTCCTTTCCTTACAGCAGAATCGGGTTTAGACTGTGAGGCCCCAAGATATATTTTTTATATCTTGGGGCCTCATCTCTGTTTAACTTATTTAGCCCCATGTCTATCTAAATATGTTCATATCTATCTATCTATCTAACTATCTATCTATCTATCTATCTATCTGTTCATATCTGTCTGTTCACATCTCTCTCTCTCTCTCTCTCTCTCTCTAGCTATCTATTTATCTATCTGTTCATATCTGACTCTCTATCTATCTTTTTATTTATATATCTGTTCATATCTATTCATCTATCTCTTTTCATATCTATCTATCTGTTCACATCTATCTGTCTTTTCATATCTATCTATCTATCTATCTATCTATCTATCTATCTATCTATCGATCGATCTATCTATCTATCCATCTATCTATCTATCTATCTATTCCAGTCTGTTCATATCTATCTATCTATCTATCTATCTATGTCCATAGATATAATATATATTTATCTGGAAAATCTTTATTTCAACCAGTGCCGGCACGCTATGACTTCGTGGGCCCTTGGGCAAGACTGTAAATTTGTGCCCCTGGTTGTACTTAGCCCCAGGGCTTCTCAAACTAGGGGGTAGAGGATACGATAAAGGTCATTGGGGTTGGGGGTCAAAGAAAAGGAAGGCAGTTTCAAGAGGACGAAATCAGAAGAAAGGGTGCACACGAATCCAGCTGGATGAATCAACTGTCAGTAATAAAGATTTCTTTGGTCTCCATTAGTTTTTTTTTGCACTGAGTTATTTTTTAGTTTACTACGTTTTTCTCTCTTGGTCTAAAGTCTATTGTAAATATCTCCGTGATCATTCTGACTTTTCAATAAGTAATCTATACACCTACTTGTCTATAGTTTCTCGACGGCGTAGATCTCCTTTCGCGTAACTATTCCCCCAATTCCCCTATGACCGTATCCAACTATCTTTGAATGCATTTGAGGCAGGGTTGCCAAATTGGCGATTTTTTTTGGCTAGATCGGACCAGAGGTGGAAATTAGGGCGGAGCTGGGTGGGAACGTGAAGTCACAGCGTATAACTATCCCTCGATTTCCATTTTATTCTTTTGGTTCATATTAATGGTCCACTAATGGCATACGAAACCAAGGCTGACAGAATACAAGATGGAGAGATGAACTGGACTACTTCAGAAAATACTGGCTCCGCGACGCCCATGATGGAGATATGTGGTGGATCCTGGGGAAGGTGTGTATCCAACGACGGGCGTTAAAAGACTGAAGATGGTGATGAATGAATACATTGTTCCCTAGACACATCTCCATCATTGAATTTCGTGTGATGATGATAATTGCCATCATCATCATCCTTTGAGCGTTCGTCCCCAGGATTGGCCAGACCACTCTTCCATGGGCGTCGCAGAACCAATAATTTCCGAACTTGTCCAGTTGGCCTCACTTTCTTATATTCTGCCAGCCACATCATCTTCATCCTTTTAGCGTCCGTCTCCAGGATTCGCTGGACCTCTTTATCATGGGCGTTGCGGAACCAATAATTTCCGAACTTGCCTAGTTTGTCCCGCTTTTTTGTATTCTGCCGGCCACGGTATCGCATCTCCGGGGAATCCTTGTTGTGAGTCCAGCGAAATTCAAGCCATCAAAAAAAAAAAAAAAAATTAGTAAGTTTAATAAAAGTAGACGTACAATTTTTATCGATAATTTGTTCTGTAGTCTCTATGTAACAATTTTATCATTTCATAATGATTGGTTTTCGGTTGAACCATTTCTTTTTTCTTCCTAATCTTTCGACTTTTACCCAGTGCATAAAACAGTTGCTGCAGGCCCCAAATAAGATGCATAAGTGTGCAAAATTCGCGTATGGCTTCTCTTTTCACAAAAAAGTGTGTCCCCCACCCACACACCGATGATAATTATCTAATTTCAATCTATTTCTATTCAATACTAAATGTTTGATCCACCAAATCAAATTTGGCGTGAGTACTCAATAGAACTATGGGAAGATTTTAAAGTTAAATGCACACAACAAATAAAGACTAAATAATAGTTATTTAATTTCAAAAGTGGTCTTCAAGTGGGTGTTTCAAAAAAATATTTTTAGCAACAAAGCTAGCTGGGTCTGGAAAAAATGTAGCCAATTTTAGCAATATATATAGCCGACAGTTTTAGCAATAAATAAACTATGCTTGGCAACTCTAATCTGGGGCCCCGCAGAGCGTCGTGTGGTTCCAGCTTTCCCCCGCAGTGCCTTGGAGATGTTGAAACAATGCTTAGAAAATGACCCGCCCAAAAATGCGGTCACCCTGTACCGATTCCCAGAATATCATCTGTCAAATAAAATGCATTTTTTTTTTGCTTTCAGCTCCATGATGGATTTTATATACAGTCAAAATGACTTCTTAAATACTTGTTGATTCAGCGTTTGCCACGAAATGAAATGCTTACTTTGAAAAATTCCAAGCCAGACAGTTTATAGAGAAATGGAGGGTTAAAACACACACGGTCACACACACACACGCACACATGCACGTACACACAAACACACACACAAACACACACACACACACACACACACACACACACACACACACACACATACACACACGCACAATATATGATAAAATGAATAAAAAAATAAATGAGAAATTTAAGCTCTTCTCTAACTCAACTTCATGTTCAATGATGAATGTATCGAGTACTTTATGAGATAAACCCATCACACATCGGATATTGCCTTATATTATATCATATTGTATTCTTAATATATATATATATATATATATATATATATATATATATATATATATATATATATATGTTAATTACCATAATATATATATATATATATATATATATATATATTAAAAATACAATGTGTGTGTTTAACCCTCCATTTCTCTCTCTCTCTCTCTCTCTCTCTCTATATATATATATATATATATATAGAGAGAGAGAGAGAGAGAGAGAGAAAGAAAGAGAGAGAGAGAGACAGAGAGAGAAATGGAGGGTTAAACACACTCATACACACACACAAACACACACACGCACACTTACATATATAAATATGATGAAATAAATCAATGAATAAAATAAAAAATCAAACTCTCCCCTAACTCAACTTAATGTTCAATGTCGGATGTATCGAGCACTTTATGAAATAAACCCATCACACATCGGACATTGCATTATATCATATTGTATTTCTGTATATATGTACACACACACATACACATACACATACATATATATATATATATATATATATATATATATATATATATATATATATATATATATATATATATAAGTAAGTGAAATGTATATCACAAGTTGTAATTATTTATCTGGAAAATCGCTTATTCAATTAGCGCCGGCGCAACGACTTTGTGTGCCCTTGGGCAAGACAGTAAATTTGTGCCCCTGGTTGTATTTAAAACCAGGGCTTCTCAAACTAGGGGGAGGGGATAGGATAAAGATCATTGGGATTGGGGGTTGCTGAAAAGGAAGGCAGTTTCGAGGGGACGAAATCATAAGAAAGGGTGCACACGAATCCAGCTGGATGAATCAACTGTCAGAAATGAAGATTTCTTTGGTCTCCATTTGTTTTTTTTTACACTTAGTTATTTTTAGTTTACTACTAAGGCCTGATTATAACCAGTCTTAGTGGCACCAATTCCTTTTACGACTTCGGGTCAGGGTAGGGAAAAAAATGTCCGATTCAAAGGGGTCACTTGTGGAAAAAAAACTTAGAGAAGCCACTTTGTGTCATCCATCAGCCTATACATCAGCTGATGGTAATACCAATAGAGGACTTTGCAGACTGTTTTGAAAATATATACTGGGTATATCTTTTTGTCCCCACTTCCCCATTATATTCCTTTTTGTTTCACTAAGGCCTGTCAGCCCGCCCCATCCACTAACAGTCCAGATCTGCCTCTCTGCGACTTCTGGCCTCCCCCAAAGAGATTTGAGACAGTAGACGAGATTGAGTAGATGGTAATGTGATAGCTGATGGTGATCCCAAAAGAGGACTTTGTAAAGGAGGAGGAATGATGAGATAAATGTGTGTGGTCCCTAGTCCTTCAACAAAATAAATAAGATGGAAGAGAAATTATTCAACAACTGATAATGACAGTGCTTCATCTATGAAATTTTGACGACTCGATACTACTGCGTCTATTATTACTAGGTGTAAACAAACAATATGGTGTGGAGTGAAAATCAGCTAGGAAAGAGTGTAGCAACATGACTAAATTTAAATGATTTCTGCTGATTGGCTTCTGTAGCCTAGTCGATCAGGTGCTGTCAATGTTTGTCAGACTCACAACCGCAAGAATGGACACGGGTTTAAATCTCGTCAGTTGCTACTTCTTTGGTTCAGACCCATGCTGCTGACTTGAAGGTCGTAGAATTCAAAAACGACTGTAACGTCGTAATAAAGAACAATAAAAATTAAGACGAGAGAAGAAAAAACAATTAGTACTGATAAATTGCTCGATTCATTTTACATTGATTTTTCTATTGATTCAACAATATTATTCATCTGCGTGTTGTATGATTTGATGTACAATGTTTCAATAAGTGTAAGAACACGACATGAAAGAATGAACATTATCCCACAAAAACGTTGGCCTATTTTGGTTCGGTCATCAAATCCATCGGCACAGAAGGAGTTAAGAAGTTTCATGCAATACGGTTTAATGAAAGAAATAGCTAATAGCAATCACTGCAACACATTTAAATTTCAAAAGAAATTTAATAAGACAATTTACAAACTTTTTTAAATGAGTATATTGATGAATGTATGCGATAATAACATAATTTAGAGGTTCAGAAAAGTCGTATTCTGCTCGGGAAGTCATAGTATATTTGGTTTGATTATCAATGAAGTAATATTAGTAGCAGTAGTAACAGTGGTTTGCATAGCGAACCAGTAGGAATGTGAACATATAAGTCCTTTTCCTGATGGAGAAATATTTCCATGTGAGACATAAATGTTCCCGCACAAATGACATGACAATCTGGACCCTTAGAGCGGCTTAAAAGTATTCGGTTACATCCCTCATGAAGTTTGTATGTGTAACGAATGTCCTATTGGTTGAAAGCACAAAAAAATATTCGGAAAGAGAAGTTCAAGTATATATTCGTTTGGCTATCTTCGCTTATCCAAATCTTGACCAATTTTTTTCTGAATCCTAACCCCAACTTCAACTTTAAAATATACGAACTTCATGGTCACCCTATAACGGTGTCACTGAAAACTGTGAATCTATGAGGGCCTGCCTGTGGGTGCACGCAGGCCCAAACAGACCTGCGTATAGCTGCCTGCCACCCTTCTTAAATTACCAAAGGAAGCCTAGATAACAAACTTCATAAAGGAGAACAACCATATACTTTGCAGCCGTACTTCTGTACGACTGACAGAAAGTAACGGTCTAGTTTAGCATTATAATTGCATTGTAAAGAGAAACAATCTCCATTCAAACCTTATGAATAGATTTTCCCCAAATTGATGGATTTTCTTTGGAAACAATGGTCTCATAGATTGAAAGTATTAGAAATTACCCCCACCCTCTAGAAATGGTTACGACTGGTTTTCGTGAAAAACCGTATAAAATTATTTTTCGAAAATTTTTGTTTGTACTTTCTAGCTTTGAAATTTTTCGAGGCTCCAGGAGGAAGGTTATATTTCCAATGTAACTATAATGCTGAACTGATTCCTTACTTTCCTTCCAAAAATATTGGCTTCGAAGTATTTTGTTTTTTAGGAGGGGTATTCCGTTATCAACGCAGTTCATGCAAATTAAGACATTTTCGCTCAACTAAATTTTCAGAGAATAACAATTGAAAACAGATAAACCCTCACAACGTGTTCAATTCTTGAAGAAAATGATAGATGAAAACAGGCACAATGTAGGGAAGGTGGTCCCAATGGTTGAGTTTCGCACCCTTGCTCACTCGATCTTGAAAACGATGGACGCATAAAAACAATTCGATTCATTCAAAGCAAAAACAATATAATTTATATGTATTTACTTCTGTTTTGCTTTCATTAATTATCTTATTTCTTTTTATTTGTTTAGCGTTCTTGATATTTCTTTCAGAACTGACACTTTCCCAAAGTAAGTTTCATTGATTATTTATACAGCAAAAAAGTTTTGCAGAAAATTTTTCGGACGGTCCTCGGGATTATCGGCGAAAACCAATCCAAACAAATTTTTCTTCTATTTTTTCCCCGAATATTCGACTAAGGTGAATCTTAACTCTACATGTAGGAACTCTGATAAAACAATGCAACAACCACTTGCTTCGTTTTCTTGCTCACATACACACATACGCACCTCCCATATATATATATATATATATATATATATATATATATATATATATATATATATATATATTATTTCGGAACTAATCAAATTATGAAGTAGCTATATTCATGGACATATAGATAAATATCACGAAAAGTGCAATAGCAAGAAACCTGTCCTATTTTTTAATACTCCCGAAACAGGGTTATGGCAAAAAAGCTATCGAACTCCATAATAGAGAAAAAAATATATATAAATACAGATGAAACTAAATTACATGCAACAAAAACCTAAAATTGAATAATAAATTAGTTATAAGGTAACAGGTAGAAATAACACTGATTAGAATAAAATTGGCTGGAGTGACGCATGGTCGTGGATATACTGGGACTAAACATAAAAATGACTGAAAAAATTGTTACTTTTCAACATTACAATTTGAAAATCCAGCATTTGTAATTCAATCCATACATAACAGGAATAATCCTGTAATTTTTGACGGGTACTATGTATATCATAATTTGTATTGTGAATTTGATTTATTCACTCTGGTTTATGGTATTGAGAGCTCTGGCATGAAGAACTTTTGGAATATATACATTCCAAAAGTTCTTCATTCGGAATATATATATACATATATTCAAAAGTTCTTAATTCCAGAACGCTCAATGCCATAAAGCAGAGCGAATAAATCAAATTTACGATATAAATTATGATATACATAGTACCCGTCAAAAATTATTCCTGTTATTTATGGATTGAATTACAAATACTGGATTGGGAGTTTTTTATGGCCAAGATTCGAAAAATACCAAATTGCTTATAATTATGAAAACGTACTTTTGTTACGTAACTTGAGTAGCTTTCAATGAATAAGATCTTGATTCTGGAAATTTGCCACTTTTGAGAGAAAAGTCAAATTTTCATGGTTTTAGTTTACTTTCATAACTGAATATTCAGGAATAATTTGGAACGTCTTTTGGCAGCATGCCATGATGGGGGTGATCAATTAGAAATTTGAAAATGGGCTGGTCAAAGCTACTTCTCTCACCTTTTGTTGGGTAGTGATTACTAAAAAATACCGAATTTCAAAGACCAAGCGTGGATGCTGCCGGACACAAACTAAGGGACCAATTTAACTTGAAATTAGACAGCAAATTGAACCCTTACCCCATAAAACGTGTATTTAAGGAGTGAACTTTGAAAAGACAATTTTTTTTCATTTGACTCGATAAGGAGTGAATATTTGGATTTTCAGCCTTGTAGCTCCATTGGTATGGCCTGTAAATCGGTATTATATTACGCATAGTATGATTCTATTGAAGTTGTTAATAATTTGAAACGTTGGATTATTTATTAACCTTTGTTATATCGCTGTAGAATTTATTGGATCTGGACTGCAGTAATAGAGCTCTACACCAATTAAAGAACGTCAGACAAAACTGTCGTTTTGACTGGTCCAAGCGAAGCGTTTTCGTGCGAAGAATTTAAATCGTCAACTACGGCAGTTATTACTGGTCTCCAACTAGTGCATTTCCGTGCAGAAATTTAAAACGTCAACGATGACAGTTGCTGCTGATCTCAAACTAAAAGGTGTATAGTTTTAAAACGTTGTCGTGGCGTCGTAGACGGAAGACATTTTTCGAACTCATTTGTCACAAAGTCGACCGTAAACCCAAACTATCATACGGGAAAATAGGTTTCTTAAGTTTTCAAGCTGGTCTGGCTGACTGGTTATATATTTATGTATGTATCGTGCATACAGGCTGCACGAAGGGAGTCAGTGGGTGGAAATTTACCTTTTGATATGTCTACAAAAAATTTCTTCTTTATTTTAATGAAAATTTCCACAAACTAAATATTCTTTTCGTGGGGAGGAGGTCAATTTGCAGTGTAAGTTTATGCTAAATTGATCCCCAGTTTGTGTCAGCATTTATGCTTGTTTTCTGAAAATCCAAAAAGGTGAGAAAAGTAACGTATTCATTGATCACGTTTTTTATTTCAATTTTTCTAATTGATCACCCCTGACATGACATGCTGCCAACGGACGTCGGTCATAAAACAGTTCCTATTGAGTGACTAACGAGGCCAGCTTTTCTTACGTTTTAGTTGATCATTAAAGATCACGGAGTGAAGGCAGTTGTTTGGAAATATAGGTGTATATTTACATTTGTCATGTCTGTATAGATTATTGAGTGAAGGCTCTTGTTTTGAAATAGAAATCTCTATTTATTTTTGTCATGACACTCACAAACACACACACACATATATGTACACACACACACACGTATATATATGTACATATACACATACACATATATGCATACATACATAAGTACATATACATACATATATATATGTACATATACATATATATATATATATATAAACAAATACACACACACATATATACGTACAAATATACATACATATGTACTATTACATATGTGAACACACACACATATATCTACGTATACATATATATGTACATATATACATATATATACATACCTATACGCACACACACATATAGATACATGCATTGATAAAAAGGTACCCAGTATCTCTTTCTATGTATATATGTATAGACGCACATATGCATACATACATATATTTGTATATACACACATGCACACACACACACACACACATATATATAAGCAGAAACACACACACACACGCACACACACACACACACATATATATATATATATATATATATATATATATATATGCTCACACACATACATATACATATATATATATATATATATATATATATATATACATAGGCACAAAATACACACACACATACACACATACATACATATATGCGTACCCTGGGTAAACAGAGACTTGTGTGAACTTGATATTATTTACAAAACCTACCACGTGGATGGAAACAACCTGTAAACATATTGTTTTGTTTAAGGAAAGAAAATACCCAAACTTGTCTCCTCCTAGAAAAAACAAGACCCTACCCAGGGATATTTACATCTACCTATACACTCTTATAAACACACACGAACGCACACACACGCACACACACACACACACACACACACACAAGCAAACACAGAAAAACCTATGCAAACAAAAAACCTCACATGCACACATACCCAAACGTATACCTGCACACGTAAATACACGCACGCACACACACACATAAACGTATATGCATAAAGGCGTATGCACCCACATATGCACACTTACAAATAAGCATTCACACACACATACTCTAGCACACGCTTATCACTTATACACACACGAGCACAATACGACATTACGCACAAACTTACAAATACGTGTGTGCGCACACACTCAAGTGCACATACACTTGCATTTCACACTCTGACATGCACACTCACGTTATCACTTATATAGGAACGCACACACAGAGACTATCTCACACAGACATACACACACTCACACATGCACACACTCACACATGCACACACTCACACATGAGTACATACGTAATCACACTCTCCTAGGCACATTAATTTTCTTTGCATGACTTATACCCTTGCGCTGCCTTCGACATCACCTGTCTCTGTCCGGACTCCCCATATCTCAAGTCTCCCTTGTTTCGGCTTGCGATTTGTGGGATAGACTTAGAGGCCATAAGCACCGAAGTGGCGTCACTCACTTCTCTATTCTCCAGCCTCTCTTCTGGCTGAGTTGATTATCTCTCACTATCGTCAATCGTCAATACTCGAATCATAGCAAGAAAACGATTCTATGGGCTGATTTTCAAGGCAGGCAGGTCCTCCTCCTTTAGAAGATTGGCGCAACACAATCTTTCTAATTCAATCTTCTCGTCCGTTTCTTTCCTAGTATCATAGTAAGCTAATCTTAGTAAATTTCAACATGCAAACACATCGCAATGGTTAGCAATGCTCAGATCTATAAACCTGTGCAATTGAGTTCGATCCTCACTGTGGGATCTTCTGCCAGACTTGGTTACATTTCCTAAATACCTGGGCGCCCATTGCATTACTATGGTTCGCAAACTCGTCCAGTTTGGCCGATTTGACGCCTTTCATGCAAAATATAGCGCGTCTTGTTTTGGCAGTGCGAAAATCAGTATTCTAGCGCGGCCATTCTGGCCATTTTCAGTCATTTTTGGACCTTGTTAAGCATCTTTCTCGTGCGTTGGCCCTTTTGGCTATTTTTTTTCTATTCATCACTTTTTGGTAGTCAAACTAACGCGAAGATAATTTTTGGCAGTAGTCTCGCAGACCATTCGTTTATATAGTAAGTGAGTCGTTGGCCACTGTAGTTGATAATTCTTCATCATTAAAAACAAGTTTTGGTCTCTCTTGAGGATATTGATATCCACATTACCAGACTTCAACCTATTGAACAAAGAGGTCTGGTTGGTCATGCAATAGAAACTACCATTTTACCAACGTCTTTTGTCAGCATATCGTGTTGGGGATGATCAATTGAAAATTGGAAAAAGGACTGATCAAAGCAACTTCACTCGTCTTGCGTTGGGCAGTGATTACAGGATATTACCGAATTTCCAAAACCAACTGTAGATGCTGCAGGACACAAACTAATGGACCAATTTAACTAGAACTTATACTGCAAATTGAACCCCCTTATAAAACGTATTTAGGGTGGGAATTAAAAGAAATTTATTCAACTTCATAAGGATTAAATTTAGGTTTTCAGCCTTGTAGCTCCATTGGTGTGGCCTGTACGCGCGACACAATGTATATACATAATAGCCAATGACAGTTTTGGTTCATGGTTCTTAATAGACGGGTTAACTTGTAGGTCGGTATTTTATTACACATAATACGATTCTGTTGAAGTTGTTAAAAAACTAAGAACATGTCAGGGACTGGAAGAGAGAGGAGGTTAAAGGGAGAGAGAGTGGGGGAGAGAGAGAGAGAAGGGAAGATAAGAGAAAGATAAGGAAAGAAAGATAAGAAGAGAGAGAGGAGAAGAAAAAAAAGCCAAGAAAATAAAGACAGAGAGTGAGAGAGAAAAAGAAAGAGAGAAAGAGAGAGAGAGAGATAGAGAGAGAGAGAAGGAAAGATATGAGAAAGATAAGGAAAGAAAGATAAGAAGAGAGAGAGGAGAAGAAAAAAAAGCCAAGAAAATAAAGACAGAGAATGAGAGAGAAAAAGAAAGAGTGAGAGAGAGAGAGATAGAGAGAAGGATAAGGAAAGATAAGAGAAAGATAAGGAAAGAAAGATAAGAAGAGAGAGAGGAGAAGAAAAAAAAAGCCAAGAAAATAAAGACAGAGAATGAGAGAGAAAAAGAAAGAGAGTGAGAAATAGAGATAGAGAGAGAGAGAGAGAAGGGAAGATAAGAGAAAGATAAGGAAAGAAAGATAAGAAGAAAGAGAGGAGAAGAAAAAAAGCCAAGAAAATAAAGACAGAGAATGAGAGAGAAAAAGAAAGAGAGAGAGAGAGAAGTAAAGATAAGAGAAAGATAAGGAAAGAAAGATAAGAAGAGAGAGAGGAGAAGAAAAAAAAGCCAAGAAAATAAAGACAGAGAATGAGAGAGAAAAAGAAAGAGAGAGAGAGAGAGAGAGAGAGAAGGAAAGATAAGAGAAAGATAAGGAAAGAAAAATAAGAAGAGAGAGAGGAGAAGAAAAAAAGCCAAGAAAATAAAGACAGAGAATGAGAGAGAAAAAGAAAGAGAGAGAGAGAGAAAGAAAGAAAGAAAGAGAGAGAGAGATGAAAAGCCTGATGAATGAGTGTTTGAGAGTGAGTTAGAGAGACTGAGTGTTAACAGATGGTAAGAAGTTATTGAGGGAGAGAAAGAGAGAGAGTAAAAGTGAAAAAACAGACAGAGTGACGAGAGAGGGAGAAAAGGAGAGAGAGAAAGAGACAGAGTTATAATTGGGACAGGAAGAAAGGCTAAGTGATGAGAGAAAGAGAGAGTAAGAGAGAAAAAGAGAGACTTAAAGAAAGAGAAGAGACTGAGTGATAACGAAGAGAGTGAGAAAGACACACAAAATGATAAAAGTGAGAAAGAGAAAGAGAGATAGATAGATAGATAGATAGATAGATAGAGAGAGAGACAGAGAGAGAGAGAGAGAGAGAGAGAAAGAAAGAAAGTAATAAGAGAGAGAGCGAGACGGAATGGCTGTATGACAATATCCAGAGCGTCTTAAAAAAAACTGTTAATGAAGCAATTAATAATTTTACAGAATTATGTGATGACCTTTTCGTATTATTTTACATTTGCCATAACATGTGCTTATCAGTGGCTGACCTGACTGATCAAGGTTGAGAATGGGTGTGACAGCTTTTTGCTATGACTGCCTGGGGAGGAAATGTGGTTATGGGAAATAGGTTCATCCATGTTCTCTCTCAACTGCCACCCCTCGGCAGTTGAGGTATTTGTCGATGGAATAGAACACAGGGAAGAATGGTTTCATGTCTTTTAGAGCAAAATCGGAAACGCCATCGGGGGGGGGGAGAGAGAGAGAAGCAAAAAAAGAGAGAAGGAAAGAGAGTCAGAGAAAGATAATTAGAAGCCAAGAAAAAAAAAGACGGAGTACGGGAGAGAGAGAGAGAGAGAGAGAGAGAGAGAGAGAGAGAGAGAGAGAGAGAGAGAGAGAGAGAGAGAGAGAGATGGGAAAGGGGAGACTAAAATATCCGAGGAGAGAAATGCACGGAAAAAAAGCATGGGAATGGGTCACTCAATAGAAACTGTCACGTGACTTTTGAGGGTGATCAATCAAAAATTAGAAAAAAAAGGATGATTAATGAATGTTACTTCTCTCGGATTTTGTTGGGTAGTGATTAAAAGTCCGAATTAAAAAGAAAGAGAGAAAGAAGACAATAACAAAAGCAACAGCAAAAAACATGAATAATCTGGGACACAAACTATGGGATAGATTTAGCAGAGATTTACATTGCAAATTGAACCCACCACTAAAAACCTATTTTAGGAGGGGATTTTCTGGAAGCAAGTAACCGTTTTTCCTAAGACAAGATAAGGAGTAAATGCTCAAATTTTCAACCCTCTAGCTCCATTGGTACGATCTGTACGCACGATACCTACATACATTTAACAGCTTGTCAGTCAGCCAGACCAACTTGAAAACTGAAGGAACCCATGTTGATAGTCTTGGTGACAGTTTTGTTTGACGATTTTTACAAAGAGAAGAACGACGGAAAAATGAAAGAGAAGGAAAAAGAAGCACAAGGTAAGAGAGAGATGATGAAGAGTGGAGAGGAAAGTGAGAGATAGGGGAGGTACAAGAAAAAAAGACTGAAATAGAGGAAAGACATGAAGGTAAAAGGAGGAGGAGAGAGAAACTGAGAGAGAGGGAGAGAAAGAAAGAGAGAGAGAATGGATGAGGAATGGTGTAAAAGGAGAACGAGAGAGAGAGAGAGAGAGAGAGAGAGAGAGAGAAGAAGAAGAGAGAGATAGAACTTCTATCACTTTAGAGGAGAAAAAAGATAGGCACATAAGGTAATAAGGTGAAAAGGAAGAGAGAGAGAGAGAGAGAGGGGGAAGAGAAGAAAAAATAGACTTAACTAGAGGAGGGAGAGTAAAGTAGAAATTGGAGGAGAGAAAGATTGAAGAAAAGAGGGAAGCAGAAGGGAAGAAGAATGAGGATATATATATATATATATATATATATATATATATATATATATATATATATATATATATATAGAGAGAGAGAGAGAGAGAGAGAGAGAGAGAATGAGAGAATGACAAACGGACTGACCGACAGAAATTGGAAGGTAAGGAGCAGATTGGAGCACACTTACTGGCTTACATGGACAGATCGATAGATAGACAGATAGATAGTTATTAATAGACTGAGATAGAGATAGATTGATTGATAATGAAAAGTCCAAGATAGATAAATGGATACGAACATAGACATATACAGACCTATATCAATCTGTTTCTCTCATAATCATTATATATATATATATATATATATATATATATATATATATATATATATATATATATATAGATAGATAGATAGATAGATAGATAGAGAGAGAGAGATATTAGAAGGAAGAGAAAGAGTGACACAGTGATAAGAAAGAGAGAGAGAAGAGACAAAGTAATGAGAGAGAGAGAGAGAGAGAGAGAGAGAGAGAGAGAGAGAGAGAGAGAGAGAGAGAGAGAGAGAGAGAGAGAGAGAGAGAAGGAAATGTAGAGGGAGCAGTTGCAGGAGAAAAAGAAAGCAAAAAAAATGAATGAGACGAAAAGAGAGAAAGAGAATGAAATAATTCTATCGCTTCAAAGTGATTTTTGATCTGAGTCCGAATATTAACAGCAGATGGCGCTGCGCCCGTTTCCTGCAAACAATGGTGATAATGTATTCTCTTTATTAACTTTCATGGTTTTATGGTTTCATTTTTTTCCTCCCCACCCCATTACTCACCATCTTTCTATTAATCTGATCACTGGCAGACAGCCGGAGCCCATGAGGGACACCTTTCCTTCAACTTAAAAACATAGTTCAAACTCCATTGTCTCCCTTGATTTCAGCTCTTCCTCAAAATCTCGGCTGGCACACAAACAATACAAAATATCGGTGCAATGTGGCGTAACGGTTATCAGCACGAAAAACGGTCTGGGCAAACAGAGTTCAAATTCTGAACGACGCTGTTCATGTTAATTTGGTACTAATATCCTTGGGAAAGGTAAGAATCCACAGCCCTGCTCCAATGGACAGATATATTGACAGAAAGAATTTGAATGAGACATGATCCAACATTTCACGAACGTAAAGGATTCCCGGTGAGGATCGAACTCTCTAAAGTAGTAATGGTGTGCAAGACTGGTTTCCTAATCTCTACTTCACGGTAGGATGTTAGAAACCGTAAACCAAAACTGTCAACAAATAGGTTTCTTCAGCTTTCAGATTGGTCCGGCTGGCTGGCTATGTATGTTTCATGCGTACAGGCCACACCAATGGAACTTTTACCATCCCCACAACCCAATAGATTTTTGTGAGGGTTCCATTGGCAATGTAAATTTATGCTAAATGATCCTTAAGTTTGTGTCTGTGGTTGTTTTTGAAAATTCAGACTTCTTTTAGTGATGATAGCTTAATAAAAACTGAGAGAAATAGCTTATTCAATGATCACACCTCTAGCAATTTTTAATTGATCACCACCAACATGACATGCTGCCAAAAGACGTTGGCCACGGGATGGTTTCTACTGAGTGACTCGGTAGACCTGTCTTAATTAGCATTTTTCTAAGCTTAGCTTACTCTTGTACAATGTACCGAGTGTGGGACACCCTGTGAGGTTTAAACTCTCTACAGTAGTGATTCTTAACGTAAGATAGTTGCCTCACTAGGGGCGCAATTTTAATATACTGGGATGGAATAATTTAGAGTTTGAAAGTGAAAAGAAAGATGCTTTCAATGGCTTAAAACTGCATTGTGTTTAGACTTGACTGATCAACTTCTTTTTATACAGTACTGTTATTTCACAATTATGCATGGTGCACGTAACACAAGACAGATATCACAGAGATAGGATATATGCTAAGAATAGCCTCGAAAATGGCCCCTAAAATTAATAATCTAGCACATGAAGAAAGGTTTCATAAAATGCAACTCACAGAACTAGAATAATTAGGGTAATTACAATACAAACATTCAAAATAGTTATAGCTGGCATCTCAGCTCAAAAAATATTTCATCATCGACATCATCAGCCTGTTAGCGTCCGTCGTTGGATGTAGACCTTACCCAAGATTCTCCACAACTCTCTATCATGGACATCGCAGAAACATTATTTTCTGAATTTTTCAATTTCGTCACGCCATCTTTCTATCGGCCACATTCTCAGATAAGATCTCTGGGGATCTGCGTTGTGAGTCATGATGTCCAACGGTTGTCTGACATTCTTGCAACATGTCCAGCCCATTACTAGTTGAGTTTTCTAACAGTTTCTATGATGTCCCAGACTCTTGTCTTTTCTCTAATATACTGTGCTGTCTTGTGATCTCTCAATGTGAGATTGAGCATGATTCTATCATGTGCACGTTGCATGGTTCTCAGTTTGAGGGTCAATCTTTTGATTGGATTCCACGTTTCAGCTCCATAGGTGACTAGCGGTAGAAAACATTGGTTGTATACCATTCATTTTAAGATCAGTGGGATTCTCTTGTTATTGGAGACCGAGCATGCTCTACCGAAAGATGACTAACCTAGTGTAATTCTTCGCTTTATCTCTTCTTCCTTTGATAACTCAATGGAGACTCGCTGTCCTAGATTGATGTAGTGGTCTACTTTCTCCAGCTCTGTATTCTCCATTTCGATCGTTGTGTCTTTGTCCCCAACACGTTTGTTGTACATGACATTTGTTTTACTGAAGAATAAGTGGAGGCCAACTTTCTTGCTTGCTTGATTTAGTTCGTCTAGCATTATTTAGAGATCGTTTAGGTTCTTAGCAGAGGACGATGTCGTCAGGAAATCTGAGGTTACTTAGAATAGAATATATAGAGAACAGTTATTATTGGCCAGATTTACTTAAAATTAAATTGAAAGGTGTTTCCTGATTAGATGCATCTCACCTAGAAAAATCTACTACGAAAGGTCACGTGATCTGGCAATAACGGTGTTCAAACTTCGTGTTTTAAAATTGATGATCTCAGCTCCTTCATGTCAGATTTACTTGAAACATGATTGAAACGTGTCATGTGAGCTGGTAATAATGGCGTTCAAACGCTTCTTTGGACTTTCAGTTTTTATTTTATATTTGAGCTGTCGAAATGGGACAAAAAAGGTTAAGAACCACAGCTTTCTTGTGAATCATTACTTCGAGAGGCTTCAAAAGCCCACAGCACGACTTTTCTGATTGGGCATTGGGTAGTTATCAAATGAAATGAATAACGACGAAATTCATGGTTAATAATTTACAAGATTGTTTGTTTGGTGAGTGTGCGCATGCGTGAAAGGTCGTAAAAAGCTTGGATTTTATTGCCGTGGAAAAAGAGAAACATGGTTCGTTGAAAAGGAATCACTGGACCAATTCACAGAGTGACATTGTTCAATTCGATCTGGAACAAAGATAAAAAAACAAACTACAATTACTCATTGGTGAAACACGCTGACCAAAACTGTACTTGCAGTGACTACAAACACGTCATTGTTTGCCGGTTTCGAAATTCATCATCACCACGAACCGGACATCATTTATTCAAGAGACACGTAGTGCAAAAGAAAAAGAAGCAAAAACAAACAGAAAACGAAGTGAGGGAACGAAGGGTGCCTGCTTTTTCTCCCCCCCCCCACCAGAAAGCTTTTAAAATTCAGCAAATTTCAGAGAATATTTGAAGTAATATGGACCTATACTCGAGACTTTTCCTTATTGGTGAATCGTTCAAATCGAGAATTTTTGTAGTACATAAATAATGAAAGAAAGCTGCCCCCCCCCCAAGTAAGGGGGCGTCGTTCTCACACATTCTCATAGCACTACACCCCGAGAGGCCGTAGACCATTGGCATCCCTACGGGGATGCAGACTGCACCTGGTGACACCATCAGACAGGGGTGATATCAGAATTACTGTACACGAAATTTTGGTGCAGGGTTCCAGCTGCACTCGCTATGATATCGTTGCAGCTGTTATTTTTGTAGTCGCTGACTTTGTCCAATTTTCTGGTGTTTTAGTTACAATATAAGGAAATTAGTATTTTTGTAAAATTGTTTTTGGTACGGTATGAAAGCGCTAGAAATCAAATCACACTATCCCCCAAAATGGTCCATCCGATCAACCAGCCAAATGGGCCAAAAAATGCTCCTCTTTTTGCTTCATTGTGTGTCTGTGTCTCCGGGTGCTCCCAGCCACATTTCCTTTTCTAAAAATTGCCTTTTTGGGTGCTCTATGGTCATTTTGGACCAACAATGCCCAAATCTTGTACCGAGAGTTTTTTTAAAGATAATTTTAGATAGAAGATCCATGTATTTTGGATAGATTTAGATAAATGATCTATTTTTTAGAAACATAATTTTATATAATTTAGATAATTAGTTCTGGCACACGCCATAGTCATTCATTTATGCGAGGTATAATCATCATCGAAATTTAATTTTGGTTTCAATTATAAGAAAATAGCATTGTCGTCAGTCGTAGAAATGCGTTCGCGTACTTAGTAGATTTTTTAATCTAATATTTTGTCATGTCAATTTTTGTCGTCCCGAATTACTTCGATTTCATAATAACTGGTATGTGAACATAAAAAAGTCGCAGAAAAAGTCACAACTTTGGTTTTGGGCCAGGGAAAAAAAATCTATGTACACACGCATGTAATAATTTATTCATAGGTCATCGTGGAATAGGTGAGATGGATCAGGAGATTCGGGAGGATGTAATTCGGATGCGGGAAACGTCGAGAAATACCGTTTGTTTTTTTTTCCTTAATAAGGGACCAAGTGTTGGGGGTGGAGTTGAATCGAAATTGTCTAGGGGGTCGGGTATCCTTGCATTTTGATTGATTGATTAGCCCGCTGAAAATGTTTGCTTAGTCGTTTCAATTCGTGGCAACTAATCGAGCTTTTAGTCCTGGGGCAAAGGGGTGGGGACAGAGTTAGGGATGGGATAGGGAAGGGGACACCATCGATCAATTCACTCCTCCACCGTCACGTTCCACGTTCGAGAAGAACAAAAACAAATGTTTTGAATACTTGTATTCTTGGCTTTTTTTGTTGTCTTTATTGCAAGGATGATCACAGCCGAATCATTAGTAAATATTATAAGGGGACAAAGCAATAGCAGCACCCTACCATCGACCCCACCTACAATAATAGCATTACAAAAAAAAAAAACACTCTAGCTGGACGCCTGCCGTAGGGCGATGGTTAACGAGCTCGATTCGCAGAACGATTCGCTAGTTTAGTGAGTTGGATCCTCATAGTTTAAGACGGAGAACGGGATATGGATATGTAATAATAGATATCGAATCATTGTGGCCCCACAAACGACCTAGTTAAGTGGGCTACTGATTTTTCTCTCTTTACTTGTCTGCACCTATGTGTGTGTGTAGGTGTGTGTTCGTCTCCAGGCGCTCCTGGTCAGATTGTTGGGGTTACCACATTGATGATTTGCCTGGGTATACCTCTCGGCCATATCTGAAACCATTCTTTTTCCCCAATAGTGTTTTTTCTTTCTTTTCCCCAAAAGTGTTTTTTTTTTTTTTCTCTTTTGTCATTTCAACCAAGAAAGCCTTAATCTCGTGCTCGTATTTTTCTTTTAGATGGATGATTTCAGATAAAAGATATGTTTTCAAGGTAATGTTCTGGATAATTTTAGATGATTTTCTTTTGATAATCAGATCGGGTGCACGCGTAGGCTGCGGTGATTCATTTACGCGAAGCACGCATATATTTACGTTTCATTTTTGATTCTTTGAATCATTAGAAACCGTCAACCAGAACTGTCACCAAAATAGTTAACATATGTTTTCTCAGTTATCAAGTTGATCTGGCTAGTTAGCTGGTTGGCTGCCTACGTATGTAATTTACTGCTAAATTGGCCTCTTGGTTTGTGTCCAGCTGTGTCCACGCTTCTTCTTTTTTTTTAAATAAGTGATCGAACAAAAGCTGAGAGAAGTAGCTTATCAATTGATCACCTCTTTTACCCGAATTTTCAATTGATCACCCCCTACACGGCTTGCTACCAAAAGACGGTTTGTAGTTGGTAACTAATCAGACCCATTTATTTATTTACTTGTTCATTTATTAGTTGTCCTGAAAAGAAGTGCCCACAACCAGTTCGCCCTTTCGATAGTCAACTGCCACTACTGAAACATGGAACTTGACCAAATGATTGGCCTTCGAACTGGGAACCATGCAACTTGCATAGGAAAATCATACTGAACATCGCAAGGAAAAATCGCAAGACAGGATATTGTATGAAAGGGCAAACTGGTATCAGATACATCCTGGAAGCCATTAAGAGGTTTATTCTTGCAGCATGGGCGGGCGATGGTGCAATAATATCAGACAAGTGTTATCCTTTGCGACTTAGCAGGTGAATCTTTCGAGATCAGAAGCGAAATTGTGGCCGGCAACCCCCCCCTCAAAAAAAAACAAAAAAACAAAACAAAAACAAAACAAACAAGATGGCGCGATGATTTAGACAAGTTCACAATGCATTAGTATTCTCAACTCTCCAACCACTCGACGCGATGTAGCAAATCCTGGCACTTCTCTGTCGCTATTTTCATAGAAAGTGTTCAGAGGAGCTCCATCACCTGGTTTTACCAATACGAGATTTGCCATTCAGAACACGTTTTGCTATCTCTAGTGAATCCCATCTGCACTTTCTGACAATCCTACATACCCATTGCAATTTCCTCTTGAACGGTTTCTTCCCCGAATTGCTATTTTTTGTGCAACAAACTTTCCCGAGAGCGCTTTCCTGTTGAATATAATATCCATCTCTTTAAATCCAAACATCTTGAGAATCTATCATGAAATTATTTCAACCCTATACCTGCAGTGGTCCCTAGGCTTTGTTTAGGGTGATTTCGAGTAAAAACAAAACAAAACAACAAAACATTTGGACCGTAACGCTCAGAAACGTAAAAACCAAACTGGCAGACCACGTGGAAGGCGTATTTCCAACAACAGATTTTAAATGACTGATTGAAGGTGATGAATAATATATATATATATATATATATATATATATAATGATAGGCCCTCCCATTCAATAAGGCATATTGGGTGATGATTTTTTGTTTCCATTTGGAAGCTCCACGACAGCATTTAAATTTGAGATATTTTTTTCATTGTCTCTATAACGACCGCAGGTTTTCACAGAGACGGGATGCTGGCCAGATACCCAACCTAAGAGTTCCAATTGCCCTTCTATCTACCCAGGGCCGGAAGAGAAGGCATTTTTGCAGGGTGAACGTAAGCAGCCTCGGTCAAAACTCGAAATCAGTTCGCCGAATCCATAACTGCTATGCTGCTCTGCCCTTCCACATGTCTACTTAGAGGACAAAAACATAAATGGCTACGTAGAGGACATCTAAAAGGCTAAACGGAATCTAGCAGCATTGCAGCCTAGAATAAATGCATTTACAAAACATAGAAAGTCACCAAATATTGCGGAGGAAGAAACAAGATTGATCTGTATCATGAATGAATACAAAACAGGTCTTGTTAGACACTCAATAGAAACCTCCACGAGACCACCGTCTTTTGGCAGCATGATGAGTTAAGGATGATCATTTAAAAATCGAAAGAAGTTGTGATAAATGAATAAGTTACTTTTCTCATCTTTTATTGGACAGTGATCACTAAAAAGGTTTGAATTTTCAGAAAACAAATTAGAATGTATGTTGGACAAACTACAGGACCAATTAGCATAAACTTACATTGCAAAAAATCTATTTGGGGCAAGGGGCGAAATTTTTTTCTAGACATGAGGAGTAAACGTTGAACATTTCAGCCCTTTTGCTCCATGTCGACAGTTTCAGTGACAGTTTTGGTTGACAGTTTCTAAGATGCACGACTGAGTGAGAACTGTAATTTACAGGGAATTGTGCAAATGACTTGGGTTAGACCGATGCAAACTATTTTGAACGCGAGAGAGATACTTTGATTGAATAAAGGAAGGAAATACACAGGGATTCTGAGATCCAGACGAGCCCCTTGCACTCTTAGTGAGTATATCAGTTACTAGTTATGAACATTTGTCTCCCTGCTAATTCCGACTTATCAGAAAAGGATTTCAGACAATGGACGAGATTAAGGAGAACGTGCAGGAACACCTGATAGCAACCCTTGAAAGGATTTTGTTTGGAAAAATGTAAAGGGTGCTAAGATACGTATGTGAAGCGGACTAAGGCCCCATAGCAGTGCATAAGCTATTCTCCCGTTAATATTCTTTCATTCATTTTTTGTCGATCACAGCAAGGCCAGACACAGGGTTCAGAATTGTAGGGAGGTGGGGAAACTTTGTTTTTCATACTTGATTGTAGTGTAGAGATTGGTATCCTCTTTGGGACTATTGACAGGATCACCACGGGAGGCCCTCTTTATGATCGCCAACCGCTTATGGGACTTACCATTCACGGATATTTTCTTCCCATAATTTATTCTGGCTTATTTCATGCTGTCAAATCAAAGATGGAAAAAAGCAAATTCGAGCAATTTTATTGTATGAGTTCAAAATGGCACGTTAATCAGCGGAAACTGCTCGCAATATCAACCAAGTATTTGGCCAGAGGACCGTCAACAAAGGTACAGCTCAACATTGGTTCCCAAAATTTCAAAACGGAGACAAGAGCCTTGAAGACGTGGACGACCTTCAGTGATTGACGAGATTCAATTGAAGGGCAATATTGAGGTGGACCAGCGCAAAACTACTCGAGAGGTTGCAGAAGAACTTAACGTTGATCATTCAATGGTTGTTCGACATTTGCACTGAATAGGAAAAGCGAAAATGCTCGACATATCGGACGAATTATCCTGGATGAAAAGAAAAAAGAAAAAAAAGCTCGCATGTCACGCAAATGACTCAGCAGAAATTGAACGAAGTAGGCTACGAAACTCTACCTCACCTAAACTAATCATCAGACCTCTCTCAAGCCGACTAACACTTTTTCAAGCATTTCCATCACTTCCTGTAAAGGAAGATCTCCAACAACCAAGCAGCAGCGCAAAACGCCTTCGAAGAATCCTATGCTCCCGGAATAAACGGTCTCGTTTCTGGTTTGTAGAAATATGTAGATTATCAAGGTTCTTATTTTGATTATCAACTTTTATTCTATTCTGAGCTTTGAAGCGAAAATCTGCAATTATTTTTGCACCAACCAAATAGCATATGGCTGGATACTTCCTGGGCATACCTCGTATGGTGTATGATAAAATGAATTAGATAAATAAAATACAAGTTTCGGTTTGATTAGATTTAACAAAAGGAAATACTAATCTCTCCAAGAATGAGAATAAAAGCATTATAGGCGAATGCTGGGGATGCAAACAGGGCATTTAGACCCCCTTGGATCTGACATTCTCACCGCGTGCGAAGAGGTTCGAAAGTTTGAACCTTATAGTCAATAAATGATAATGGGCCTATACAATTGTTTTATGTAACAATAACTTAATGCACCCTCATAAAAAGATTGTGTTATTCTTCGCTGGTAACAAGATCAGTGCTAAGATATATTCCTAATAATTCCTTTCGTCCAACCCGTTAGAAATATACCCTTTTTCTCCCCCAGCCCCCCGGGAAAGTGACACGTCCATGAAAAAACATATAACACCCAGACGCTAAGTGAGGTTGCTCCTCAATTTGATCCACTCCATTTGCACTTATCCCACAGATGTCCGGCGCTGTGAGGTCAGGGAGAGGTGTAGGGGACAGTGGAAATAATAGAACTTTAATGGCGTCAACATCTTATCGCATTTCAAATCAGAAGTCGGTGTCAGCCGTTAATGATGAATAGCATATCCGCTATACACTTCTAATGGTCTCCGAAACTTTCCTAACCACTGCTCTACAGCAAGGCACCTTGATTGGTAGATAGATGTGAACAGTGTGAGGTAGCTAGATATAAACAGACTGATAGATAGATAGATAGATAGATTGATAGATATAAACACACACACACACACATACATACATATATATATATATATATATATATATATATATATATATATATATATAACCACATACACTTTACCCGAGAGCCCTTAGAATACGTAGACCTGAATACCGAGACAAGGAAGAAAAGTACATAGAACAACCATATAGCTCACTCAACTACCGACGATAATCCGTACATAACGCCAGAAAAAAAGACACAAGATCCATAGAATTGGAATAAAAAAAAGTACGACAAAGTCACTGCAAGACGAATCAAACTACCAATAAATTCAACCATTTGTTCAACAAACCAGGTTATAGGATTCCTTCTTCCGAAGCTGGTGTTTACATAATACCATGCAATGATGGCAATAAGGTTTACATTATGTAGACATCTAGAACTCCCAAGAAAAAGATATATGAGCACAGATACGCCCTAAAACTTGATGAGAATACGAACGCCCTAATCGAATAGAGACGCACACAACCACAGCCGCCCTTACATCTGAATGCAAAATGATAACTTAAATAACTTTAAATAGCAGAGACATTAAATGCAAGTGAAGGCATAAAAACACACATGTACATGAAGAAAAAGAATGAAAACACCCCATCTCTCATAATATCTATCCACACTTATCCTTCGAGCCAAAACATATCATCAGTTACTCATTTCGCCCCTGCTGTTGACCCCTAATTCACTCACGCCCAGAACCACCACCATTCCTCTCCCTAAAACAAACCAACACCAAAAGTCTTTCTCCAGTCCATTACTATATCCAAGCATGTAAACTGCTATCAACTTTTGCTAAAGTTTTCTGTATCGCCAAGTGCTTCCGAAAATGCCAACGCAAATTCCAGTGAAATGCATAGGCTAATCTGTCAAAGATAACATTTTTTGAGATGTAACACTCTTGTTCTCAAATTTTTCACTCATGCATTATCAAATTAACACACACACACACACACGCGTATATAGAGAGATAGACATTGATAGATGCAAAGAGATTGACCTGTCTTCAACAAAGCCACACGTTTGTGGAAGTCAGTGGTATCGAATGCTCTACGGTAGTAGCAGTTGGTCTCTAAGGTTAGCGTTGGGCACCAAGTTAGGAACGAATTCACTACAGTCGCAATATCCTTTTTACTAAGCTCAAAATCTAGTTTTGTAACCACTGTTTCATTGCACGGTGTTTAATGAGCCAAGTCCTGTCTGATACAAATCTGTAGTAGTTAACTGTCGCCCATCGCGTAATACAGCAACGTACTTTATAAATACGCACCCCAACATGTACGGTACCGCTGACCATCACTGACTGACGGGCTGACGTCCCAAAACACTCCCACTACCTCTCGTTTTCCCTGACCACAAAGAATGAGAGATACGACTGGAGACTTCAAGGGAGAGAACACGTGTTAACAGCTTTTTTGAGGGAAAACAAGAAAAGAAGAAGAAATGTCGTTTGACTGCCTTCCAGGATGGCAATGAAAGAAATCGAACTAGTCCATCTATAGTCTGATTTTCAGGCTTGTTGACAATACTGTAGATAAGGGGATCTTTCTTTAGGATCGTCACCATGTCCTCGTGCATCTCTTGGGCGATAAGGCCTTGATACCGAGGTAGTGTATCAATGCATAATGAGCGATTTAGTCCCCTTTTCAAAATTTACTGACTCTCCCAGTTTCAATTGCCTCGAAGAGAAAAGTATGTATAGTGCGGATCAATAAGTCCGTGACCTATGGGGCACTCACTGTAGCTCTAATAGTCAATGAGTTTGGTCTTGTAACCACTGTTCAGTCATACAATGTCCAGATATTTAGCGAGCCAAGCTTTGTTTGACACAAGGCTGCAATCGTAAGAGGGTCCCATCGTGCAATTCAGTAGTCCATCTTTTAGATACGCGAGCATCTCTAGTACCGATGATAGTCACTGACAGACCGAATACCGACACACTTACGCCACCTTTCGTTCCCTCCCGTCTCTTCTATGTATTTATTAGTTGAATTTAGACCTGAAATTCCACTGTATAATGCTCGATGTATGTGATGAATGTTCTCTACTGAATTAAGTACAGACGTGTTGTATAGAATAAATGTCATGATTTATTGATATACTTACGTATAAATCAAGAGTTATAGTAGTTGGCCCCGGTGACAGTTTGAGCCCTTTTCAGATAATTCCCCAGCAGTTCTTTTCCTGCATCCCCTAAAAGGTTTTGACTGCACTCCAATTCACAATTTCGAATGTTCCATCATCCCTGGTGGGGGATCCATAGTGAAAAAAAAACAAAAAAAAAACCACCAGAAAAATACTTTCGGATCAGTGTTGGAAACAGTGAGATTGTCATTTGATAAGCTGTACTGAACCATCTCTGATCAGGTCCAAGAAGCTTTGGGACCCCATAACATTTGAGTTAATTGCGGTTAACTGCTTGGAGACGTTCCTGGTAGACCCTCTGCTTTGTGGCAATGTGACGGTCTATTATCAATCAACCTGCCAAGACCATGTTATAGATTTTGTCAATGGTTTCCTGTGTAGTACTGGTGACAGGACTTCCTGGACGAGAACCGTCTTCCAGGCTTTCCTTTCCTCGCTGGGTATCAGCTGCCCACCTATCAACGATGCTGAAGGATAGGATATCCTTCTTCAGGGAAGCCACCATGTCTTCGTGGATATCTTTGGGCGACGAGCCTTCAAGACCGAGACAGATAACTGCACGAGGGATAATATTGTTTATTTTCCCAATAGCTGACTCTCAAATTTCAGTTTTCAGGATCCGAAAAAGTAAAAGAGTTTCAAGATTCAAATTTTCCGTGTAATCATTCAAATATTTTAACTGTATTTGAATTTTGTTCGAACTGTGTAACTCATCTCCACGAACTTACCGATCAGCCCTCGTAATGATTAATAATATAATAATCAATCATAATAATAATTGATAATAATTGATAATGAATGAATTAAGAAATTGTTATAATGAATAATATGAATTAATGAATAATATCATTAAAATATTGATTATTATTTTCTTTTTCCATTGTCTGGTTGTATTCATTGTACATGGAATTTCAGCTTGAAACTCAGGACAGGCAATAATGCTATGACTTGATAGTTACTGACAGTTATTATTAAACAAAGGGGCGGGGTCATACAAGAGGCTAGAGTACGCAGTTGTTTAAAAGACAAGATGTTTTCATGGACATCGTTTTGTGAAGGATATGGGCGGTGCCTGTGAGGACATTTTCTGTGTTTCGTAGATACTTGAGTTTCCTGGTATTTCTATTTGGATATTTGTCGACACCCTTTTTCTATGACCCCAAGGGCCCCTATAACAACTTTATTATCATTGTTATTTTTATTATTATTATTATTATTATTATTAATAATAATAACAATAATAATAACAATGGTGCAAAATTGCAATAATAATAATAATAATAATAATAGAAAGCAATGGAACAGTACAGCAAACTAGAAAAGAAAAGTGGGAAGGGAAAAAATTGTACGGCGAGTTTAAAAGACAGATAAAAGATATAGTAGACGAGAAATCATGGACGTGGTTACGAAAGGGAAACCTTAAGAGAGAAACAGAATCGCTCATCATGGCAGCCCAAAACAAAAGCATAAGGACAAACTACATAAAAGCAAAAATCGACAGAACACAGACAAACAGCAAATGCCGCATGTGCGGTGAAAGAGATGAGACAGTAAACCACATAACTAGTGAATGTAGTCAACTCGCCCAGAAGGAGTATAAGCATAGACACGATAGAGTAGCAACGATGATACACTGGGAACTAAGTAAACAAATGGGATTCAACCATGGGGAAAAGTGGTATCAGCACAAGCCAGAGGCAGTTTTGGAGAATGACAACCACAAACTACTGTGGGACTTTGACATCCAAACTGACCACCTCATCCAGGCAAGAAGGCCGGACTTAGTAATAGTAGACAAAAAAAGGAAGGCCTGCCAAATAATAGACGTTGCTGTGCCTGCAGACCATAGAGTAAAAAAGAAGGAGGGTGAAAAAAGGGAAAAATACCAGGACCTAGCAAGGGAGTTGAAGAAAATGTGGAACATGAAAACCAGGGTAGTACCGGTCATAGTGGGAGCACTAGGAACTGTCCCCAAAACGCTGAGGGAGAGACTGGAGGAGATCGGGATTAGGGGGAGGATAGAGACCGTACAGACCACAGCACTACTTGGAACTGCACGGGTACTGAGGAAGGTGCTAGAGATATAAGTACTGCAACGAATCGTAGCTCTGTCATGATATGCGAAAGAGAGAGGAGACGTTAGCTGAAGACCTGAGGAGACTTATTGTCACTCAGCCTTCAGCGATAACCACTGGGCAACCGGTGTGAAACTGTAAATCGCAGAATTACTGCGACCTATGAGTACTAGGAGAGGAGGGCTGGAGACTTGAGGAGACTTGCTGTCACTCAAACTCCAGCGGTTACCACCAGGCAACTGGTGTGAGATTCCAAATAATAATAATAATAATAATAATAATAATATCAATTCAAATACTGGAAAAAGAAGGTGATCAATGAATGAATTACATCTCTCGCCTTTTGTTCCGCAGCTATAAAACAAGCGAGAACACCACCGGCCACAAAGTGGGGGACCAATTTATCATGAACTTTCATCTTAGATTGAATCCTCCATCGAAAATCTTTTGGGGTTGGGATTTAAAGAAAAAGAATTGTAGACATAATGAGGAGTCAGTGTTTGAATTATCAGCCCTCTAGCTCCATTGGTGCGGCCTATATGGCTAGCCAATGAAAAGTCAAATACCATACAGCGCTGACATTCGGTTGTGGCCATGAGGCTCCTATTTCAAGTCCCTACCATCCTCTCGAATTGGAGAAGACACGACTCCATTCTCAATTCCCTGTAAGATTTTAAAAAAGGTAACTCGACCGCCGGTCGAGTTGGAGGAAGAGTTCACTCGTCCAAAAATAATTTGTCTCGACCGAAATACATGCAAGAAAGATCGACTCATACCTAAACAAACTTTGCAGAGAAAAAAAAAAAAAGGTTACATCAACATTGTCGTCTTCGAAATTCGTACAACGAGAAATCTACTGAGGTCTTTAATACCGCTCAATCCACCCTGATAACGATACTGCTGAATATTTAAATAAATATCAAAATGTGAAAAAAGATCTTAAGGTTTCAACTCGATCAGCAGGCGATAAAGCTGAGAAACTTACATGACCGAGTAGTTGAGTTTAATCGTACAGATAGGGTGGGACACTTGTCAGATTCTAAGGATGTTAGTCTGTAGTGAATCAAAATGTGAAGGCCTTGCGATAACGGTTCCGTTTAAAGTTATCTAACCGAATCGCGCTCGTTCGAGTCATGGCACGTCCATAGCTTCTCGGGCGTGGTGAGATCTATAATAGGTTAGTCTAGCCAGGGTCGAATGTAACTTTGATTGGGCCCAGGGCGCACCATTCCACCAGGACCCTCCTATTTTAGTATTTAGCTATTTTTCTTACAAACATAGAAATAACAAGGAAATATACATTACAATAAATTATGAAAATGGGAATATTTTTTTTTGTTTCAGTGCTCTAGACGTTTATTTTATTAACTAGCACACACTCGTCGAATTAACAGGGTCATATATGCATGGCTCAGCACTAAAAAACCCAAAGCTAATTATTAGATAATTTATTTTTAATAATTTAAGTATCCCCATTTTGAGTGTTTTTAAATCTCAACTCGAACTTTCTGGTTGAAACGACTTTTCGAAGAAGGAAAGGTTACGTGAAGGGATACATTAACACGGGCGCCTGTAAAATTCGTACGACGAGAAATCTATTAAGGTCTTTATTTCCTCCCAGTCACCCCTGCTAACAATTCATAATCTTAAGAGCTTCTACGACGCAATCTTCATTGTTATGTCACAACAGGCTATCTCATTTTAAAACCCTGTAATTGTTTTTATTAGTTGTCTAGATCTACTCCACATGGGCCAATCCATTTTAGTTTTGAGGTTATAACAGGAATCGGACGGACAATTATGCAAATAAATATACTAATTTGCATATGTGACTTTCAAACGGAGAGATTATTCTTGAAATTCTAAAACTTGAAAATATAAAAAGTAAGAAAAACACTTGAAAACTTCAGATTCTCACAAACGTAGATCCGTCTTGTGTATTGTTTTCATTGGTGGGATATTCATAACTATAGAATAAATCAAAATGGAGATAATTTCTTTTTTTCCTTTCTGTTTCAGTTCTGTAGACGTCTACTTTTAAAAGCAGAATATACCCGTGAAAAATGACGTTTTTATTTTTTTTTATATATGGATCGGCACAAAGGAGTCTAAACTTATTTTATTAGGTAATTTATTTTTAATCATTCAAGTCTTCCAATTTTGTGTTTTTTTCAGGTCTCTACTCATCTCGGCTGTTTTAATGTGTGATCAGACAAAGTCTTGAGCATTTCTGTGGAGTAACATAATAAAAAAAATACTTGTTTGCTTGCTGTTTTATGCCTCAAAGGCTTCACACACACACACACAGACACACACAGACACACACACACACACACACACACGCATATATATATATATATATATATATATATATATATATATATATATATATATATATATATATAAATTAGGGTATACCCGTCGAAAATGACGGGGTTACTTATGTATGGATTGACACTAAAGAGCCTAAAGCTTTTTTATGAAGCAATTTATTTTATTCATTTAAATATCCCAATTTTGAGTTGTTTTTTTTTAAAATAAAAGGTGCAGCGTTTATTCTTATATTTCCTATAGGGCCGGGATAAAATCTTTGGCTCCCTGTGCAGCTGCTCTATTTCCACTACCGTTAGTTCGACCCTGGGGTTAGTGAACGACCAGCGACAATTTTTTTTGTACGGCTGTTTAGATCATTTTCAACATCCCGATTGTTAAACCGTCACCAGCCATTATGTTTCATTTAACGCAATGTCAATGATCTATCTCCATGTAACATGATAAATCCTCAAGCAAGTTTGGTCGAGACATTTTACTTTTCTACCCGAAAGAAAAAAAATCCTGGTGATACAGTTATACCTTGAATTGTGCGGTTGATTCGTTCCAAGATTTTCATTACTGTTCAAAAGCGAACTGTTCCAGGTCATTTTATTTATAATCTAATGTTTTTTCCCTGCTTTAACGTCAATTCGTACAGCAACACTTTCACAGTTCTACATCAAAAGGTGAACTAATCAAAACCGCAGTTTTCATTTCTATATTTTCTTTGGGGGTGGGATAAAATCTTTGGTCTCTGTGCAGCTGTACTGTTTTCACTGCCTCAAGTTCGACCCTGGGGTTAGGGAACGACTGGTGACAATTTCCTGACATTAAGCACATACGCGTACGCAAGCGCGCCCATCGGCGTGGGAAAGAAGCGAGGTATTTGCTAATACATGCCGACCAATTTGATAATGGTGCAATATGGCCGACAGCGTTCCCGCCCCAGGGCAATAAAGGCGGGAAGAAGATGGCGTGGAGATTGCGATTAAGGACCACCGTCTGGAAGAAAGAAATTGAGAATGAAAAGAGAAGAAAAAAACAAAGAAAGTGGAGGAAGGGAGAGGGATAGGGGAATGGGGAGGAGTAAAACAAGGGAATAAGAACTTTGACGCCACACAACTGCTGACCATTTATACACCATATCCCTAAGACGGCAGGAGATGACGCCACAGAAGCAGTGAGAGTTAGTATTAGTTACTCTTCTCGACTTTTGTTGGGCTGTGATCACTAAAAAAGGTCTGAATCTCCAAAAAATACAGACACAAACAAGAGATCAATTTGGCATAAACTTACAGTGAATATTGAAACCCTTAATAAAGACCTCTTTTGAAAGGGAATTTTTAAAAACCAAATTGAAAAAAAGAACCCCAAAAAACAAGACATTTTCCTTACTCACTGAGAGGAGTATGTGTTCAAAATTTCAAGTTTTTACTCTGAGCAGTTAGGACTGGACGAAGTCTGGATAGATACATAGATGAATAAATAAATGTCAGAACACATGAATAACCTAAACCCAACAACAGTGATTAAACCGGTCTGTTGTGGGTAGTGGTGATCAATGAAAGAATAATAGTAAGGAAAGAAGGAGAATGGAAAAAAAAAGACTAGAGAAACAAATCGAGAAGGAAATGAGAAGGAAAACAAAAAAGAAACTAAGAAGGAAAGGAAAAAGAATAGGGAGAAAGGAAAAAAGAAAAGGAAAGGGATGAAGAAGAGAATGAAATGAAGAATGAAAAAATAAACAATATGACAGAAGAAAAATAAAGACAAAAAGAAAGATGGAATGAAATAAATGGAGAATAGGAACATTCACGTGACCAACGTCTTTTGACAGCATGACTTGTTGGGGGTGATCGATTGAAAAGTTGGTAGAGGGGATGATCAATGAATATGTTACTTCTCTCGCCTTTTGCTGGACAGTATTCACTGAAATGTCTGAATTAAAAAAAAAAAAAGCAAGCGGGCACAAAAGAGGGACCAATTTAGCGTGAGCGTAGATTGCATATTGAGCCCCCTCTAAAAACCTTTTGGGAGTGTATTTAAAAAAAGAACAAAAATCACGTTTTTCTCTTTTTAACATAATAAAGAGTAAAAATTTAAATTTTCAGTCCACTGGCCCCATCGGCGTGGTCTATACGCGAGATACGTTCATACATACATAGCCAGTCAGACCGACTTAAAAACTGAAGAAACCTATTTTGACAGATTTGGTTGACGGTTTCTAAGAGGAAGGAAGAAGTAAAAGAAAGAATCGCCAACACAGTGAATAATTGAACTACCGTAGCATCAAAATTCTATCGAAGAATAAATATGGTTAGAATAAATTCTATTTATGAGATCGCTGACGTTTTCCATTAGAAAAACATTTAAAATAGAGTAGAAAACATCTAAATTTTGATAGATCTAGATGTTATTAATAAACTTGACAAAACAGCCCCCCCCCAAATAAGGTAAGAAAAAAGCCCCCAACCACAATTTTTTTTCAGAAGGTGTTTAGTGTACAGATGCCAATTTTCAAGCCTATAAACAAAACGGTACGGCCAGGAGCACTGGAAATCAAACAAACAAGCAAACCAACAAATACACAAAAGCGTAAACATACAAATACACGCACATCTTTGATGGCTACGGTTGTTCAGCCCTGAACACATCTGATATAACATGATACGACCGATAACATTCTCACCTCGCCTTAGACAGTACAGACGAGAAGTAGATGGCCGAGTGCAGTGTTCCTTGAAGTCGTTCACCCTTGAGTCTTTCCCACGAAATTTCGTTCACCCTTGACCAGACCCATAACAAGTGGTTGATGAGTGTCTCATTAAATAATCTTTTGACATGCACTCATATTGTCAAGATTGTGTAATGCATAATCCTCTATAAAATTGTATATATGCCTCATGAGCGTTTCTTAAGTGATTACTTTATTCACCTTTTTGAACACCATAGAAATATGTTCAAAAAATTAGGAGTGGTGAAAATTAAGAACTGAATAATCATTAGATTTTTTCTAGTCTATGAAAATAAAGTTACTTTTTTTCATTATCAGTGACAAGGATGTTTCTGTATTTCTGTGATAAGCTTCTCGAAACGAGGTTCTATTTCCTCCTCCAACGCAACCTGCAATAAAGAATCAACATGCTGATTCCTCCTTAGTTTCGTTCACCCCCAAAATAATTCCGCTTGCCCTTGGGTGAAGCATTCACCCCTCTTAAGAAGCACTGGCCTAGTTACTGCGAGACAGGAATTCCAACTGGGAAGGGGTTGCTCCCAGAAACAAATACCAGATACGGAGGGCGAGATGTGAAGAAGAAAGCAAGAGAGAAAAGAAAGACAAAGAAAGGAACTGAAAAGCTTTTTGAGAGCGCATACCTCTGTCAACGCAATTGCCACAAAAAAAAAACAAAAAAAAAAAAAAAACTCAATGAAAATCTGTTCAAATATTGCTACGATAGAGGGGAAACAACAGTAAAAAAAATTCCTGGAACCTCACCAAAATTGAGTCGATTCTTCCTCAGCCCATGACCCAACCTTTCACAAAATGTTATATTCATTGAGAACTTTTGGAGATATTGTGTAGACAACGTGAGTGAATGCACCAATCAAAAATATTCAATCGAAAAGATTCCCGGATCCACCTGAAAATTTGACCAATTCCTCCACCCTTTGAAAGGTTTCGGAGATTTTACAGAGACAAATAAAACAGACATGAATGGATTTAAAGGGAAAACATGAAATGTGCGATTTTGATTTATTCAGGTTTTAATGTAGTGAATGATGTTGTCTTGCTATAAGAATTAATGCAATTAAGTAGAAAGTAAAAACAAACACATTAAATTTCAACCAGACAAAGAACAGTGCGGGTTTCGATGTAGTGTATGATGTAGTCTTGCTATAAAAATGAATGCAATCAAGTAGAAAGTAGAAGAAAAACCCAATGAATTATAATCTGACTTCGAACAGTGCGGGTTTTGATGTAGTACGGTTATGGTACAAATTAATGTAACAAAGTATAAACTAAAAACAAAAAGCAAAAAAAACAAAAAACCATTAAATTATAACAAGACCTTGAACAGTTCGGTTTTGAACCGCACAGAAAATTCTGAAAGAATTACCCGGTCACTGAAACCGTAACATGACTAATGTCTTACAGCAGCATGCTGTGTTGGGGGTGAACAATTAAAAAATTGGAAAAAGGATAGATCAATGAATAAACTGTTTCGCTCGACTTTTGGGGAGTGATCACTAAAAATGACTCTGATACAAAACAAAACAAAACAAAACAGGCGTTAATGTTTCTGGGCACAAACTAAGGGACCAATTGAATCCCCCCCCCATAAAAACCTATATAAGATGGAGAATTTGAGAAAAACAAAACACAAAAAAGTGTTTCTTTTCTAGACACAGGGAGTAAATATTACAGTTCTCCGGCTCCATTGGTACGGCCTGTACTCGTGGTACATACAAATAACCATAGTCAGCAAACAAATTTGATAACTGATGAAATCAATGTTGACAGTTGACAGCGGTCTATACACGCAATGATACATAGCCAATCAGTCAGCCAACCAGCCAGTCAGAGAGAGAGAGAGAGAGAGAGAGAGAGAGAGAGAGAGAGAGAGAGAGGGAGGGGGGACTTAAAAACTTAAAAAAACCCATGTAGACAGTTTTGGTTGACGGTTTCGTAAATTGGGTGGCTATGTGCGACTTGTTTTTTTTTCTTTTACATCGTAGACTATAATGCTAAAACTGAGAGGTTTACCAATGTAAAAAAACCCTAATGCAACAGGCTCATTTAAAAAAAGCCCAAACAAACAAATTTTGGGGTCTATTCCTCATGTGCGTTTATTTTCGATAGCCTGTTTCAAATTTAGTGCAAACCAAATTTCCTCATTTTTAGTGTTTAATCTACCAATCGGTCCGAAACTAGATATTTAGTTTAGCTCAAGTGTAATATTATCGGTGAGTCATGGTACCAATTGTAGTAAAAAAACAAAACCCTTACAGCACCAACGTTCAGTTGTGCAACGTTCAGTGACATTCTGTCGCAGTGATAGAAGTAGAATAACAATGAGATTTCCTGTTGAATGGTGGAGAGTCTTTACATTACTCGAGCATAGAACGGGGAAAGAAAGAGTGATTTCAGATTGTCCGGGTCCAATAATGTACAAAGTTTCCTTATCTTAAATCGTCTATGTTGAGCAAAGATCAACGTTTCCTTGTATCAGATTGACTGGGTCGAACAAGGGTCAAAGTTTCCTGATATCAGATTGACTGGGTTGAACATGGGACAAAGTTTCCTTATTTTAAATTGTCTGTGTTGAACAAGGGACAAGGTTTCCTTATACCAGATTGACCGGTTCAAACAAAGGACAAGGTTTCCTTATTTCAGATAGCCGTCTTACTCTATCCAGCTGAAATACATCTTGACCGCCCTGCATCTTGATTTTGTCATCGGGTGATTTTATTCAAATCTTGCATCATTGAATTAACGTTTCATTTCTGGGTTCACGAACATTGACCGGAAAGTTGCGAACACAAGAATTCATTATGCAGCTGCATTTCCATCTGACATTGCTATACTACAGCTAAAAACAAAGTTCGTTGGTATCCTTACTGTTGGGGCGCGCTAGATTAGTAATAATAATGCTTACCCCTTTGAATCTTGCTTCACACCAGAGTTATCATGTGACAATGGCTTTTTTTCCCCTGTAGCATGTGTACAACATGATCTTAATATATAGCTTTATTCAATTATTTTCAGGGTCGTGTCACAATACACTCAGCTTGTTATATAATATAGGGTATATTCATAACGTATCGTATATGGATGTTATTCTATACGACACATCATTTAACTATTTGGAATAAAAGGATTACTTACGTAGCACATCTACTAAAAAACAACAAACAGAAAAAACAAGCAAACAAACATATATGTATATATATACATATATGTGTGTGTGTGTGTGTGTATATATGTGTGTGTGTGTATGTGTGTGTGTGTGGATAGGATATATCCAACAATGTGTTAGGTCGAAAATACAGAAAACTGTAGTATTTAAATTTAATTAATTATACTAACATATTTTGCCTGTCGGCTTTGTCAAAATAGCAATTTTGAATTAAGCAATAAATAAATGAATAAATTATTGTCAACTTAATCTCTCTCTCTCTCTCTCTCTCTCTCTCTCTCCCTCTATCTATCTATCTATCTATCTATCTATCAATCTATCTCCCCTCTCTCTCTACGGACAGAATGATTATAAATTGCATTATTTTATATAAAAACTTATTTGAGATGATCTCCCGTCATTACACAATTAATGTATCAATCGTCCTAGACAACGTAAATAGAATTAACAGCAGCCCCATTGTCTTCAATCTTTTTTCTATTAACGTTGCCTAGGGTGAGTGATATATTGACTGTGTAATGATGGGAGATCATCTCAAACAAGGTTTTATCTAATATAACCCAATTTATAATCATATATATATATATATATATATATATATATATATATATATATATGTGTGTGTGGGTGTGTGTGTGTATGCGTGTATCAAGAAATGGATATATTTGATCGGACAGAATGATTATAAATTGGGTTTTATTAGATAAAACCTTGTTTGAGATGATCTCCCGCCATTTCACAGTTAATGTATCAATCGTCTTACAAACCGTATATATATACATATATATATATATATATATATATATATATATATATATATATATATATATATATATATATATATATATATATATATAAGTAATACTTCCGAATATCCCAAGGTTTTGTTGCTCTTCTGTTGCAGCGTGTGGATGAATGTTGTATCCCCACAGTAGTAGTTTCTTTCTGAACATGAAACTTATTCGTATACCTCTGTTTATTTCATGATCTTATTCCAATTTTAGTCGGGTATGTCGAAACTAAGTTGTTGATAAAACCTTGGTATTCCACTTCGATAGAAAATATATCAGAAACCGTCAACCAAAACTGTCACGCTGGTCACGTGTCATTTTTCTATTGGGTGACCAATCAGAACTGTCGGTTATTCAGCCATGTCTTATGCATTCTTCACGCAGATCTCCATATGGGTAAACATTTTCCCCTCAAAAGAACCGTTAATCAAAGAACGTGAAATTTTTTTTAGATATTTCCATACATCTCAATAAGACATTTTCCAGTCGGTCGGTCGGTCCTCATTATGTTAAACAACGGAAATAGGAAGGAAGGAAGAGATGTGATGTCATTAGAGGTATGACATCGTTGAGAAAGCAACTGCTACGATGCCCAAATAAAATGTAAGAATTCGGCATTTTTGGATTAAAAAAATTAAAAGTAAAAAATTTACAGTCCCAAATGCCAAAGACGGCCATTTTCAACGTTGATCGAATTTACATTTCCATATCTTATCTTACATTTTACAAGCACAAGAATCAATTGACTCAAAGAAAGATTACATTCTCTCCTCCTCCTCCTCCCCATCCTGATATTACTACCACGGCTGGCGGATGTAACGTTGAACTCATGGTTCTTGTTTTAAATCAAGTGGCTCTTTATTATCATAATTGCCCCCACGGAAATAAATTATCATCTAATTCGATTAAACGGAGATAAATCTCACGGTCATAATCTTGATGAAATGAACGTTTACCTTCAAATTTATTTTGTTTGACATTTCCATTTCATTTACTTGAAAAAGTTATAGAATTATATTCGATTTTTTTTCCATTACTTATTTGAAGTCTGTTTATGTAATTGCCTTCACGCTGGGTAGATCGAATACGTCCTTGCTTGAGCATGCATCGTTCACTCGTCTTGTCCGTGGTTCTTTGTCCCCGGAAAGTTCTTTCTCGTGCTTCGTTTTTTTCTCACCAACTGCGTCGTTCAAATCTTTCTTTTGTTGCACTGTGTCCTCCGACTGGTCGGAAATTATCTATTTCTTGAGGGTGCTTCAGTATTGATTGTTCGTTGGGAAGTTCGCATTGACGTTTCAACGCCATTCTGTGGACCAGGGCATGATTGGAAGGGGCTGGACTTCATGGTTTGTGTAACTGCCTGCCATAATTGTCGTATAAAATAATTTTCCGTCCGTCGTACGAAACTACAGCTTCGAAGTTTTTCGGTTACTTCTCTTCGGTGTTGCCAATTTACATATCTCATATCTGAATTTAGATAATTCCGAAGACAAGAAGTCAAGGGAGATAATTAATCGAAACTGAGTAGATATCTATAATCTTTAATTTTTTCATTTATTTTTCATTAGATTTTTCGAAAGAAGATCCAAACAATTTTTTCAAACTTGACATTGAACTACCTTGCGTGCAAACTACTATATCTACAGTATGCCAACATCGGAAAATGGAAAGTTGTGGAGTAATCACGACACACACACACACACACACACACACACACACACACACACACACACACACACACACACACAGATTTCTTCAATCGCATTCAGATTAAGAAGCCAATTCCTAGTTGTCTGGTTTTCCTTTCGAAATTATTGCCGTTTCATTTAAATGAATTCTGAATCATTAGATTAGGAAAGAAAACAGTCTGCATCCGTTAACATTAGCGTTGCCATTTTAACGATTTTAATTACTTAGAGGCTGAAGATATCAACGTTTTATGAGTTCGTATCTTCGGCGATTTGATGTTATTTTACCATTGATACCAGTCTTTGGACATCAAATGTTTCTGATTCAAAGGAATAGGGAGTCTTGATGGTGTACCGCTTGTGACTTGGGGGCTACAATCCCCAAAGCAGCGTCACTCACTTCACCGATAAAATAGCTGGATAAATATTAAAAAACAAACAAACTATAACTATTTCTCTTGAAGGCTAAAGCATCACTTAAACGTAAACTTCGAATATTTTGCGGACTTAAACACAGAAATTTTATAGACATTTTTAACATTTATTCATTGTTCTTGTAGAGGTGTACTCTTTCCGGCTATACACTCATTGCGAGCGGTCATCGGCCAGTGTTTCTCGGTCAGGGATGTTCTCTTCGGGGCAAATTCTTTTGACCTCTTTCCATGTTTGAACAATATGTTTATAGTTTTCTGATAGAAAAGTTGGTTTTACTGACGTCCATGACGTCCATGTAAAGACCAACTTCATTAAGCTCATCTAACATGAAAGAAAGTAGACCGCTACTTTTACCTGGGATAACGATCTCTATGAAATCTTTAAAAGAAGAAATAAAACGAAGAATCACCCTAGGTTTACAAGCTTTTGCGACCAAAAATTCCACGAAATTTCATAAAATTATCCAGATTCGTCCAGATTTCATCTGTAATTATCTACATTTATATCTAATATCCAGGCGCTTATTTTTAGACTGACAAACTAACGGACAATTGGTGAATCATAATAAGATTATCTATTTATCACATTATTTCCATGTTCATTCGTGTTTATACACTATTTCGAAAGTAATCAGTGCATTATGAATTATTTACAGGGTTATTATTACGGTTTCCGGGGTCCGGTATTTTTGTTGGGAACGAATTACTGAAATCCCATTGGCTTATAGAAATTATTCACTGAACGAATTATTTTTTAACGAGACGATTTGGGAACGGACTGTCTTCGTTAAGAGGAGTGGGGCAAAACATTTCATTTTTGTTTTAATTTATTTGAAAATAATGGCTAAATACAGAAACATGACATTCTTCAGGAAATGGTATGTATGTATGTATGTATGTATGTATGTATGTATGTATGTATGTATGTATGTATGTATGTATGTATCAATGTTAAATACGGCCCTGCGGACAAGAGAAGAACGAAATAAAGCTTACAGAATTTCTTTATCTAGATATTTACAAGAGAAATTGCAAGCTTCAAGAAGGGTTTAAAGCCAATGCATTCCTAAACTAAAAAAGTAGCTCTCAAACTAAGAACCAGGGATCACATGGAGAGATCACAAGACAATGCATTATATTAGAGGAAAAAAAAGAAGAATCAGAGATATCAAAGAATCCATTGGTGAACTCAAATGGCAATGGGCAGTCCATGTTGTGAGAATATCGGTCAACCGCTGGATCACTAGCGATCATGTACGAAATATAGAAAAATGAAACGGCGTGGTGATATAGAGAAGTTCAGAAAATATTTGTGTCACGACACCCACGATCGAGAAGTTTGGCGAATCTTGGGGAGGGTCTTTGTCCATCGACGGACATTAAAGTGTTGATGACGATGGTAATAATAGGGCAGTCGTACTCGGTTATAGGGTTTGCTTGACGGGTAGATGTTCCAGTCAGCCGAAAATTGTTTTTCCCAGTGCTACATGGTTACACATGATAATTACAGCGATAAAGATCAGTGGTCCGTCATGATCCACCCCAACTTACACCCGTTAGAAAGAAATCCTCAGATTTTCAAGATAATCTAGATAAAATATCAAACAGGTCTGGTTAGTCAGTCACTAGAAACCGTCATATGACTAACGTCTCTTGGCAGCATGCTGTGTTGGGGGGTGATCTATTAAAATAAATTGAGAAAGGGATGATCAAAGAGTAAGTTAATCCTTTCACATTTCGTTGGGCAGTGACTACTGGAGATGTCTGAATTTTCCAAAAACAAGCAAACACAAAGTGGGTGATCAATTTAGCATTAAACTTACATTGTAAATTGAACCCACCTTAAAAAAAAACCTGTTAAGGGTGCAGAATTTTCGAAAAGCAAAATTATTTATTCATTTTTCCAAAATGTTCCGATATATTTCAGCTGATAACTCTCCAAATTTCCCTATTAATTCATTTTCATCCAATAGTATCTAAATTTATCTTAAGTTATTCTTAAAATTATTTATACTTGTACTATTTTTTTTACCGGAGAAGGTAAACTTCTCCAGTATAACCAGATGGGAGATAAATCAATTCGTTTTTGCGACTTGGTTTTTGTAATGAATCTAGCTAGTAAACTCCCTGTCCTATCTGATTTATCAAACATTAGATTTCCGTTATTTGTAAAACCATTTGTTATCTTGAAATTTTCAATTAATTTTCCTGTTGCCCCTTTCTCAAACAATGTAGTCATGCCTAACTTTTCAAGCCTTTCATTCCAACTTAAATTTCTCATGCCTCGCATAATTCCAGAGAATTTTGTCTGTACTGTCTACAATTTCAAAACTATTTTCCAACTTCCATTTCTACCGTGTGGGACACGAACCTGTAAACGTTACTACAAACGAAATGAAACAATCTGCCACAATGTATCGAACATATACAATATATATACAACTGATGATCCCCAACAAGAGACAATTCGTACATTGTACCATAAAAAGAAAGTATTGGGGAAATAGGGAAAAGCATTGAAGAAAATTCCACAAATTACATTGACAGATATTGAGAAATAGTGACTTCAAAAAATCTATTGAAAAGCTTTTTCAATGTTTAGTGTTTAAAGCTGTAAATGTATACATCTATATCTATATCTATATATATATATAGATAGATAGATTGATAGATAGATAGATAGAGATAGATAGATAGATAGATAATTCCTTTGATAACATCTGTTAAACCTTCCTGAAGATACGAAAATGACTTTCGTTATCTTTTATTGTTTTAATAATGATTAATCTCATCAATTTTGGATAAGAGTCTGACAATCAAAGAATATTGATGTAGTTTTCGAAGCTCTAGGAAAGCAACGGGTTTTAATGGCTGTAAGTGCTTATTTACTCATTTAAAAAAGTGTTTATTTATTTGTACATTAATTATTTTTTTCCAAGTCTGCTTTTTCTAATTGAATTTTTGTGTCTTAGTAGACCACTACATCTACCTAAAACAACGAATCTCTATGGAAACCCCAAAAGAAGAAGAAATGTTACAAAGACTCACTCTTGGACGGCAAGCTTTCGGTAGAGCAAGCTCAACCTTTAAGAACAAGAAAATCCTATTAGTCCTCAAAAGGAGGGTTTACAACCAATTCATCATTCAGAGAGTCCCCTGTGAAACATGGAACCTAGCCAGAAGATAGACCCTCAAACTGAGAACCATGCAACGAGCACAGGATAGAATCATGCTCAACCTCACATGGAGAGACCACAAGACAGCACAGTATATTAGAGAAAAAACAGGGATCAAGGATATCATACAGAACAACAGAGAACTACTCAAATGGCAATGGGCTGGTCATGATGCACAATTGATTGACAACCACAGGATATCACGATTCAAAACGTTGATCCCCAGAGATCATATGCGAAATCGTTGTGGGCAAAATATAAAATGCCTTGACCAACTACACAAGTTGAAAAATATTGGCTCCGCGACGCTCATGATGGAGAAGTCTGGCGAATCTAAGGGCGGGGTCTATGTTCAATGACGGACGTTAAAAGTTTAATGATGATGATGATGATGATGATAGAGCAGTCGTATTCCAGGTGGTCGAGTCAGTTGAAAATCGTTTGACTCGTTGGTGCGTGGATTCACTTGACAATTAGAGCGTTTAAGATCAATGATCTGTCACGATCTAACCCAGCTTACACCTGTTAGAAAAAAAAAATCTGTTTTTTCTTTGATTTTCAAGATAGTGTATTCTAAATAAAATATGAAACAGGTCTGGTGAGCCATTCAAAAGGAACAGTCATACACACACACACACACACACACACACACATATATATATATATATGTATACGTATATGAATATAAATGATTACGTAGATAACATCGTTAAACCAGTTACTTTCTTGAAGTTACAAAAATGGCATTCGTTATCTATCGTTGTTCTGTTTAATCTCATCAACTTTCGATAAGAGTCTGACAATCAACGAATACGGATGTCATTTTCTAGGGAAGCAACGGGATTTAATGGATGTAAGTGCTTATTTACTCATCCATTAAAAAAAAAAATATTCATTCATTGATACACACACACTCACACACACACACACACACACACACATATATATATATATATATATATATATATATATATATACATAAATATATATATATATATATATATATTTATATATATAGTATGAACTGTAGAGAGTGAGATAAGCTCGGGAGTAAAGTGTATGGAAGTTAGGTTTATTTATCTATAAATGTTTATATATATATATATATATATATATATATATATATATATATATATATATATATATATATATATATATATATATATTACTTCATTGATATAATTTTGAATTCAAAATTCTTTCATTCATACTTTTTTATATCCGAAACAGTATTATGTGCATATTATTTTTATTGTAATAACACCATTTTTTGACGCTGCAAGAAGGGTAACAGCTTTTTAGATTTAATATTCCGTATAATTTATCATATTCGTATAGCAACCAGAGTCGCTACGGGGAAAGACAAAATGGTTGTGCATTTTTGTGATGGAATGATCAATAAATGAAGAAAAAACGAATCCGTTATAATAAATTATCCCGGGACTATTTTTTTTTTTCACCTCATTCTAAGATGGAAATGCGTCAATACTTATATCAAGCGATGTCCCATGTAATCAGCCAATCCACGCAGACTGCTTATGTCACGTGATGTCTTGGCTAGATGAACGTCCCCAAAGTGTCAGCCGACTTCTTCTCTCTCCATTTTTCTTTTTCTATACTAGCACTATTGTTACTTCTTTTTGTTTGTTTCTCTTTGTTTTTTTTAACCTTCTTCTTCCTCTTCCATTTCTTCTTCTTCTTCTTCTTCTTCTTCTTCTTCTTCTTCTTCTTCTTCTTCTTCTTCTTCTTCTTCTTCTTCCTCCTCTTCTTCTTCTTCTTCTTCTTCTTCTTCTTCTTCTTCTTCTTCTTCTTCTTCTTCTTCTTCTTCTTCTTCTTCTTCTTCTTCTTCTTCAACCAGACTCTCCTTAGCCATAAATATTGTTCGTCCCATCCTAATTTAGGGTCTCATCTCACTGGATTGATTTGTAATGGCCAGTGTATTGCATGCGGGCCGACGCAGTACAATTGTGTGCGGTAGATTATGTGTATACGAGCGTTAGGGGCCGGGCTGATAGGGGAGGAATACTTGGTCGGGTCTGGTCGTTGTTGTGTCCTGTGTGTCTGTGCAAACGTGTAAGGCCCTTGTGAATGTCCTGAATACGTTTGTATTACCCGTATGTTTAATACTGTTCGATTGTTGGTTCATTGCGGCTAAGATTTGGGATCTGCGTTCCTGCAAAATAGAGCCACTGCGTTCTCGTAGAGTTAACTAATGCATTAAACCATCAACTTTGAAAGGTGGAAAGTATAATAGTTACCCATTGCAAGATGAAAGCCCTTGTCCATTAAAAAGTATCCAGAAGAGACAGAAGGGAAGAGAAAAAGAATGAGAGAAGAGAGGTGGAAAAGAAGGAATGAATACAAAGATGATAGGAAAGAAAGATACGAAGGGACTGATAGAAGAATGGGGGAAAGACGGACAGGAAGAAAAAGAAACAAAGAGACAATAGAGAGAGAAAGAGAGAAAGAAAGGGAAAGAAAGAGAGTGGATGAGGGAGATGAGGAATGAAAAAATCTATAAGAAACGTGAAAAAGAGATGAACAGACCTCCGTTTCAAAAGAGAGTGGAAAGAGGGAAAGGGGGGGAATAGAGAAATAGAAAGGAAAAAGCAGAAGACAGAGAGAGAGAGAGAGAGAGAGAGAGAGAGAGAGAGAGAGAGAGAGAGAGAGAGAGAGAGAGAGAGAGAGAGAGAGAGAGAGAGGGTGGAGGAAAAAAATAGAAAAAGAGAGAAAGGAGATAAAAGAAAGAGAGAGATAGGACAGAGAAAGAGGTTGATATTTAGAATGACATGTCTGGTTAATCACTCAACAGAAATCGTCACATGGACAATGTCTTCTGTCAGAATGGTAATCAATCAAAAAATTGCGAAAAGGTTGATCAACGGATAGGTTATCTCACTCACCTTTTGTTGGATGGTGATCAGCAATAAAAAATGAGTTAAAAAAACGTGAATGAGGGATCAACAGAGGGATCAATTTGGCATAAACTTTAATTGCAGATTGAACCCCCCACTGAATACCAATTTAAAGGTTAAAAACCGAAAAAAACTAAGTTCTTGATGGACACAATAAAGAGTTAATGTTGAAAATGTCAGTCCTCTAGCTCAATAGGTGCAAGCTGTACATGAGATGCATACATAGCCAGCCAGCCAGCCAGACCTCTTTGGAAACTGAAGAAACCTATTTTGATAGTTTTGGTGATAGGTCAGGTTGATGTTTTCCAATGAGCAAAGTTTTCAGTTAAAACTGACTGACTTGAGATAAGTATATCTAAGTGGACAGAAAGCGCAGTTGATACAAGAATTTTTGAGATATAAACTGAGAAACAAAGGTTTGTATGAGCTCAAAAGTACTACCAAAAATGAAGATTGTATAGCACCAAAAAGTAGAAAAAACAGTCTATTGTGTGTGTATATTTGTATGTGAAGTAGTTTATTTATTCGGGCACTTGCATACGTAATTGAAATGGCAGTGGTTCGTAGAGATTTGCTGATCTTAAAGGCGGGTAGGTCAAGATGTGTCAATGTCTGGAGGGAAAGGACTAGTCCAAGAGTTTCAAAGAAGAAGAAGAAGAGGAGGAGGAGGAGGGGGAGGAGAGGGGAGATGAAAACAAAGGACTTGAGGCGACAAAAAGACGGTAGTGAAGATGCCGGAGTAAAATGATACACACCACCCCTGCCAACAACAACAACAACATCAACAAAAAACAACAATAACAAAAAACAACAACAACAGTAACAACAACAACAACAACAACAACGACAACAACAACAACAACAACAACAACAATAATATAGATTAACCATTAAAATGCAGACATCCAGAAATGGCCGAGGAGAGTTATTTGAGTTTTACGAGGACATCTTCTCTCATTTCTAAGCTAAGCAGAATCCCCATCACCTGGGAATCGTCACCCCTCCGATTTTGTCCCCTTCATCCTCGTGACCCCCTTATTGTACCGATGTTTACGACATGCAGACACTATGGGTTGGGTGGGGTGTGGTGGAGAGATGGTGTCGAAGGAGTAAATTTCCTTCTCTCTTTTTTTTCTCTCTTTATGCTCATTTAGAAACCGTCAACCAAAACTGTTACAGAAACTTTAAAAATAGGTTTCTTCAGTTTTCAAGTCAGTCTTGCTGGCTACCTGAGTATCGCATATACAGGTCCCGATGTAAGTAGAGGGTTGAAAATTCAAACATTTACTCCTTATCATGCCCGGGAAAAACATGTCGTGCTACCAAGAGACATTGGTCACATTACAGTTTCTATTGAGTGACTAACCAGACCCTTCTTCTTCTTCTTCTTCTTCTTCTTCTTCTTCTTCTTCTTCTTCTTCTTCTTCTTCACAGCCTTTATCCTCTTTCTCTTTTTCTTTTCATTTCCCATGACTCTTTTTTTCCTTCTTCATTTTCTCCTCTCTCTTTCTACTGCCCTCCTTCTTATTGCACCGATGTTTACGTCACAAAGACCCAGGGTCGGACGGTGAGGACAGGCGATGGTGATGATGGTGCGACGAGGGTTTGGGGAGAATCTATTGAAGGGATATTTTGTAAGGGTCAGTCTCGAGCCCCTTGTCTGGTCATCGAAGTTCCTGCATTTTCTCACGACTTATTCCTATCTAGGGATGGGGGCAACCACCAGTCCATCTCCCTGTCTCTTGCTTTGCTGGGTTAGTTCCTTCCCTACGATTGGACGTCTCGGAGTTCGTTTGTTCAAGGATTTATCTGTCTGTCGGTCTGTTTGTTTCTCCAAGCTGTCCCTCGGACCATCCGTTCGTTGTGTTTGTCAGTGAAAGGAGAAACACCCCCCCAAAAAAAAAAAGAAAAAGAAGACTGTCCAACGTGAAGCAAGATTCAAAGCTAAAATCCACCCCCTAAATAACGAAAAACAAACAAACAAACTAACAAAACAAAAAAAGCAAAAAACAAAAACAAAACAAAACAAAACAAAACAAAAAAACCCAGGTCTGTCTAGTCACTCAGTATAAACCGACACGTAACCAAAATCTTTTGGCAGCAATGCCATGCCGTGGGTGATCAATTAAAAGATTGGAAAAAGTGATGATCAATGAATAAGTTACTTCCCTCGCCCTTTATTGGACAGTAATCAATGAAAAAATGTGAATTTTCGAAATACAAGCGGGCACAAACTAGGAACCAATTTAGCACAAATTTACATTGCAAATTGAACTCTCAACCTACAGCCTATTCAGGGTGGGGATTACGAAAACAAAACATTTTTTATTGACGTACTAAGGAGTAAATGTTCAAACAGTTTTGCAAGTTTGGGTTTACGGTCTTCAACAAAACAAACCACAAAAATCTTATTTTTATTGGGACTATCCTCATCATGCTTGTTTTTCATACAACGTTTCGGCCGTTGTACTCTACGGCCTTCATCAGCTACCATCTGGTAGGTGTGGGAAAGTAACGAACCGAACCCTTTATTTAACCTACGGGAGTATATTGACCGCACTCCCCTCTTAGGGTTAGTAGTATTATTGTCTCACACTGGGATTGAACCTAGAACCATTAGATTACTTGCAGTAATTCTGTAACCACTACGCTATGTGTCCATGTGGACAACTAGTGCTAATTTTTAGGAGCCTTAAACCTCAGGTGGCAGTTTTTTTTTCAGAGAAATACAAAAATCTTGAAACAACCTTTGTTGTACGACGGTCAAAATCCCATGCTTCATTAAAATCTAAAAGATAACCAAAAAAAGAATTAATTTCTCCGTACAATGTTATTTAAAAACAACGTGTCTCATATCAACTCTTTTATTGATATTATCCGTAAATGGTATTTGCAAATGAAGTGGGAGTGAATTCGTCATCAGTTTTTGCCTGCATCATTGCGTGACTATTATTTGCATATTGTTTTCTGGTCTGGTCGTTTTCATTTTCACCCGTCATTGTTGTTACTTACGAAAATAAAGTCAGAACTCAATAGTGAGAGTTTGACAAAAACGTTCTTTGGGATCCACAGAGATAACTCAATTAGGTTTTCGAAGATTTTCTTCTGCAACGAACATATCTTTTTAATTTTTATCATTTTTTCGTGTCTTTAATTAATTTCATCCATCTGTCCTTCCTTTTTTTTCCCCCACTACATCGTTGATCCTGGTGGTTGACAATATCGTATGGAACGAGATGCGAGTTCAAGTCCCGCCTGAAGCTACATTCTTTGTTTCACGTGTCCACAATGTAATTCAAACGCCTAAGAAAATATCACCCTAAAGCGTAGCGATAAGGATCAACAAAAAGACAGTTCTGGTTAGTCACTTAATAGAAATCGTCACATGACAGTTGTCTTTTGGTAACGTGCCATGTTGGGGGTGATCAATTGAAAAGAACTGAAAAAAAAGGTGATCAATGAATAAATTACTCCTCTTGTCTGTTGTCGGGAAGTGACACTTTAAAGGACCGAATTATCGAACATAATCAAGCGTTGATGCTACCGGGCACGAACTAAAGGGCGAATTTAGAATAAACTAGCATTGCAAATTGGACTTCTCTTACCACTAAAAGCCCATATAGGAGGGGGTTAAACAACAAAAAACTTTTTTCTGACATGATATGGAGTGAATATTTAAATTGTCGAACCGTAATATTTTTTTAGTGTACTTTACCTATCGCGGGGAGAGAAAGAGATTCAAGCCTTTCCCGAAGATATTAGAGTGAAGTGATCTCGAACTGCCCCAGCTGGAGTTTGAAAATTGAAAAACTGGAGAAAAAAAAGTGTAATCAATTAATAGATTACTCCTCAGGTCTTTTGTTGGGCGGTGATAACTATAATTTCGTTATCAGAGGTAATTATAAAAGAAAGTTTTGATCCAAGCTTGAGCAAGAATAGTCTCCACGTGAACTCTGGGCGTGGGTCAACTCTTACGAGATTAACTTAGGAACGAACATTCAATTCAGGGAAATCACAGCGATCATCATCATCATCAAGCAAGACTTTACAATCATCATAAGTTTCGAATACATCAGCCACACCATCAGCATGACCAAATAAAACTTTATTGTCATGATTAATTTCGAGTACATCATCATAATCAAATAAACCTTTACAATCATCGTGACAAGTTCCAAGCGCATCATCATCACCACCACCACCATCATCATCAAAATCATTTTATATTCATGATTAGTTTCGAAAAACAAGACCTTACAATCATCATAGTAAGTTTCGAGTACTGCTTAATATCCTGCTGTAATTTATTATTTCTATTAATATTCCGACCATCCTCATCTTGGTTGTTTTTCATACAACGTTTCGGCCGTTGTATTCTACGGCCTTCATCAGGTATCATCTGGTAGGTGTGGGGAAGTAACGAACCGAACCCTTTATTTAACCGACGGGGGGTATATTGACCGCACTCCCCTCTTAGCATTAATAGTATTATTATCGTCTCACACTGGGGTTGATCCTGGAACCATCAGATTAATTGCCGTAATTTGTCTGGTTCTGTAACCACTACGCCATTTGTCCACATGGACACATATGGACTGATGAAGGCCATAGACTACAACGGCAGAAACGTTGTATGAAAAACAACCAAGATGAGGATGGTCCGAATATTAATAGAAATAATAATAATACCTCATCTCGAAAATTCAGAGATATACTATCCTGCTTTAAATTTGAGGTAAAATAAGTGCCCTCACGCTGGCCAAGGCAACCACTATCCCTGCCCGGGATTCATGAATCACATGTTTCTCCTAATTTCGGAGTTCTTTGAAGTTTTTGCAACTTGTGAAACAAACTAAGATAGGTAATAGGTTACAAGCACCCTGAGTTGTTTACCCGCAGTTGCGTGTGTATTAGGCGGGGCTGATTCATTCCTCCCCAAAAGAGCATGAGAGCCAGTCTCAATCCAAGTCGGAATTCGAACTCGGCTCGCCCAGTCCATTTTCTGTGTTAAATAACCGATCGGCTTCCGGTTCTTCTTTTAAATTAGATGTTGATCTGCTACTCCCGAGAAAATGTCTTCTCCCAGGAAGAGTATTGGTGCCCACAAACGAAAACCCGAGCCAGTCTTATACAAACCGGATTGACTCTACACGCTATTTTAAGAGAAATTAGTGGGTTCTTTGTTACCAGAATCAGTTTTGTGCAAGGAGGTTGGGTGTCTACGTTTATTCAGATATTTACGGTGTATCTTTCAGGTGCAATCAGTGAAATTGCCATTTGTTAAGAATAGGGGCAGTTGACTGTTTAAAACACTGTGTTCCGGCATTCTTAGCTGCAACGAAGAAAAAGAGCTTCGACTGAAAGGTCAATTCGGGCATCAATGGGCTCTCCCTCACCAGGACCCAAAACCACGTTTATCTAAAATACTGGTTTCTAGACCGATCATTGTAGCCTGTTGGCAGCGTGCCCACCTCCATTTCGTACGCCAAGGTTCAATCCACCGCTGAGTCATACTTTAAAAATGGTACTCAATGCTTCTCTGCAGAGCACTCAGCAGAAGGACTAGGATTAATGAACGTCTCCAACAGGCTAAGGGCTTATAGCCAAATCGTGTTGGTTAGACCGAGATGGGTGACCAAACGATACAAACAGAACGTAGCTCCAGCAGGTCTAGGAAGCCGAAAGAGGGTCTTGCTAAGAATAGTTCGTGTGTACCTAACCCTGCAACACTCTCGCTGAGGGCTTAAGTGGAGAACGATGATACATACCAGTTTTCAAGTGAAGCAACGATAAACAAAATCATTATTCGCATGGGTAACCCCAAGGGACGTGAAGCCATCGATAGGTAGGGGAGATTGACACTTAGCCTTGTCAATTTCAGTGCAGACGAGGATACTGATACTAATTGACTGGAATGGTATTAGTCAAATTTTATTTTATTATTAGTACTGAGGATGACGATGGGCTGGAATCTAGACGCTTGTGACTGGATGAAGAATGGCAGTAATCAGACTGTTAGGAAAGATGTATGGTTGGTTGATGGATCTTGAATAAGTGCCAAATAATGGCAAGGAATTGTCTTGAAGAATTGTGGTAGAGACCGATGTTATTGTATTCTTTCTTTTGTGATTTTCTTTATCCCTCCCGTCTCTCTGACATTTTTTCTTTCTTTATTTGTTTCTTTTATACTTTTTTCTTTATTCATTTCAAACTTTCGTTCTTTCTCTTCTCCTTTATCGCTCCCTTCCTTCCTTCCTTCCTTCCTTTCTTTTGTACTTTATTTCTATCGCGTTTTCTTTCTGTATTTTTCTTTTACGATTTCTTTCTTTCACTTTTTCTTTTACTCTTTCTTTCTCCTTTCCTTTTCACTTTCTTTCTTTCTCTTTTCCTTTTCACTTTTTTTCTCTCTCCTTTTCTTTTACTCTTTTTTTTCTTCTTTTTCGCTTTCTTTCTTTTACATTTTGTTTTGTTTTTTTTCTTTTTTCTTCCTTACTTATTTTAAGCTTTCTTTCATCACCCTTTCTTTTTTTGTCCTTGTTACTTTACCACCCGACTCTCTTTCTTTTATACTTTCTTCCTTTCTTTCTTTATTTCAAACTTTCTCCCTTTCTCTTCTTTTTCGCTTTCTTTCTTTCGTATTTCATCTCCGTTGTGTTTTCTTTATTTATTTTTCTTCTTTCTTTCTTTATTTTAAACTTTCTTTCTTTCTCTTCTTCTTTTTCACTCTCTTTCTTTCGTATTTTATCTCCGTTATGTTTTCTTTATCTATTTTTCTTCTTTCTTTCTTTATTTTAAACTTTCTTTCTTTCTCTTCTTCTTTTTCGCTTTCATTCTTTCGTATTTTATTTCCGTTATGTTTTCTTTATTTATTTTTCTTCTTTCTTTATTTATTTTAAACTTTCTTTCTTTCTCTTCTTCTTTTTCGCTTTCTTTCTGTCTTTTCTTGCTTTCTTTCGTACTTTATTTTCATTGCGTTCTATTTATTTATTTTTCTTTCTTCCTTTCTCCTAGTTTTAATTCTCACTTTCTATTGATCACTCTTTTTCGATTTATTGCTCCATTTCTCCTTTCTATCTTTCTTTCTTTTTTCTTTCTTTCTTTCTTTCTTTCTGTTTTTCAATTCATTCGTTCGCTCTCTCGTTTAATCATTCAATTCTATTTTCACTCATTTCCTATTCCTTTCTTATTTTGCTTTCATTTCCTTCATTTTTCTCATTTCGTTTTTCTTTCTGCCTCTTCCTTTCCTCTCCTTCTCCTTTTAGAAACCGTCAACCCAAACTGTCAACACAGGTTTCTTCAGTTTTCAGGTTGGTCTGACTAGCTTGGTATGTGTATATCACACACCAGTGGCAATAGATGACTGGAGATTTGAACATTTACAAACCTCACAGGGTTTTAGTGTTGGGTTCAGTTTACAATGTAAGTTCATGCTAAATTGGTTCTTCAGTTTGTGTCCGACATCATTCACGCTAGTTGTTTTTCCAATTCAGATTCGAAGAGGTGAGTGATTCATTGATCGCTCTCTTTTCCATTTTTTAATTGATCATCCCCTACATGGCGTGATGCCGAAAGACGTTGGTTGCATGACGGTTTCTATTGAGTGACTAACTGGACAGGTTTCTTTTTCTTTCTTCTTTTTCTCCCTCTTCGACTACCCCCTTAAATTTCCCTTCCCCCTCTCGACCTTACCTCCTCCCCCGACTCCATTCTCCCAATTAATGTCTTAATAAGCATCGAAAATTAATTGAATGATGACGCACACCGGCACGCGCACACACATACACATGCGCACACACATTCAGATATGCATGTGTGCATTCATAGTTTCCACGTGTACACAATCACATGCAAACACGCACGCACACACACACACACGAAAAGACACCCACACATTCATATACGCCCGCTCTTACAGATACAAACACCTGCAAATGCACGAGTACACACATACATGCACGCACACATACATACGTGCACGTGCGAAGACACACGTACGCATGCTCCTACAAATACATACTCGCACACGCACAAACATACACACACACATGTACACACAAACATGCCCACATACAAACATCACACACGCATACATCCACAAGCACACGCACACACACCCACACGTACTCATGCATAAACAGACGACTGTACGCACACACATACATGCACATGCACACACACAAGTAGATGCACACGCACTCGCTTACAGACACAGAGATACGAGACTGCACACACACACATACACACGGATTCAAACGCATATGCACACATACTTATTGGCTCATCCCAGCGAATACACACACTAATATGCACACATACACATATCACACATTTCTCTGCATACGAGCAGATGTATACACACACGTATACAAACGGACACACGCATACACTCATAAACATATATACATATGCACATACACAGATATACACATACGTGCAAATACGCACTCGTATAATGGCAGAAACATACATACACGCAACCTCCCCAGTCTCCTTAGTCCTGCTATGTTGGGAGACATGGGTCTAGCATCATTCACTCTTGTTTTGTTTTTTTGAAAATTCAGACTCTTATAGTGATCACCGTTCAACGAAAGGCGAGAGAAATAACTTATACATTGACCACCCCATTTTCATGTTTTTTAATTGATCACCCGTACAGCACAATACATCCAGGAGAAAACAGGAGTCAGGGACATTATAGTATCCATTGAAAACTCAAACGGCAAACGGCAACTAGATGGAGAAACGAGCTAGACAAATTCAGAAGGTACTGGCTCCGCAACGCCCATGATAGAGAAGTGTGGCTAATCCTGGAGAAGGTCTATGTTCAACGACGGACGTTAAGAGACTAATGATAATGAACACAGTATGCAGCTCAAAGTTACATGACAGCTGAGTGACTAACCTGAATTATTACAATATGGTTGTCATTATAATTAAGATACATTCAGATTTTATATAACTATAAAAATTATTGTAATTAAGATATGATTTAAATCTTTCAAATTATAGTTTGATGAAAGACAATAACCCCCTTCGATGTCAATTGGCTTGTCTACCACAGGTAAGTTTTTTGCTGCATAGCTTCAATGGATGTGGCCTTGAATGCACCACGGTATGTATATGGGTGTGGACCAGTTTATCAGCTCCTCTGTGAGTAGCAGTTTGTACCAAGTCATTTATGCGTGTGACACGTGTGTGCAGAGACCATAAAACGAACTGAGGTGTTGATAATGTGCTAAAAATGGATTCATCGAAAATGTCAGGGGCAGACGATAATTTCTTTTATAATATGACTGGAGGCATTGAGTTTTTTTTCCTTTCGTTAACCTTCTGTTGAAAGTCGATTTTGAAATGAGAGCGGATGCCTAAGGATCGAGTTGTTTGTTTTCGAAGATTGGTAGAAGAGTTTATGTATTTGTAGAAACACACAGAGAAATGCATACAAACACACGCATGCGCATATATAAACACACATACATAAATACACACTCAGAGACGCATAGGACAAATATACATGGACGCAGTTTCTTGAACGACCATTTTGAAAAGCTGAAAGTTGCTAGATTTAAGGAAAATCATTTTGAATCGCTAAAAGTGCCTACCTTTTTGAAATTTCCTGGTATATATATATAATGCTATATCCGATGTGTGATGGGTTTATTTCCTAAAGCGCTTGATACATTCAGCATTAAACAAGTAAAGTGAGAGTAGAGCTTGTACATGATGAAATAATGGATTTGTCATATTTTATTTCATTATATATATATACATATATATATATATATATATATATATATATATATATATATATATATATGTATGTGTGTGTGTGTGTGTGTGTGTAGTGTGGCAAGCAAAAGTATTCAACCCCCTTTCGTATTTTGTTGCATTACAACCTGTAATCAAAATGGATTAAAGAAATATGCGAAGGAAAAAAAAATCCAAATCGGTAATGTGAAATTTTTCAAAAATCTTGTTTTAAAAATTTTGAAAGAATAAAAAAACTGAAAAGTTGTTTGTGCATAAGTTTTTGACCTGTTTACTCTAAAGCCAAATTCAATGCAAAATAAGCAATCATCTCAACCACCAAAGAGATCCCCAATCAATCGTTGGTAGATTCTGTTAAGCTTATTAGATCTACATACGAGGTTTTCACGGAAAGTATTCAGCCATTTGATATGATATATTCAAAAGAAATGCCTACCTAGAGCGACAGCACCTTAGTTCACTTCAAAGTACTCCCTTTAGGGTCTAACACGCTTATACCAGCGCCCTGCTAAAGTTATACTCTTGGATCGCCATCAACTGTCATGCCGTGTTCTCCTTAATCTCGTTCCTACACAGAAATCTGGTTGGGAAAAGTCAGAGGTCGCGTGGAGCCGAATCTGAACTGTAGAGGAGGGGGTGCTGAAAGTCCTCAGTGATGCTATATTTCGACAAAAAAATGTACGAAAGATTAGACATCGTAATCTTGTGTGTAAGAAGATTGCTCTGGTTGGGACATCTTAAGACAACACATTATATCAGAAAACAAATATGAGTCAAAGATATATAAACTATAAAGAATACTCAAACGGCAATGGTTTGATCATGTTGCAAGAAAGGCAGACAAGCGCTGACCATCATGAGTGATCATATGCGAAACTATGGTTGGCAGAAATAAGATGGTGCGACAAAGTAGACTTTCAGAAGGTATTGGCTTCACAGTGCTCATGATAGAAAGGTCTGGGAAAGGACTGTGGCCAACAACTGTCACTGAAAGGATGATGATAATGATGATTAGAAGGCGTGGAAAGAGACAAACCTGCAAATCATGCTCAGTCTTACATGGAGAGATCACAAGACAGGACAGTATATCAGGAAGAAAATGGGGGTCCAAGACATCATAGAATCTATTAGAAAACTCAAATGGCAATGGGCTGGTCATGTGAGAATGGCAGACAACCGATAGACATCACGACTCACAACATAGATCCCCAGAGATCACATGCGCAACCGAGGCCGGCAAAATACAAGACGAAGAGATGAACTAGACAAATTGAAAAAATACAGGCTCCGCGACGTCTATGATAGAGAAATGTGGCGTATCCTACAGAAGGTCAATGTCCAACGATGGACGTTAAGAGACTGATGATGATGATGAGTGATAGACGTAGCTCATTATCTGCGCCCGGCTGTGAATTTAAAATAATGCTTCTATCCAGATTAGCATAGTAGAAAATAAAACAGTGGTAACGATGAATTGTCGTAGGCACATTCTTTCGTATCCAGGAAGAAGACGGAAATCGATGGATCAAGATTGCCAGGTCTTAATTGGTAAAAGTAGCGAACCGAGAGGATTCCAAATAGCTAATTACCCAATGTAAGTAGCCAAATAATTGTATTTCTACCCATTGATTTTTCTATTAGTTCCCATGTTTCAGCTTCATAGGTGACTGTCGGGAGGATATATTGGTGGTGTGCGTTTCTTTTAAGAACTAGTACGATTTTCTTGTTCTTGAGAGTCGAGCTTACTCTACTGAAGGCTTGCTAACTTAGTGTGATACTTTGCTTGACTTCTTCCTCAGAGGGCTTCACAGAAATTCTTGTCTAAGGTAGATATAGAGGTCTGTTTTCTTCAGTTCTGTGTCTCCGACTTCAACACATTTGCTACACGTGACATTTGTTTTACTGGATTTCCTACGAAGATCAACTCGCTTGCTTTCTTCATTCAGTTTGTCGAACTTTTTCTGGAGTTCATGAAAGTTCTCGGCAAAGAGAACGATGTCCCCCGCAAATCTGATCTTACTTAAGTCATCATCATTATCAATCTTTTAACGTCCGTCCTTGGACATAGACCTTCCCCGGGATTCGTCACACTTCTCATGGGCGTCGAAGAGCCAGTACTTTCTGAATATGTTTAGCTCGTTTCTCCATCTAGTACTCTGCCGGCCGCGATTGCGTATATGATCTCTGGGGATCCATGTCGTTAGTCTTGATGTCCATCGGTTGTCTCAATTTTCGTTGCTCTGCTAAAGACTTTCCATTCTAGGGTGATTCTTAGCATAATTTCTTCTTTTGAGAGTCTCATGGCGATTCATTGTCCCAGGTAGATGTAGTGGTCTATTTTCTCCAGTTCTGTGTCATCGATTTTGATCTTAGTGTTCTTATTTCCAACGTGCTTGTTGCACATTATCTTCGTCTTGCTGAAGTTCATGTGTTGACCAACTTTCTTGCTCTCTTCATTTTGTTCATCCAGCGTTAGTTGGAGGTCGTGCATGATTCATTCATTTGTCCAGTCCAGGTTTCGGAAGATCATTTCAAGACAAGCTGCGAAGAGTTTTGGTGAATTAATGGACTCTTCCACTCAAGGGCAACAAATTTTCTCCTCACCAACTATTTGAAAGAATGGACCCATCTTCTTAGTTTTGGTTACATATATCTATTTTAGAAGCATTTGACTGGTACAATGCTAGTTATAGAATAAACAGATGAATTGTCATCTGCTCATTCCTTTGTCTCCAGGAATCAGTCGCCATCGCCGTTCTCCTCGTTTTCCGCCAATTACGCTAACAAGACAAAAACGAAGAGGACTGATAGCGGAAGAAGAAACATAACAATGCCGTCAAGCCTCTCAACAATTGGGGCAAGAGAAAAAACGGTTAACTATTTCAAATATTTTGTCTCCTGCTACCCTGCATCGTCTGGTAAGGAGCGTTATTACGAATAAGTTCCCAGTCCCCCTATCCACACTGCACTTCCGAGCCCCACTGTTTATTCACGACGTTCCGTCAAACTTTGGGGTGACTTCTTACTCAGTCTCTCGTTCAGTAACGCCTCAAAGAAAGAAAATAAAACAAAACACGATGACAAGAGGGGTCTTTGAAAAGAGCGAACCAACTTGGAAAAGAATTAAAATTGAAACACACACCAAGAAAATAAAAAAAAACAGAATAAAACAAAAGAAAAGGAATAGCATTCTTACATAGACACATACAGACACACCCACAGACACACCACCACAGACACACACCCACAGACACACACACAAATCAACCCTCTCTAAAGAAAATGGTCGCATTCATGTCTTTTTCATTCATTTTTTTTCGTCGTAACTTGTGAGCCATTCGGGTATAAAATGAAAAATTTAACTGTTGGCTTAAAAGTATTGAACAACCGTAGTCATCTCAAACGGCGGAAGGTGTTATCCTTTTTTTATGTGAGCGTTTGTTTGTTTATTTGTGTGTCCCTGGTCATACCATTTAGTCTAAAGACTTGAAAATTGGCAACGGTTCGCCACGATAATCCTTATTATTCATTTTAAAAAAAATATTTTTGGAAAAAAAGGATTTTTTGACGTGTTAGTACCTGCGTATGTGTATGCGTATACTTGTGTGTATGTGTGATAGATGTGTGTGTGTGTGTGTGCGTGCTTGTGTATGGGTATGCTTGTGTGAGTGTTTTTGTGAGTGTGCTTGTGAGTGCGTGAGTGCTGGTGTGTGTGCTTGTGTATGCGTGTGTCGTTTTGTGTATGCTTGTGTGTGCATGTGTGTATGCGAATGTGCTTGTGTGGGTAAGTGCGTGTGTTTGCATGAGTAATTGTGTGTGCATGCTCGAGTGTGTGTATTTGTGTTTGTGCTTGTGTATGTGTGTGCCCATGTGTGTATGTGTGTGCTTGTGTGTGTGTGCTTGTGTATGTGAGCTTGCGCGTATTAATTTGCTTCTGTATGTGAGTACCTGTTTGTGTGTATGTGTGTGGCTGTGGTGTATGTGTGCAGAGGCATGCAAGGAGTAAATATACACCAACAGTTTTGCTTCCACTTCACTACAAATATCTTAAATGTGTCCATGCATCTAAATAAAACACTTTTTGGTCGGTTGGTCGGTCCTAATAACGTTAAACAATGGAAATTGGAAGGAAGGAAGAAAGAAAGAGGCGTGATTTCATTAAAATATATGACATCATTGAGAAACCGACTGCTCTGATGTCATAAGAGAATATACGGGTTTGGCATTTCTATATCTAAAAAATGCCCCTAAGGGCCCCAAAACGACAAAATTTCCATTAGGATTTTTGTTGAAAATAATTCTCTTGGGATATTTCCACATAGCAATATTTTACAAATATGAGAATTAATTGACTCAAAGAACGACAACTTGCTCCTCTTCCTCGTCCTCCTGCAACTACTACCACGAACGGTAGATGCATCGTTGAACATTCGGTGCTTGTTATATGATATATCTATTTATCTATTATCAGTACGAATTAAAGTTTTGACTTTCGTGTGACCGTTTCAAGGGCAACCACGCGTCTTAGCATAAAATTAATAAGTTCCTAAATTGCAGTTTGAGGTAATATTTCAGACTAGGCTTTAGCACAAGAGGTTCGTCAAAACTGAACGCGTTGTCGACGTTTTAAACTTTTTATGCAATTTCTTATCTAACATTGCCCACACGTGTTCAATACGATTCATATCAGGGGAATGATTTGAAGTGGGGGGGGGGGCTTCATCCCAGCTTCTCGTTCAAAATAACCAAGTTGATTAAAATAATTTTTTAGCTGATTAGAATTTTCCAGCCACTTCAGAATCAGAAGCTTCTAAACGAGAGTTGTTCTCAACATAAAACTAAAGATGTCTATTTACTTCTCTCTCCCTCTCTCTCTCTCTCTCTCTCTCTCTCTATATATATATATATATATATATATACACGTCTATCTAAGTTCGTTATCTATCTATCCATATCTCACAGTCTGTTCATATCTATTTATTTCTCTGTTCATCTCCCTTTCTTTCTCCCTCTCTTCCTTAATATATATATATATATATATATATATATATATATATATATATATATATATATATATATATATATACACACACACACGTCCGTTCATCTCTCTCACTATATGTATTTCGATCTGTTCTTATCTACCTATATCATTAAAAAAATAAATGAACACTCGATCTTAGAATATTTATGTTATTTGAAACAACCTCCCGTTGTTACACGGAGAATGAGTCACTTGCTCTGAGCACCCTGAATAGAATAAACGATTGAAGAAAAATGGGACTACTGCAGGAACCGAACCTGCGACCGATTAGGTAGTCACTTCAACATAGTGTAGCTAGACAGCTGCCTGTCCATTAATTTATCTATCTGATTAGTACACGTATCTCTCGCCTTATAAAGTTCGTTTTACGCCACTCTTTTGTTCTTACGAAAGAAGAAAAAAATCAGCGTTTGTTCCCTTCATTTATACCACCTTGACATACCATCAACGCCATTCTGGGATTCTAGGAATAATAAAAAAATATTTTCCCATTTAAATTAATGGCGACTACTTCTAAGCTTCACGTCCTTTCAGATTACGTAAGATTTTTATTGTATATAATCTACTCTTGGGTCGCGGAAAACATGCACAATAAAATCTGGAGAAGTACGGAGAAAAAAAGAAACATAACCCTAACCCTTCCGAAAGATGAATCTCAACAACCAGTTTCACCAACTCAAGAAATTATTTCGCGCTCGTTTGACTGCCAAAAAGCAATAAAAAGGTCTGAATTATTAAAAAACATCATCCCACCCAAACATTCCAAACAACACTAAAAATGGTAAAAAAAAACAAAACAAAACAAACAAAAAAAACATGCCGAAAATGGCCAATATGTTCAAGCACGACCATGCTAATTTAACGCTTTTTTACATTGTCAAAACCAGAAACGTGTTGAATTTGTCGCGAAAAGTGCTGAATTGGCAATACAGTCGACAATCCTGGTTCCAGTCTTTACTTTAGACTTTTTCTTTATTTGCCTCGGACGAAGAAGTTGGTAGGGATACGTGTATTTACTCATATCTGTCTGTCTGTTAGTCTGTCTGTCCAACCTTCAGCCCAAACAATATCTCCAAAAGTTCTCAATCCACTTCAATGACATTTTGTGGAAGGGTTGGTTAAAGGTTAAGGGAGAAGTGATCAAATTTTGTTGCATATTCAGGATTCTTTTCCAGATATCAAGACAATAGTTCGGAATATGGAAAATCTGAATTCACTTGGCAAGAATATCAAACAACTGCTGGACATCACCACTCACAACGAGATCATATGCGAAATTGTAGCCAGCTACAAAATTAAATGGCAAGACGAAATAGACAAGTTCAGAAAATACTTGTTCCGCGGCGCCCGTGATAGAGAGGTCTGGCGAATCTTGTGACCGGTCTATGTCAGAAGATGGACGCTTAAAGGCTGCTACTGCAGCTGCTGCTTCTGCTGCTGCTGCTGATGATGATGATAATGGTGTTGGCAAAGTTATGCGCTGTCTGAGTGCTTTTTAGTTTCGGTCTTTGGAGAATTTTATTTTGTCGTGTAACAAATCGAAAGGCTCTTTGTCAGCCTCTGACCAGACAATTCCTCTCCACGCATGCGTACTCGTTCATAAGCGGATTATTCCCGCCATTTTGTCGACGATTTAAATGCATGAGCATGCCACGCTTTGACACTAAAACCATAATGGTGGAACTGCAGGAGTCGGCATTTTTGTGACGCATAAGCGGTTACGAAGATAACTCTGTTCTTATTTTGGGGTTTCATTTTATTTATTTTTGTAGAATCGGACAGGGAACCCGAGTCTGTGTGGAGGGTAGAGCTTGACTGTTCGTGCGCAGATTTGAATAACGGTAATTAACGAAAGACAGAACCCTCACCTAACACTCTAAGATGGAGGCATTGGGCACATTCAGGTTTAAGAACATGACCTAAGGACAATTTGAGAGACTCGAGTTTCCAGTCATTGTTTCTCCTATCTATCTATCTATCTATCTATCTATCTCATCTATTCGCTCATAACTGCTACAAAATTACATAATCGTTTACTCAACTGATAATATCAGTCACTCTGGTCTTCCTGTAAAAACTCAACACACAGAGATTTGCTTTGTGTATGAAAATCTTGTCCGATTCTCTTTTAATCTTCGTTCCTTAAAGTTCACGTTGATCGTTGTTCTATCATGTTCATTAGTCAAATGCTACATATTCTAATGAAGGGAGAGAAATTAGATTTCTTTGTCTATAACCTTGAGCAGGGTCATTTATATTCAAGCTTTTGTTTGGACAATACGATTTCCTTTTTATCATCTTTTATGTTAACACAAGTTTCGGTCAATTCATTCTACAGTCTTTTTCAGGTGTAATATATAGGATCCGTAAGGGACGAAACTGCAAAAAGAGACCTCTTACCTACGGATATTACATATCACACCTGAAAAAAAAAGCTGTGCGACAAATCGGCCGAAACGTTCTTTCAACACCAAAGATGGGAAGAAGAGATTGAATTGACCGAAGAAAAGTTGGGGTTATTCAGATATTCTATATCACCACGTAGCTCTTGACTTCTGAATTCCATCGCCTGCAATAAACAATAAAACTTATAACCTTTTTGCCAGTTTTTTTCTCATTATGAATCGATGAAAATTAGAAACTGGTACTGCGCTGACAGAAAGTACGTTTATATATTTAAACATTCTTCAGACGAATTTTTCTTTGAGAAGTGTCAGTCAAGCTTTCAGCTTCTATTATAATTATAAAAACAAAAAACGAACAGATTCAAAACTTTTTTCTTCAACTTATTCTTGCTTTTGCAGTGCAATTGATATTTACTGTAATGTTAAAATTTTGTACCACCAAAATACTTTATTGCATGTATTCCATTCTATGTAGCTGTGGTAGACATTACAAAGGCGAAACCTGCTGCCCAGGGAAAATCAGAATTGAAGAGCACAGGAAAGCTGTGACCAGCAGTAAAATGTACAAACATTTGGAGGGGTTGACTAGACACAGGCCTTTATGGAATGGAGTACGAATTATTGACAGGAAGAACGATTGACGAATACAACGACTGAAAGAAGCGGCAGATATTTTTTTTTCAGTCAGACCAATTATCCAACCAAGCATTGATATCGATAGCATCTGGGAGCCTCTCATCATTAGAGACTTCTAAGAGAAAGCATAACAAATTAATCAATGCAAGGGAGGCAACTCGGAGTACCCCGATAATACAACCTGGATATAGAAAAAATGGATATGGCGTGTCCAGTTTAATCGAGCTTGCGCTCTGAGAAGTGTATACACATTAGAGAACCAATGAGACCTGATGGAATAAGGCCAGAAAGTACACAACCGAAACGCTGTGAAAAAAATGAATGTATAAACGAGGAAAATTGTCCAAGCATTGCATACATTATGATTAATGCGTCTTGTCTAACAAAATTCAGACAAGAATTGTCTTCATTTCATGTCTGCAACGGTTTTATAAAAATCAAGCAGTATGCACAACAGAATATCTCTGTTCAGATCTATCAATCTTTTCCAGTTTGTTCACCTTTTCTCTCTCTCTGTATATATGATAATTGAGTCATCAACAGACAACTGTTTCGTTGTATTACAACTCTTCAGTGAGGCTATGGACTGTCCTGTATCCCTTCCAGTACCGCTAATTAGGGTCGAAACCTTCGCTTCAAACCCAGAGGCAGATGCTCTACCCATGGCCTACGCAGAACTGGACGGTCAGTAGGACCTAATTATGTGACGTGTGTGAGTGTAATGGAAATGACACAAACACCTAGTCATGTCTGTTGTTATACTTACTGATTCCTTGTACATATAAATGCAGTGGCTTAATATTAAAAACGAAGTTAGGGGATACAGTGCTGCCTATGTGAGTGAGCGTAGCGATTCGAGGTGAGCCTGTGCATTTAAGGGTCTCTTTGATTCGATATATGTAGTCACAATGCACTGTTTCGGATGATTCGCGGATACACGTAAATAAAAGGTCAAGAATTTTAGCGATATATAGATTCTGAAAGAACACCGTTTCCCTCAACCCCCAAATGAGTTCCTACGATTTCCCATGCGTTCCCACCGCTCTAAACCACTGAATAAATATTCCACCAATCGTTTCAGTGGCGAAATTTTAACTTTTTTATAAAAAATAGATACGTAGTTCTAATTTAATCAAAATTTCATTCAGTCGAAATTAGGATACAAAACAACTACATAGTTTCAACTTTTCTTCATAAAAGATAAATAAATTCAGATTAATTAGATAAAAGTTTATTTAATCAAAATAAGGATATAAAAAAACCTTTTTACGTTCAAAAATCTATGCAATCAAAGAGAAATCAACCTTTTTCTTTTACAAAAAAAATAAAAAAATACAAAAAGTAAATTTCGATAAGTAGGAAATCTCACTGATTGGGGGTAACATGTACGTAAATCATGCAAGAGATGAATTGTACATTATCGTAAGACGAGCCTTCTCGTCCGTGTCACTGAACTGACGACTTCCCCAGACGAGTTATTTCATCCACGGCACTGAGACTGACGACTTGCTAAGCCGGATTATCTTGTCTGTGGTAGCGAACAGTTTAAATACGATATCTGCTATTCTCTTGTTAAGATCTTTATTCATAATTTCATCGATCAATGAGGTACAGATCATGGCCTATCAAAGACTACTGGATTTTACAAAAAGTGCGAAATCATTGACATTCATTCATTCGTTCATTTTTTTGTCGTTCGCAGCCAGGCTGGTCTGAAGATACGAGGGGTTATTGAACGTAGTGCAGAGATCAGTCTCCTCCTTATGGCCTGGCATTCCGAGATGGTCAAGAATCTAGATACTGGCCAGAGTCGGCATTGTTCACCTTTAGTACTCGTACAAAAACTGGAGCGTCCAAAGCTATGCTGTCGTAAAATTATTGTCATTATAATGCAACGTTGAATGAGATGATTATCATCTTCCAAAGTCGGTCTATACATGAACTTCAGTAAATCGAAAATCATGTGCAACAATCATGTTGAGAATAAGAACATAACTGTCAAGATAGAAGATGTAAAACTCGGCAAGGTAGACCAGTACGTCTACCTAGGATAACGAATCTCCATGAGATCCGCAAAAGAGGAGGAAATCAAGCGAAGAATCACTCTAGGATGGCTCAACTTTCAAAAACCAGACGATCCCAATAATCCTGAAAAGAAGACTATACAACCAATGCATTCTCCCGATAGTCACTTATGGAGCTGAATCATGGAACCAAACCTAACTAAGAGATAGACCTGCAAACTGAGAAGCATGCAACGTGCGCATGAGAGAATCATGCTCAACCTTACATGGAGAGATCACAAGATAGCATAGTATATAAGGAAGAAAACGGGAGTCTGAGACATCATAGAAACTATTAAAAAAACACAAATGGCAATGGGCAGGCCATGTTGCAAGAATGGCAGACAACCGCTGGACATCATGACACACAACATAGATCCCCAGAGATCACATGCAAAACTGAGGCCGACAGAATACAAGGTGGAGAAATGAATGAGAGAAATGTGGCGAATCCTGGGGAAGGTCTATGTCCAACGATGAACGTTAAAAGACTGATGATAATGATGATAATGATGATGATTAGTATATACTGAGGTCTTGGGGGGTTCTTTTGGACCATATAAACTCGATGACACAGCCGTAACTCGTACTGAAGAAAATTTGAAAAATCACTTCTTTCAAACCCCTCTTACACTCTTATCAAAATTTCGTTCGCATTGACTTATGACAACTTCCAAAATTTATTACTATACACCTTTCATAAAACGATTTCTTCGGAATAAGATATCAGGTTAAAAAAATATTTTTTCTGTGGTTTGTGGAATGAAAAGATATCCTGCTTAAATGTGAATGCCGTCTTTTTCGTTCCAGCTTTTGACTCAACCCATTTTTTATCTTACGAATTAATTGTAAATCCAGCCAACATCTCAGCCTTCATGGCTGTCTGCTGGAATGAATTGTGTGAATATAAATCGTGAAACGGAAAACCAAAAAGAAAAAAATAATTGCGAAACGAAATGACACAAAGCGAAAATAAAAAATTGAAATGGAATTTTGACTGTTTGCTTTTTGCAATAAAATGTTTTTTTTTTTTTACCTTTTTTCATTTTTCATGTAATGTCTTTCCGTCTACTTTTTCAGGATCATTCAAAAAAACCTGCTAGATACAATGACTATAATAGTAAAAATAATGCGAGAAAAAAAGGTAATTATTTTGATGAACTTTGAAAACAATAGACAAATAAAAGAGAGGAAAGAAAAAGGTCAGACGAATGATTGAAAAAAAAGAAGAAAAAGAATCAAAGAAAGAAAGAAAGAAAAAAGAAAGTTATAAATAAAGCGAGAGGGGGAAAGTAAGAGAGAAACACAAAAAAAAAGAAATAAAGAAAGAGTAAAAGGTAGAGAGAAAAAAAGAGAGACATAGGAACTAAAAAGAAATGAGTAGAAAGAATAGAAAAAGTGAGAAACGGAAAAGAAAGAAAGAAAGGAGGAGGAAGAAAGGAACGATAGAGAAAAAAGAAAGAGAGAGAATGATGAATAAAAAACAAGAACGAAAAAGAATGAGAAAGAAAGAAAGAAAGAAAGAAAGAAAGAGAAAAAACAGGAATTAGAGAAAAGGAATAAAGAGAGAGAGAGAGAGAGAGAGAGAGAGAGAGAGAGAGAGAGGAAGAAAAATGATGAAAGAAAGAAAGAAAGAAAGGGAGGAAAAAGGAAAAAAGAGAGAAAGAAAGATGAAAAACAAGAACGAGAGAGAGAGAGGAGAGAGAGAGAGAGAGAGAGAGAGAGAGAGAGAAACTGAGAAAGAAAAAAATGGAATGAGAAAGAGAAAGAGGGGATGGAAAATGAAAACGGAAGAAGATGAAGGAAGAATGAGAGGAAAACAAAGTGACAAAAAGAGAAAAAGAAGAATGGTGAAGAAAGAAAAACAAAAACAAAACGGGGAGAAGAAAGGAAGGAAAAGGAAGAGACGAAAGTCAAAAACAAAGAAAAAGAGAAGAAAAATGGTAAAAAAAAAGAAAGTAACAGTAAGAAAGAAAGGACAAAATAAAGGAAAAGAACGAGAAATGAAGAAAGCAAGACATCAAAGGAGGAATAAAAAGGGTGAATTCAAATGATAAAGAAAAAAGGAGGAAAAATGGAGGAGAAAAAAAGAAGAAGGAAAATAAAAAAGGTAAAAGAAAGATAAAAACAAAGCAAAGAAAATGAAGAAAAAAAAAGAAATACGAGAAGAAAACAGGAGTGAAAAAAGAAACCGAACAAATTAAAAGGAGAAATATGGCAGGGAAGGTAAGATAGCTGATTAACAAAGTCACGTCCATTTTGACAGAATTTAATAAAGAAAGATGGCGGAGGTAAAAAGTGATTTGGCGGGATTTCCTTCGTTTCGGGTAAATTAAAATCTCCCTCGAGAAGACAGAATGATTGCTGAGGGAGAGGGTTCCAGAGGGGTTTTGGTTATGCATGGGACACCCTTCAATTGAATACGTTTATCATTCAACAAGCAAGGAGCATGAGCCTCCAAGACAGCCTGGGGGAGGAATGGAGAACGAAAGACCTAGCAAAATGGAGGGAGAATAAATCTTCGAATAACAATAAACTAGCGAAAAAAAGAAGGAATTAAATCAAAATAGAAGAGGTGTACAAATGAATGAGAAGAAAAAAAGCACTCAGAGAGCGCATACATCTAGCAACGCCATTGTCGCTAAAAACTGGACGAAAATCATTTCATACAGATACGATGCAGAGAAGATAACTGGAAGAAATCCTGGATCTGCTCCCCCCTAATTCAATCAAATCTTCCTCGGCCCTTGGCACATCCTTCCACAGAATGTCTTTGAAATTCATTGAGAACTTTTAGAGATATAGTGTGGCCAAACATGTGCAAAAATAATTGCGTTTTTTCGCCATCAATTTATTGCAAGCAGTTTCCGTTGACGGCTTGAATTTGTTTTTTTTCCATCTTTGATTTCACAGGCTAAAATGAAACAGAATAAATAGTGAAAAAAAGCCGTTCAACTTGAATGAATAGAGCGAAATTCACTCTTGAAAATGGTGAATCCATGAACACGGTTAAATGATAGTTCTTTCCAAAAAAAGAATCAAATTTTGATATAGCGAAAAACACATTTTTGTACCAGCCTAATATGGGATAGAAAAAAATTCTCTTTCGATCGAAAAAATCCCTTGATCCGACCCGAAATTTAATCAATTTTACCTTATTCCATGGCGTACCCTTCCAGGAAATCTTATTGTAAATCATTTTGAACTTTTGATCAGATGGACAGAAATGAGTACATATATATATATATATATATATATATATATATATATGTCTAGAGGTGCAGGTGACCAGATGGTTGATAGCATGGAATATGGAATCGCCGAACCGAGAATCGGGTACCAGTTGAGGGTTCCTTTGTACTGATGACGAAGGCATGAATCCACCCATCCTTGCTGTTATGGTAAATAGTACAGCAGGCTGGGCTTTCTAGTCATGGATGATAACCACACTGGTAGATAGAAAACTCTTAACCAAAGAGTAGAGCCCATAAGACAGACTGGTTCTACTTCTAATAGGTTAATCAAAGGTTTATTCCAGGCTGACGGTGCCGTGTAACCCAATACAACCTGTCGCTTGGAGAGGATCTGGTACCCAAGAGCTAGATAAAGCAAGGAAGAGAGAAAACAAACCTGGTTAGTCATTCAATATGAACCGCCACGTGACCAACGTTTTTCGACAGCATCTATAACCACAAATAAGAAGATTGTCTAACGAAAAGAAAAAAACCTATTGGACTCTGAAATCCAAACGAATCACCCTGTCCAGGCCAGGAGACCAGATTCAGTCATCAAAAATAAGGAGAAATTCAAGCCCAGCAGCTGCAGTATCAAATTCCTCTCTTACTTGTATTCTGACTGAAGATGATTACTGCTAACTTTTGTATTGTACATATGGTAGATGAATTCAGAGATATATAAAACTTATCAGTTTAGCTCAGTTGGTCATGATTTAAAATCTCGGTAGGGGATTTTCAATTTTATATACAGGTTTGATTTAATGCGACAGGATAGACAAACGGTAGAGAGTTTACTCCCCTAAATTGGGCTAAGATTTTGGTCTTTTTGCTGTTGCTATGATAAAAAAACGAAACCAATCCCAGCATCTGAATTGGACAGGATCTCAACCAAATTTCTCATTTAGTAAATGTCGCTATTCTAGCAGACGACAGAGTCAAATTGAAAGAAAGTAAAAGAACCTTCCTTGACCAGTGCTTTTTGAGACTTTGAAAACACAACAATGACTCCTTCTATAAAGGAAATATTCTGTTAGACCACTGTGTTAACATTTAGTTTTTAAACTGATCAATACACTATGATTAAAAGCAATCTTGGCTCATATTTATTTGAATGGGATTACAGTTATTTGGATTCTAATAAATAGCTCAGGTTTGTCATCAATAATTTTGTTTTTTCGATAACTGGGGCATGGATATTGTAGTTTATCTGTCGAAAGATCCGTAATGTCAGGTTCAGGGGGAACTTTGCTGCTGACCCCCGGACATTGTTTGACAGACCCCCAGTGGCCAGTGGGCCCCAGAAACCAAAGATATAAAATAAAGATGGAACATAACGGTGATAGTTGCTATTATTATTGGCGCACTTTGAACAGTCCTGAAGAGTCTGGGAAAGAGGTTGGGAAAATTGGAAATCTGAAAAACCGATAACATCCACACGACCTTCTAGTTAGTCACTCTAATAGAAACCATCAAGTGAACAAAGCCTTCACGCCGTGTTGGGTGTGATCAATTGAAAAAAAATTTAAAAAAGATGTAATCAATGGATAAGTTACTTCACTCGCCTTTTGTTGGGCAGCGATCACTAAGAAAGACTAAATTAAATTGCTGACACAAACTGGAGATCAGTTTAGCATAAACATATACTGCAAATTGAACACACTCCTAAAACTCTGTTTAAGGGTAGGGTTAAACCCCACCCTCCAAAAAATCCTACGTTTTCTTCTAGACATGACAGGGAGTAAGTGTTGAAAATTTCAGCCCTCTTGCTCCTGTGGTTCGGCCTGTACGCTTCATACATACATACATACATACATACATACATACATATATACATACATAGCCAGGCTTTCGGGCCAACTTGGAAATTGGAAAAAACCTGTTTTTTTTCCTGACAGTTTTGATTGACAGTTTCTAACAATCAATCGGAATTCGTGCTGAAGGAAAGCAGAAAAATGTGACTGATGACAAATGAGAATCCTTTTTGCTTTTTAACCAATAAATGTCAAAAGTCGATATCTGGGTCATCTTAATGGACAACGAAACAAAAAAACATGGGCAAAAATGAAGGGAGTTTTCCCCTTACCCCATTTTTTTTTTGTTGAAGATGTACTCTCGGATTTGGGCGTGTCTAGGAATGGGTACTCGGTAGAGTGATGGGAGCACCCGCAGTGACTAAGTAAGGGAGAACTTGGCGATATAGGAGAGCGTGGGATAAAAGTGATTATATTCCAGGGGTGGACAAACTTGTTGAAAGTAAGATCCACTTATGATGGACTTCAGATGTTTCAGAGCTCCCAAGACATAAACAATATTTTCACGCATCCACATAGTTATTCTTACATAGATATTTTGTAACAAAATATTGTACTTAAATATTAGCAAATACATGTCCGTAACAATATCTATTTATTCATGTATATAGACTTTTTTTTAAACAGTTGATTTAGTTTCAATAATAAAAAGAAGTACATACACATAACCTTACTCATTTCTCAGTCCTCTGAAATTCCTATGTAACCCGTTGCTATCCTGAAATTTCTTAAATACCACTGCCTCTCACTGTTCTTTCCCTCGGCACTAAGGGGACAATTCCTCACTCAAATCTAAAATTGAAATAAGAATTTAAGATTCTTAACTAACCATGAACTTATAACGTTTTAATCCAGTGGTGTCGCAGTCCACACCTAGTAAATTATTGTAAAGCTTAATATTTTTTTCTTATTTACCTACTGTATTATCTTTAATGGGAGAAGGAGCTCAGCCAATATATTTTCATGAGCCCCACATCAAACATCAAAGAGTCGCATGTGGCTTACGAGCTGCATGTGGTTAATAAGTCGCGGTTTGGGCACCACCGTCATATTGAAAGTCCTCCGCACGCCTCCATTTTAGAACCTTCCAATAAAACCGTTCCAATGCATCAAACTTTATTTACTGCCTTTGTAACAAAAAACAAAACGAAACAAAAAAAAAATGGCAATGGTCATATGAGTGTTTGCACATGATAGTTCCGGTACTCTCATAGGCTACGATGATTCATTTATGCAAGGTACGGATATATATTTTTAAAATTTTAAAATCGAAACGCAATAGAAATTTAAAAAAAAATGAGCTTCGCCTTTCATCACTCACACACACAAAAAAAAAACAAATTAAAGAGTTAAAAGTCTGTTGCAAAGGCACCACTCCTCAAGAATGAGTTCCACTAAGTCATTGAGCATACAAGAAAACAAGAACCATAAGTTAAACGATGCGTCCACCGTTCGTGGTGGTAGTAGGGGAAGAAGGAGAAAGAAAAACGAGTGGACTTTTTTTGTGTCAATTGCGATATGGAAATATTCTACGGGCATAGATTTCAAGAAAAATCTTAAATGGACATTTTTGGCGTTTTTGGGCCCAAACTCGCACATTCTATTCTGACATCATAGCATTAAATGATGTCACACCTTTTAATGACGTTACATATTCACCTCCTCCCTATTTCAGTTGTTTAACGTAACTGGGGCCGACCGACCGATCGACAGACTAACCGACCGAAAAGTGTTTAATGGAGATGTGTGGACAAATCTAAAAATTAAAGCGGACATATGAGTGGCCGCACATGATAAGTACCCAACAAACCATTTCTTTATAAGTTGATCTTTTCCTTATTTTTTGGAGCTAAATCGCTCAGCTTTCTCAATTCTATTTCGAAGCTTGAACACTCCATGAATCATAATGTAGAGTGCTCAAATTTCGAAATAAAAAACAAACAAACTAACTGACCATTGTAGCTCTAACAAAAACGAAAATATCAACTTTTTAAAAATGGTTCGGTGGGCACTTATCACATGTGGTTATTCATGTATTCTCTTAGTGCTTTTTAGAGAAAGTATATGAAAAAGTTCAAAAGTTATCCGTCTATCATTAGCCTCAATGAAAAAAAAAAGGGGGATTTGAATCCTCCCTGACCTTCATTTAAACAATTACTTCGATCGTCCCAGGATATTTTATACATGTCACCTTGAGCCTGACAGAGACCAGATCAATAAATATGTGAGGCGGGTTTCGCTACAGAGCAATAGTTGGCCAGTGAATCTCAAGAAACCTTACGTATCTACAAAATTCGATCCCCTTTCAATGCCCTATGCTCGTGGCCTTATGCCAAACGAAGATGAGATTGGTAAACAAGGTCTGTCCGAAAAGTACCAAGCCATTCAATATTATCGAAAAAAGAAATCCTACGTTAATGAAGCTTTAGTCCCGTTCCTACTACTATCCTTGGTACCTCCAACCCTTATCTCAGCGTCCCTTCTACTTTAAGAAAAAAAACCCCACAAAGTCCTCTATTGGGATCGCCTTCAGCTGCCTCGTTGCGTTCTCCTGGACATGAACAAACTGAAACTCTCCTTTCTGTGTGTGTGTGCGTATTTGTGTGTGTGTGTGTGTGTGTGTGTGAGAGAGAGAGAGAGAGCATTTATAAACGTTGTATATATATACCTGGGAACTGTTCTAAATTTACCTCCATCAATCAAGTTTAGTAGAGATATTTGATTGCGGTCGTGTCTGTTCGTCTGTTCGTTCGTCTGTTCACGAGATATCCCCGGAAGAACTGGATGAATTTAAATGAAACATTGTGGAAGGGTGTGCAATGGGGGGGGGGTAAGAAAATGGTGGTACAATTTCGGGGTGGATCCAGGAATCTTTTTTTCTCGATTGAGAGATATTTTTCCGTTTTTAAAAAAAATCACATTCGTGTATACTCTCACGACTGTCAACACGATATATCCCCAAAAGTTATCAATCAATTCTATAGACATTTTGTGGAAGGGTAGACAATAGGCTACCAGAGAACCGATTGAGTTTTGGAGCGGATCCATGCACAATTATCTCCCCTACGTCGTAGGTATATGTCAAAACTGCATGATATCGCCAAAATTTCATATTCGTCTACACGATATCTCGAAAAGTTCTCAGTGAATTTCAATAGTATTTCTTAGAAGGCTAGACAATAGGCCATGGAAGAGCTGAATTGAATTTTGGATCTCTGCACAATTACTACCCCTGACAATGGTGTTGGCAGATGTATGCACTCTCTGGGTGGTTCCTAATTGTGAATATGATTTACGCCGTGACAGGGTGGGAAATGTTGGGTGGGAAATTCCCTACTTGCAGATCACCACCAGACTTCATTTCGTCCCGTTAGAGATCTCAGTGCAAAATTTCCTAACACCGGGCCAAACTTCTTTTTTTGTGTGAATATTCCAAAGAGGCCTGCCCCCTCGTCAATCCGATATCTTGACTAACAAGCCATTCCGTTTTGTGGTCTGCCCCGCCCCACTAGACTCCGTCTGTCCATTGTTTCGTTTTCAGTATCCGACGTGTCTCAGGAAAGACATTCTGCCTCACCCAGAAAACTTGAGATATTAGCCGAAGTGACGTCCTGGAAAGTTCTCTCTCTCTCTCTTTCTCTCTCTCTCTCTGCCAATATCTCCATCTCCCTCTCTCGCAATATTCCCATCCCTTCCCCTCTACTGTACTGCCTCACACAAAGAAAGACCCGCGCCAAGAAAATCCTGCCCTGTCAGGAACGGAAACCATTGGATGATTACGATTTGTTTTGCTGACCGAAATAATTCACTTCATCCGCCTGAAAACAGAGTTATCACACTCACTTAGCTACAAAGCACCCAGGGAGCGCATACCTCTGCCAACGCCACGGCAACTAAAAAATGAACGAAAATAAGTGCATAAAAAGTTTGGAAACAGGACAGTTAACTGTAAACAATCTTGGATCCGACCCCCCCAAATCCAATCAGTTCTCCCGTAATCCATTGTACACCCTTATTACAACTTATCTATTAATCACCTCTTTTTTATTTTCGTATGTAACAACAATAACGGATGACAATGACCTGGCACAAAACCAGTGACATCATGCACACTGTGATGTACGCAAAAACTGATGACGATTTCAGTCCCAATTCTAAAACTTGGGTCGACTTGTTTTGATGTAGCTTGCAAATCCCCTTTACAAGAAATACTAATAAAGGAGCTGAAATTGGACTCGTAGATTTGGAATAGTATTGTATGGGGAAATGAATTCTGTTCTGTTTACTTTTTAGATTTCAATGAAGCAAGGGAGTTTAACCCTCGCTAAGCTTGTTCCTTTTTAAAAACATGTTCCATCATCATCATCATCATCATCATTCTTTTAGCGTCCGTCGTTGGACATGGACCTTCCCCAGGATTTGCCACAATTCCCTCTCATGGGCGTCACGGAGCCAGTACTTTCTGAACTTGTCTAGCTCGTCTCTCCATCGAACATTTTGCCGGCCTCGGTTGCGCATGTGGTCTCGGGGGATCCATGTTGTGAGTCGTGATGTCCATCGATTGTCCGCCATTCTTGCAACATGGCCGTTTTAAAAACATGCTCTCGGTCGTTTTTATTTCTTGATAATGTTTTTGTCCGGGATTTTGACATTGATTGTTGCTAACATCAAATTATTTTTTTCAATGACTGAGCTAAATTCACAAGTCTTAGATATTAACGAAAATTCATCACGTCGATATACCAGGGCTTATTTTGTAAGTACAAATATATATATAGTTTTACTTATTATGTATACAATACATGATTTGCTGTATTCATTTTCAGTCGGAATAGAAATTGGAGAGGAGTTTGATCCTAAAGCAGGCAGTCTTATTCAATTATTGTTTTGGCTATCCACTTCTGTTATCGACGTTTTTAAAAGCATTCCGTATTTTTGTTTTTATTTCTTTCATCAATAGGAATGTTTTTTCAATGTTGAGCTTGTCATTGGTGAGTTTAGTGTTGCGTGACATCAACATTCTTTAAGGCAATACAATATCCCTCTCCCCTTCTCTCTAAATATATATATATATATATATATATATGTGTGTGTGTGTGTGTGTGTGTGTGTGTGTATATCTTTCTCTCTCTATATATATATACATATATATATATAGTATATGCAGTACAAATCAGGCTAGCAGTATAACATAATATAATGATATATCAATAATATAAAGCCACTTCTGAAATGTAATGGATTTATTTCATAGAGTGCTCGATACATACAACTTTTTCCTCTTGAAGTTAAATTGTTTTGGAGTAGAGCTGGAAATGAATAGTATTCGTCTGATGAGGCCCGAAGAGGGCAGAAACATGAGCTAGTTTGTTTAGCGAATCCACATTCTACTATTTATATACACGTATATATATCTATATATCTAAAAACATATTAAGTTTTTTTTTCAAGACACAAGGAGTATATGTTTAATTTTTCCACCCTTTATTGGTACAGCCTATACGTGTGATACATACATAGACAGTTAGCCAACCAGACCTACTTGAAAACTGAAGATACCTATTTGGACGTTTTTTTCTGACGGTTTCTTGAGACAGTAACGACGAAAAAGCCAGTCAATGAAATTAATTGATAATTAACAATGTTTGGTTTATTTATTTTCGAAGAATTGTGGAGCGTATGGCCACAACCATTCATTCATATATATATATATATATATATATATATATATATATATATATATATATATATATATGAATGGTTGTATATATATATATATATATATATATATATATATGAATGGTTGTATATATATATATATATATATATATATATATATATATATATGAATGGTTGTATATATATATATATATATATATATATATATATATATATATATATATATATATATTTGAATGGTTATGCAGGCCATGTATTTGTTTGATTATTTGTGCCTTTTCTGTATCACAAGTTTCTCCTCGTCTATGACTTTTTCAAAATGTTTGCGACTTGTGAAAACAGAGTTAGAGGAGACAAGCACCCGAAGTGGCGTGATTCACTTCACCATGCTCTATTTCATCCATAACTGGGGTGGTGGTGAAGGAGTCAGATTCATGCCTTTCCCAAGGGTATTATTGCCTGTCTCAATCTCAGCTGGAGTTTGAACTCGGTCTGCTTAGTCCATTTTCCGCTCTTTCCACCAATCAGCCCCTGGACTCTCGAACAGGAAGACAATATCGTTAAATTTCACGTTAGACTCCCTCTTATTATTGGTGTATTTAAAAAAAATTTTTTACCTCTCCTCACTAGCTGGATAAACTCTCCATCATTACTACCGGCTGATAACTCGTTTTGTCATTTTTTTTATCCGTCAATTTCTGCATAAGTCTAAGATAGGGTTTCTGACCCCCAATATTAGAACAAAACTGTCTTATGGGTGCCTTTATTATGGACATCACTACTCATGATATGGATCTTCGCAACGCCCATGATAGGGAATTGTGGCGAATCCTGGGGAAGGTCTATGTCCAACGACTGACATTAAAAGACTGATGATGAAAGAGTAGTCAAATGAGATGAACTTGCAAATTTAGAAAATACTGGCTCCGCGACGCCCATGATAGACAATTGTGGCGAATCCAGGGGAAGGTCTATGTCCAACAACGGACGTTGAAAGTCTCATGATGATGATGAAGATGAGCTACAACGAATCGTTGCGGCTACTTGGAGGTCACCTATAGAGGAAGAGGTTCAGAATGTTGGTATTGTTCTGGCAACCTTGGCCCAGGCAGTTGTGTGAACGTGATGACCTCGACTCGTGTCCCACATCGGAAACATCATGCTGTTTAGGAATCCGATCTGCTCTGGTAAAATGCGGTAGAGCCGAGATCCTGTTACGAAAACTGTTGAAATGAGACTGAGATAGATAGATAGATAGATAGATATGAATGACTGGAGGATATATATATAGAGAGATAGATAGATAGATAATTAAAGAGAGAGATGGAGAGAGGCCCACATTCGAAGACGGATAGATAGATATGGACTCACTGTGATAGATAGATAGATAGATATGGACTGATATATATATATATATATATATATATATATATATATATATATATATATATATATATATAGAGAGAGAGAGAGAGAGAGAGAGAGAGAGAGAATATGCTATTTTAATCATAGCGGGGTTGGGGTGAAGGAGTCGCATTCATACCTTTCCAAAGGCCATTTGTGCCAGTCTCAGTTGGAGTTTGAACTCAGCCCGTATTCTGTTATTCGATCGCAAACTGAACCCACCTCTAAAAACATATTAATTTTTTTTTCCAGACACAAGGAGTACAGCCTATATGCGTGATACATACATAGACAGTTAGCCAACCAGACCTACTTAAAAACTGAAGATACATATTTGGACGTTTTTTTTCTGACGGTTTCTTGTGAAAGCAACAGAGAAAAAGCCAGTCAATAAAATTCATTGATTATTAACAATGTTTGGTTTATTTATTTTCGAAGAATTGTGGAGCGTATGGCCACAACCATTCTGATACAGTTTCAGTACCAATTAGGTTGTATCTGGTGAAGTTGCTATCCCCACGCTCAACTCTTCTCTTCTACCTGAGCTTGGGACCAGCAATTGCCAAGTTGTAATTTTTTCTAAGTCAATGTAAATTTCCCTTAGATTGGAAACTCAAATGGCAATGGACCGGTCATGTTGAAATAATGGGAGACAACCGATGGACACCACGACTCACAGCACGGATCTCCAGAGATCAAATGCAGAACTGAGGCCGGCAGAATATGAGATGGCAAGGCGATCTGGACGGATTCAAGAAATAAAGGCTCCGCGAAACCCATGACAGAGAGGTGTGGCAAATCGTGTTGAAAGTCGACGCCTAACAACGGATCATAAAAGTCTTGCAAGAACAATATGTATAAGGCTTCATGGAATATCTGCTCTTCGGCACACGTATACGATTTTCAGTATTTTGTGTTGAATACAGCATACTGTCGGTTGTCGGAGACACGAAACGTTGACATACACCGGGTAAATATCCTTGTGAATATATCTATATTATATATATATGAGTCAATTTTACTTAATCATATATGATTATAAATTGCGTTATATTATCTTGAAACGCTTATTTGAAATTACGGTGAATGTATAATTCGGCGTAGACAACGTGAAAATAATAAATGAAGAAAATGGAGATGCTTCAGGAATCGAACCTGTGGCAGATAGGGTAGCCGCTTCAACGTAGCGTTGGCTCGATGATAAGAGCAATGCTATCCGGACGGATCATATATCCATTTCTTGATAAAAATTAATTATACACACACACACACACACATGTATATATATATATATATACTTGAAAACTGGAAAAAAACATATTCTGACAGTTTTAATATTTTGAGACAATAAATGTATAGATTCAAAACGACATGGATAAATAAACATAAATGTTAGTGGAAAAATTGTCTAATTTTTCGGTTGAATATGTTGGTAGATAATCAACTCGAAGAAATCTTTCTGTTCTTTTCTTAAAGATGATATCATAAGTTGGTTTGCATGCAGTCTAAGATTGAAACCGACTTATCAGATTTTATAGGAGAACAATAGAAATGACACAAACTACAAATCACGTCTGTTGTTATACTTACTTATCCCTCATCATTAAATACATTTTTTGGATAACCTACGTATATAAGCCCTGTTTCAAAAAGTTAAATCATTCGTAGTATAAAATAACATCCATGTACAATACATTATAATAATACCCGATATAAAATAACAAACAACATATATGACAGAAGTTATGTATTAAAATCAAAGCTGAAGGGGAGCGTTTGATCAATATTGCTGGGGTGCCATGTTAATATTACAATTTTCCTTCCAGATCCCCGAAATAGTTACATGGTAAACAACTGACGATCCCAACAAGAGAAAATTTGGACATAGTACCACAATATCAAAATATGTACGAGAACATTAAAAAAAAACGAGGAAAATTACATAAATAACATTAACAGATATTGGGAAATAAGTAACTGAAGTGACACAAACAAAATTGAAAAAGTGTTTTAATGTGTTCAGTGTTCAAAGCTATAAAGCTTTCTTGGATATATATATATATATATATATATTCGGAAAGTAATTACGTATTTGACTGCTATAAGTAATAATCCAAACAACTAAGGCAAGACGCCTGGATTTAGTTCATCATTCATCCTATTTGGCAGCGTGTCGTTTATAGTCTATAATAGTATAACCCTATGGAGGATAGAGACTTTAATGAGCAACATATCCGCCATTGTTTACTGGATGAATTTCGAAAGGGTGGCACTGCTACGCATGAAAGGAAGTTTGTGGAGTGTATCCTGATGCAGTGAAAGCTCGTAAATGCCAGCTATGGTTTAAAAGGTTTAGAAACAGCGATTGTGATTTGAAAATACGTAATTACTTACCCTAATACGTATATACATAGTATTAAGAATAATTTGTTCTCAAAACCTCAGGCAAAACGCATTGGGAGGGACTTGAGTCTCATAAGTTTATTTTTGCCGAGTTAATCAAGATTACGGAAATTCCGTAATTGGGTACTGGTGCTATTTTATCCGGAGTAATTAAGTGGCGTCCTTCGGAATTCATAGAAAATTGAAATGGTGACGTCAGCCAAGAGTTATTTGGAATCATACTTACGTTTGTACTTATCTCTGCTTGTTTCTGGCCAATTTGAGAAATTCCTCTTTCTATCTTGTGATCTTTGTAATTATATAGGTTCACGTTAACAATTGAAAATGACTGGACATACAATTGCACAGAGACATATTTACATACACTTGTACATATCTATGTGTACACGTAATTATATATATATATATATATATATATATATATGCGTGTGTGCGTGTGTGTAATCATCTCGTGATTTTTGCAATTATTGAATAATTTAAAATGAGTGTACAGAGACATTTATCTACACACGTACATATATATAGCGTCATTCGGGATTGCTGAAGCTCTCTGATTTCTTGTATAACTTGTTCAATATCTTCGTGAATAAATGGAAATCTACCAAATTTTTATCATCAGAATATTTTAAAGGATGTCCAAAGTAATTTAGCCAAAAATAATGATTATTTCTCAACTTGCATTCTATAATTTCTCATCCAGGCTTGGACAATGATATTGCCACCCTTCCTTTATATTTGGCTGCACATCCCCTTTACCAACAATGGCTGCCACCAAACGTCTTTTGCAGCCATCTATAAGCTTCTTGCACTTGTCATCTGGTAGCTTTTCCCATTTTTTTCTTCCAAATTTATTCAAGCTCTTGAATGTTTGCAGCATTCCTGCTGTACATAGTAAGCATTGAAAGAATGACCCAAGATTTGTACTTTCTCTAAAGATTTTCCATGGGTTAGATTAGAACTCATTGTTGGCCACTTTAAAACAGTTCAAAAAACGGAAGAACTGCAGCCAAAATTGTTATAATGCTTCGAGAAGCTCGTAAGGAAGATACTTTTGGTAAAACATAAGTCAAGGGGGCAGTATTCGCGTCTCGAACGTGATGAAATGTCCCTTAAGGACCAAACACGATCTGGCCGACCTTCAACAAGCCAAAATAGCAAAAGACTTGCAAAAGTTCGTTACGTAACCAAAGAAGAACATCTTCAGACAATCGGTGAGATATCTGAGATGACTTGTTTGTATGGCAGTTCATGCTGACAAATGCAAACAGAAGATTTGAAAATAAAACACGTTTTTGCACAGAGAATAACAAGAACAAAATTCTAATGATTTGCTCCTGTATCATGCTAAAGAAGACCGCGGATTGGGGGACCATCGAGAAAGAAAACCACAAATATGGGGGTCACCAAAAAAGGAAAAGCTGATTCGAGGGCCACCAAAAAGAAAATGCGGAAAGGGGTACACTGAATAAGGAAACCGTGGATAAGGGAACCACCCAAAAAAAGGAAGTTGCAGATTTGGGGGACACCGAAAAGGAAACTGTAGAAAGGGGGAATACTGAAAAGGCAAATAGCGGATAGAGGGACCACCAGAAAAGAAACTGCGGATAGGGGGTGACAACTGAAAGGGAAACGCAAATATGAGGGGGAAACCGGAAAGGAAGCCGCGGTTGGGGAAGGGAGACCACTGAAAGAGAAATTGCAGATGAAGTAGGGCCACTGAAAAGGAAAGTGCAGATGAGGGGACACCTAAATTGTATGAATTGTATCTGAAAAAAAAAATCTCTAGCCCCATGCTTGTGAACGCTGATGACGTAATTTTATATTTATCACGAGAATTGATTTAAAAGAAAAATGATAAATGATGCTTCTTTGATGACAAAGAAAGAACGTATCACTGAAAGGGAAATCACAGAGTTTGGGTTTTTTTAATACGAGATTTGATGACACCAGTCAAATGGGAATGGCCAAAGTGAGTTATAGAACTGTTGGACACATCTAAAAAAAACAATCGTTTGAATGTGTGCCTCGATTTGAGATTGGAAGAAAGTTCGAAATGACCCATTGAATAAAACATTTTCCTAAAATAATTCCTGGCATTCTGGCATTCTCTCGTACAAATATCTACTAAGCTCGGCTTAATCTGGCTCCGGGTCATATGTGTGAAGCACTGAAAGAAAATCGAACCTTTGACATAGCAATATTGGTCTGTAAATCTAGCTATTTACTGCTACTCTATGACGAGGCTTTTATATATATATATATATATATATATATATATATATATATATATATATATATATATATATATATATATATATATAGGAAATGGAATATTCCAGCTCTACTTAGAAACAACTTGACTCTAGGAGTATAAAGTTGAATGTATCGAGCACTCGAAGAAATAAATCCATCGCATATCAGACATTGCTTTATATTATGCTACATTGCAAACCTGATCTATACCATATGTACTATATATATATATATATATATATATATATATATATATATATATATATATATATATATATAGTTTGTAATATATTTCCACTTTGTAAAAATACAGAATGGAAGAAAAAGAAAACAGATTTTATCCGCTGTAGATGTTAAACCGCTGTAAATAGAGCTATTAATATATGAAAACAAGAATTAAAAGGGCATTCATAGTAATTATTGGTTAGAATTGTCAAGTTTTCAAAAGCAATTAAAACTGAAAAATACGCTATTCGAATGTAAATGGGATTTTTCTGATTGCCAGTTGCTGATGAGTGCGGTAGGCTCGAAATGTCAACATTCACCGGGTATATATATCCTTATAATACATATATATATGTGTGTGTGTGTGTGAATAATGGATATTAATATCGACGGAATGATAGAGAATGACAATTTGTAATCTAAGTTATTGTTCAGATCGAATTACTAACGTTAGTGAGCGAACTGCGTTGATCGGCAAATAAGATTCAGGTAAGACTCGAACTCACGCATTTTATGGGAGCCTGCTCTGACTGGTTGAGCTACCAAGATTCGCGCAGCAGATAGAAGTCCGAATAACACCTTTTACCCATCTCTCTCTGTCTCTCTGTCTTTGTTCTGTTGGTCTCAAACCTGGTATTTTACGCATTTCAACGCGTTATTTTTATTTTTCCGATGAGAACAGTATGATATAAATGAATAATGGATATTACTATTCGACAGAATGATGCGCACTCACATAAAAGGTGTAGGTTCGAATCCCATCTGTGGGTTATTTCTTTACTTTTTGATCAACGCCGTTCGATCAATACCGTGAATAATTCAGTTAAGGCAAAAACTTGGTTCCCAAATTGTCATTCCTGACTCTCTCTCTATATATATCTATCCATACATATATATGTGTGTGCGTTTGAGTGTGAATGTGTATGTATGTGCATAAGGATGTGGGTTGGGTGAAAAAAGTTATTGTAAACCGAAGACGTGGCGTAATGCCAACAAAAGGAGAGGGATATATATATATATATATATATATATATATATATATATATATATATATATATAACGTACAATATGACGGCATATTTTCTTTAATACGTTTTTCAATATATATATATATATATATATATATATATATATATATATATATGTATATATATATATATATTTATATATATATGCGCGCGTGTGTGTATATTTGTAATCAGGTATTGAGGTAATTGTTCTGTTGCTCGAGCAAGCACATCGCACATGCGCACATCGGCCTATCGGCATTTTGCATCTCGTCTGCAGACAACCAAAATCAAAATGGCGGCCATATCGCTTGTTGTATTCGCAAGCCAATTCCATGTCTTTGCCTTTCAATTAACTTTTCAATCGATGGCTGTCTCGCTGTTCAGCAACGCTTATTAAATTTAGAAACAAGCCAGGGGCGGCAGTCATCGTGAAATGGTCGGAAGGACAGGGGATTGTGCAACGGGGAAGGTAAAGTAGGTGGTTATTTGGACCAACCTGTTCCCCGTCTACATAGGATGAGTCATATGCCCCGACAGAGTGTTCAACAAAAGGGACTTGCCGTTTGGCTCTACTAGTAAGAAATTCCAATTCTTCTAGTCGTTACCTTGTTGATAGAATTAATTCTTGCTCAATCCCCTAAAGTCATTTATTTAAAAGCTAGCTACCTAGCGGCCTTATGCTAGATATGGCATCAGCAGTTCTTGCTTGGGCTCTGCATATCTCAAGTTTCTCTTATCTCGGTTTGCGATGTGCGAAAAAGACTTAAAGGAGACAAGCGTTCGAAGTGGTGCCACTCTCTTCACCATTCTCGTTCAAAGCAGTCACCCAACTAAGAACTGGCCGGGCTCGACGTTGCTTAACTCCGGTGATCGTGCAAGAACCGGCGTATCGGACGTGATTTGGCCGTGAGCATTTCTAAAAGAATAATATGCATTGCGTCTTCTCAAATCTTGAGAAGAGTCATCATCGCCTCAGTAATTTTTCGGACTATTCAACGGATTATTTTTGTTGCTTTTGTTGTTACGACAACGTTTCGGTCGATAACTTCCGCAGCCTTCTTCAGGTGTAGATTCCCTTCGTAAAGAGGGCGATTACTTTACTCGGTTGGTAATTGTAGATTATCAGAGTGTATAAAAATATGGATTGGGCACAGGAAGAAGGCTATTAAATAGATAGGCTGAAACATTGTATTCACAAGAACAACATAAAGTGCGGGTTTAACGGTCCAAACCAGTGTTTCCATTTAAAAGATATATTTTCACGCTAAATTTAAAAAAAATCCAGAAAATGCCAAAGTGGCCAAAATACACGAAAAAGGTGCTAAAAAGAGTCACAAACGCGTCCCTAAATGACCAACATGTTAAAGAGCACCCACGCTCATTTAGCACCTTCTCACACCGACAAAACAGGAAACGCGCTGAATTTAGCTTGAAAAGCGCTCAATTGGCAACATTCATCCGAACAACTTTTGTAATTTTCAATCATTTCACTCACATTTTGTTGAATATGATTTTCAGATAATTCCTCTCGCCTTGAATCAAAATTTTGAATTAACAAATCGATTTTAAAATCTCCACCCAATCAAGAACCCTTTTCTGTTTGGTCTGCAAAAGTCAATTCTCGGTACTGCATCCATTTGAATCCTTGAAATAACATCACCAAAATTAATTGTCCCTTTTAACATTCTTTTCGATGTACTATCTCTTTATTCTTACATGAAACGGTCCAAGGTATTTTTCATGGAATTTACTGATACGTTCAACAAACAATTGATTACATAACATCATGTAAACGTTCTGCATAATTACTTTTTGGTTCGTTTACTTTATTTGTAAAACTGTAACCAGTATATAGGGCATGAGTATGTGAAAGGATCATAATATGATTTTTTTTGTCTGTTCGCTTTGGATTCTTAATATTAGCACACTTCGTATAAAATCCACTCGTCGTAACAACAATCTCAAGTCCCAGTGGGTGCCGTAACAACGGGAGTCTACTCATATAAAATCTGTGGACATCATACGGACGTCTCTCTCTAATCACAATCATTATAAAGGAGAGGGGACTCCGTCATTCTGGGTGCAACAAATATGAACTTGTAAGTGAAACGTTATCGCATGGAATTACCTCAGTTGGTAGACCCCAGCGCACGTACATTAATCAACTGACTGATGACATTGGATATCTGTCAGGACATCTCCCTTAAGTGATGGAAGGAAAGTGAGCAAATTCTTGTCCTGATGATGATGATGATGATTTAGATGGATGATTTCTATGAAAACTCTCCACTTTCATCAACTTCGCCTTAAAGAGCTAAAAGTTTGAAAATGCATGCCTTATTATATCTCGAAAAAGTTTTTTTCTTCCTTAAAAAAAAACACCCCAATAGGTTTTTAATTGGGAGTTCTTCCCCTTTCCCTTTCTTTTTCATTCTCTTTCCTTCCTTTTCCTCTTTCTTTTCCATCCTCTTTCTTTCCCCTCTCTCTTCCCGTTTCTGTCCTCTTTTCTTCCTTTTCCTCTTTCTTTTCCATCCTCTTTCTTTCCCCTCTCTCTTCCCGTTTATGTCCTCTTTTCTTCCTTTTCCTCTTTCTTTTTCCATCCTCTTTCTTTCCCCTCTCTCTTCCCGTTTCTGTCCTCTTTTCTTCCTTTTCCTCTTTCTTTTCCATCCTCTTTCTTTCCCCTCTCTCTTCCCGTTTATGTCCTCTTTTCTTCCTTTTCCTCTTTCTTTTTCCATCCTCTTTCTTTCCCCTCTCTCTTCCAGTTTCTGTCCTCTTTTCTTCCTTTTTCTCTTTCTTATTTCCATTCTCTTTCTCGTCATTTTTCTTCCTCTTCTTTCTTTTTCTCCTTCATTCGTTTCCCTTTTCCTCTTTCTCCTCTTCTGTTTCTCTTTTATAGCTGAACATCCGTAGCCACAAAGGGGGTACCGAAAGGTTCTTGTCTTTTCCATTGCACATGTCTTTGTGTTTTTGTTATGTGTTCATGCGTTTGTATGTTCCTGTGCTCCTGGACACACTGTTTTGTCTAAAGACTTGAAACTTTTCACCAGTACTCCACCTGATCCCTTCTAAAATGTCATTTTTGATTTGTGAAAAAATCGAGACAGGTTTATCAGTAACCTCTAGATTCTAGTCAAGACGTTTTTACTCTATTTAGATGTTTGCTGGTGGAAAACACCAGTGATACCATAAATAGAATTTATTCTGACCATATTTTATCTTCGACTGATTTTTTTTTCACGGGATTCTGATTTTAGGCGCTTGGTTAGTTCAATTATTGACTTTGATGGCGAATTCGCTTTTTTCTTTCTTTTACTTCTTATATTCTCTGATTTTCTCTTAGTTTTTCTCCTTCCTTTGTCAAACTCAAGTCCAAGTTGTCGTTAACTTCATTTCACCCCTGTAACAAGAACAATCCTCGCTAAATTCAAGGGAGGAAACTCTTCATCGTTTGTCTCATACCAAACCAAACCAGATCGATATATAATATCAATGTTTCCCTACCGTGATTTAGAATCAAGACCAAGTGATCGTTAAGCAGCCCTCTTACCAACAGAGCCAAACCGACAAGTCTATACGTATATACGAATTTATTCTAATATATACAAAACAAACGATGCTGTAATCATCTTCAGTTGGAATAGAAGTTGGGGTGGTGTCTGACCCAGAAGCAACCAGGGTTGTTTCTTTTTACCTTATATGGAGAGCCAGAAGTTGGAGAAACTTTGAGCTTTCAGTGTTACCAACGAAAGTCAAAGAATTTAGATGGTGCCAAAACGTATCCAAATTCGGTCGACCGAATTGTTGAGCTGTTTTTGGAAAAAATGTGCGGAAGAAGTGAGACCCTACACATTTCGTGATACAAAAAAAAAAAAGAAGGTATTTTCTTTACTTAACAAAGAAAACATTTATTAATCTAATTACTCAAATGGATTGCTTGCAAAATTTGATCTTTACATGGAAGAAAATACGGCTATTTTCTTATTGCTTTTTTATCTATCTATCTATCTATCTATCTATCTATCTATCTATCTATCTGCCAATCTATCTATTTATCTGTCTGCCTATTTATCTGTCTGTCTATTTATCTGTCTGTCTGCCTGTCTAACTATCTATCTGTCTGTCCGTCTGTCTATATGTCTTTCTGTCAATTTATCAGTTTATCTGTCTATTTATCTGCCTGTCTGTCTGTCTGTCTGTCTATCTATCTATCTGTCTGTCTGCCGGTCTCTCTCTCTTTCTCTCTCTCTCTCTCTATTTATCTGTATTCTTACAGGCTATCTATCTATCTATCTATCTATCTATCTATCTGTTTGTCTATCTATTTATCAATCTATCTATATTTCTTTCCGTCTATCTATCTATTTGTCTGTCTATCTATCAGTCAGTCTGTCTATTTATCCGTCTGTCTGTCTGTCTATCTATCTATCTATCTATCTATCTATCTATTTATCAATCTATCTATATTTCTTTCCGTCTATCTATCTATTTGTCCGTCTATCTATCAGTCAGTCTGTCTATTTATCCGTCTGTCTGTCTGTCTATCTATCTATCTATCCATCTATCTATCTATCTATTTATCTCACTGTCTCATTTCAACAGTATCTATTTGCATGATCTTCTTTTCACAGCTTTTTACCCCAACAGATCATATTTCTAAACAACATGGTGTTTCCGATGTGAGACATGACTCGAGGGCTTACCGTTCATGCATCTGCCTGGGTCATGGTTGCCAGATGCTTAGAGACTTTTTTGGCCCCAAACGCCCCCCAAAATGGCCAAACAATGGCCAAACAATGGCCAAACAATGGCCAACTGCTAAAATTGTACATAAAACATAGCAATTCTGCTGTTAACACTAAAGATAAGAATTTATAAAAATGCTACTTCAACAGAGTCCACTTTTTTTATTCCTAACGAATGGCATAAAGTAAGGGTCTAGTTAAGCATTAAAATTGCATTGTGAACCCTATGCATAACCTTAAAAATTGACCTTTCCGAAAAAAACAAATTTTCTTAAGAATCGAACCTCTTTCTATGAAAATCAGGGAAATTGCAATTTATTTTTTCATCTTATGATCAAATTAAATTAAATTAAGTGTTCGAAAGAAATTTTGAAAAAGTGTCCAAAAATGGTCGAAAATCAAACATGGCCAAACCAAAAAGTTCATGACAAAATGCTTTTAAGAAAAGTTTGGAGCCAAATTTGTCAAATTTGGCTAAAATATGGCCAAAATAGCGACCTTGGTCGGGGTTGTTGTCACTAAAACATATGATCAACACGACACAGTTCTTTCATTATCACGTGTAAGTGACACTCCCAGAACATATTTCAAAGTTTGCGAGGACGCAGAAAATTTGTTAGCGTTGACAAAATTCTCGACGACGCATCAGAAAATAAACAAATAAATAAATAAAATTGATAAAGGAAGTTGGTTGGGAGTTCGAGAGAGTGAATAATAACGGTAAGTCCCGAATAGTTACGAAAAGTTACGAAACGTAACCGACCAGAAGAAATGTCTCGTAGTAACACAAATTTTGCCAAGTATCGGATCTCACATTATCCCGATAGATATTCGTAAAATCATGCCCGCATGCACGCACACACGTATACACAAATGCAAGCAGGTATACGCACATGCATACATACGGAGAGGACCACAGACATACACACACACTGGAGAACACTTGCATGCACATAGAAAAAACATTCGTACACACGGAATACACATAGATACAAACTCATAAATACTGAAATACGAACCCACATAGACATGCACACACGCGTGCACACATGAAGATTAAGCCACGTGTGCACGCATATATATATATATATATATATATATATATATATATATATATATATATATATATATATATATATATATTGTATTGATCAGGTTAGCAATATAGCTTAATGTAAGGCCACTGATATGTGGCCTTATATCAATATTGAAAAATTGATATAGTCATATGTGATGGATTTATTTCATAGAGTGCCCGATACAATCAACTTTATACTTCGAAAGTCAAGTTGTTTTAGAGTAGAGCCGGAAATATACGATAGGATGTGGATTCGCTACATGAACAAGTTTATGTTTCTGCCCTCTCTGGGCCAAATTAGGCGAATAATGAGGCCCAGAGAGGACAGAAACATAAACTTATTTGTGTAGCGAATCCACATCATATATATATATATATATATATATATATATATATATATATATATATATATAATGAAATAATGGATTCGCAACACAGTATATCTGATTTGCAGTGACTGTACATATATACATATATCATGAAATAAAGGATCCGTCACACGATATATATCTATACCATATCATTATTGATGGATGGCTTCACTTCGCTTCCGAAGATTGTTGGAAGGGATTTCCACAGCAGTAGGACCATAGACAGCGATCTGTGTGAGGAATACTCCTTCTGCCTCAGCAAAGGAGTTTTAAAGGTGAAGTCTACTGTCAGTAACTATAAGCGCAGAACCTACGATAGTGCGGCTCTTTCCAAGTTTTAAGCGCAGATACTCTCGAGACACACACACACACACACACACACACACACATATATATATATATATATATATATATATATATATATATATATATATATAATGTGTACTTTAGAGAGTGAGACAGACTCAGGAGTGAAGTTTTTGGTGGTAAGGTTTATTAATCCTTATATGTCAATAGTCCATACATGTTTCGGGATTCTTCCCATCATCAGTGGTGTGTTGTGTGAGTGTGAATTAAAATGTACCATGTGGAACCAGAGTCCAATGCCAGGGGCTATGCATTGTGGGTAAGTTTTGTTGTCAGGGCTACTAGAGGCCTCCTGCTGAATGTGAGAATGACCAGCAGGTATTGGGATTTTGGTAAAGCAGCAGCAGTTGGTCTTGGGGAGGGCAGAGTGTGTCAAGGTAGGGGGTAATGTTGTGGGGGTGGATTTTTTGGTATGTTTGGGATAGTGTAGAAGGAGGGGTGGTGGGGTCAAGGAGCTACATAGGTATCAACCTTAAAAGTTACTGAAAATGTTTTGGCTATGATTTGGACAGGGGTTATAACAGGCTAAGGTGAAGTTTATATATATATATATATATATATATATATATATATATATATATATATATATATATATATATATATATAACCAATAGAGAATGAGACAGACTCAGGAGTAAAAGTATAAAGTAAAAGTATTTGTTTGTTCATAAATGAATTAATTAGTATTCTATACATGTTTCGGGAGGGATTCCCATCTTCAGTAGCATGTGTGTACATTTCAGTAGTTAAAATGTTATCGTAGAAAACAAATTTAGCATCAGATGTTTTGCTTTGGAAGCGAAAATAGAAATCAAGAAAGAGCATTCCTGGTCGGTTATAGCGGTAAGACCGGACTGTATTGTATCAGTGAAAAAATCTGCAGTGGTGCAGTTGGATATTCTGTTGGAAGTAGTAGCGGCAGTTATGGGTATTTTATCGGTGGTGCTGGTCAGAGGGGATGGGCATTATTAGGCATAGACTGTCATTGATATTCGGAAGCTGGATAGTAGTTTAGTGTAAGACTGTTTGATCATTTGGTGAGTTGGGATGAGGCTATCTCTAGTCTTAATCAAGATAGTAGTGTAAGGGGGTCCTTGTTATGTATGATCGAATATCCTTTGGGAAATATATCTTCTGTATGCTTAATAATCATTGAGGATATTCTGATGGCTTTGAGTTGTACGAATGAAATACGCACACACACACACACACACACACATATATATATATATATATATATATATATATATATATATATATATATACTCAACTTATCCTGCTTTGCCACAAGGCCACAAGTGTAGAGTATATAGTGTGAATCTAGTACTGACAGTCCTTTTGGTGTTTCTCTGTCACCTGTCAGGCTATCTTACCCAAGACACAACCGTGATGAATTTTCCAACGGCACGGTACAATTAACGGAAAACCCTGTACTGAGTTATGGGAGCAAGGATCGATGTTTGCATTTATTCCTGACCACAGACTTTTTCTGTATTTTCGATGCAGAACATGCTGATGGAGTTCTGAAACTTGCTCAGGGAAACTTAAGATAATTTTTTCTGAAAAAAAAAGGTGTTTAATCGTCAAACAAAGGAAGAAAAAGAAGAGGGTAGAGAAACAAGAAATAGGTTGAGGGGACGAAAAAAGAGGATATAAGGGTGAAGAGAGGGGAAGAAAGGAAGAAGGAAAGGAAAAAGATGAAAAAAAAAACAAAGAAGGAAAGCGTATGAACGAGCAAAGGGGGAGTGAAAAAACAAGAGAGACAAAAAGAAAGAGGAAGAAAAAACTATGAAGGGGGATCGAAAAAAAAAAAAAGATAAGGAGAGGAAAAGAAAGGAACAAGAACCGAAAGTTAAACGAAGTGTGCACAATAAAAGTTTAAACGCCATCATTGCCAGATCACGTGATCCTGAGTAGAAGATAATGCTTCTTATCTCATCAAACAACTTCCTATCGAATTTCAAATAAATCTTACAAAATCGAAAATCGTGACCCCAAGTAAAAGAGTTACGAGTAAAAAGCATCTTATCAAAGGACACCTTTCTAGCAAGTTTGAAGTATATTTGTCTTTAAACAACTGAGGAAATTTATTTCAAAATATAAGGCATAAACACCATAATTGCCAGATCACCTGATCCTGATTGGTTCATTTTTCTAGGTAAGAAGCAATTTACCAAGGTATACATTTCTACCCAGGTTCAAGTAAATCTGACTCAAAACAGCTGAAAACCGATTATAATCGATTTTAAAGCATCAAGTTCAAAGGCCATTATTACGAGATCACGTGACCCTGTTGGAAAGATTTTTTTCTAGACGAGAATTGACTAATCAAACGACGCTTTTCTACCAAGTTTCAAGTAAATCTGACTTGAAACAGCTGAGAATTAATTTGGAGACCAACCGACGGAGCCTCTTTCAGAGAAGCGAGGACGCCGCTTGAAAGTAAAAGAAAAGAGAAGAAAAAAAGGAGGAGTGAAAAAAAAAATTATTGAAGAAGAAGGAACCAAAGGCGACAGAAGACGTAAGCGTAAAAAGCAGGAAAAAATCATTTAAAAAGAAAAGAATTAGATAACAGACTTTTTCTCATGACTTCCAACGAAGAAAAAAAACAAAAACCCCAGACATTCCCGGGTATGACGTTACCCGGAATAATTCACTTAAGAAATGCTGAGTAAACTTTTGAACTTGAAGACTTACGGGTGGAGAGGGAGGAAAGCTCATTTTTTGTTGCCATTCTTTGGCACCCAATTTAAAGGAACAATTTCTTGTGGCAGAATTTGGGTATTTTAAGTGCTTTTTGCCAAAATGGAGTTCAGAACGGTGCCGCGCTGTCATGGAGGAGAAAAAAAGGATTGACAAGGACGAATAAGGATAGATCTTTTCATACTGTATCGATTCTATAGATTTTACACGTACACGCCTGTAGTGACAGGTAGGAGGGTAGTGGAAGGGAGATTGGCGCAAAACTAAAAACCTGCCACCTTTGAAAATCAGATTTCAAAATCTCACCTTTTCTTTGGATTTGAACACTGGTGTCAGTCGTCAAACATTTCATATATATATATATATATATATATATATATATATATATATATATATATATATATATATATATATATATATATATATATATATATATATATATATATATATATATATATATCACCATAATATTATAATAAAAATTATAACATTTTAATAACATTAAACATTAAGTTGATTTAGGGTCGAGCTTAGAATATGTTTGGGCTTGGAAGAAGATAAAATAAGGCAGAAACATGGACATAGCAAATCCTTACTTTATTATTATTATTATTATTATATATATATATATATATATATATATATATATATATATATATATATATATATATATATATATATCACTGGCTGGACTTTCTCTCACACAACAGGATACCCTCAGCAGATTGGATACCATTTTTTGCTCACAAAGCAAAGCTCGTGTTCCACATCAAACCTATCACCTTTAAAAGTACACACACACACACACTCACACACAAACACACACACACACAGAGCACACACTACTGAAGATGGGAATACCTCCCAAAACATGTTTAGACCATTAGTAAAAACATTTACAGATAAATAAACCCAACTTCCATACATTTTATTCCCGAGTCTGTCTCACTCTCTATAGTTCATATTATATATATATATATATATATATATATATATATATATATATATATATATATATATATATATATATATGTGTGTGTGTGTGTGTGTGTGTGTGTTTGGAGAAAAGTCACCCGACATGTGTTTCTTGATTGAACCATTTATAAAGAGTGAAGGATTATTTTTAGTTTTAATTTAATAACTTAAAAAAAAAAATTTTCGTTAGGACGTATTATTTCAAATTAATCGACCCAATTCTATTTCTTGGATTTTGCTGATAAATGAATGAACCAAGAAACGTACGTAGAGAGTTTTTTCTCCGAAATCTCAAATAAATGGTGCTCTCTCTCTATACATATTATCAATTTTCGAGCATTCTTAATCTAATGGAGTTAATTGAATTTCAAAACTTCAATTTTATCTAAGTATTTCTATTAAAAATATTTTAAAATATAGTTGTATTTTTATATCAAATGTTAATTCTCTCTCTCTCTCTCTCTCTCTCTCTCTCTCTCTCTCTATATATATATATATATATATATATATATATATACATATTTAGATTGATAGTTAGATAGGCATATAAACATATATATATTTATATATATATATATAGAGAGAGAGAGAGATAGAGATAGAGAGAGAGAGAGAGAGATAGAGAGATAGCGATAGATCACTTACTACAATAGATGGAACACCCCTAAATCGTATATATCTATCTATCTATCTATATATATATATATATATATATATATATATATATATATATATATATATATATATATATATATAAAGTTGAATGTATCGAGCACCCTATGAAATAAATCAATCGCAGGTCAGACGTTTCTTTATATTATGCTATATTGCTATGCTAACCTGATCTGTACTATATATATATATATATATATATATATATATATATATATATATATATATATATATATATATATATATATATATATATATATATGCTCTCTCAACTGTAGGAGATGGGGACTTATGCGTAAGTAAATATATCGCTTAATTCGGCTCTACTGACCGTCCAGTTCTGGGGTAGAGAATTTACCCCTGGGTCCGGAGCGAAGGTTTCGACTCTGACCTGCGGCACTGGAAGGGTCTATAGCTACACTCAAGAGTTGTAATACAACAAAACAGTTGTCCGTGGATGACACAGTTATTAATATATGTACATGATTATGAATTGCGTTATGTATATTATATTATTATTATTATTATTATTACTACTACTACTACAACTACTACTACTACTACTATTATTATGATGATGATGATGATGATGATGATGATGATGATGATGATGATGATGAAACCCTTATTGATTTAGAATTTCGATTTGGAACAGTTAGTTGGGCCTTTACAAATCCATCGGCTGTTTAGCTCAACGTTGAAGCGGCTACCCTATCGTTCGTAGGTTCGATTCCTGCAGCGGTCCGCTCTTCAATTGTTTATCCTAGCTATGGTCTAAAGGCTGAATGATACATCGTGTAATAACGGGAGATCATTTCAAAGAGGAGTTTCAATATGATATAACGTAATTCATAATCATTCAGTTTGATCATACATCGATTTACTTATTGAAACAAGTTTGTATGTAAATATATATGCTTATCTATGTCAGTATCAACAATTGAAGAATTACCTTCGTTCATTTGCATAAGCGAATATATGTATATATATATGTGAATACGAAATGACAATATCTTCTAAGTAGGGCTTTTTAAGTACTGATTTATTTATTTACATGCATACGTATTTGCATTTGAATACAGATCTAACTCATTCACGCATTAGTCTTTCCCTTCTATATATGTACCACACCCACAAATTTATACAAGAAGATCTAGTATATATATATATATATATATATATATATATATATATATATATATATATATATATATATATATATATATATATATATATATATATATATGACGGATATCTTCAAAAGTAGGTCTTGAAATCTGAATTCTTAAATTTCAACCAACTGTAAACAGATTTGCCAACAAAGGCAATTTCAGCTCTGAGACACATACTCTGTCATCCCGTCTGGGTATTTCATAAGAGCAACTGGGCTATGCCTGGAACAAATTGTTAAAACACGTTTTGAAGCCTGAAGGAAGCTGGAGAATCGATTAGCCGAATTGTAGTGTCCAAAACAACAAAGATGAAGACACTCGTTTGCATAATCCCCCCCCCACCAAATGGTAAAATTTGTTTATTTGAACTTGTACCAGCTATCTCTACTGGCGTCGAAGAATATTCAGAGAAAACAAGATGGCGGATATTTTTTCATTTTCCTGCGTTGCATTGGAACCAGTTAATTACAGTAATTAGATTCACCTGCAAAGATTATACATATATATACATACATACACACATACACACACAAATATATATATATATATATATATATGTGTGTGTGTGTCAGAGCCTCGGCAGGGAGTGATGCTTAGCAGGTTAGTTCGGTCATTCCTACCGGAGTGAGTTTGATTCTCTTTGAGTGTTTCAATCTTGTTGCCTTGTGTCTGAAAAAAGATAAGCTGAAACTACTGTGGTGACCGAGTGGTGAAGGCGTTGGACAAGGCCTAGCAGAATAGATTATTACGACTGCAAAGAGTTCAATCCTAACTGGCTTCCCAGCACTTGTGGCCTCATGCTGTAGTCAGCTAGCCTTAGTCAATATTGCACTAGTCAAAATATCTTTTTCTCACATCAAGGTAACAGTGCAACTATTTACAGACCAATTTTCGACGCAGATTACGAGTTTTTCTTGTTTGTTTCACTCTAGCCAGTCTCATTCAATTTGACACGGACGCGTTCTTTCTTCACTTCCCACTGCATACGAGGCAATGTAGACTACTGTTAAATGAAAAGAAGATTTGTATCAGTCGGAACTCTTCAATGTGGAAGATCAAAATTAGTGTGTAAAAAATATAAACAGAAAATACTATGCTTGAGTACAAGCTAAAAACGTTGAGCTTTGCCGCTCTCCATGTTTCTCAGTAGGGGTTACTTGCAAAAACAGATTTTATCTCACCATGAATTTTAGACGTGATAAAAGAAAACGAATTATATTTGTGGAATCAGCATCCAAAACTGAATAAAGTACATCTAAACTCATGCCTGATGGAAGATTTGTTGATGTTAAGTTTTGTTAAGGCGTTGGATTTGAACTCCCATTAGCAATGCCAGAGGTTCGAGTCTTTTGGTTGTAATGGAGAGAAGGAGAAGATTTGAATCTCGTAGATCATTACGATGGCTGTGGGTTCGATTCTAAGCGGATGCTTCAAACATCTTGCCTTGAGCCAGACTTAGTTAAGCTTTTCCGATAGTGATATAAAAAAAGCTTGAAATAAAGGAAAAACGTTACAGACTGATCAGAAAAAAGTATTTAAAAAAAAAAGACAAAACAAAGAAACAAGAGTGAGTGAGACCACGTGACTAGTGAGAGTCGGCCATTTTCTTTTCGTAAGAACCAGTCCATGACCCGATGCTTCGCTGACAGTTTTAAATGAAAAAACAAAACAAAACAAAAAACGTAATATTAGCTGAACATCGCCAAAACTGGTGGGTAATTTAAGAAGAGTTCAACACTAACCCAACAACACTTCAAAACACTTGATGACATTATGTTATGGTTTGTGCTATTTACTTACATGCATATGTAAAAATGTAAAAATGCAATGTGTCTGTGTCTATCTACGTGTCTATGTTGGCAGGGGGGGGGCTACAACCTTTAGAATTTGCATGATTACACCACTAGACACCATTTAAAGACGCATTTTTTTTTCCAAAAATGTGCTTTTTTTCGTCTCTACGGTCATTTTGGTCCAGCAATGTCCAAATCTTGTACTGATATCTTTTTGATAATTTTTGATAAAAGGTCTATTCTTTTAGATAATTTTAGATGTTTTTCTTAGATAATTAGTTTTGATACACGCACTGGCTATGGCGATCCATGTATGTGAGGTACGAATATCAACCAATCATTTTCCTAGACGACATTGACATCTTCCTCATTATGACGTCAACACATTCCTCTAGTTCGGTTTATATATTCTAAAATAAAGGTCTCCCAAGTAAATATAAGTGTGACAGACATGACTCTTACTATTTATTTTATCATTATCGTTATGAGTACCTCTTAAATCAACACAAGTGTAACAGACATGCCTGTAACCTACAAAGCTCTGCGCTTGTCTAGGCTTTTGCAAACTACTGGAGCTGTCTGGTGTTGTTTGACAACAACGGGCTCGGCTGATTGCCACTACTGATACTATGCGTCTTTGAATATTCATCAAACTCCAGTATAAATTGAAATTAGCTTTGTGTCCCCCCACCCCACCCGTAACAGCAACGACAATAACCCCCACAACTTAGTGGAGTTAACTCTTTGCTGTTTGTCTACGAAGTCAAGTTGAGTCAAACCTATATAATAGTTTAACACTTCCCTTGCGTGATTTGAAATCACGAACAAAAATTGGTAGGCGGCTCTCTTACCAACTCAACTAAATTTAAAAGTCTTATATATCTATGTATTTATATATCGCATCTACAATACAAGGGCTGCAGCAATCAATTTCAGTCGGAATAGCGGTGGGAGAGGTGCTTGATCCTGCAGCAGGTTGACTTGTTATTTTAGAGAAACCGATGTATTGCTTTGAGTGTGAGTAAAGGTGGGCTTTCGTTTTGAAGGCATGCTTGATCGAGTGCAATGGTGTGTATTTTAGATCTAAGTGTGTTCATATTCCCTTTCCCCAACCAACAAAAAAGTACCTCTTTTTCTGCGCTGAAAATTTCGGCCAACACTGGAAATGTCGATATTCTTCCCTGAATAACCAGCCAATAATTTTTCTTTCCTCTTTTCGAGAACATTTCCGTTGGCTGAATAAATATTGGCAGGTAGATTTTTTAATGGCGTTACTCCAATATATATATATATATATATATATATATATATATATATATATATATATATATACTCCTGGAAATGGGAAGGGGCTATGGTAAAACAACTGACCAACTCCATAATAAAGAATAAAATTATATATGCAAATACAAATAAAACTGAATTACATGCACCAAAAACCTAAAATCATATAATAGAACTATAGGAAAACACGTTGAAATATCACTTGGTTGTTTCTTATCGATTGGCAAGGGAATACTTCGACAACGGCTGTTTGCTACTACTGTTATCTATATCATTCATGAGAAAAATTCTGGTATAGAAAATCTAAGTTTTCCTGATATATAGAACAGAAGACTGGCTAGAGAGTAACCTCTGGTGACCCCGAAAGTGTTCGAAGGTTAGCCTATGTAGGAAGTTGATTTTTATTGATACCCTATGCTAAATACCTGATTGATTGGCCTTGTAGTTTCAACAGAGAAGTGGCACAAATAAACAAACAAACGAAGCATATATACCTATGATTAAAAATTGCATTATATTATATTGAAACTCTTTTTTAAATGATCTTTCGTTATTACAAGATGAATGTATCATTGGGCCTAGGTAACGTGAATAGAATAAACAATAAAAGAAGATGGGACTGCTGCTCGAATCGAACCCGTGACCGGTAGGGTAGCCGCTCCAATGCAGCATTGCTCTTAACATTGAGCTTAACTCGACCTCAAATTTCTCAGTATATTTTTGTTTTTTAAATTGGAAATTTCCTTTAGAGACGTACAACTCAGATATTCATCAAACATCTGGAGATCTATTTCCCGATTCAGTTGTTATATGATACTTCCTTGTTGACCACACACACAGCCCAGCTCTGTCCTCATTTCTTTGAACATTTAAAGTTAACAAATCTGCCCACTGCTAGATACAGGTCCTATATAAGAGTCAATTTCCTGAATTTCCATTATACTTTTTTCTCGAAAAACCCATAAGAAACAGGCGAAGCGTCAAAATAAACTGAAGGAATCTCATTTGTACAAAGCATAGCCTTCTGAATTGTTATTTATAATATATATCTATATCTATCTATATATCTATCTATCTATATATATATATAATTCTCCAAAAGTCCGTCTGTAAGTGACAGCTTACCTCAAAACCACTGAACATTACTCCATGAAATTTTCTGTGAGTGGCAATGTGACTCTTGAGCAGGTTTTAAGCAAGTTAGCCTTTGAAAATCACCCCTACAATATGTTGGTTGGGGGAGGGGGCTAGATGCTAATTCATGGTAACATTTTCGTGTTCGCTTGATGTCGTGGTGTGACGTAAAAAAAACATCAGAGAACAGTTCAGTTCTTGAAATGAAACAAGAGATGGCGTAAGACTACTTTCGCTAATCAATATATTTTTTAGTTTGAAAGAGAGAGAGAACTGATGTTAATTTAACTAGTTTCCATATGAAATACATTTATGTATGAACCAAAATTCATAAGGTAATTAATATATATATATATATATATATATATATATATATATATATATATATATGCTTTAGTACGTACAGTGATTAGTCTTAGGAGCAGCTGCTTTCACAGTAGCAAAGAGCTGTGAACCGGGAACTAGCCTTGTAACACTTGGACACACCTTTGCACGCTTTTTTGCTATTACTATATATCAGCTCATCGCATGTGTCTTGAGCTTTTTTCCAATTTGTCCATTTTGGTTGTCAGCACAGTCCCTATCTACAGGAGCCCCTTTTCGGCTCTGGCTCCTATACATTTCCTCTGTGGTAGACAGCTTTAAGCACATGATGTTGTAGAGCTACATGTTTTCTTAGTACATTCCCCAAAGTCTTGAAATCTTTTTCCAAGAGATGCAGTCTCGCCTCATTTACCTTCGATAATCCACATGTCCTGATGTACGTAAGAGCAACATATTTCTCCAGCGAATCAGATATGTGGACGGGATTACTTGAAGGGTCTTCTGCCAGTTACAGGAACGGATCAGCAACATCAGGAAATGTAGCCTATGCTCTGTGCTCTCCTGTGCCTGGGAAGAAGGAGGTAGTGTCACTCCCAGTAAATAAATGAAATATCACTGGACCTTTTGATAGACCCAGTTTCACGTGATGCTATCTCCCTACGATGCTTCCCTGCATTAAGTGATATCTGTATTTTATTTGCTGGAACATTATGCACGTTTGACACAATAGATACTACTACGTATATATCGGATATTTTTACCATGGTATCCTGCATGTGCAACATCCAAAGATGTGTGCGTGCCTGCTTCCTCCTGTGAGCAAGGTTCAATGAGATTTTTGTTATCTCTCACTGGTGACGAAAGTATTTGAACATCATAAGTGCTGTAAACATCATAACTTTTAAAATCAGTGTTTGTGATCTCTTTTGCTAGTATGTGGAAAAGCTCTGTTTTGTTTTCACTGACACAAAGATAGCTTTAGCAGCTACTTGGCCCCTTTGACGAAAGATAAATTCTCCACCTTACTCTCTTTTCCCTATTCTCTCTTGTTGCTCTTTTAGCTATTTATGTTATAGGGTTGTAAACATCCCTTGCAATATCAAGTCTCTGTACAAGATTAGGCTGATGTCGAATACATGGTAGGAACACAGTCTTGGTGTAATCATCAAAGGTCTGGGGTGTTCCTGGTGATAACATTTAAACTATGACTGCACTACCAAAACTAGAGCAGTCACTTGTAGGATTGATTTTGGCGATTCCAGTGTAAGTATATCCGTTCTGCTCTCAGATCTCATGCCATCAGTCTTGGCGAATGCCGGGGAGCATGACAAGATTTCCTTCACCGGTTTGACATGCAATATATCATCTGGAAAACAATGAGTAGTCTTCCTCCATAGTTGTCACCACAAACTTCTGTTCCTGAAGACTGTTTATCATGGAAAACAATTGGTGTTTGTTCTTCTTGGATGAATCTGTAATTGTCTTCGTTCTGTCAACAAACCCATCTTTGACAAATTACTAATATTGTTGTTTTCCCGGTTTGTATACATTTCCTATTGTCCCACGGATACTGGAATCCATAATTGTCTCGGTATCCACTGTCAGAATATCACCAATATCTTGAATGGGTTCCCCATATCTACAAATACACCCACAAGAGATTTCATTTCCTGTGCAAAGTTATTTGAGCTGACATATTTTGCTCAAGAGGTTTTTGTCAAATCATTAATGGAGTTGTCTTCAAATTGTGCTATATTCCCCGTTTAATGGAATTGTCTCCAAAGCCTGCAACCATCCAACGCTGTAGGGCACTTGAATTATCTTCGACCGCCGGCCCCACCCTCACCTTCCATGGGGGCATTTATCTGCTCATGCGCTTGAGTGCAGCAGAAAAAGGGCGTGTTGTCTTGTATGTAACAAACCCCCCTGAAACAAATTTTTAGTAAATGACGGGATGCCTAATTGACAAATATTTATCTCTGATGTGAACGGAAAGCGTTGAATTGATCCAAGCTCAATTCCCATTGAATGAACAAAACAAGCGATTCCAAGGAGCAGAGGAAAATTGCCCTTAATTCCTTCACTAATCTGAAGAATTCAAAGCTTGAGTTCAAGAACAAGTGTCCAGTATTGGAACTGTTGCTGTTTAGCTGACATTTTCCAACTCGATGTTGCAAAGTCCAATCGCTGCTCTCCATCTGAGACAGTGGTTGTGTATCTGTCATATACACGGTGTTGGAATATAAAGAGCGCAACAGCTGTCACTTGGTGAGCATGTCTGGTTCGGGTTACAAGTATGACCTTCAACAGAGAATCAGCTACCTCACCTTTAGCAATACCAGCAGTGGAGATAGCAGTTGTTCAACCACTGCTGTCAAGTCATTTAGCCATGATCTTAATAGCTGCAATTTCAGTGTGTAATCCACTAAACATTATTACATATGTATCTTATCTATGTGTAACAAGGAAATTCAATTGTACAGTGTTGGTTATAACAGATAGTGATTGGTCTATTACCAAAATTGGAACTTGACGATTTGAGGTATTCAGTTTCTTTAACAACATTTATTGCATGGTGTGTCATGGTGACTGAATATGCGTATTCTAGGTAAAGGGGTATTGAGGCTACCATTGTTCTTGGAGATATAGAATCTCGCTACACTTAAGCTCAGTGAGCAACGCACGAAACAGATTCTTCTTTGGATGCTCGAGTTTCTTCATCAGTTTTTTTTTTTTAAACAGATGATATAATCAGTCATTATTCTTTGACAATCCAAGAGCCGGAACCAGGCTCTCTGGCATAACAAGTCCATTTACACAGGGAAGAGTAGGATCAGGCCTAGTTCAGATAACTGGAGACACATTTGTGTATGATACAGGATACAGTCTTTGGGTCTTTTTTTTTGTATTGTCACACTCATCACGAGTCTCACTTGATAGCAAGTGACGTTCCTTCATCTTCAATATAAGTGTTCCATGAAAAGTATCTTTGGCAGTTGTTCAACTCGGGTTGTGATTAATATTGTCTCCTGCTGCTAAAGTAAAGATACTTTTGGTGAGCTTGGGGAGGGGGATCAAACCACTCCCCCCTTATCATACACGACACGTTACCTATCTCTGCAGAGATTAGTTAGACACGATCATACGAAATGAATATTCCCAAGAGGTAGGGTGCACACACCAAACCTTTCTTTCTCTTATGATATAATATTACTCATCATCATCATCATCATCAGTCCTTTAACGTCCGTCGTTGGACATAGACCTTCCCTAGGAGTCGCCAGAACTCTCTATCATGGGCGTCGCAGGGCCAGTATTTTCTGAATTTGTCTAGTTCATCTCTCCATCTTGTATTCTGTTGGCCTCGGTTTCTCATGTGATCTCTGGGGATCCATGTTGTGAGTCTTGATGTCCATCGGTTGTCTTTCATGTTGCAAGAATGAAAGACAACCGATGGACATCACGTATTATTATTATTATTATTATTATTATTATTATTATTATTATTATTATTATTGATTTACAACAAATTGTAATTATTTGATAACTTGGAATATCCACCAAAACCTGATTATAGCCATTAGATCTCTAACTTTATTGTTCGAGTTTAAAAGATTAACCCAATGAGTCCTTCGGGACGAAATGCCTAATAGATATTCCAATTCAAATTACTTTTTGATCTACTTTTCCACAATCTAGTGACATTGCTGACTTCAAATCCATGTATCAAGATTAAAAAAATCATGCTTTTATTATTGATCGCTCATAAGGTATGGATGTTCAAATGAATCTGACGGCCATTTTGAAAAAAACAAAACAAACAAAACAAACAAAATAACCTCAAACAAAACGTCAGAGGGGATTGCTATCCTGAATCCGTATCTAAAATAATAAGTTGGGGCCACTTCATATATTTCATGTTTTTAATTCAAGGTGTAGGATTTTAAAATTCACTTACGGCAAACGAGAGAGAGAGAGAGAGAGAGAGAGAGAGAGAGAGAGAGAGAGAGAGAGAGAGAGAGAGCATAGAAAGAGAGAGAGAGAGTGAGAGAGAAGTAGGTCGAGAGAAAGAGAGAGGGAGAGAGAAATAAATAAAACAGAGCGAGAGAGAAGATTGCATCTTTGTACTTTTATTTCATATATCTTTTTTTTACATCAGTCACCGTTTTATCGGATTGGGTCTTTTGCATCTTTTAGCTCAAGATCAAAGTGTAATATCTGTTCTTCATACGTCAACAAACGGCATTCACTTACCGTTTACAATTTCGAACGCTGTAATGATCGTATTTCGCACTGTGTAAGGAAAGTGGTCCCGATTGCAAATTATAAAAGTTTCACACTCTAACACCCCACCTCACTCGATGTTAAAAACGATGCACAAACAAGAGAAATATGAGAGAACCAAGGAAATAAAGACAATTAAAAATGATAACGTTTAAAACAGAAAACGTGTATGCTGTGTCACATATCTTTTTTTTCTTTTTGTTTTTGTCAATTGGGAAAAAGAAATTCAAATCGAATTCGAATCCACGCGGAAAACTATTATCATGCAATCATGTGACGTAAAGACGTAAAAATGGAACTGG
>OY735242.1:5106922-5154422 GCA_963457665.1 Thysanoteuthis rhombus
CTTACATGAAGGGAGATACTTTTTCAAAATGTAATAAAGGAGATTACTCCAACTTTTACATCGGAAGAATCACAGAATATTCCAATTAATTAAAAAAGTCAATAAAAAGACATAAAGAAATAAAATCACACCTCAAACAAATAACAAAAACAAACAAACAGTGCATTATGAATTTAAAATACTTCTGTTTTGAAATTTTGAATAATTCTTTTTGAATAATTATAACCTCTATTTCGTTGGTAAATTTTCCATTTTTGAGAAATATTAGGATTTGAATCCATACATAAATACACTTATTTAGGAATAAATACCCTTATTTTGAAAACACTAAAAATAATTCGTTTAAGCCGAACATAAGTAAAAGTAAAAAAAAAAGATCCACACTGATATCTAACATCTAGAAACAATTATATTTTAATTTCATCTCTTTATTGCCTTTAAAAATTTCCTTTTATATTTATGTCATCTCATGTCATGTAATCGTCACTATGGAGCCTTTAAAATTTATGAGTTATTCATTCTTATTTGTAATTCGTTCGATGTGTTATTTTCTTTTGGTGAATTTTATTGTCCCTTTTTTAAATCATTAGTTACATTTTTTTTTTAGTAAGAGTTATTTCCCTTGAAAAAGGTTATCTACCCGAGGCGCTCAACTTGACATTTACCCGCTAATGTACACGGGTTCTTTGCAGAAAGTAGTCAGCCATTCAATTCATGGATCTCTTCGTCTGGATAGACGGTCTTAGCAACTTTAGGACTATGACCTGCAATGTCTGGCGCTTAGTATGGAGGAAGTGTTGTACCCAAGTTCCACCCCCCCTCCCAACCATGTTGAAAGCTTCCGAAGGAATGAAGCACTTAATACGTTTGGAGGTCAGCATGGTTACAGCTGGTTACGGCACCTGATATTCCCTAGATGCTCACTCATCTAGACACTGACCAGGCTCGACGTTGCTTATTAACGAAAAAAAATAGCCCACCGAAGACATTGGCACCTTAGTTCCCACCTATGAACCTTACATACTCTCCCAGCACCCTTTACACTTTTGAAAACTGTCTGTAAAGTCCTCTTTCCAGTTCACCATAAAAAACTTTTCGGTCAGTAAGCTGCTAATGTATGGTACAGCTCTCACTGACTGGACTATTAGAGCTTCCACGGCTGGCGGAAGATAAAATCTATCCCTCACTCAGCACCCTCATCCTTTCCTGCACCACATTGTTTTGTTTTTACATACATAGATATAGTATTGATAGTAGTAAAGGGTTTGTCAAATAATTTTGCTATTGAATAAATCTAGATTATTCCTTTCATAAAAAAGACGACCAACGGCAAAATATTCCAATACAAACCAAATATATAAATACATCCGGTTTGGAGGGTGCGCATGCGTTCCAGGGACTTGGAACTTGACAAAAAAAAGAAAAAAAGAAGCTTTGCTGCAAACTAAGAACAATGCAATGAGTGCACGAAAGAATTGTACTCAACATCACTTGGAGGTCCAAGAGGGCAATGCTGTGGATTCGAGATTAAATCGGCTTTGTGACATCCTCTGTGACATTAAGAAATTAAAATGGAACTGGACAGGTCACGTGGAGAGAATGATAGACGCAGATAGACCTCAGGGTTAATCAACTTCACCCCCCCCACCACCACTGAAACTTGCGAGTGGGGCTGTGGCCGTCAAAAGACCCGATGGACTGATGACCTCGACTAATTCTAACCAAGATGGCAGAGGAGAGTACAAAGAGTGGAGCTTATGGTGGCAGCTGGGGGAAGGGACTTTGGCTCTTGGTCCAAAGGGTGGGGGAAGAAGAAGAAGAAGAAGAAGAAGAAGAAGAAGAAGAAGAAGAAGAAGAAGAAGAAGAAGAAGAAAGAGAAGAAGAAGGAGAAGAAAAAGAAGAGGAGGAGGAGGAAGAGGAGAGGAAGACTGTAAAAAAAGGGAAAAGAGGAGGGGAGGATTGGGAGGAAGAGAAGGAGGATGGTTGGGAAAAGAAGAAGAAGAAGTGAGGAGGAGGAGGAGGAGAGGAAGACTGGGAGCAAGAGGGAAAAGAAGGGATGAGGATTGGGAGGAAGAGTAGGTGGGTGGTTGGGAAAAGAAGAAGAAGAAGAGGTAAGGAGGAGGAGAAGGGGGAGGAGGAGAGGAAGTGGGAGAAAGAGGGAAAACAAGGCAGCAGGATTGGGAGGAAAAGAAGGAGGGCGGTTGGGAAAAGAAGAAGAAGAAGAAGAAGAAGAAGAAGAAGAAGAAGAAGAAGAAGAAGAAGAAGAAGAAGAAGAAGGAGGAGGAGGAGGAGAGGAGAGGGGATGGGGAGAAAAAGAGAAGGAGGAGGAGAAGAAGAAGAAGAAGAAGAAGAAGAAGAAGAAGAAGAAGAAGTTTTTAGTCTAGTATCTGTGGTTTAAATAATGTACAGTTCGTCAAGGGACAAATTAGAATTCCTACAAAGAGAGCAGCGTTTGATGCAGCTACTGCTGTAATATTCGTTGATTTAGAATTACGTTTGTTTTATTCAACTATTTGAACCTCCGGTTTTATCAGTACGTTCCAGGTGATGCATTCTCAGGCCTTCGTCATTGTCTGAAATTCTGAGATGAAGTATTATCATAATTCCATAAGAATAAGCATAGTCTTTTTGGTTGAATTTTTCAAGACGAGGGATTATCATTATACACAAATTGTGTTGGACTGTTGTCCTCGTCTCAATCCATCTTTTTAACACGATTTTTCGGTCATTTTGCTCTACGGCTTTCTTCAGGTGGTGCCGTAAAATACGAAATGCTGAATATATATATTTTCAAGAAAGCTTTACAGCTTTAAACACTAAACATTAAAAAAACCTTTTCAAAAGATTTTTTATGTCACTTCAGTCACCCGTTTCCCAACAGTTGTCAATAAAATTCATGTAATTTTCCCTATTTTAAATATACTTTGTTATTATGGTACAATGTGTAGATCTTCTCTTGTTGAGATCATCAGATGCTTACTGTAACTGTTTTGAGGATTCTTTGAAAACGGTGTTGATCAAATACCGCCCCCTTTCTTATTATATACTCTATGTCATAAATCTGGTTTGTCTTTTTCTATAAAGTTTTATGCATATTGTGTTTTGCAGTGATTTTATACTGCATATCATTTTTAGAAACAAGGCTCAAGTAGGTTACCCCAAAAACGTTTTTAACCATAAGGGATCAGTAAGTATAACAACAAACAGGCTTGTCGGGAGAGAAAGTGAGAGAGAGAGAGAGAGAGAGAGAGAGAGAGTTCAATGTCTTTCTGCTGCCAGCGGCCAGAGGCCGACGGTCCATCGACCGTCTACTACTCTCTGGTCTCTAGTAGTCTCTGGTGCTCTCTGGTGACCAACCCTTGGTCCGTCTTTTCTAAAGGTAAGGGTCACTTTTCTTTAGCTACCTATTTTACTGAATCAAGTTTCTCTCTTCTTTTATCTGATATCAGAACTAAATGATCATCTACCCTTCGATTTCCCACCTGCTTTTTTCTCATTTCTCACGCCACTAAACTTACGGGCTGTCTTTCTTACTTCCACCGTTAGAATCCTTACGCTTCCTTTTTTTATCAACCCATTTTCCCTTTCCATCTCCTAATGTATTTTTAATTAAATGGCGGTGACTGGTTATCTATTTGCGGGGGTTCCAAGCGTTCACACTTTATCTTGTCAATAAATCTACTTGAGATGTTCATTTGTAACACGTGGCAATGATTATGTCTCCATTCCTCGAACAATCATTGTCTGTAGCGAATGTTCATTTCACCAGTGATGGGCACAGGTGAGGAAAACTCCAAACTGAAAAACGGTTAAAAGTTTAGCAGAAGCAAGGATAACCTCTAACCGCTAACTTTTATGAGATAAAGCTTTCAATAAACTACATGTTGAATGTAAACTAGTGTTTAACTTGATTTGTTCATTTGATTATTAATGTACACCCCGATCATAATCTGGTATTGACATGCAATACCTTTCTGGAAAGTCCCATGTCTACGCTACTGCATATTACAATTTCAGATCTCTGTTTTCATGGATTTCGGAGAAAAAGATCAATACAAAAACAAAAACAAAAACAAAAAACAAACAAACAAAACTAAATTCATACCATAAAATATAAAAAAATTAGCAGTTTTCGTACATTAAATCTTAAGCGGTCAATCAGTTTTGTGTTTTCGTTAGCTGTATCCACCACTGGTTTTGACGTGATTAGGGTGCTAGCCCGACGCCCAAGATGGACTACCTTACAGAGCTAAAAGGGCTAAAACCGTCCTGCTATTCACTCATAGCTGGGAGAAGAATCGTATTTCTGCTTTTCCTAAGGGCATTTGGGCGAGGCGAACACAAACTGTCCCTATCGGAGTTTGAACACGTATCATCGATTTCACGTGCCACTAACCTCTAGGATCCCTATCAAGGTGAAGACTCGATTTGCTAAAAGAATAAAAACGTATCCGTTCCTCACATAAATGAATCACCGTAGCCTGCACGTCTGCAAGAATTGATTATCGAAAAATTATCTAAAGAAAAATAGATCTTCTATCTAAAATTATCTATAGAATAAAATACCTGCACAAGATTCGCGACATTGTTGGTCTGAAATGACTGTATAGACAAAAAAAAAATCACTTTGAAATAAAAATCTCTTTTAGATAATGCTTAGTGGTATACAGAGACCACAAAACAGCACAATATATAAGAAAGAAAACGTGGGTCAGAGACATCGTAGAATCAATTAGAAAACTCAAATGGTAATGGGCTAGTCATGTTGCAAGAATGAAAGACAACCGATGGACATCACGACTCACAGCATGGATCCCCAGAGACCACATGTGAAACCGAGACTGAGACCGACAAAAAGCAAGATGGAGAGATGAACTAGACAAATACAGAAAATACTGGCTTCGCGATGCCCATGATAGAGAAATGTGGCAGATTCTGGGGAAGGTCTATGTCCAATGACGGACGTTAAAAGACTGGTGATGATGCTGATGAGTGGTGTACTCATGCAAATTTTCAAAGTTGTAGCCCCAAAACGTACTCAGGAGAACCTGGAGACACACACACATAGCCACATGGACTTAGTCGCTCAACAAGAGAACAATCTAATGCCAACCTGGTTGGTTGGTCGGGCTTGCCACTAGTGAGGCAACAGTGATTCGAAAAATTTTTTTTGAAGGTGCGTAGTCGTGTACTTGGTGTAATTTTCAAGGTTGTAGCCTGCAAAATGTGACCAGGACAGACTGGAGACTCACGCATAGACACAGACAAACAAAGAGTGAAGAATCAGTAGCCCACTCAGCTGGTTGGTCGGGCAGGCCATTTGTAGGGTGATTCGATGAGGGGAAGAGAAAATAATCCTTCTCCTGATTTTTCTTGTTTTTTTTTCTACAATTACGCTCTATATTATCACCGATGACGAATAATGATTTAAAATTTGATAAGATGTTGACGCCATTTAAGTTGTATTATTTCTACGAACCATCACAGCGCTGGACATCCGTGTGGTAAGTGTAGATAGCATAGATCATATTGAAAAGCTATGTCACTTAGTGCTGAAGTGTTACATGCCCTCGTCTTTATTCCGGTCCACTTGAGAGCTTCCATTATTTTAACCCGTCACGTCCAATCAAACGGAAACTAAGATTTTATTTCTCTCTGTCAACGAAGTTGAAACGAGGTTTATGTCTCTGGTCACGTCTGTTCGTCTGTTTGTTGGTTTATTTCTTTTTGATTTTATTTGTTCGTTTGTCTGTTCGTCTGTTTGTCAGTTAACGAAACATCTTTGAAAGTACTGGATGGATTTCAATGAATTTATATATATATATATATATATATATATATATATATATATATATATATATATATATATATATATACATATATATATATATATATATATATATGATGGGATAAGTACGAGGTGGTAAAATTCTGATAGAGAGAGAATTTTCCAATTTTTCTCAATCACATAAGTGTTTACGATCATGACTATCCACACGATATCTCAATTTTATTTTTCCTTCCATACACCAAACAAAACCCGTCCGGAAAGTATCCAGCCATTTGATACTAACGAAAAAAGGCCGACCTTGGGCAATGGTGCCATAGTTCCTTTAAAAGACTCCCTTTGAGACCTAACACATTTATTCTAACATCCCTTTTCAAAACCGTTTGTTATCTCCTCTTTCGGGATCGCTATCTACTGCCACTCAATGTTCTCCTCATAGCCCGCTTTGACGTGTGTGTGTGTGTGTGTGTGTATGTGTGTGTGTGTGTGTGAATATCTATCTATTAGGAGCCGTTAGCCAAAAATCTCAACATAGTTTTTTAGCTGGCCTGACTGGCGTAATACACGCGTACAAATCGCACCAACGGAGTTAGAGGGCTGAAAGTTTGAACATTATTTTTTTTCAAAATTTCCACAGAAGTAAGTTTTTTAATAAGGATCTAATTTGCAATGTGATTTCTTGTTAAACCGATCCCTTAGTTCATGTTTTTGAAAATTACGACTTTTTCTAGTGATCACTGCCATTTCTATTTTTTTTAAATTTATCACCCTCAATACGGCATGCAGACAGAATACATTGGTCAGGTGATGGTTTCTTTGCATGACTAACCAGATCTATCTATCTATCTATCTATCTATCTATCTGTGTGTGCGTATGTATACTTCAGTGTATGCATAGAGGCCATGCCCCTAAAACTCCTAACTTTTTTAATGTGTCTTTTGTCAACGTTTCTCTTCTATTGAAAAAAATGTGTGTCACCCAGTTTATCAGCAGAGATCTTGGTAGGTATCTTTTGTCTGAACAATTTGAATGCTTCAAACAAAGTGCAATTTTAAACAAAAAACATCAAATGCTTTTCTTTCCTGTTTTTATTCTCAAATTTCCTCCATATTGTGAAAGCATTTTTATCAACTTTCAGATAAGAATCACAGACAGTTCGTGTACATATATATATATATATATATATATATATATATATATATATATATATATGTATATATATATATATATATATATATATATATAACGCTCCTCTATTCAGGGTTGAACACTCTTTAAGTGAGGTAACTCATCCACTGTAAGCTCATGCAATGCTTTTCTATAGGAATTGAGCACTCTTGTGGATGAGGGATTTCTGTGTAATTTAAAAAATATATATCACTTAAATTCAGCCTTACTGCCTGTCCAATTCCGTAGTCCAGAGGTAGGAAGTGAAGGTTTCAATTCTGCCTAGTGGTACTGGATGGGATAATGGAAAATCTATAGCCACCCTGAAGAGATGTAATACATCGAAACAGCTGTCTGTGAATGACACAATAATATATATATATATATATATATATATATATATATATATATATATATGTGTGTTAGGAAATTGACATATATGATCTGACAGAATGATTATGAATAGCGTTACATTACATAAAAATTCTTCCATTTCTTAATACATACCTGTCGCCTTGAAAAGAAACGAATAGACCGAGTATCATTTGGCCAAAACAACACAGATAGAATAAACAATTAAATAAAATGGGGCTGCTGGTTTTCAATATAATACAATGCAATTTATGATCATATATGTATAAATATATATATATATATATATATATATTATCCATTTCTTAATGAGATAAAAGTCTGCGATGGAGAAAGCAAATAAAGCAGATATAGACCGTGAATAAACAAGAATGAGAATTTGGAGTTAAAAGAGTTACTTCGGTCTTTGCATATATATATATATATATATATATATATATATATATATATAAATTATGATCGTAAATTGCGTTATACTATATAGAAACTATTCTTTGAAATGACGTCCCGTCATTACACAGTTAACGTATCACTCAGCATAGACAACATAAATAGAATAAACAACAAAAGAAAATGGAACTGCTGCAGGAATCAGACTTGCGACCGATAAGGTAGCTGCTTCAACGTACCGCTGCTCTTTCATTCAGTGCGTAATAACGGGAGATAATTTCAAATTAAGTTTCATTGTATATAATTATTTCTGTCGGATTATATATTCATTTCTTAATGATATGATTAATGCCTTATCTTTCAAAAAAATGTTTCATTTGAAACTCTATTTGAACTGACATCCCGTTATTACACAGTGAATGTGCCAGTTGGCCTAGACAGTGTAAATAGAATAAACAATTAGAGAAATGTGATGCTGCAGGAATCGAACCATCTTTGGCATCTTTTCAAATCTGCGACTTTGGAGCTTCATCCTTATTCGTACCTCCTCGATGTGTCATAGGATGTAGACCCTTGTTTTTCTTCTCGTGGATGACAAACCGGTGGTAAAACCCTCCCCATAATCTTTGTCCGGGTAGCCAAGCCATTTATTTATTCGTATATATATATATATATATATATATATATATATATATATATATATATATATATATATATATATATATATATATATATATATATATATAGTAGGTTGTGGATTCGCTACACAAACTAGCTCATGTTTCAGCCCACTTTGGGCCTCATCAGGCGAATTGCATCTCAGGAGTGGCTTTATATTATTGATATATTATTATATTATGTTATACTGCTAGCCTGATTTGTACCACATATATATATATATATATATATATATATATATATATATATATATATATATATATATATATGATGAAATATAAATAACACACGTTTCTGATTCTATCCTGTCTTGGCTTCTTCAGGCGAATGATTCGATTTATCCTGATGCTTATTTAGAACGTTTTTGGGGGTGTGTCTATTTTTCTGTGTGGAAAACCTAGAGTAGGAAAATAATACTTCCTCACAAAGAGCTGATGGATTGAAAATATACTGATAAAGAAATTGTCTGAAAAACCTCAAGTAATTTATTACAACTTGCCTGAAATCCATCTCCTCGATAGAAGACAAAATACAGAGATCAACAACTAAACAAGGAAAAGTAAAAAGGACAGAAATATAAATAGAATAAGACGAAGTTTTTCCACCCAATAATGTCTTAAGTAGGGATCCAAACCGAATCGTTTGCTCGAAGAAACCTAAATAGGAGAGAAACATGAACGTTTTCAAGCGGCAAATCCAGTATTACATCATATTTAAAGCTTTACTTGAACTTGACCTAATGTTCATGTATCGATCGTTCTCTGAAATAAACCCCATTGCACATCGGATACTGAATTTATTATTTGTATCACAGTATCTCTCCCTCTCTATATATACGTAAATAATTCTTAGGTTAGTGATTTTAAAATAATTAGTGGATGAATGTTTTGGCAGAAAATCGACTCAAATAATCTTTATTAGCTAAATAGTGTTCTTAAAGATGATATCATTAGTTGTTCAGCATACACTCTGAGATTAATTCCGATACAACGGATTTAATATCCGCATGGGTGAACACTCAACTGAAGTGACACCGAGTCACACCCATTGTTATATTCACTGATCCCTCATCATCTACTAAATTTTTGGATAACTTACGTGTGTAAGTCCTTTGTTTAAAAAACATAGATAATGTATAGTACAGGATAACATCCACACATAATACATTACGATAATACCGTATAGAAAATAATCAACTGCATATATTATGACGGTACCCGAAAAATGATAAAACAAAGCTAAATATGAAAATCATAGCTTAAGGGTTGATGGTGTCGGATCAACACTGCTGGGGAGTCATGTTATTATAAATGTTTTGTCTTTAAATCCCCGAAACGGTTACATGGTACACATCTAATGATTCCAACAAGAAAAATTCCCATATAGTGCCATAATATCTAATTCCTTGTAAAATATAAACCCACTGAAAAAATTTCATAAATTGCATTTGTAGATATTTGGGAATAATTAACTGAAATGGCATGAATTCAAATATAAAAAAAATGTATTTAGGGTTTAAAGCTGTAAAGCTTTCTAGACAATATATACGTATAGTTGTGTAAACTTTTGATCTATCCATCTCTCTCTCTGTCTCTCTCTCAGTCTGTCTGTCTGTCTCTCTGTCTGTCTCTCTCTCTCTCTCTATATATATATATATATACGTATATACATACATGTATGTATACATATATATACAGACACATGTATTTGACTTCGTTTTCGAACGTTAAATGAAAAAAAATGACAAAATTTTCAAATAAAAAGCTTTTGAGAGAGAAGGGAGATATTGCATGTTCAATTTTGTTATTGTTCTAAATTCTTATCTTTAACTGGCGAAAAAGGAGAGATGGGGTCATGTAAAACATCGAGACAAACTCTCGAAACATATAACGGAAATAAATTCGATCCATTTTTCTTGACTTTCGTGTTTCCTTATTGCAACTCACCATCATGTTGGACAAATCTATTTCGTTACCTTATACATGTATATTTATATAAATGAGTCCGTGGGCAATTATATTCATTTACATCTAGAGAAATATCTTTGATCATGAAACTTATATGCCTCTCCATTAGATATTTCAAATCTTTTATCTTTGATTTTATGAAATTCTGGCGATATATACATAGGGAAGTGGTGTTTGATCAACACTACTGGGGTGCCATGTTAATATAACTGTTTTGTTTTTAAAATCCCCGAAACGGTTACATGGTAAACAACTGATGGTTCCAACAAAGGTACCATAATAACAAAATAAAAGAAAAACATAAAACACTGAAAAAATTACATTAATCACATTGACAGATATTAAAAAATAAGGTACTAAAAAGACAAAAAAACTGTTTTGAAAAGTTTTTTAAAGTTTAAAAAAAAATGAGTTTAAAGCTTTCTAGAATCTATGTATATATGAGTGCGTGAGTGCGTGTGTGTTCTTTCTTTGATAGCTTTAATTTTTAATGAAATCATAACGATATATATATATATATATATATATATATATATATATATATATATATATATATATATATATATATATATATACGAAGCTAATTGCCTGTCAGATGTCGATAAGACGTTGCTAGGAATGGACATGTTGCCAAAAAATTTTTAAATTTATTTTCCCACGGTCGAGTATGGAACAGGGGTGGGTCGCAGATGCGAGTGTGCCGCAGCTGATACCCTAAAATTCATTTTTGATAATTATTTTTGGAAGCAAAAAGCTTAACCCGTCAGAGATTATAGGATATGATCCCCTCTTTAGGATCCTTGATACTCGCCACCCCGATAAACCTTTAAGGGCCTGAGAACAGTCAGCAAAAAATAAAAAAAAAATGATTGCATAATTTCTTGCAGCAAGAGAGTAATCTAGATGTTTGAAATAAAAAAAAATCCATAGATGTGAGCCTGGGTGGATCAGCAAGGTGCAATGAATAATTTTGAAATTATCTAAATCATTGAGAGTAGGGATATAGGGCTGTTCTGCATGAAATGAATAATCTTTCTTTATCAGTGTTTTCGAAACTTTGAAAACTCAAGGGCCTTTTCTATGAACGTAATATTCTAGCAGACCTCTACTTTTATCATTTAGTTCATAGACTGTCATCAATGAACTACGATAATAGACAATTTTTGATCTTTAAAAACGAATCACAGTAGCATCACAAATGGCCTGCCCGAGTAACCAGGTAAATGGGCTATAGATTCTTCTCTCTTTGAGTGTCCGTCTGTCCGTGTGTGTGTGTGTGTGTGTGTGTATGTGTGTGTGCGTGTGTGTGTGTGTGTGTATGTGTGTGTGTGTGTGTGTGTGTGTGTGTGTGTGTGTGTGAATGTGTGTGTGTGTGTGAGTGTGTGTGTGAGTGTGTGTGTGTGTGTGTGTGTGTGTGTGTGTGTGTGTGTCCGGGCCACATTTTTGGGGGTTCGACTTTGAAAGTTTGCTGGAGTATACCACCTCGCACCAAATGCTTTTTTTTTTTTTGTCTTCACGGTCATTTTGGATCAACAATGTCCAAATCTTGTGTTGGATAATTTCGGATACATTTTTACATAATTAGTTTTGGTACATGTATAGGACACGGTGATTCATTTATGCGAGGTACGGATGTCACATCTATTTTAAACCTATTATGTTTACAGTATGTGTACACTAATTATGTTTTTCGATAGTGGTGAAATGGATGTTGATGTCCCTCTTCCTTGATGTGCCTCTTTGCAATGCTAGGTTCAAAGGGAACACTGCTGTTGAAGCCCCCCGGGCTCCGCAGACCCAGTTTCGAAACCACTGATCTATATAACGAACAGTGAGACTTAAAAAATGTTACTATGCTTCTCTGTACGTAACTTCAACTAGGCTGCACAAATACTACATTCTGATCCTTTCATCCTAGTGATAGTGCACAGATACTCTGAATCTAGGCAGAAGTGCTGATCCATGCATGATTAATCACACGATTTTTCACGGGTGCCATACTAGTTTTGACGTTTCAAAATTCGTTGACAGTTTGGATATCGGGTTGTACAAGAAAAAGATACTACACTCTGATCCTAGGTAGTAGTATCTGTGAGCGATACTTATTTCCCAGACTGAGTGTACAAATACTACATTGATCCGACATAGAGATCCCTCATCACTTTAATCCTCAGCAAGTCTCACATAACAAAACTTTGATCCTTTGCATAGGGCACAAATACTACACTCTGATACGTATTTACTCGCTTCCCCACGAGAGCAAGATGTGACATAGGGTCGATTCAACGTGGTGTTCCGTATACGGGAAGCGACAGAGATTGCTCCAGCCTTCACAACAAGTGTTGGAACGCATCAGGGCAAGCCCAACCAATCCCTTTTTAGCACAATGGGGAGGTGCTGCCCTAAGGCTTACTGATCCCCGGAGAACAGGCAAGGTTATTTTTGAGGCCATAAGATGGATCCGAGTCTCAGTAGGCCATCATCGGCCATTGTATTGCACCGGCGCAAAGTTAACGAAGTGTGTACGGCGAGCAGATACTACACTTTGATTTGTATCTACTCACTTCCCTACAAGAGCAAGATGTGACACAAGCCTGTTTTGATTTGGGGTTCCGAACACAAGGAAGTTAAAAGAAACTGTCCCCGTAATCAATGTTGCGAAGGCGTCAGGGCGAGACCGACCCTTGTCTTTTAGGACAATGAAAAGGTGCTACTCCCAGAGCTTACTGATTCCCTGCATTTTGATTCTCAGGAAATGGTTGCGAGACGACACTCTGATCCAAAGCAGGGTGCACAGATTCTCTAATCCAACACACAAATGTCGATACATACATAAATAATCGTGTAATTTTTTACGGGTACTATAATTGTTTTGAAATAACTAAGCTTACTTACAGTTGGTTTTTCATGAAATTTCTGATTTAGTTAAACAAATTAAATTGGGAAAAAATCATAGAAAAATATCTGTTCAATCAAAATATCGCCTTTGGCCCCGACGCGAGGGTGAATCGATAAACTCGTAGCATGGTAAAGGTGTTAGCAGAATTTTGATCTGAAATTTTCACCGTATAATGTTCAATCAAAGCAATCATGGAAATGCATTAGGTACGTGCATTGACAAAGAAGGACAATATTTTTGTTCACAATGAATGTTTTTTCATAATTGAGCTACTGGAGAAGGACTGGTAGCTCGAGGAGACACAAGGTTTACTGCGCTCTCCCTCGCCTCTACTTTGATTCTAAGGTTGGATTCAGTAAGGGGAGATCACGTAGAAGATCTTGTAGCGCCATGTCAGTCTGTCTGCAGCTTCTGCTATCGATTTGGTCCTTTTTGAGGAAACCTTGTATCTCTTTCGTGGGACTCCTCTATTTTGTTGACCCAAGGCAAGTAAAGTCGATAGTAATCTATTTTCAATACGTGACCTACCCGGTGCAGTTGTTAGTTTTTTGTAGCACAGCCTCAATTCTGGAGTCGCTGGCACTCTTGACGAATTCTGTGTTTGTAATGAAGTCACTCTAGCGTACTTTGAGAATACTGACCGACCAGTTCCGTGTAGGGCAGGGGTAGAGCATATGCCTCTTGGTCTGAAGCGAAGGTTTTGACCCTACCTAACAGTAGTGGAGTAGATACTGGATTGTCTATGGCCACGCTGAAGAGTTGTAATACAACTAAACAGCTGTGTGTGGATGACTCAATTATTATGTATTATAATTAACGCTCCCTTCTTTAGGGTTGTGCACTCTTAGGTAGGGTTACTATAGAAATGCTCTTCTAACTCTGGAATGGAGCACTCTGGTGGATGGGGAATCAGTAGATATATCGATAAATTCAGTCATACTGACCGTCCAGTTCTGCTTAGGGCAGGGGTAGAGTATACGCCTCTGGGCCTGAAGCGAAGGTTTCGACCATACCTAGCGGTTGTGGGAGGAATACTGGATTGTTTCAAGCCACACTGATGAGTTGTAATACAACTAAACAGCTGACTGTGGATGACACAACAATTAATTTATATATATATGTATATATTTAGAGAGGTACTGCTTTGAAGTTGATATTGAAAAGCCCCGATTATTTTTGCACCAACCTGACAGTAAGTTTGTAAAGTTTATGAAAACAAGAATTTAATGAAAGATAAGACAAACGTTGGGTGAGAAAAGATTGAAAAAACATTTCATAAAAGAACGTTTATAAAAATAAACAAACGTCAAAAAAAAAAACTGTCAACTGAAGAATACTTATTTCTATTATTATTCGGACCATGGTTGTTTTTCATACAACGTGTAATGAAAGACAGAAAACAATAACATCAAAACACCAAAAAATGTCACCTGAGGTTTAAGGCTCCTAAAAATTAGCACCCATTGTCCACATGGACACATAGCGTAGTGGTTACAGCATCAGACAAATTACTGCAAAGTAATCTGATGGTTCTAGGCTCAATCCTAGTGTGAGACAATATAACAATACTACTAATGCAAAGAGAGGAGTGCGGTCAATATACCCCCGTCGGATAAATAAAGGGTTCAGTTCGTTACTTCCCCACACCTACCAAACGATACCTGATGAAGGCCGTAGAGTACAACAGCCGAAACGTTGTATGAAAAACAACCAAGATGAGGATGGTCCGAATAATAATAGAAATAATAATAATACCTCATCTCAAAAATTCAGAGATATGAAGAATACTTATTACTTATTTTTGAACACACTGATCTGTCACTAGGTGTACATATGATATTGTTATGCAACATTTCCTTGAGATATGAAAATTGCTTCAAAGGATCTGAAAAGGTTGTGAAGGGCTAGTCTAGAGCGCCAGGATATAAAGCAATAGTAACATGAAATTAAACTTGTCAAAAATCAAAAATCAAAACCATTTATTTGATAATGTTTTCACACATATACCCAACAAGTTATCATATATATTTTTTCATATAAGTAAATACAGTTTACGAAATACATTAATTTTATGAAAGGTAATCTAAGCTTATCAATATATTTTCAAGGAAACTGACTTCCATTTTATAACTTTTTACATTAAATGTCCTTTGGGTAAGAGAGGACTGAAAAAGGGTTTCTCCAGCCCCCAAAGGTTTAAAACGGATGAAATAGATAATGATGATAAGTAAACGGAAAAGAAGGAAAAAAACAAGTATTCCCCCTACAACAACAACTAATGTACTCATTATCGTCAGTTTTTCTCTCCCCCGGGCTGACTCCAGATAACCCTGACATATACTTATCATATTGACTTAATGAGGCGGAGGCCGTGGAAAAGTTAGGTAAGGGAGTTAAACTTTCTTTCAGACATGCGGATCTGAAAATTAATAAATGTTAATAAATTTTCAGTCAGCTGACATTTTTTTCTGCAGGCAATAAAAATCACGATAAAAATTCAAGACTGGGCGACTTGACGTCTACGGGGATAGTTTTTGATGGCGCCCTTTTCTATGGTACTTTAGGGTATGAGGAGAAGTCGTATTATGGGGTTAGGGTTAAGAACCCTAAAACAATTTTTTAAAAATAGTATGAGAAGAAAATTGACTATTTGGATGAGAAAAAGACACGAGGCTGGTCAGTGCACCTTGAATTCTTCATTGATTATGATAGCTAACGTTTCGTCTGAAATTTGGACTTCTTCAGAGCTTATGGTGACGATGTAGACTTCTCATCTGATGCCATTCTTCGCCAGAAGCTCTGGAGGAGTCCAAATTTCGGCCGAAACGTTGGCTATCAAAACACAACATGTAAAAGAATTGAAGATTTACTTACCAGTCTCAAGTCTTTTCTTCACATCAACTTGTCGAATCTGTATCCCTTTCTCTCTCTTTCTTTTTCTATCTCTCTGTATCTTTAACACACGCACACACAGACCAACCATTTAAGTCTACCACTGAACAAAAGTCTTTCCCAGCTCCTTCCACGCAGACCGTGACTATGTTGACCTCTGCCATCTTTTTGCCGGCAAAGCTTAATATCTTATCTCTCCATTTTCTGTCTGGTCTTCTCCCACCACGTTTGCTGTCTCTTGGGCACCAATCGACAGCTGTCCTTCCTTCATACATTCCTACATTTATTGCTCAATCACTTTTATGCCTTTTATCTGGGTCAGATCTTGCATCCATGTGAATCCTTTTATATCCGTCGGAGTTATATATACGAAACTAGGCTTAGAAAACCATACATATTATTATCAAGTGCGAAGCGTGCGGTGAAAAAAAATTGTAAGTTACGTCTCTCGGTTTTTTGCCCACTTAAAGTACCCCAATTTCTGTACGAACGCACGCCCCAGGGGGTGTAATTTATAACTGATTCTCACCATACTAAGACAGGGTGCATATTTTTTTAATATATCTCGTAGTATTTTTTATTTTACGAGAAAAAAAAGTTCAACTCATGTTTTACGGCGCAGTTCGATTTACGATATAACTGCAATGTAAAACTCGGCACTGGTTTCTGCCTTAGCTTCAAAAGAAAAGTAAGAGAGAAACTATACTGCTGTGTCGTCTGGTTGTTGTATGAAATGGAAAAATAAAGAAAGAAAATAAAGAAAGAAAGGAAGAAAGGAAGAGAAAAAGGGAAAAAAGAAAGAAAGGAAGGAAAACAGTGAGTAAGATAGAGAAAGAAAGAATGATCTTGGCCTAAAACTTTAAAAAGAGTCACTAATATACCAACTTTTGTTTAATACACTTTAGTAAATAAAATTCAAGACCCACGAAATTCAAGAAAATTCATTGACCCTGGAACTCAGAACCACGCAACGTGCACAAGAGAGAAACGTGTTCAACCTCACATGGAGAGATCACAAGACAGAACAGTATATTAGAGAAAGGAAAGGAGTCCACGAAAAAAATAAAATGACAATGAACTGGTCATGTTGCAAGAATGTCAAACAAACACTGGCCATCACAGCTCACAACCTGGATCCCTAGAGATCATATGCGAACCTTTGGCTGACGAAAAATAAGATGGCGTGATGAATTAGACAAATTCAGAAAATACTGGCTCCGCGACGCCCATGATATAGAAGTCTGGCAGATCATGGTCTATGCTCAACAATATCTACGAACGACGGTAGTTCTGGTTTTTACCAAAAACAGAAAAAATATTTCCGCAAGAAAAGTTCGAATGCATAAGATTCTGGTCTACCGAGGGATTTTTTCAGTTTTGAAAAAAGTTCATTTTGAAAGGTTTTAGGACGGGGGTCCTGGTTATAGTGTGAAAATAATGTGAAAATGAGCACTTATTATCAACATTTTTACGGAAGTACAGACGCAGGCTCGGCTTACATGAGTTATCTCACTTAAAAAATTCAAGATTTTGATCCTTTTCATAACTTGAAATTTTCAAAGATTGGGTTTTGGGTTAGGATGAGGCATTATGCAGGGAAGGTGGTCCCTATCGTAAACCACGCCCAATCGATGTTAAAAACGGCGCACAATTGAAGACAATTAACTTTTCGTATTTACTTTTATTTTTCTTTCATTAATTTTCGACTACCTTTCCTACATTATGGGCACATAGAAAATGTGGGTTGGGTGGTCCCGATTGTAAATTATAAAGTTTCACGTAGTCGCTCACTTGATGTTAAAAACGGCGCAAAATAAAAAAAAAAATAAGCTGATTATTGAGAGAAAAACAGAAGAGAATTTTGAAAAAATGGTTTTAATGGGTGGGGGTCTATTTACAATATAAGTTTATGCTAAATTGGTCCCTTAGTTTATGTCCAGAAGTGCCTGTGCTTGTTTTCAGAGATTCAAGAAGTGCGTAGTATCTTATTCATTAATCGCCCCTTTTACAAAAAAATAAATAAATAAAAAATGATAATAAATAGATAAAAAAAAATTAATTTGTCGCTTTGCGCTTGGGTACGCAACTTTTCAGTTGTACATCTACTTTATATACAATATATCGAGGATAAAACAAGTGTTCAGATACAATAAGGTTTTCATTCGCTAACCGAAAGTACAATAGCCCCAAAACCTCTGAGAGGCCGAAATCGTGCAATGCGAAGTGGCAAATACCATTCGTTTATATGTAGAAACTTTCTCAGCTTTCCCAGATCCCCCGCCCCCACTGCAAGAACCCGCTTCTAAGTCAGTTTTACGCTTAGCATAACTCCCTTACGCGCCCCCTAGGGCTTTTCTGATACCTTTGTACGCATCTTGGTAACAGATGCATAAAATAAATCAGCATTAAGCAAAGATGCTCACAGACACAGTTCAAAGCTATTGCAGCTTGAGGTTTTTCGTGAAGGTAAGATGATATAAAACAAATTTTCCGCTTGCGTACACACATACACATACATACTCACACACACACACACACACACACACACATATATATAAATGCACTGCCTATCGGTAATCTGAATATATATATATATATATATATATATATATATATATATATATATATAAAGAAAGTTTTACAGCTTTAAAAATTAAAAAAAACTTTGTCAAAAGATTTTGTCAACGATTTCCCAATAGCTGTCAATGCAATTTATGTAATTTTCTTCAGTGCTTTTGTCCCTATTTTTACCTATGTTTCGGGGATTTTAAAAACAAAACAGTTATATCAACATGGCACCCTATCAGTGTTGATCAAACACCACCTCCCTTTCTTATTACACACACACACACACACACACACATACATACATACATACATACATACACATATATATATATTTTTTTTTCTGCTTCTATCAAAATATCTGCATTTCCATAAAAAATTTCTGCTTGCTGAAATTACGCAAATTGGAGAAGTAATTACCATGAAGTTCAATGGATATTTTTTCAGCCTTCGCAAACGCCAAAAATGGTGAATCCTGGCATTTTAGGCTTAGCTGTCGGAGGTGGGTCTTTTGGTGGATACAGGACACTGGTATATAGGTAAGAGTGGAAGAGGGCATCGATAACAAATCATTGCAAACAAATACTGAACGCTATATTCGCTTTTTGTAAAAGAGAAAACAATGACGTTAAGCGAAAATTCGGAAAGCGGTCGATGTATTAAAAATCCATTCGTTGGCCTATAGGATACGTTTCTTACCATGATTTGATCAACCGGAGAAAAAGGTTCTTTCTTTCCATTATACCTGGATTTGTAACGGAGGAAGATTCAATTATTTTGCCATCGATGTTGGCAAATGCAATTTTCTTGGCTGAAGATAATTGCAGGTGTAACAGGATGTTGTCATTGTTTGCTCCAAAATCAACTTCGTCGATTTTGTAATATTGTATAGTGAAACAGCAGTTAATAGACTAAATTCACTGGCTCACATACACACAGATACATATCTATATGCACTAACTGTAGCTAATTTGCTAATACATTCACACACACATATATGTATATATAGATTCACCCATACCACCACACATATTTCTTCACAGACACAATACTGTCCAGACTCGCCATTATGACCTCCCCGGAATCCTCTTTCTTGATTTCCATTTTTGCTTCCAACGTAAAACATCTAACGCTAAATTTGTTTTCTATGGAAACCTTTTAATCACTAAAAGGTACGCACTCGCTACTTAAGGTAGTAATCCCTCCTGAAACACGTATAGCATACTAATTAATTTTTTTATCAATTAATTAATCCACAAATAAAGTCTCCATACACTTCTTCTCCTGAGTCTTTCTCATTCACTAGTGTTCACTTATATATATATATATATATATATATATATATATATATATATATATATATATATATATTAAAGACAGATCCACAAATTGAGAACCATGCAACGTGCACATGAAAGAAGACAGGGGTCCGAGACATCATAGAATCCATTAAAAAACTCAAAAGACAATGGGCTGGTAATGTTGCAAGAATGGCAGACAACCGATGGACATCATGACTCACAACATGGATCCCCAGAGATCACATGCGTAACCGAGGCCGGCAGAATATTAGATCGAGAGACGAGTGAGACAAATTCAGAAAGTACTGGCTCCATGACGCCCATAATAGAGAAGTGTGGCAAATCCCATGGAAGGTCTATGTCTAACGACGAATGTTAAGAGACTGATTATGATATACATATATACCAGAAGAGTACCAAGCGTTGCCTGGCTTTTTAATATATAGAAGCATTTGTGTTAAATTTAAAAGACTCGATGATAGCAATTTTTTCAAGTATTTCTTTTGTATGTGTAGATATTTTTTTTACTTGAATGCTCATACATCTGTAAATTTGCTGTTTTTTTTCTCTCAGATTGAAGCTTTTCGAGGCCGTGCTTGGTGGAAATTATTATAAAACAATCCTAACAGCTAAGTGTAATAGCCTGTCTTTGTCTTTCAAACTTTCGATTATTGCACGTAACTTTAAAATTAGCTCGGAAACACCAAACGGATTCGATTTTAGAATAACATAATTAAAACATGACTTTGTCTACATGTGAGATTGAGTTAAAAACATTAAATAAATATAAAAGGGTTACATTAAGAAGAGAGATAATCTCGTTGAAACTGACCAAGAGAAATATTTTTTGTGAGCTGAGAAATACAACAATGAACACAAACCTTTTTTTTTACAAAATATCCAAGTTAATGAATATAAAATAATCCCCAACCACTGTAGCTTTTCCTTACTTCTTGCTTAACCCTTACATTTATTGGACTCCTATTGTGGAATACTAGTACCTTTCCATTTCCGTGTATTTTGATTTGGAAGCAAATAACGAGCTCACGCGTATATGTGCATATGCATGGATATGATAGTTCCTGGTGGTCTGACGTTTGCTTAAAATCTATGCCATTCTGTCAATTTATTTTGTTCATACCTATCTTTCTACCCGAATATGTTAACATGTCTATCTATCCATGATTTCATTTGATTCCCATCTATCTCTATATCTATCTATCTATCTATCTATCTATCTATCTATCTATGTTAGTTTGTTCATATCTATCTATCTATCTATCTATCTATGATTTCATTTTGTTTCTATCTATCTATCTATCTATCTATCTATCTATCTATGTTAGTTTGTCCATATCTATCCATCTATCTATCTATGATTTTTTTTGGTTCCCATCTATCTATCTATCTATCTATCTATCTATTGATTTCATTTTGTTTCTATCTATCTATCTATCTATCTATCTATCTATCTATCTATCTATGTTAGTTTGTCCATATCTATCCATCTATCTATCCATGATTTTATTTGGTTCCCATCTATCTATCTATCTATCTATCTATCTATCTATCTATCTATTGATTTCATTTTGTTTCTATCTATCTATCTATCTATCTATCTATCTATCTATCTATCTATCTATCTATCTCAGTCTATTCATATTTAGCCAACTCATCTCCCCGCTCTCTCCGAACTCACAAGTATCTACTCTGCACGTAATCTTCTCATTGCTCCTTAATAGTGTCCCGAGGCTCTCAATGTCCACGATGAATATTTGGCATAGGGGAGGGAAGAGAACTCGACTAAAGAGTCCGATGCCGGAAAACCCAACCCAAAATCTAGAGAAACTGGGAATTCTGGGACGTGGGGAGTGTGTAATCCTTTCTTGGATGGTAAATAAAAGGGACAGCGAGTGGACTGGGGTTTATTTAGCAAAGAGAACTAAAGTGGAGAGCCTTGGTTTTCATTTGTGCTTTTAAATAAGTTATTAAATAGGGAAGGCCGCGGAGTAGGTAGGACTAATTCTCCCGAATTTAGCGGGAATAATATTGAACTAGCGGGTGAATTGAAGAAGGTGTTAGATGTAGGGATGGAAAGGAATATAAATATATATATATATATATGTATATATATATATATATATATATATATATATATATATATATATATATATATATATATATATATATATATTCTTATAGATTATATACACATATTTGTATGTATATTCATTATATGATAGGAATATACTTTGTATATGTATATTGAATACATAAATATGCACACGTCACACACACACACATATATGAATATAATATGAGTGTGTGTACGTGTATGTATGTATGTATGCGCGTAAACTTTTATACATACATATGTATGTCTGCATGTATGCACGTGTAGGCATGTTTACAAATATGTTTGCATGCATATATGTTTATGTATATACGTATACATGCATGTATATATCTATATACGTATACGTATCTATATACGTATATTTATAGCTGTAGTCATGCATTTATTTGTATATGTATGTATGTGTATCTCTATGTATTTACATACGTATGTGTATCTGTATCTATATATGCATATATATATATATATATATATATATATACATATATATATTCTTATAGATTATATACACATATTTGTAGGTATATTCATTATACATATACTGGAATATACCTTGTATATGAACATTGAATGCATATATATATAATACATTACACACACATATACAAAAATATGGTGTGAGAGTGTATATGTGTAGGTATGTATGCGCGTAAGATTGTATGTATGTATGTATGTATGTATGTATGTATGTCTGTGGACATACATCTATTTGTATATGTATGTATCCTTATCTCTATGTATTTACATGCACATGTGTGTCTGTATGTCTATAAGCATATATATATATACATATATATATATATATATATATATATATATATATATATATATATATATATAGATAGATAGATAGATAGATATGTTAACGTGTCTGTGTATAAGTATGTATGTAGTGGAGACGAGGTGGGTATGAAGTTATAAGCTCTTAGACGTTGTCAGACCGTGTCTGTTGTGTTAAGAGCTTTTATTGCTCGAGGTGTTCCCGGTGTGCATACTTCCACTGTAAGTAACAGGTTGTTTTGGAGGACCGGCTATTAAGAACCGTCAACCCAAACTGTTACCAGAACTGTCTACATAGGTTTCTTTCAGTTTTTGCGTTGGTCTCTCTACCTAATCTATGTATGTATCACATGTACAGGCTGCACCAATTGAGCTAGAGGGCTGAAATTTTAAACATTCACTCTTCATTATGTCTCGAGAAAAAAAACGATTTTTTCTCGTTTTTCTGAAAATTCCTCTCCCCCCAATCGGTTTTCTTTGCTGGGGTTCTATTCGCAATGTTAGTTTATGCTAAAATGATCCCTTGGTTTGTGCCCGTAATTGTTTTTGAAATTCAAACGTTCAGACTTTCATTGATCACCCCTTTTTCCCAATTGTTTTATTTATTGATTACGCTTAACACGACATGCTGCTAAAAGACGTTGATCTCGTGAAGGTTTCTATTGGGTGACTAACCAGACCTGCAACTTTGTTTTCTTTCTGGCCGGGAAGGTTGGGCCCCTCCATCGAGCCTGGCTTAATGGAAGCTAATCGATAATTTTATGATCACTGACGGAATAACCATTTGGCTGATTGGGATGGGAAGGGGTGGCCGAGAGAAAAATATGGTTAAATTGAGATTACAAAAATGGTTTGAAACGTACAGCGTACATATTAGCATTTTAGATTCTGTAATTGCTTCATATAATGATGGGTATGGCGACTCACTCAAGAGAGACCGTCACGTGACGAATGTCTTCCGGTTGCATGCCGTGTTGGGGGTGATCAATAAAAGAATTGGAAGGAGTGATCAATGATTAAGTTACTTCTCTTGCCTTTTGTTGGGCAGCTATCACTAAGAAAAAAGGTCAGAATTTCCATTAAACAAGCGTGAATAATGCCGGACACAAACAAAGAGATCGATTTAGCATGAATTTATATTGCAAATCGAATCTCCCATAACAACAAAAAAAGACAAAAAAACAAAAACAAGTCTAATCGGGAATTTTCAAAACATCCTCAAAATATTTTTCTCTTAACTTGAAGAGTAAATATTTGAATTTTCAGCCTTACAGTTCCATTGATGCAACCTATAAACGGAATACATACATTGCCAGCCAACCAACTCAAAATACTGAAGAAACCTGTGTTGGCAGCTTTGGTGAAACTTGAATCTATGTATGTATCTATCTATCATAATAATCCTCCTTCCAGTGAGGATCGAAGTCACTACCCTTGCGATATTTTATGGAACTAGCTTGCTTATAGTAGCTTCAGTCCTACGTGTCTTTGAGTCTGGTTTTCCAAACAAAACAGTATTTTAGTTTCATTTTCAGATTCAAGACATACTTTTACATTGAAGTGATAAATAAATTGTCAAATGATTCAATTTCTCCAGGGACTTATATTTATAACAACGTGAATATTTTTTATATTCAAATGTTATTTTTTTTATAGAAATGTCATCAGATTCAATATATGAGTGTTGACTGACTTGAACAAAATGTTTCCAACAAGTTTTCATAGTTAAATATCATCCACTTCAAAATCATTTGTAATAAAATTACGAAGCACCCAGAAAGCGTATACCTCTGTCAATACCTGTATCACTAGAAACGGAATGAAATTTTACACGGTGTTAGGTAGGTAACTGTAAAAGATTCATGGATCAGCAACAATTCAATCAGTTCCTTCTTCGTCTATCATCTACCCTTCCAGAAAATGTCATTGGAATTCATTGAGAACTTTTGGAGATTTTGTGTCAACAAACAGAGATGAATATATAAATGAATAAAAAACGGAAAGAAAATCTCTCAACGGAAATAAATGATCTTGGATCGGTACCAAAACCCAACCAACTTTTGGAGATATCGTGTGGACAGACGGACAGACAGACAGATGCGAGCGAATATATATATAACTCTACTAACTTCGTTTGGTAGAGGTAAATGAGTACCAAATGAGTACCTGAATTTTTTTTCGAAATTCGATGATTAGTTTATTTTTGGTGGATTTTTAAAATCCTGTGGTGATTCACCTGTCGCTTTGTTGTCAAAAGTGCACACACACGCCGTCGAGGCACCGATTTCATGTCATTTTTTCCTATTTAGCATTTCGTACAAAAAGTAATTAAACCTACTAATTAAAAAAGGCATCATGGTTTCTAATGAAATACACGCAAAAGGAATGTTATTGTTTCTATATAATGGATAGTTCCCATCGCCTTTTTCCTGCGATGCTTCATTCATGTCTTCTTTGTTTTTGTTCTTCTACAAGAAGTTGTTGATTTTCTCGTTAAGAGTCAAATTCATTATCTTTTGCTCGTTTTCTTTTTGTTGTTTTCAAAACAGAAGAGCTCCTCCATTCGTCATACATAAATGCTACAGGCACAACGTCATCGCCTTCGAAAAAAGACACAAAATAACTTGTTCTTTTTCGTATCGAGAAACGGAAATCAACGGAAATAAAAAGAAGGTAGAATTAAAAAAAAAGAAGAGATTTGTTATTAAGCGTATGTAGGGCATGAAATTGCGTTTTTGTTTTTGTTTATAAAGGAGAAACACTCCTTTTAACACTATACACTGTGTGTGTGTACCTTTTCTCAAGGGCTTGTTTGCTTGTACATCAGGCATAGGGCCTTTTGAGGTGCAATGGTTAGCGATTCAGTTTCGCGAATCATTGCTATTTGCTTGATGCAAAATTGATAGCGTTTTATTCGTTATTTTAAACGTTGATGCTTATTTTGGAATAGACTATTAAACAACTAGGTTCATGGAATAAATCATTTTAAAGTGTGAATTTCGCTCTATTTATTTAAGCTGAACGTTCTCTTTTCACTATATATTCTGGTTTATTTGAAGCTGTCAAATGAAAGAGGGGAAAAAGCAAATTCAAGCAATGTTGTATGAATTAAATCAACGGAAACTACTCGCAATACCAACCAAGTATTTGGCCAAAAGACCATTAACAAACGCACAGCTGAACATTGGTTTCTAAAATTTCGGAACGGAAACGAGAGCCTTGAAGATGTGAACGTCCCTCTGTGATTGAGGACTTCCAATTGAGGGCCATTATTGAGGTAGACCTACGCAAAACAACTCCAGAGTTTGCAGAGGAACTAAACATTGACCATTCAACAGTTGTTTGTCATTAGTACTAAATTGGAAAACAAAACACCTGAACATGTCGTCCGAATGACCCCGAATTAAAAGCAAGAAAGCTGGCATATTGCACAAATTACCCTAAAGAAATTGAACGAACTGGGCCACGAAACTTTACCTCACCCAGCTTACTTACAAGACCTCTTTCCGACCGACTACCAGTTTAGACCACTTCCTACAAAGGGAAATTCCCATCAACCAAGCTGCAACTAAAAACGCCTTCAAAGAATCCATCGGTCCAAGGACCCCGGAATTCTATGCTTCAGGACTTGTTCAAAAACACGTACATTCTGAAGGTTCTTATTTCGATTGATGACTTTTATTCTAAGCAGAAATATCACTTCAATGTCAATGATGGAGGACAGCAATCATTTTTGCACCGACCTAAATGTAGAGAGTTCGATCCTATGTGGGTGCTCACAGTTGTGGCCTTGTACCAAAACTAAACTGTGCATGGTAAATAACTATGGTTATCTGGTGCTGTAATGGTTACCAAGCTTATCTTCTGCATCATTACTTCCGAGTAATGAGTTCGATCCTCACTGGGTGCCCTATACTTGTGGCTTTGTGCCAAAACTAAGCTAAACTTGGTGAATAACAACGACCATCTAACTTTACGTCTGCTATAGAGTGATAGTAATAGAATAGTAATAGTAATAGTATAGTAATAGTATAGTAAGCAAGTAAGTCTTGTGCATCATTATTACGATAATGTTTACTGGGTACCGGATTATTGTGGCCTTGTACCCAGATTAAAGTAAGCTTGGTAATTTTCAACAATATCTCTCGTAGATTTATGGTTTGTAAACTCGTCTCGAACACCTTTGCTCGCTGGTCCTATTGAGATTGAGTAGTGGTATTCTAGACCAGGGACGGCCAAATCGGTCCTAGTGAGCCATATACGTCTTTTTGGCATATAATGTGTGACTTAGCTCTTCATTCAAATGCGAATTTGCATATTTTTCTCAGTTGCCCCCATTGTTCATTACAACATTAAATACATTCAATATCGTTAAAACAAGCGTCAGCTAAGATATTAGAGATATTTTGTATACATGTATACTTAGTAATCACCGAAACAAATACAAAGTGAAAATAAAAATTTCATACACGAATGAATATCATGGTCTTCGTGAATTTATTAATATTCATGTAAAACGTTCTTAACAAAATGTGTATGTAACAATAAAAAGGTGCATAAGTTTTTGTTTGTATTGTGGCTTTTTCAACATCAGAATGTTATCCTATGAGGCCCGAACATTAAGCAAGACCGTTGGGTGCAGAGTGACAGAATGCTACTCCCATAAATCAATCTGGTGTAGAGTGTTCGATTCTCACTTGGGTGCTCTGTTATTGTGTCTGTCTAAACTTGGTAAATATCTTGAATAACATTTGCCAAAGAGCTATGGTTAGCAAATTAGTCTCGCAGGCCGTTGGTAGTGATATAGGATCCAGCCTCACTGGGTGCCCCACACAGGGATGGATGAAAAATGAAGGGGGAATGACTTAATTTAATCAGATACCGTAGCCCAACCAACAATCTGACCAACCAGCGAAATGGATTACAGATTCTTCACTCTCTCTCTCTCCCTCTCTCTCTGGGTGCTCCTAGTCACATTTTGGGGGTTACAACCTTGAAAGTCCATCAATACCCACCATCTGAAACGTTTTATTTTGTTTTTTTCCAGAAAGGGCTTTTTGGGGTCACTATGGTCATTAGAGAACAGTAATGCCCAAATCCTTTGCTGGTATTTATTTTTTTTAGATAACTTTAGATAGAAAATCTATTTTTCTCGGGTAACTTCAGATAAAATATCTATTTCTTTTAGATAGCTTTAGATAGAATATCTATTTTTTTGGATAACTTTAGATAATACATCTATTTTTTTAAAAGATTATTCTATATGATTGTTTGGTAATTAGTTCTGATTGACGCATTTGCCACGGTGATGCAGATATTCGTATTTTTCCAAACTCAAAACAGTAATATTTAAGAAAACATGCAGAAAGAACAGATCCTATTCAAAACTTACAACGTTGCTTACACAATTTTTGAAACATTTGTTAAATTGATTAAAAAAAGAATAATGTTAAGCTTTTAAGAGATTTTAAAAAAGACTCTCAGGAAATGAAGACGAACAGGTATTCTCCAGCCTTGCGATATTCACGTTTGTATCCAAAAAGTGTGTATCATTTGTGTTCCCCATAAATTGCAGGTGATAACTCCACGTTTACGATATGAGTTGTTTGAAAATTATTTTATCTTCTTGAATTACGAACGCTTTTTCTTACGTCACGTCTATCCAAAATAAGAATTATATGGCGTCGTGTGACGTAAAAAAGAAACTAAATATTTCACTTTTTTCGTCTGCAATCTCCATCCTCCCTTTCTTATGAACGCTATTAACTTATTCAAATGTTATTTGAAGGAAAAACTTTTTTGATTCTTTGAATTGTCGACTTCTGCTGCCGTTACAAAATACATTGTTTCTAGGAATCGAAGTTCTAAGACCGGCTTTATGTAAACTAGAATAATTCTATGAATTTTTGGCGCTTATTTTTTTGTTGCTCCTCATTAACTTTACATATTTCGAGAATGTTCAAAACATGAATGAAAAAAATACTCAAGAATGAGTTTGGTTTTTTTTGGCCCAGGATGCAAAATGAATTATGTATAAACTTATTCACAAGGGAAAATATGAAAAAAAAAACAAGATTAGGACCCAGGCCCGGATAATGGGAAAGAGTCCAGTTGGTCCGGACCCTCAACCTCAGCTCGGATACTTGGATTCAGCGCAATTAATGTCCTTAAATATCTAGGTAAAGAAATTACAAATAAAAAGACTCAAATAATCCAAGGTAATATATTGACCTTAAAAGCAAAAAAAAAATCACCACCTCTGTTCCTTAATAACTGATACATTTAATCTATGAAACATACATGTGAAGGTAAAACTATTATGGGACAGAGGAAGATTATCTTTCGTCACATCTGATACAAATGAGGTGTCTTTCATCTTATTCTTTATATTCAACCAAAACTTTCACCCAAAACTGTCAAGATAGGTTTCTTTAGTTTTCAAGATGGTTCGGCTGGCTGGCTGGCTATGTTTGTATGTATCACGCATACAGGCCACACGGCTGGAGATACAGAGTTTAAAATTTCAACATTCACCCCTTATTATGTCTGGAAAAACATTTTTTTTTGTTTTTTGAAAAACGTTTTTTGGGTGGGGGTTCATTTCACAATATAAGTCTTCTGCTAAATTGGTCTCTAGTTTATGCTCAGCTGCGTTCACTCGTGTGTTTTTTTCTCCAGAAAGTTTAATGTCCAACAAAAGGCGAGAGAAGTAACATTAATTGATCACCAGAGTTTAATTGATCATGCTAACGCAGCATGCTGCCGAAAGATATAGGTCACGTGAAACTTTCTATTGAGTGACTAACCAGACCTCATTTTTAAATTTATTGCATCTGTTAGAAATTTCTTCGATTATTTTTTCTTACTTTACTCTAATGTCAATTCTTCTGTTAAAAAACGTCTATAACCGTGTGTAAGGCTAGTTATTCTAAAATAAGGTTTTCTGCTCAAAGTTGAGTTATTTTGAAATAAGGTTTTCCGCTCGAAGTCAAGTTATTCTTAGTTTTTTTTTCCGCTCAAAATTAAGTTATTTTGAGAAAAAGTTTTTTTTCTGCTTGAGTTATTTTCAAGTTAGATTTTTCTTGCTCAAAGTTGGGATCGGCTTACACATATTTTATTTTTCTTATAACTTTTAGGAAAACTTTTTTTTCTTATGAACCCAGCTCAAAATCCTGGATCCGCCACTGAGACATTTAGTCACGGGTGAATGATTTTTTGTGTTAAAGACTCAATGGTGAGTGGCTCTAATATAAGACACACTGCAAAAACCTTCATTCGGTGACAGGCGCTTGAAATATAAAAGATTTCTTGTACCTTTACATTTGTACTGTGAAAAAAAAGCAGAGATTCCATTTAAAAAAATGGGTTGTTTCTGATAAGTATTTTAAGCAGGGGTAAATGGACCTATATCAGTAGAATTAGACATACGGGTGGCAATTAATGCGTAGGGAGGGTGGCTGTTAGGAGCAGAGGAAGCTGAGATTCGTGGGTAGGTGTTGAGTGAGGTGTGTGACAGGTGTAACTAAAAAGGAATCACAAGTGATAAGAAGCAACAGAACGTGGGTAGCAGATTGTGTCAAATCGGGTAGGCGGTAAACCCCCGGGGCTGATGACACAGGAAGATCTGTAAGTAGAAATGGGAAAGTTTTGTACGGACTACGGGTGGGTAGTACAGGTATTTGATGAGTGAAAAAAGGTCTCGAATGACGTTGATAACAAAATGACACTTTTGGTATTGTGTGACGGGCCCCGAGATTTGAATAATAATACTAATACGCCTGTCTGCTGCTGGGTTCAAGTTCACCCCTACTTTTATTTCGACTGAAGATGATTCCTCCAACCTTTGTATTGTACGTAGAATAAATGAAAAATTATCAAAATTCATATATATATATATATATATATATATATATATGTGTGTGTGTGTGTGTGTGTGTGTGTGTGTGTGTGCACGTGTGTGCAATGCTCTTCCAACTTTGGAATAGAGAACTTTGGGTAGACGGGGAATTATGTTCAAGTAGATATACATTGCTTAGTTCGGTCCAACTGACTGTCCTATTCCGCGTAGGGCAGGGGTAAAATGTCTGCCTCTGGGTCTGAAGAGAAGGTTTTGATCCTACCTCGTGGTATTGGATAGTCTACAGCCACACTGAAGTATTGTAATACAACGAAACAGCTGTCTGTGGATGACTTAATTATATATATATATATATATATATATATATATAGAGAGAGAGAGAGAGAGAGAGAGATAGATTGAGATTGAGAGATTTAAATGTGTATATTTATTAGAATGAAATATGACCCTGAGTTTCCGAAAGATTAATCTTCGTTAATACCTACAACTTGTTAGTAAGACATGCAAGTTGCAATCTGTGGGTCGTGAGTTCAAATCATTTTAGGCGATACGAATTTTGGTGAGGATTGTTCTTGTTCTTCTGGTTTTAGCGGGATGTTCAATATACAATTTTTTCGTAAAATTTGGACTTTTTGGGGATCCCTGTCCAACGCAAGACAGGAGGAGTAACTAATCCATTGATCACTCCCTTGACTATTTTTTAATTGATCACTCAATCACGGCATGCTGCCAAAAGACGTTGGTCACATAGCGATTTCTATTGGGTGACTAACCAGAACTGTCTTCTTTATTGTTAATGTTTCCTTCTTTTTAACATTATATTAGGTTAATGCAAAAGTTTCAGAGCTATTATATTGTAATCAAAGTAATTTCCCTAGCTTTCTATGACCGTATTATATTTTCTATCTAAATTGTGTATTTCATTATAAAAGAACGATTGATAAGTAAAATGACACTTTCGGTTTTGTATGAAGGGGCTTAGGGTTAAAGAAAAAGAGTTATGTATTAGGAAAAAAATCAATGATGATGTTTCATATCAGAAATTCGTGTAAGACTATCTCTTTATTTGAGATTTTTATCATTTTTACATTATCAAGCGGAATCACAATTTGATTCAAAATTTTCGAACATTTTTTTTTTACATATTCACTTATCAAAGTAAATCCCTGGATTTAAATTATAACTGATTATATTTTATCATGTTAATAGAGGGTACGAACTCAAGGGTCAATGAGGGTCTATTTCCATTTGGTTCTGAATTCAGTTGTCCTTCTCCTTGACTGGTTGCTTGCCAAGGCTGAGGAGCCCAGTCTGACCTGCTTTTTCATCCATGGGTGTGGATTCATAACTTCACCAGGCATTGGTCCAAAGTGAACATTAACAGCTTAGATTGGAGCATGACTATATCATAATAAGCTACGTGTCCGCACACTCACGTCTGTCAAATTCTTTAAAAACAATAAGTTGAAAGGGGCATAAGGTAGAGCAGAGGTTTGGAGAATGGAATCACAACACAACAACCACAGAGAGGGCGAGAACAAGGAGAGAGGAGCAGTATAGGGGTATGCAAAGGAATAGGGGATGAAACACAAAGATAATCGCTAAAGGGGAACGAACTGAACGCAGCCGGTGAGAGAAGAAGAAAGGTGAAAAAGTAAAATTAAGGAGACTTTAAGTCACTTTCTAGGGTCTGTGATCGAAAGATTGATCCAAGTTCTGTGGATGTCGCTTCAAGAAACTCCGATGAGTTTTTTTTTAGAACATTATAGTGCTTTGGATTTCCACCCACTTATTGGGGTCAAAGGGTTCAGTTTAGGTCTTCTAGTGGAACTACCTGATACCCCACCATAGGAGCAGGTTTTCATCTAGTTTCAAAAGTGCAGGAACATTTATAGTTTTATGTGATTCCAGGTGGGGCGACTGGATAGTTGCCTAAGATTGTATCTATTGGAAAGACAGTTTTATTTTCGTCTAGAATCCTGAATGATAGAGTGAAAATATTTTGCTTAGATAACGATAAGCTAAAGATATATATATATATATATATATATATACACACACACACACACATATATATATATATATATATATATATATATATATATATATATATATATATAGTAGTAGTGAGACAAGGATATATACTCCGATGGAATAATTATGAATGCGTTGTATTGTTTGCGACTCTATTTGAAATGAACTCCCGTTATTACACGGATAATGTCACTTGGCCTAGATCGCATGAATAGGATAAAAGATTAAAGAAGATGAATATATATTTATATGTGTGTATATATAATTATATGTATGATAATATATACATATATACGATTCAAAAAGTGATTCACTCCTATTTGTGTTCGTGTTCACGTATATATATATATATATATATATATATATATATATATATATATATATATATATATATATATATATATATATATATATATATATATATACATATTTATATATATATATATATATATATATATATATATGACGGTGTTATTTATGAATGAATTGGCATCCTGGAGCATAAAGCTGATTTATTAGGTAATTTCCTTTATGATAAATCAAGTATTTTAATTTTGAATTAGGCAATTCTTTCAGATTCTTTCAGTCACACACTCTGTCCTGTCCCCTTTTCCTTTAGTTTCTAACGATAAGTGATTCTGTGACAAATATCTGTAGTTATGTTTTAACACCCTCATTTTATTAATAGCCTTTTCATTGCTTTTTTAGCAATGTTAATCTATTTTACATAGACCAATAAATAATAACTTTTACGTCCTAACAGGAATCGACAAAGCATATATATATATATATATATATATATATATATATATATATATATATATATATATATATATATATATATATATAAGCCATATATGCAAATTAATGTATACATATATATATATGCATGTGTGTTTGTGTGTGTGTGTGTTCTAATGATATCATGAAACTAAGGATTAAGTGGAGTCCCACAATATTTCAGCAATTTCACAATCGGTGTAGTAATGGTTAACAAGCTTGCCGTGTGGTTACCATCACTTCTGTGATAAGTTTGATCCTTAGTGGGTGGTCCATTATTGTGGCCTTGTGTCAAACTAAGCCAAACTGTGTAAATCCTGAGTAGAATTTAGGGGAAACTGGGGCTAGTTGGACTCCGGTGAAAGACGGACCACAGGCTCTTATTCGAAGCCTCAGGGTTTTTCGGTGATTTTGATCACATTGCTAAATCACATGATTGTCTGCCGTCTTGCAACGGAAATCTGGTGCATACGTATAGCAGACTAATCAGGTGATCGCTAAAAACTTATTTCGATCATTAAAAGTAAGTCTGAAGAAGATTTGTTCGGGTTTTCAGAGCTGGTGAATGGTATCAGGCAGACGTGCATAACTGAGGGCAAACCTGTATATATAAGGTGCCGCTGTGGAGTGACGTTATCATAATCATCATTATCATCATCATCATCATTGTCTGCCGTTGTTCATAGACCTTCACCAGGATCCGCCACAATTCTCTATCATGGACGTCGCAGAGCCAGTATTTCCTGAATTCGTCCACTTAATCTCTCCATCTTGTATTCTGTCAGCCTCAGTTTCGCATGTGATTTCTTGGAATCCATCTTGTGAGTCGTGATGTCCATCGGTTGTCTTTCATTCTTATAACATGGCCTGCTCATTTCCTTTTAAGTTTTTAATAGATTCTATGATGTCTCGGACCCCAGTTTTCTTCCTGATATACCGTGCCGTCTTGTAATCTCTCCATGTGAGGTTGAGCATGATTCTCTCATATGCACGTTGCATGCTTCTCAGTTTGTGGGTTTGTCTCTTGGTTAGGTTCAATCTTCCAGCTCCATAAGTGACTATCGGGAGAATGCATTTTTTGTATACTCTTCTTTTTAGGATTATTGGGATTGTCTGGTTTTTGAAGGTTGAGCTTGCTCTGCTGAACATTTGCCATCCTAGGGTGATTCCTCGCCTGATTTCCTCTTCTTTTGAGAATCTCACAGAGATTCGTTGTCCTAGGTAGATGTAGTGGTCTGCTTTCCCCAGTTTTGCACCCTAGATTTTGGCAATTATGTCCTTTTCTTCGATGTGATTGTTACACATGATTTTTGTTTTACTGTTGTTCATGTGTTTGCCGACTCTGTTGCTTTTTTCGTTTAGAAGTTGGCCCTTTCTTTCTCTAGTTATGTTGGGCCAAATATGTGCCAAGGTTTTATTTCATTTGCTGATAGTTAAAAGAGGTTTTTTTGATGAACTGTAATGAGGACTTCTGTCTCCTTTTGAAAATTCTTATAGTGTCATAAGGTGATGGAGCAAGCTCAATCTTCAAAAATAATTAGATCCCATTAATCCTAAAAGAAGGGTGTATAACCAATGCATCCTTCCAATAGTCACTTAGGGAGCTGAAACATGGAACCTAACCAAGAGACAGATCCGTAAATTGTGCACATGAAAGAATAATGCTGGGCCTCACATGGAGAGACCACAAGACAGCACATTACATCCAAGAAAAGACAAGAGTCAGGGACATCATAGAATCCATTAAAAATCTTAAATGGCGGTGGGCTGGCCATGTTGCAAGAATGGCAGACAATCGATTGACATCACGACTCACGACATGGATCCCCCGAGATCACATGCGTAACCGAGGCCAGCAGAATATTAGATGGCGAGACGAGCTAGACAAGTTCAGGAAGTACTGGCTCCGTGACGCCCATGATGGAGAGGTGTGGCAAATCCTGGGTAAGGTCTATGTCCAACGACGGACGTTAAAAGACTGATGATGATGATGATGATGATGAAGATGACGACGATGATGACGATGATGATGAAGGTGCAAAACTAACGCTGAAGTGTTGTTTCCTGTTCTGGTCGTGTCGGTTTGAGCTCGTATCCTGGTCGTAAGGAAATGAAGCAAGTCAAATCATTTCGCAAAGGAGTGCTGTGAAATCCTATCATTTTGATATAAAAAACATGTTTACTGTGCAAACTGAAGTTGTGTCAATACTTACTAACATCACAACTGAATGTTTCGTATTTCCTAAATCTTAATGCGAGGTTTGAGGGCATAAAGACACTGTACAGTGTCCTTGTGTATCGTTTACTGCTTATTGAAAATGGGGACCGACTTATCCCACATCGCTTTCAACCACTGCCTTTTAACTCTATCGAAGTATTCTCCGCGCTGTTCTGAGTGTGAAAGAGGGTCAACTATCTGCGGTCTCCTGTATCCACTCTGTCATCATCATCATCATCAGTCTTTTAACGTCCGTCGTTGGACATAGACCTTACCCAGGATCCGTTACATTTCTCTATCATGGGCGCCGTGGAGCCAATATTTTCTGAATTTGTCCAGTTCATCTCTCCATCTTGTATTCTGCCGGCATCAGTTTCGCATGTAGTCTCTGGGGATCCATGTTGTGAATCGTGATGTCCATTGGTTGTCTGCCATTCTTGCAACATGACCAGTTCATTGCCATTTGAGTTTTCTAATAGATTCCATGATGCATCAGAACCCCGTTTTCTTCCTGATATATTGCGCTGTCTTGTGATCTCTCCATGTGAGGTTTAGCATAATTCTTTCATGTGCACGTTGCATGCTTCTCAGTTTGCAGGTTTGTCTCTTGGTTAGGTTCAATCTTCCAGCTCCATAAGTGACTATCAGGAGGATGCATTGGTTGTATACTCTTCTTTTTAGGATAATTGGGATCGTCTTGTTTTTGAAGGTTGAGCTTGCTCTGTCGAAGGTTTTTCATCCTAGGATGATTCTCCGCTTGATTTCTTCTTCTTTGCTGTGGATGTAAGGTAATTCGACAAAATGACAAGAACTGTTCCTCTCACCTCCTTTCCATCGAACAACAAACACCAGAATTGTTATACGCCCTTTTCCTCCAGTTTAATGCTATTCTCAGACATTTAAACAATCGCGTTCTTTTACTACAGTTTTTCACTGAGTGCTTCTTGAAGACGCAAACGAAAGGTCAGCGAAACACACCAAGCATCAAGCCATCACAATTTTGAGATGCAACCCACTAGTTCTCAAATCATTCAATTCCACATTGTCCATTTGTTCCCACACACACAAACATATGTGTATAAATACAAATCAGGAATACAATATGATATTATATTATACAATATCCGATGTGTGAATGGCTTATTTCATAAAGTGCTCAATATATGTATCAATACATCAAACATTAAGTTGAATTTAAGTAGAGCTCAAAATACGAAGGGGTAATAGATTCATATCATGTATATGAGAGAGAGAGGGGGGCAGGCAGACGGAAAGAGTTTCTAAAGATACAATTTACAATGAAATTAAAACCTAAATGCAAGGGTCTCTTTGCTAATTACGTGGGGTTTGTTTTCTTTCCTTCTGAAAAGACACCCGAGCTGAAAACATCAGGTTACCAAGGTATAGAACAATTCAGTAGCAAAGAACCGGGTGGATCTGAGCTGACCCAAGTGGGAAGAATCGGGTTGAGATCAGGTATGGGTGTAATCTATTATGGAGAGCAATAAAAATCTATTGGATGGATCGAGATGGGAAAACTGGTGGGAAAGATGTGAATGAATAGAACGGGTAGATAAAGAGTTGCTGAATTCAAAAGGGTGGATTAACGGTGGATGAATCAATGAGTAGTACATAGGGTATTATTGGGTCAGAGATGAGTTTTGTAAATCGAAGGTTGATAAAACGGACGGTGGTGGAATAGTTTTTTTGATTACGGGTGCGTGATGTCTTCAGCTCGGGTAGCTTGCGGGTAAAGACGGCGAAATGAAAAGGAAAAGAATTCGTTCTTCTCCGCCTCTTCTTTTGTCACTAACAATCGCTGGACTTTTGTAACGCGTGCGTATCTCGGATTTTACTCGCACGCAGATGTAATGAATGTTTAGGTAGGTGAAATTTCGTAGAACATTTTGGTTGCCTTCTGTTGTTTGTATATATATGGTAAGTAGAAATGAGAAGGGTTCTGTATGTGTATATGTAGTTGAGTCTAGTAACTGTGTTATTGAGAAAAATGTATGTGTGTATGAAGCGTATGTATATGAGTTCCCGTATACAGATGATTTGAACTTTGACAACGACAAATTTCTCCTTTTTCGCCAGTAAAAGATAAGAATTTAGAACAATAACAAAGATAACCACGCATCATCTCTACAACTCCTCTCCTAATCTTGTTATTTGAAAATTTTATCATTTTTCCAACGAGACAACGAGAGAAATCAATCTCTCAAAACACGTAACGGATATAAATGCGATCCATTTTTTTCTTACTTCCGTGTTTTCATATTATCTATTAAATTCACCATTATGTCGGATAAGTCTCATTCATTCCCTATCTATCTATCTATCTATCTATCTATCAATCAATCTATCTATCTATCTATCTATCTATCTATCTATCTATCTATCTATCTATCTATATATATATATATATATATATATATATATATATATATATATATATTGATGGGCCAAAATATTATGATCAGGGACATGTGGCAAAGATGACAGCTGCTGTATCGTAGTAATCTCGTATGTCAGGGTCAGATGTATACAAGTAAGTAAGCTAGCACTGAGTACTTCATTTTGGTTTGTTGAATGCCAGAGTTTTGGACAAGAAGAAATATTTCAGTGACTTTGGTAAGGGCTAAATTATGCACAGGAGACTTAGGTCAGAGCTCGTTGGATGCTCACGTTCAGTTGCGATTAATACCTAGTCGAAGTGGTCCAAGGGTGGGGATCACCAACTGCTGACAAAGTATTGGCTGACGGAAACTCATTGGTGCGAAAAGTGAAAAGAGGCATTCCCGCCTACAACAAGCCATCAGAAGCGCTACTATGATTCGGATCGTAGTAGCCATGCTAAACAACACCGATCGCCATCTTCAATAGACATACAAGCGTAGAAACTGGACCCGTCGAAAAGAAGCACATCGTTGCGAAATTTATGTTGGTGCAATACCGTTAAAATGTACTGACCAGGAAAATAAGACTATTTCCATATCAATGGGAACAATGGTTTCCTATTATTTAATTCAGATAGCTTAAACAGCATCCACTGGTTCCCTGCTAGTCACAATAAGAGAGTAAAGGCATGTGAAAGTAAAAATGAAAGTAATGAATACTTAAAAAATATTTTAGCGAATTTTGGAATCGGCAGTTAATACGTCTTGGAAGCTAGACTTTGATTCTCATGAGAAGCTTTGGTGTTTGGCTGGGAATAATTCTTAGGAATTCCTTGAGTCAATATTTTTCTCTGGGATTCCTAATCGGATTTTGGTAAAACACTTCTTCTGTTCTTCCGATTTTATTCTATTTTTCTTCAATTTCTTTTGATATCTTCCTGGTCTTCTGTTTTCGTTCAGCGTTTGTTTGTTTTTTTCTTACGACAACTTCCTTTCCTTCTTGTAGCATCACTCTCTTCAACGACGAAAGAAAACGGAAAGGAAGAAGAGGGGATAGAGATCCCCTCTTCTTCCTCTCTGTTTTCTTTCATCGTTTTGGGCTTTTTATATTTTTCTCAGTGCTCATTCTTTATCCATTTATTTTCCTTACTTTTGAAAAAAACATTTCCTTTATTCTTCTCTTTCTTTCTTTTCAAAACTTTTTTCTGTCTCCTCTTTTCCCTTTCCAGCTATTTTCTGCTAATTCCCCACTTCACGCTTCTTCTTTATCGTTGTCATCGTTTCCTTGTGATTTCTTTCAGTCTTCGTGTAGTATTCTCCACGCTTTTCTTCCTTTATGCAGTTTTTAAAAACCCATTTAAACAACCATGGAATATTAAACAGCAAATATCTCAAAACAGGGACGCATAATTCACTCAGACAAAACATTTTCTTCTTCCACGCGTTCCTTGTCACTTTTTAAAAAAAAAAAGCTTTCATTGAAGCAGACGATATTTCTCGACTTATTTTTTTTTCCTGCTCGCAAAATTGAATTGAAATTTTCCCAAATTAGAATCATACTTTTTTTTTTACACTTGCATAGCTGTCCGCCATTTTTGATAGAATTACGGTTTCGCCCGTACGACAGATGACACACGTCAGAATAAATTGTCCATTTTAAGAATGCCAATATCTGAACGTTCTCGCTTTTTCTGCGTAAGTAATTTCCGCGAACGATACAATTTCTGTCGGAAAGTAAGACAGCTCTTTTGAGTGGCATAAAGATTGTGAAATCTTTCAAATTTGCTCATGATTATCTGCTCAAATGAACAATACAATCAACCTTACCAAAGTTTTCGACGAAGACGATGTATACTTACACAACTGATTTTCTGTATCGAATTAACTAGTTTACTGAACTAACAGTGATCACATGATAATTTGATCATATAGTTTTGATCTGCTAATCATGCAAACTTCAAATCCTTAAAGCAACAAGACTTTTGGGGACTTGAATGAAAGAATATAAATATGAATTAAATGGCCTTATCTAATACATTAATATAAAAAAAATGACGACAGTATTTAGATTATTTGGCAGTTGCGTTGTACTCATAAATGAATAAATAAATTTGTAAATATCAAAACATGTATGGTGTTCTGCATCTTAAGTTTACACCCAACCAGAATAAACACCGATTTCTTTATATATTAGCAAAGATAAGTAAGGGATACTACTCTATGATTAGCATTTAATAGTTATTTTCCATTACAATTGTTACAGACATAAAATAAAGACTATTTGCAGCGTGTTGTATGATTAGATGAGTATAAAAACATGGCAATGCGTGAGTATTAGTGTGTATACATTTACGCCCACATTCAAGTAAATGGGCATTCTTAATAACCAGTAATATATACATTCTTCTATGCGCATGGCGTGCGATCACACACCCACTATGTACTAAGAGCACTTGGCGACCACCATTTTAGGAATTATCTATAAATAACTAAAAGCCTCTATCCATTTTTCTTCAATCTTCAAAAGGAATCTTTTCTTGCGAATGGATCTCCGTCGTGGTTATCTTTCGCGTCTGCTGTTTGAACACACAACTTCCGGTTTGGAGATAGGACGCAAAAATGTTTTTTGTTTTTTTTTCTGTTTGGTTTTGGACCCAAATATTGCATAAACCTCCTGTAATGCATCATCGTTACTTCCAATCCTTCTTCTTCCAATGAATTTGCAGAGATAAGTAACCGAAAAGAAAAAAGGAAGAGACAAAAATATGATTATTCTTGTTAATGGCGTCTGCTGACACTAAAAACGAGTTGTTAACTATTCGTTTCCAGTGGCAGTCGCCATTTTTAGCGTGTATAGATAAAAACCATGTTTTTCTAAACTGATACAATCGTACTGAAGTGTATGCAAACATCATTATGCAATAGTTCATGGCAGTACGTAATAATATATATATATGTGTGTGTGTGTGTGTGTGTGTGTGCGCGTATGTCCCTCTATATATGTACATACATATATGTATTTATAAAGTCGTACATATATGTGTATTTATGCTCAGCAGCTAATTGAGTACATTTGATTAAGGTTGAGGAGGGGGCATGTATCGACCGTGAGACGGTCATGTCCTCTCCAGGAATAAAAACCATATTCGTTTATCCATCTCCCAAAATGTCTTGCCACCATGGAAGATTATGGCTAACAGGAACTGTGTGCGTGTATATGCATATGTATATATGTATGCGTCTATATGTACATATGCACATGTATATATGTATATATGTACATATGTGTGTGTATATATATATATATATATATATATATATATATATATATATATATATATATATATATTACTTTGAAACTACGCTGTCTAGTCCAAATGATATATTCACCGTGTATCAACGGGAGGTTATTTCAGATAAAGCTTCAAAGTAACAAGCCTTATTATAATAATAATAATAATAATAATAATAATAATAATAATAATAATAATAATAATAATAATAATAATAATAATAAAAAAAAAAAACTCGCCCAGGAGGATTATAAGCATAGACACGATAGAGTAGCAACGATGATACACTGGGAACTAAACAAACGAATCGGATTCAACCATGTGGGAAAGTGGTATCAGCACAAACCAGAGGCAGTCCTGGAGAATGACAACCACAAACTACTCTGGGACTTTGACATCCAAATTGACCACCTCATCCAGGCAAGAAGGCCGGACTTGGTGATCGTAGTCAAGAAGAGGAAGACCTGCCAAATAGTAGACCTGGCTGTACCTGATCATAGAGTAAAGAGAAAGGAGAGTGAAAAACGGGAAAAATACCAGGACCTAGCAAGAGAATTGAGGAAGATGTGGAACATGAAAACCAGGGTAGTACCGGTCATAGTGGGTGCACTAATAACTGTCCCCAAAACGCTGAGGGTGAGACTGGAGGAGATCGGGATTAGGGGAAGGATTGAGACTGCATAGACCACAGCACTACTGGGAACTGCATGAATACTGAGGAAAGTGCTAGAAATATAAGAACTACAACGTTAACTGTCAACAGTGACCCAACAGAGGAAGGGAAATTAAAGCGGAAACGCAAATTGTAGCACTGACATGGTAGGCGAAAGAGAGAAGAGATGCTGGCTGAAGACCTGAGGAGACTTATTGTCACTCAGCCTTCAGCGATGACCACCGGGCAACCGGTGTGAAACTGTAAACCGCAGTATTACTGTGGCCTATGAGAACTAGGAGAGAAGGGCTGGAGACTTGAGGAGACTTGCTGTCACTCAAACTCCAACGGTTACCACTAGGCAACTGGTGTGAGATTCCAAAATAATAACAATAATAATAATAATAATAATAATAATGATAATAATAATAATAATAATAATAATAATAATGATAACAATAATAATATATATATATATATATATATATATATGAATGAATATAATAAATTAGAAATACATGTACGTATGTGGCTACATGACTTCGAATTTTGACTCTCCGAATGTTCATTTATTGACTGTGATGGAGAGCTTTTAGATATTTTAAAATTGGGATAAAGTTTTTATCATTATTTCTTTAATTTCTCAGACTAGCATCTTCATCTTTGTTGTTTTGATATCCACATTCCAATCGGTAAACTCTTTGCTCCCTTTAAGTTTTGTGTCAAGGGATTAATAAACCTAATCTTATCGTGTTTGTGATTTGTTTTTTACTGCAATTAAATTCAGACCCGAATGACATGGGCTGGTAGTGCACCAGCGATTTTCTTATTAATTTTTTTCAAAAATTACGCTCCACCTCCTCCTCTCTCTCCCAAGCAAGCACACACACATATATGCATGCAAATACGTGCACGCAGTCATTCTATACGTCTGTAAATACGGCTTCTATCGCTTTAATATCCTCACACGTATACGCATATTCATACATGCTCAGATATACGCACTCATTTACCGATTTGCACAAGCACTATCTTTATTGCACAAAAATATCGTTACACACGAATACACAGGTACACACATTGCATACGCACACACACATGGCTTCTACCGCTCATATTTGCACACAGATCATTTATACGCATTCAAACGAATACACACTTATCTATCCTCATTTTAGCACTCACACATACATGGCAAATACTGCTCAGATTTACGCATAGATTCCTTACACTCATCCAAAATTTACCCATTTTCATATACACACGCGCTCTTTTACACTGATATGTTTCCGGGTCTTTTTTTTCACATGAAGTCAATTTTGACATTCAATCTCTACAATAATTAAAAAACTTCAGTTTATTTCCAACAAAGAGATGAAAAGTTTGCAGGGGCCCAGTAGAAATAAAAAAAACAACGAAAAAACATTAACAAACAAACCCAAAAGACAAAAATCCAATTGGAAGCAAACAACGTTTCGAATGAATTCGCATCGTCATTATCAGGAAACTCCATTGTCCCGGCCTTTTGCTAATCGTCTGACTACGTTTCCTGCCGACGAGGGAACGTTTGTCTGTTTCGGTGCCGTCAAATGAATAACGCCTTTCTTTTATTAATTACTTTTTCGTTCGAGTAAATAAAGAAGAATCAGGAAAAATATGAGAGAGTAGAAGCAAAAACGTTGCACAAATTATTAGTAAGGTTTGATGCTGAGTAGTGAAGAACACAAACACACACACACGCGTATATATATATATATATATATATATATATATATATATATATATGTTTCAATAAAAATGACGGACTAAGAGCATCTTTTTTTAATTATCTTTTTTTCCATACAAGTGAACAGATCTCTTGTTTCAATGTATACAGATACTTTTCAAAAGATAGAGCGCTTTCAGCAGCATCTCCAGTCATTTTCTAGTGCTCTACATTCAGGAAAGTATATACATTGAAACATGAGATCTGTTCACTTGCACGTAAACAAGAATAGATTGTAAAAAAAAAGATGTTTCCAATTCATTATTTTTTTTACTGTTGTTCAAAAAAAATATGATGCCAAATAATGCAAGACGGAAAAAGTTATATATATATATATATATATATATATACAAAATTAGAATCACAAGGATACACACCCGATGATTGCCAGTTGCTGATGAGTGCGAGAGGCACGAAATATTAACATTCATCGAGTATATGTCCTTGTGATTCGTATTTTCTAAAATATGATAATAGCTCTATTTACTGTGTTTAATATGTATTCTTTATGTAATACGTATGAAAGATGTATTAAAGAAAATATGTTGTCAAATCAATATACATATATATATATATATATATATATATATATATATATATATATATAATCATAAATTCTGTTATAATTGAAACTCTTATTTGAAATGATCTGCAGTTGCTGCACAGTTAATATATCACTCAGCCTAGGCAATAGGATAGCTACTGCAACGTAGCCATTGAGCTAAACAGTCACTGGTAATGCAAAGGTCCAAATAACTGTTTTAACCCCAAATTCCCGTTTTGATTATTCACGGTCTATATCTGCTCTAACCGTTTCTTTCAACAAGGACAGTTATAGTATTAAAAAATGGATATATGATCCCACAGAATGATTACAAATTGCGTAATATTATATTGAAACTCTTCTTTGAAATAATCTGCGGTAATTACATAAGTCATGTATCACTTGGCCAAGACAACATAAATAGAATAAACCATTAAAGAAAGTTTAGCTCAATAGTAAGAGCTACACTACATGGAAACGGCTACCCTCTCGGTGGTGGGTTTGATTCCTGCAGCAGCTCTATTTTCTTTAATTGTTTATTCAATGTACGTTGTCTTGGCCATGCAAAACATTCAGCGTTTAATGACGGGACATCATTCCAAATAAGAGTTTTTATGTAGTATAACGCTATTTTTGATTATACATATGTATACAAGTGAGTGCATATATATATATATATATATATATATATATATATATATATATATATATATATATATATACTCGCCACATGTTCTTGTTATGTCTAGGTATCAAATATCATTTAGATTTATGAGCCTACTGTAAACCGTTTTCAATGGGTTTTGATCTTAAATACAAAATGAAAATGTATAATGAATTTAGAATTAGTTGGTACGAGTCATGACTTTTCCTATGTACTCACCCAGCCAACTTTAAAACTTTTAAACTTGGCAACGCCCCTGTCACATGTTCTTACTTACTTTTTTTAATAACCTGGATGGAAAATGGAGTTCAGCCAAAACATTTCCATGAGTCGTCCATTAAATATCCAAGTGGCCCGCGAGCCGCGGTCTAACCACTCCTGTAATATCAGTTTTCAGGAATAAGTGATAGAAGGCAAGCAGATGTTAGAAGACAATATTTTTTAAAGCTATAATTTGTCGTTGATAGTGTTTTCACACGAATATAACATAACAAAAAAGTCAATTGTCACAGGAAGGTAAAGTGATCACCCGTGTAATATAAAGTTGGAGTACCACTAGGCCCTGCATCCCCTCTGAACAATTACGTCACGCTATGATGTCATACGAATACGTCATTGGTTCTAAAAGAGGTCCCTCCCTCTTCGTCCCGGGGGTTCGGGCGACGGAGTCTCCATTGGCGGCTTGTGTTCCGGGATAGAAACCCAGACTTTAAATGCGCAGTAAATGTCATTTAGTTTGTAAGAATGAATTGTGCATCACTAATCCTGAACCTATGTGCCACACCCCCAGGGGAACAATAGTATAGGGCCCCGGAAAAAAGCCGCATATTGCGTTGTTTTTGTATTTGCTCACAAGGGATATTAATTATCAGAAAAGAATACAACATAAAAGTCTTTTGAAAAGATTCAGGATGATGATAACAATAACAAAGATAATAATAATGATACTACTACTACTACTACTACTACTAATAATAATAATAATAATAATAATGATAATAAAGTGATATAATATTAAGACGTAACGAAAAAGAAGAAAGGAATGAAAGGCAAAATAATGATGATAATAATAACAACAATAAGAAGAAGAAGATGGAGGAGGAGGAGGAGAGAAGAATGAGAAAAAGAAGTGGGAGAAGAAGAGGAAGAAGTAGAAGGGGACAAGAAGAAAAGAATGAAAAGATAATCTGAATTATGAGAAGAAAAAGAAGAAAGGAATGCGAATAAAATAGAGAAACAACAACAACAACAACAACAACAACAATCATAATAATAATAATAATGATGATAATAATAATAATAATGATGATAGTAATAACAGTGACATTAAAAAGAGCGTCCGAAGCAGCATACCGAACAAGAAAAAATTAGCAAACGAAGGAGTAGCACAACAAGGGAAAAAAATGGGGAGAGAAAAGACTATACGGAGAATTGAAAAGACGGATACAGGATGTTGCAGACGAAAGATTATGGACATGGCTACGCAAAGGAAACCTGAAGAGAGAAACGGAATCGCTCATCATGTCAGCCAAAACAAATGCATCCAGACAAACTGTATCAAAGCGAAAATCGACATAACTCAAACGAACAGCAAATGCCGCCTATGCGGGTAAAACGATTAGACCGTAAACCACATAACTAGTGAATGTAGTCAACCAGCCTAAAAGGAGTATAAATACAGACACGATAGGACAGCAACAGTAATACACTTGGAACTGAGCAAACGAATGGGATTCAATCACGCGGGAAAATGGTACCAGCACAAACCGGAGACTATCCTGGAAAATGGAAGTCACAAATTGCTCTGGGACTTTGACATCCAAACTGACCATCTAATCCAAACGAGAAACCCAGACCTGGTAATGGGGGACAAAAAAAGGGGAGTAGGTACGCTCTGAGTCGTACCAAAGACACTGAAAGCGAGATAGGAAGAACTGAGGTTAAGGGGGAGAATTGAGATTATACAGACCACCACACTACTAGGGACTGCACGAATACTGAGAAGAGTGCTAGAATTATGAGATTTACGACAATGGCGTAACAAGGAGAAGAGGAGAGGGAGTAAAAAAAGTGGAGGGGGGTACAAACCACAGCACCACTGAGATAAGTGAGGGAGTTATGAAAGGTGGGAGACTTATTGTCACTGCCCTCTGCGATAACCACCGGGCAGTTGGTGTGAAAATGCTAACTACAGCATTGCCGTGGACTGAGAGTGTGGAGAGGAGGGCTCGAGACCTGGGGAGACTTGGTGTCACTCAGTCTCCTACTGTAACCACCAGGCAGCCGGTGTAAAAAAGTACATAATAATAATAATAATAATAATAATAATAATAATAATAATAATAATAATAATAAT
>OY735242.1:5159422-5349253 GCA_963457665.1 Thysanoteuthis rhombus
CTATTTTTTAATTCAGCCGTTTCAGTGATCACTGCCCAACCAAAGGCAGAGAAGTAACTTATTCACTGATGTACCTTTTCCAATTTTTTTAATTCATCACGCCCATCACAGCATGATCCAATAATTCCCTTGGACAAGTTATGAATACATCCTCCCAACTCAGTTATGTGTGAATAGAACGGCAGACTGTGCTCTTCAGCTTCTTCAGCCTTGGTTGGCAACCAGTCTAGGAGACAGACAACTTTAAACCGGGAAAGTCCAAAACCTCGTCCAGCCACAAGAGAAGTGGCGACCGACAGAGTGAGGAGCGTTTTTGGGAGACACATCTAAGATTTTTTGCTCATTTCATCTAAACATTTTTTCCATTTTTCTCTATATATTTATGTACACGCTCCTGTCTATCCATGCGATATCTCCAAAATTTCCCATTTCAATAGAATTTCGTGGAAGGGTGGACATTAAGCTCTGCAAGATATGTACACAATACCTACCTCACGTCGTAGTCACATTTCCTCACCGCATAATACTGCCTGAATTCCATGTCAGGCCAAACACCCCCAAAGCTATCAATGAATTTCAATTAAATTCTTCAGAAAGGTGGACAATAGACTGCACAATCAATGATCAAATTTTGTGGCGGATCCATGCACAATTCCCCCCCCCCCACGTCGAAGTTATAAATCCACATCACATAATGTCGACAAAAGCACACGTCTCTATAAGAGTATCGAATAGATTTCATTTAATTTTTTTTTCCAAAGGGGAGGGGGTAATAGACTGCGCACCAAGTAATCGAATTTTGGGGCGGATCCATGCACAATCACTACCCCTTCCGTGGCATTAGCAGTGGTATGTGCTCTCTGAGTGCCCTTTTGCTATTTATGTATTTTGGAAACTTAACATTGCAATATTTATTTCGATAACTATTTGAAAAGGAGCGTTATAGTGAATCAGCGCTGATTGGTGTAACGCAAAGCGGCGTATTACAGTAAAAGCTGTTATGAGGACACGGTCGTGGCTCATGTGGAGTTAACGCGAAGGGTAAAAACTAAGTAAAGTAGTGAGTGCCCTAACGCTGACTGCAGCCTCAGCCACTCTTGTCCAGACTTCACGTATCACGATTTTCTCTGTCTCGGGTTCAGGATATCTGAAATTAGAAGCGTTTAATTAGTGAGATAATTAATATCACCATCCCATATTTCTTGATGGTAGGCGGTAACTGCATCATGAATTATTACAAAAATTATTGTTTGTGAAATGAATATTGTCGAACGATAAAAAAGAAGAATTTAGCGGGTCTAGTTACTCCAGCTATTCCCAAAGTGTGCGCCGCGGAGCGTGGTATAAGTGACGAAAAAACACAAATCGGGGCGTAAACACATGAACGTAACCGCAATTGTTCAGTATTTTGTGACTTGGTGTGCCGTGTAAAAATCTTGATACTATAAGGGCACTGCGATTCGGAAAAGTTTGGGAACCACTGAGATAGCCACTCAATTGGTCTAGTTAGTCACTCAATAGGTCTTGTTAGTCTCTTAACAAAAACCAATAGGTGACCAACCTCTTTTGGTAACATGCAGTTCTGGGGTGATCAATTAAAAAAATTGTGAAAAAAGGGTGATCAATGAATTGGCTACTTCTCTCGCCTTTTGTCGGGGAATGATCACTAAAAAGTCTGAATTAAACAAAAAAAAAAAAAAAGAACAAGCAACACCAAGCGTGAATGCTGTCAGACACAAACTAAGGGATCAATTTAGCATAAACTTACATTGCAAATTGTACGCTGTCTCAAGTCCAGCATTGACAATATCTAGATTTTTAAAAATTGTTTTAATGATTTAAAGTCCAGTGTAGCCAATTTAGACGTTTTAATTTTGTTTCGAACTTGAGAGTCATATCTAAATTAGCACCACTGGTTGACGTAATGTGTGTGTGCTCTCAGTTAGATTAATACTTTGTAATTATATAGCCTATTCTGAAATGAAGATTGTAAAAGTTTTATTTTTCGATTCATTTCAATGGATGAAGTAGTATTATTAACTTTTACTCCTTTTTGAAGAGTATTCAGTATGAGTTCAACTGCGATAAAAAGCAACAACAATTAAGATGAAGATTAATAGTACCAAACATTATTCATAATAATAATGATTGCAAAAGTTGTTTCGTAGAAGACAAGGATTGTTTTGCAATTCTCCTGCCCGATTGAGAAGAGTCGTACTCGCAGACGTTCGTCTTCGGGTTCAGATGCGGCAGTACTTTTCATCCCTGCCACTTCTTGATATTACAAATGGTATCCTGTAAATGTGCGCTGGAAATATGAACAACCACAAAAGTTTATTGTAGCTCGCAATGCAAAAGCCCCATCCAACAATATTGTTCAAAAGCTGGGGTGAAAAAGTGGAAGCGCTCGTTGTAATTTCTCCTTCTATGTGTAAAGTATATAAGGTCGGACAGAGTTTACTTTTCGCACCCCGTGATTGACCGCTTTGCAAACGGACACCTTTGATTTGACACCGAGTGAAATCACTCAAATATCACTGTCTTATAAACGTAAACAAATAACATATGTTTATGGAAATTACTTACCTTCAGGAAAACGATTCGTTTTTTATTTATTGAAAAAAGGAATTTTTAATCCCAAAAAGGCGAATAAAAAAACGAAGTTTTTTTGTCAAGTATCGAAAGTTACTTAACACCAGAAAAACAACAAAAAGTGTTTTATTTTCTATCGAATGTAGTGTTTTAAAAAGAACATGCTTTATTTTCGAAAGTTACCCTAAAAAAGTAGTTTTCGGTACTTTCAATCCAGTTGTGTTGAAAAATCTATAATTGAATAAAGAAAATAGAATGTTAGAATTCTATAGAATACGTAGGCATTCTATAGACCAAAGAGTTCTCAAACTAGCGTGCGTGTACCCCAAGGGTAACATAAGATAAATTATAGGGTTATAGAAGTTTTGTAAAAACACAAAAATTTTGAAATAATCACAACCAACAAAAAGCAACTGGTGTGAGATGTGAATAGAATTTTATTTGTATAACCAAAAACAGATTTCATGCAAGACTGTCAGTTAGGAATGATACGCGAGTATGTCTATCTGAAACTGTGCCTTGAATTGAGTTATTTGTTGGAAAGAGCCAAGGTCATACATCTCACTAGAAATGTAGCATTAAATTAAACGAAATTACTAACAAATACTAGATGTCTACTGTCTGGCCTATGGTATCCTACATTTTACTCAATATTCTTCTCATGGGTACGCCGATAAGACCGGTTAGGACAAACGGGTATGCTGGAAGAAAAAGTTTCAGAACTCCTATAGAATGCCGAAGTTTCGCACGATGCTGGTAACATGTCTGCCGTATCGGGAGCGTTAACTCAATTTGTGCCGATATATAGATTTCAAGAATCCCACCAAACCCATAATTTTATAGATTAGAACATGAACATCAAGTGTAAACACTTGGGGGGTTGTAGTACTGCTTCCAGTTCTGTATCTCACTAATTTAAAAAAAGTGACCGATAATACAAACCTTTAAATGAGAGATTGTTATTCTGGCCAGTCAGTTCCAGAACATCGACTGCTTGAAGTTTGGGGAATTTGAGGGATCGGAACATTTAATAGGAAAAATTTATTCAAGCTAAAGGGTTTTATTAACAGGAGTATGGTGATGTTTAGGTTACTCATTTCTAATCTTTACACTGTAACATTTCCCCTCTTTGAAGGGAAGTGCTGCAGTATTATAAGACGTAACTTCAAAAATTGAATTTATTGACTAGTACCCGTATACTCTACCTATGTTGATATTTTTTTCATGAAATTGCTCTTACAAGAATATATCGGCTGTGGGTTTTATCTCTTGTAAATTATGCTGATATTAAGGACACCCTATATACTTTTTATAAAGTGGTTTTATGTATTTGAGTAAAAGCTCTCAAGAAAGATTATCAACACGAAGACAGTATATGGTTAGTAGTTTGAAACAATAAATTCAATTTTCAGAAGTTACACTTTGTAATGCTGTAACTCTTACCTTTAAAGAGGGGAATTGTGACTGTTTTTCGTTGAATGAATCTAAGCTGTTAATCGTCGTGAACACTGGGATCCGATTATTCCCCTAGAAGAAGATCCCTCGACTGGCATCTCGAATAAATTAATTCTTTGTATTTTTTCCCAGTCCTCAAATTCTCAAAGCTTTAGGTGGCCGCTATTACGAGTAGGCCGAATTTTGCACCTAGAGCGTACCGCTCAGGAGTTGTGGATTATCGATTAAGCATTGCTTCAGGAAACGGTTGGAAATAAACACTGGTTCAATTAATTCCTTTTATCGGATAGGTCAGTGCAGTGTTCGTCTAATTGAACCCAACAGGTCAAATTCCCTGAACAATAATCGGAAAAAGAAAGTGCAGAGTTGGGGACGTCTGGTAAGATATGATAGCGTCAAATCAACGACTGGCGTTCTTCCTACTTCAACACCTTTTCCCGATTCTCAATCCCTCTTGTACCTGTTAAAACGATTCACCTACATCCATAACCCACCTTACAAACAAACTCTTCCTCCGGACTTTTTTCATTCTCAACTCATTAACTGCAGTTCTATGGTTAACTCAATAAAATTTTCGTCGTACTGTGATTGTTGTCAACTCAGTTCTATCTGTGAGTCTGGGCTTTTATTCAGCAATTGATTATCTTGCAAAAGACTAGGTCTTTTATCTTGCGATGGATAATTTGAAATATATATTACTCGCAATTTCTAAGTGTTTGTTTGGTGCAGATGGCCTAGCGGTTAGCAGCACCGAAAACTGAAGCCGACGATCCGAGTTCAAGCTCTGGCTGAAACAGTTGGCATTCACTTAGCACTAATGCCGTTTGGAGAGGCATGAATCCATATCTTCTCACCTCACATCTATGGGCAAATAGCAGGACAGACAGAGCCTTCAACCTGGTTTGGCAAAGCGAAGGAGACAGACAACTGAGAGGCTGACAACGGGCAGAGTTAAGAACGTGTTCCCGGAATGTACAATTAACGGTGAAGTTTCGACAGGCCTATCAATCTGGAAGTAGATTATAATTAATTGCTCAATTAATATAATGGGGAAAAACACACAGTTGAAATTCTGAAATGATTAACACAAACAATATTTCACCGCTCTTTTTGTGACAAAAAAGACAAAAAATATTTATTATATCATCAATCGACCGTTTGGATGTTTTCGATGATTCATTAGAGAAACTGTTCATTCTTCTTATCTTTGTCAAATTTAATGGTGTGTTTTATTTATCTCAGATCTTCCTGATACTTTTTTTTTGTTGTTTTATGGTTTAGTAGGTTAGTATAATTACTGTTATTTAAGGATTGTGTGTTTTATTTATCTTAGGTCTCTCTGGTATGTGGTTTGTTTGGGGGTTTAGTAGGTTAGTATTGTTACTGTTATTTAGAGATAGCATGTTTTATTTATCTCAGATCTCTCTGGTATGTAGTTTGTTTTAGGATTTCGTAGTTTGGTCTTGTTACTGTTACCAAAGGATTGCGTGTTTTATTTATCTCAGATCTCCTTGACTATTATTCGTGTTATAATTGAGGAGGTTAGTCTTATCAAAGGATTGTATATTTTATTTATTTTTGACCTTCCTGCTGTGGGGTTTGTTTTGTGGTTTAGTAAATTAGTCTTGTTATTGTTTTTCAAGTTCTTAGCGAGTGACACTCTACCACATACTAAGACGAGTTACTTTGTTTTGATTTATCTTTTCTTTTCTTTCTCTATTGTTTTTACTGAATAATTCAGTTTTTTTTAGTATTTCTTTCATCTTAATTCTGTTGCCTTTTATCACAACCCCCAGATCGCCATTCAAGGGTCGTTAGAAAGCAGTGAAAATAGAGAATAACGCATGAAAAGCAGCGGAAATAAAAAATTTTAAAAAGTATACTGAATAAGTTTAGGGTTAGGGTTAAGGGTTAGCGCTTAAGATTAGAGTTCAGGATTAGTGTTTAGAGTTAAATTTGTATAAGTCAATGACGGATCAAACATGGCATTATCACGATGGTTGTTTCGCCAGTGAAAAAATACTTAACGCTGTCCATATGTCTTAAATTTAACACGGAAATGGTAACAATCGCCCAATCCTATATACAGAGATCAACGATAGATAGTTTTGGTTGTTTGCTTTTGTGTGATGGTTAACAAGCTAGTCTCGACAGATGAAAACCTTCGTAGTGAGTTATATTTTCATTGGGTGCCCCACATTTGTGGTCTTGTACCGCATTAAGCTTTGTTATGGGGCAGTTGTTAACAGCTTGTCTCGAAGACTATCTCTTTAGTAGTGAAGTCGTTTCTCATTGAGTACCTGTCACTTGTAGGTACCCAGTGAAATAGAACCTTGTTGTAGAGCAATTGTTTACAGGTTGGTCTCGTGGATTGTTTTAACAGCAGTGAGTTCAATCTCCATTGGGTATTTCACACTTACGGTCTAGCTGAACTTGGTAAATATCTGGGTATTAATATTTGGATTTTCTAGATGATGTATTTTCAATTATTATTGACGAGTTAATACCCGTGAAAGATCATCTATTTAACTCTGATCACATCTATCTATCTATCTATCTATCTATCTATCTATCTATCTATCTATCTATCTATCTATCTATGATCACATTTGTTCCTATCTATCTATCTATCTATCTATCTATCTATGTTCATATCTCTATTCATATCTATCTATCTATCCATCTATCTATCTATCTATCTATCTATCTATCTATCTATCTATCTATCTATCTCAGTCCATTCATATCTAGCTATCTTTCTAGTTATGTGTCTTGATTTGTTCATATCTATCTATCTATCTATCTATCTATCTATCTATCTATCTATCTACCTATGTTCATATCTCTATTCATATCTATCTATCTATCTATCTATCTATCTATCTATCTCAGTCCATTCATATCTAGCTATCTTTCTAGCTATCTGTCTTGATTTGTTCATATCTATCTATCTATCTATCTATCTATCTATCTATCTATCTATCTATCTATCTATCTATCTATCTATCTATCTATCTATCTATCTCTGTCCATTCATATCTATCTATCTTTCTAGCTATCTGTCTTGATTTGTTCATATCTATCTATCTATCTATCTATCTATCTATCTATCTATCTATCTCAGTCCATTCATATCTATCTTTCGAGCTATCTGTCTTGATTTGTTCATATCTATCTATCTATCTATCTATCTATCTATCTATCTATCTATCTATCTATCTATCTATCTATCTATCTATCTATCTATCTCAGTCCATTCATATCTATCTATCTATTTCAATCTGTTTATTATCTATCTATCTATCTATCTAGTAATCAATTGGTGAACAAACAATCAAAGTGTTTCCAACTTAAGCAACTTGTAGAGTTTTTGATGGAAAAAAGAATTTTGGTAAAGAATGAAAGAGGGAGAGAAAAAGAAAAGAAAAGAAAAGGAAAGAAAAGAAAAGAAAGAAAGAGAGAAAGAAAGAAAGAAAATGAGAGAAAAAAGAAAGGAAGAAAAGTAGAAATAAAGAAAGTTAAGAAAGAAAAAAGAACAAAATGATGGAAGGAACAGAGGGAAAAGGGAGAGAAATAAGGATAAAAAAAGGAAGAAAAAGAGAGAAAAAAAAAAGGAATGAAAGAAGAAATAAAGGAAGGAAAGAAAGAAGGTTGAAAAAGGAAGAGAAAGCGGTAATCCCGATTCACAAAGACAGCTTGTCGTTTATATTTGCGGCATCTTCAAGGCCATCTTCGCCCAACTTCATGAATTCAATTTTCTGAATCTCATCTTGCATAAACTCAACGTTCAAACGAAGACTAAGACATTGTATTCTTGTAACACCCACAAGAGGGACCTCTAATTACTCCTTAGGGGTTATTACCCCTGTTTTGGAAACCGCTGACATAAGCAAAAGCAATAGTTTTTTTTTTTTGCAGGAGGAATGGGGAGAGGGATAAGGAAATGAATAACAACAGCAAAAAAAAAAAAAAAGAAACAGGTCTGGTTAGTTACTGAATAGAAACCATCACGTGACCAACGTCTTTTAGCAGCATGCAGTGATGGGATGATCAGTTCAGAAATTGGGAAAAAAGGGATGATCAATGAATGAGTCATTTCTTTCACCGTTTGTAAGGCTATGATCACTGAAAGAATGTCCGAGTTTTCAAAAACTAACGAGAATGCTACCGGACACAAAGTGAGGGATCAATTTAGCATAAAATTACATTACTAATTGAATCCCCACTAAAAAACTATCTAGGGGATTTCGAAAAAAAAAAAGCAAAGTAAGTTTTTTTTTCCAAGACATGAGAGAATATTCAATTTTTCAGCCCTCTATCGACATAGGTACGACTTGTGCACCTGATATATACACATCCAACCAGACAGATTAACTTAGAGAACTGAGGAAACCTATGTTAACAATTTTGGTGACTGTTTTTGTTAGCAGTTTCTAACAGAGAAAATCAGAGGGTAGATAGATAGATAGAGAGAGAGAGAGAGAGAGAGAGAGAGAGAGACAGAGACAGAGACAGAGACAGAGATGGGGGAGAGAAAAGTGGATGGAGAGACAGAGATCGAGAGAAAAAGGAAAAGATGTCATAACAAAGAACTGCGACATCCAATTCCGATGGGAAAGATATGACACAATCATTTCCCTCGAATTTTTCTAATTTTGGCACGAGAATTTCATTTACTTTATTATATGCTTTACAGGCAGAAAGAGGGGGAGGGAGGGGGTAAAGCACTTTGGGCGGTAAATATCTACATGCTCCATAAACATACATCGAAATATCTACTCATCTATCTATATGTCCATTTCAGTTTGTTTACATCTAGCTATCTATCTTTCGCAGTCTGTTCGTATCCATCTATCTATCTATCTATCTATCTATCTATCTATCTATCTATCTATATATATATATATATATATATATATATATATATATATATATATATATATATATATATATATATATCATGGTCGTGTTCGTATCTATCTGTCTATCTATACTAAGCTCTGTCGGTCTGTCTGTCTATCTATCTATCTATGTATTGTACTGTTTGTGTGTATCTATATATGTATGTATGTATGTATGTATGTATCTTTCTGTCACAGTCGGTTAGAATCTATCAATCTATATACCTATATCTATCTATCTATCTATCTATATCAATCTATTTATCTCTCTTCATCTATCAATCTGTCTTCATCTTATCTCTCCCTCTCTCTCTCACTATACATATATATATATATAAATATATATATATTGATCTATCTATGTATGTATCTATCCATTTATCTATCTACAAATGTATATATATATATTCATATATATATATATATGTGTGTGTGTGTGTGTGTGTGTGTGTGTGTGTGTGTATGTATGTATGTATCTATCTTAATCTCTGTTCATCTATTCTATGATACAATTTCCGTGTCTTTCTTGGCAAAAAGAGATTCTTGCGAGCCATTTCTTAACGGCGGGACCTCTCATGGATATCTGCTCGGCATATTCTGGCCCAACGCCACAAATACGATGTATCTCGTGGGGATCGAACTCACTACTGGCATAGATAGATAGATAGATAGATAGATAGATAGATGTGATCAGAGTTAAATAGATGATCTTTCACGGGTATTAACTCGTCAATAATCATTGAAAATGCATCATCTAAATAATCCAAATATCAATACCCAGATATTTACCAAGTTCAGCTAGGCACAAGATTAGATGTGTGGGTATCTCACGAGATTACACGGTAAAAATGCACCGCAAGGCTAACTCATTAATCATTACTCCACAGTGAGGTACCCTTTTCTAAGTTTAGTTTAGTCTGGCACAAGGCCATAGATGTGGGACATCCAGTGAAGATTAGACTCATTATAATAGTATCAAATATTTATCAAGCTTAGCTACGGCACAAGGCAACAGGAGTGGGGCATCTCACGGGATCGAACTCACTGCAATAGTAACTATTGCCCCACGGTCACACAATCTTTTAATTTATTCTTTTAGCTCAATCTTGCAGAGGGCTTCTATACAGTATTGAGATTTAGGCTTGGCGCGGTACCAAGGCGGTTGTTCTCAAACTTTAATGTATGACTGCACACCAAGAAATATATCTGACATGCGGCATCGCAACTCTAAAAATGAAATGAATTAGACAAAACATTCTAGTTGTCAATGAACGGAACTTTTATATCAGCGTAGTAGCACGTAGTCCCCGGGTCCCAGCCAGCTCGCTCCCACGAGGTGATTGGGATGGTTTGATGAAGTCCTTCAGGGTTGGTTCGGAGTGGCTAGCAACGTTGGACACCCGTCACAGCAAAACCGACGGACAGAAAGAAAGAACAGAGACTCCTGTTTAAAATCTGGAACAAGCTATTCATTGGTGCAACTATGATTGTTGATTTTGATCTCTGTTCCGGCAGCAGCAAAATCTGAAGTTTAATGACGTCTCAAGTTCCCAATAGTCAGTCGGTTGATCTTAGCAGACTCTAAGTCAGAAAGGGGGAAAGGCAAGACATTTTGGCAGCATCTGTAACCAGCAGTGAGCACCCAAGGAGAACACTTAACCCAGGGATACCAAATCTAGATCAAACCGATTGGTCACCAATCAAACCGATAAAAATCTGCGATAGCAGATCTAACTTTTTCAAAAAACTATTCGATTTAACTTTTTTGTAGCTAACTCAAAACATTTATTTAACATTTTAGCCTTAAAGTTCGCCGAAACTGGAAAAGAAATAGGTGGTTTTAGCCATTTCTTGAAGCAGCTCTAGACGAAGGGCTGAGTTTAGCAAATATTACATTGTAAATTGAACATCAGATTTTGCAAAGATGGTCACAAAGGGGCGTACAGTTTTACATTGAGCGTACATCGTAAATCGGTCATCCATTTTAGAGCCAATTCTTTCACTTTAACTATAAAAGTTATTTATTCTAAAAAATCGAAAATATCCACGAAGAAACGAAGGTCAGAATCACTGAAAGCTTATCAAACTATCTTGCGGTAATGAAAAAGGGTGCCAACAAATATATAGGTAGTATACCTGGAAACCTGAGGTATCAAGACCGAGTGCGCAGGTGCAATGCGTTAGCCAATAAGAGGACACTGAGGCTCGGTATTGCTAAGCGCATTGGGAACCTTTTGACTTGTCATTGGGTTCTCTCTCTATTACTCGGTCCAGCTGCAGGGAAGCAGTTCGCCCTTGGGCGGCATTGTCTCATTGCACTAAGAAGGACAGGTCGGGCGAGTTCTGATGCTTTTGCAACCTCGGTTGCGCCGGCTGGAGCTATTTTTCATGGGGTGCTCCTACCTACGTTAAACTTGTCCTTGTATCGCATCTCAACCCGAGTAAAAAACATACCAGAAAACCTTGGCACCTAAGAGATGCAGAAAAATGTCCTCATAGCCACCGCCCGTATCCTTCGCGAAGCACTGTCCCTGTAAATATTTTGTCTGTTATACAACTATGTACTGTCTCTTGGGTAGCCTCCTGTATTGGTCCTGCATTGACTGCCCCCGCTTTTGTATGTATAAAATGGGGAAAAATGTCAGAGCCTAAGTCATAACATCGTTCCCTGTCCGAGGTTACAACCCGAAACTTGGTGCGCAATGCACACAGCTAGATATTAAAAGGAATGATGATGATGATGATGATGATGATGATGATTTATTTCACCAAAAAACACGACATATCATATATGCTATGTTTCCTCATTTTTGTACATTAGTTGAGAGGGTAGAAATTAGGCATATTGCCTCACAAGTAGTACCCACCTTTGTGGTTTCAAATAATCTAATATCTTGTGTTGTATAGATAATTTTTGGACAAGTGGAATCAACATTCCAATACTCATAGAGTAACCAGCAACTGAAGGTGAAATTCCCAGAGCAGACGATTAAATCAAATTGAGTGAACAGTTATTCACTAATAAGATTCCATGAAATAGTTTTAAGCTTACTTTGAGACGGCTCTTACTTTTATTCATTCAATCTGTTTTTGGAAAAAAGTTTCTATGAAGTTGTTCCAAACAAGTATTGCCTTATGGTTAATAAAATTTCTTCCATATTTTTCTCTGTTGATAAGTGTCGAAAATTAAGATCCTTTTGGTGAATTTCAAGTATTAATAGATACAAAAATATTTTAACCCATTCACTAGCTACTTCTCATTCAGTAATGTCTACTAATAACACTTATAGAGAAGGGGTGTCTGTTATAGTCCATCAAATCAATTTGAACTTCTGGATAATTTTGAACAGAAAGTATCCGAAATTATCTAAAATTCAAAGATCTAAACGAAACAATCCTCGAACTATTTTTTTTCCATCTGAGCTGACTCAGTATCCTCTATTATCACTTCATCAGTCTCGCCCGAGAAGAGGCGAAAGGCCATTTTCCCATCGAAGCTAAATAATTCCATATTTCAACAGCTTACAGCGCCCGAGGGTGATCCGTTTCAGGTGACCCCTCCCTCGATTTCACTTTTTGTCTGTCTAGGAACAATATGAATGCAAAACATTTCCTCGAATTTCTACAAAACTTATATGACTTAAAAAAGATACCTTCCAATTTTTTCTACTTCTCATATCGAAAATCAAATCCCTCTCTGTTTATCAAATCATAAAGCTTTATTATGATATTGTTTCATGATATTTTTTCTGCAAACCGACATTGTATCACTATTGTTATATACTTACTCTCCGTCCTTTTTCCTTTCATCAATCACTAAAGAGGTTGGGATCTCATAAAATCTAGCGATAAAACCTTTGGATTGGCCACTCTGTGGTAGAAGCGGGACAGACATAATACACGTATTGAAAACGTTCAAGGCTCGAAATACATACTTGTGTATTTGGAAAATTTTACGCTTAACATGGGAGATAGTTGCAATACACTATGGTTCCGTGACACACACTTTATAAACCCTAAACTATAGAAAACTTTGACACCCATTAAAGAGTTGACACTTGAAAAATTAAAATGGGCGTGAACCCGTGAACAACAAAAAAAAAAATGATACTGTTCGGCTGGGGTTCGTAAACACAACGTGAGGATCAAAGGCTAAAGCAAAACTGTACTAAATTATACCACAGTGATGCATGCGTGCCTACGAGTCACTAAATTACTGATATCCTGGAACTGAATACAAACTTTTTGACTAGAAAGACCCCGGAGAGCGCATATCTTTGCTAACGTTTTACACTAGCTAACAAGAAAAGGAACAGACTCTGTTGGGAAAAAAAACTGGGACGTTGAATGTACAATTTTTGATGGCATTTGGCAACATTTGTCTTTAATAAAACTATTTCTTTCCAGATGAGTTTTCAAGTTGATCCCCGTGAGAACGTACGGGATAGAATAAAATAATAATTGCATCATGAATAAAAGAAAAATGACGTACGAAATGCAATATAATTCATTGTGAAATGAAAAAAAAAAAAAAATATATACATATATATATATATATATATATATATATATAGAGAGAGAGAGAGAGAGAGAGAGAGAGGCAGACAGACACACAGACAGACAGACAGATGTATGGATATATATGAAGTGTATACATTGATTATAAACACTGTATTGTCTACTTCCTTTCTTTCCTTCTTTTTTTTCTTTCTTTTTCCTATTCGTATTTATCCATCTCGAAGATTGGTTAAAAAAGCTATAAATATCTATATGAAATGTATACTTTAATAATAAACACTGTATCGTCTGATTCCTTTCTTTCTCTCTTTCTTTATTTCTTTCTTTCTCCTATTCGTATTTATCTATCTCTGGGATTGTCAAAAGAGAAAAAAAAAAAAAAAGGAAAGAAAGAGAAGCCATAAATATCCATGTGATATGCATACATTAATTATAAACACTGTATAGTATACTTTCTTCCTTTCTTTGCTTCTTTCTTTCTTTCTGGTACTTCCCCGCATTCATTTATTTCGAGAACTGATTAAGAAAAGAATACTATGACGTGATGTGACGTAAGAAAGAAACAAGAAAAAGAATAGCGTTCCTAACAAAAGAAGAAAGTTGTCTATCTCTCTTTAATCTCTCTACGGGTCACTTGATTCCTTACAAACGCTATTAACCGATGTGAATCTAGTCTGGAGAAGAAATTTCTACCATTCTAAGAACTGCCGACTAATGTTGCAGTTTAAAACAGAATGAAAAAAAAAATATAAAAAACAAGGAGGTGAAATCCAAGTGTACGAATACTTAGTTACTTTCCTGGAAATTTAAGTTCTGTCTTATTATTAGAAACCATCAACCAAAACTGTCACCAAAATTACCAACATTGTTGTCACTTGTCAATTAAGTCTGGCTGACAGTCTAACGGGCTGGCAATGTATCACGCGTACAGAACACACCAGTTGAGCTATAGGGCTGAGATTTTAAACTTTCGCTCCTTAGGCTTACAAAAAACTTTTTTTTTTAATTCCTCGCAAAATGGTATTGGGGGGGGGCAGTTTGCAATGTAAGCTTATGCTTAATTAGTCCCTAGTTTTTATTCAACAGCGTTCATGCTTGTTCCTTGGAAATTCCAAGTTTTTAGTGATCATAGCCCATCAAAACGATAGAGAAATAATTTATTCATTGATCACCCTTTTTTCAAATGTTTTAACTGATAACTCCCCCCAACACAGCATGCTGCCAAAAAATATTGGCCACGTGACAGTTTCTATTTGGTGACTAATAAGACCTGTTAACTGTCTTTAATCTCTGTTCCATCAGAATATTAAGAAATATCTCTCAATCGAAAACGATTCCCTTGATCCGCCCCCAAATTTAATCACCCTTTCTAAATAGCCCATGGCTTGAAATTCACCGAGAGGTAAAAGTTAGCTAACGGTTCGTGGATTATGTATCAAAGGGAAGTAAGCGATTTTTGTCGCCTGGTTCTTTGAAACAACTCTTCCCTCTTTCTGAATTATTGCTCAAAATTTTCGTTTTATTTTTCATTTTTTCACGACGCCAAATTTTCCTAAACGGATATTACTGCTACAATTTGACAAAGTGGGATATATTTTTACCAGCAATTTATTTGAATTCATTCATTTTGTGGAACGATGTCAGAGATAGAAAAAAATATTCAACGGGTTCCTGTAGCTAGTCACCAGAGTATATCCTTTCAAGTTTAATAGATATAGGAAAGAGTTTATTATTATTTGCAAGCCTAGTCCTAAACCTAACTCTAAATTATATCCTTTATGATTAAATCTAATGCATAAATTCAATAAACTACAGTTTTAAGTATCCTAGTCTTTTGTCTTCGTTCATTTCGTACGTTTGTAGCAGACGAATAAGCCAACGGAATGATTTACGAACTAATAGCAAACCTTTAACCATGGAGAATTTTAGGAGATATCGTATGGACAGACATACAGACAGATAGACAGAGGGACGGACAGACAGACGGTCAGAACTACGTGATTAAATGTACCACCCTCAATCTCGTGAGCAGAGGTCACGACACTATGGACCGGAAAGTCTTGTAATCCCAATACTTAGATCGAAAGCTGAACCACAAATAGTCCTACATGTTATTGACCGCAGCGAATTCCATGTGACTTGATAAACATCCTAATTACTCATGGCCTGAAAGTGATACGAACTTTAGGAAAAAAACAATTTAGAATAGAATAAAATGAACTTGAAGCTCCGAATGGAAAATTTTCGTGTCGGCAAAAAAACCACAACCATATACACACACACACACACACACACACACACACACACATATATATATACGTATATATATGTGTGTGTGTGTACGCATATATATATATGTGTGTTTGTGTGTGTGTGTGTGTCTCTGTGTGTGTATGTGTATATGGCTTAGCTTTGCTTGGCTTGGCTTCGCAAACGGAGATTTTTCAGTGGGTTTTCTACTACCATGGGACCTCACTCGACGGGGCCTGCCCACTCCTGCACGAAAATCCCTGTACACGGATATATATATATATATATATATATATATATATATATATATATATATATATATATATATATATATATAATTTTAAATTGCGTTGTATAATATAAAATCTCTTATTTGAAATTTACTGATATATACATATATATATATATATTGGCTGAGACACTAGGTGTTGCCCGTGTAAAAAAGAAAGAAAAAGGAATCAGTACTGAAAAGTCATGAAGTAAATTCTAACAAAGAGTTTCGAATTGACCCCTGAAGGTCACCAGAGGTCAGTGTGTGCAATTCTATTTTCACTCTGGTGTCAAGTTACTCTGATACACAAAATTGTAACCTGTACAGTGCAGTCATCACCAGAGATTATTAACACCTATGCTATGGTCATCCTGGGGTCAAATTATACTTGTCCTCATATTACAAATCGTTGGATGCAGCAGTCTATGTTAGATTTGAAAATGCCCTTAAATTGACCTGACCCTAAATTGACCTTCACAGGTCTTCATCGTCTATTCTATGTCCCAACTGGGTTTAAGTTACCCTTGTACACTTGTTCAGGGTGCAGCCGCCTCCGTTGGATTTGAAATGCCAATTTCGACCTGACTTGACCAATAATTGACCTTTATCGGTCACTAGAGGTCAGCACCACCTATCCCATTCCATCCTGGGGTCAAATTACCCGTCTACACAAATTTGAAACCTTTTGAGTGCAGTGGTCTTCGTTATATTTGAAAAAGTCAAAATTGACCTGACCCAAAAATGACCATTAGAAGTCAACAGGGGTTATCGTCACTTATTCTTTAGTCATCCTGGGGTCAAGTTATCCTCATATACGCATTTTCAGCTCGTTGTGTGTGACCGTTTGGAAGTCAATGAAAAACCTCGTTAGAAACGAAGTTAAAAATCAACATTCGCCGTCTTCATAGTTTTAGATACACGGGTGCCCACTGTCACTTTTACCGGGGGCAACAACAGGATATATTCGGAACATATTTTAGCGGCAACCGCGTTACCAATTAATAACAATACAATCTTTTTTATATGGGAACATAAAGTTGGGGTTACATAAAACAACTGTACTGCACTGTTATCATTTATTGACAATAAGATTCAAGCTTTCAAACACTCATCGTCCTCATTGAGGATGAGGAGACCTGGTCGTCGGTGATGGGCCAAATGACTCATTTCGTTCCACCATGCATATATAAAATCACACATACATATAAATATATATTTACTGAATATCTGCTCCACACACGGGTTATTCGGCTAGTATATATATATATATATATATATATATATATTTAAAAAATGGTTTTTGATTGTTAGTGTTTAAAGCTGTAAAGCTTTCTAGACTACACACACACACATATATATATATATGTATGTATATATATATATATATATATATATATATATATATATATATATATATATGTACATATACATATGTGTGTATGCATACATTGTTTATTCTATTTACGTTGTCTAGTTTGTGTGATACATTAACCGTGTAACGACGAGATATCATTTCGAATAAGAGTTTTTATGTGATATAACACAATATATATATATATATATATATATATATATATATATATATAAATATATATATATATATATATATATATATATATATATATATATATATATATATATATATATATATATTATATGACCCACCACTGAAACGATTAAAAATACATTTTTTCTCAAAACCTTTTTCTTCAATTTTAAATTGGGAAAATCCCTGTCACATGTGACCCCTTAAAGAGAAGTCTCCTTACTTTACAACCCTTAAAGAAGAATATATATAAACACATAAAATAAGAAGATATGTACATGGGCGGAAAATAGGTTCTATTTCGGCTTTATAGTTCCATTATGTATAGAACCCCTCCCTCACTAAAACCCTTTGAAAATATTTTGCTTGAAACTTCTTGTTTTAATCCCCCCCCCCCATTTCCAGTGATACCAAATCTAGTTCGGCTGCACCCATATTTAGGTACTTTTTACAGCGTGACAGACAAACACACACGGACACGTTTCACTTATGTATATTCAAGATGTATACATGTAAATAGCATTCTAAAGCAACCCCCATCATAAAAAAGAATTCAAAAATCTTTGAGTCCTTAAACCTTTAGCTTGTTTCGTCTAAATCTGATCTTTCTATATTAAGGATTTTTTGAAGTTCGGACTCATTGCATTTTCTATGGCCGGCAATGTGTGTGTGCGTGTGTGTATGCTTGTGTGTGTCTATGAATGTGTGCTCGTATATGCGAATGTTTGAGCGTGTACAGACGTATGCGTGTGCGATCGTGTGTGTGTGTGTGTGTGTGTGTGTGTGTGTGTGTGTGTGTGTGTGTGTGCAGGGGGTGGATCCAGGATTTTCAGCAGTGGTTACCCAAATTAATTTCAACAGACAACGGATCATAATACACTTTTTTTTAAAGGTTAATTTATAATTGTTTTGGATTGTTACATATTTGGGTCTTTTATTTAAAAAAAAACAAAAACAATCCTTTTTGTAGATATCATTTTAATGAAAATTTTCAATCGCACTTCGCCCGAGCTGGCTGCCTGGCTGGCTAGCTGGCTGGGTGGGTCTGGTCACCCTGGACCCCCTCCACCCCCCCGCGCCAACACTTGGATCCACGCTTGGTGCGCGTGTCTTAATATGCACGCCTCAAATTGAACTACTAAAAATAGATTGATAAAGAAATAGTAGGGCGAGTTCTCTTCCTTTTTCTCTCAAAAATCACTCATAGAAATTCCCTTTCACTTTCAGACGTTAAATACACACACGTATAGTACACACAGAAGTCACTCGTACACGAACCCCCGTACAATTCAGCCCAACTCAGCAGCCGCTGCTGCCTCTGAAGCTATCAGCTTCATCTCTCCTTCGACTCTACAACCATCTCTCTCTCCAGTTCAGAGTACCAACCACCGTACTCGTCAGTGGAGGACACGCTCTTTCTGCTGCCGTCTCTCGAAATATATATTCCTTGTCATATTTAATCACGACCGTAGATTTTGAGCCTTTTTTATTTCGTGAGAAATAAAAGACTCGGACCCACTAACGGGAACATTGCAGATTCCAGGACTTCGATTTTTAAAGGACCAGGGATAAAATTCACGAGAATTTTATAGCTTATACATTGATTTATTTTCAGAAAATTTATCTCGAGAATCGAACTCACAAACCGTGGATAAAAGGACTTTATCCTGGGTTCTATTTAAAGGAAAAAAAAAAAAAAAAAAAAAAATCAGATAAAAATGTTATCTTAGCCCCATCGTATTTTAATAACTTTTGGGGATTGAATAATTTCTATACATTTATTTATGTTTAGGAAATTTATATACTAATCGATTACAACAATATATATATATACACACATTTGTATACAAATACATTATTTCGGAAGACAAGACAACGAGAATAGTTTTTGGTCGAAAGGTGGAGAAAGATTTCTTTCCGACAAAAAAAACGTGGAGAAAATCGTTTTGTTTATATTTGAAGGCACGGAAAGAGAGAAAAAAAAAACAAACTTGAAAGCGAAGTCTGCAGACCCCTAGATACGGAACAAGGATTTTATTTCTCTTCTAAAGGGATCTTGGGATTGTTCCCTTATTCAAAAAAAACAAGGATCGAAGGAGTTTCCCATCTTTGTTCGAAAAATAAGAAAGAGAAATCTTGGTTTTACCAACTGCAAGAGGCGTCAATATACGAACCCGTACTCAGAGCGGACGGTGGTTTTTGAAAACAGAAATTCAAAGAAGTTATTTGAAAGAGATAGATTAAAAACAAATAATTAGTTCCTTTGCGCTCCTGCTTGGGCCGTTTGGGAAAAAAATGTGAATCGGACTTTAAGGCGACAAGCACCCGCAGTGGCGTCACTCACTTCAGGCGGATTAAACACAATATAAACAAAAAATCACTAGATTAATCACAAACAGCTTGATAATTCTGGAACTCTTGGGAAAAATGTTTTATTTTTTGAATGAACGAGGAAACATCGCAAACATTTCTTGTAAAATCAAATAACAGAAAAGCCACGCGATTTTTATAAACAATAATATATATACATTGTAACGCATTTATACACATATTTACGGAAATATAATTATATATACATATAAAAACACATATAGATATACATATATATATACATAAATATACATATATAAATGTATGTATATATATACATCTCACACGTATAAATACACACTTAGAAATATACGTGTCACAGATGAGTGTTCATACTTCCTAAACCTCATTTTTCATATCGGTCCGAGTGACAGGCTTAGTTAAAATAGTAAATATTTACACGAAATAATACATACATACACACACACATACAAATTTATATATACATTGATATATATATATATATATATATATATATATATATATATATGTATAAATATATATAAAGAGAGATACAATATACCTTTACACACGAACACATTGATCCAAATTTACCTCGATTCTTATACATACATTTATACAGAAATAGAAAGATATGAACGTTGATAAACCGTCAAACAGACAGTTATGAAATGATACATACTGATACGTATGTATATATTTTTTAGTTCTATAGTAAATGATGCGTACATGAACGTACACAAACCTTTTTGATCTACGAACACACGCACATACACACGTGCGTATAAACACACACACACACATCTATATGCTTGATTGTTTTATATAAACATACCGACAACCACATTTTGGAGTACGTACTTGAAACAAGGAGGAAGGACTTTTTCCCTGGCGTTAAATTGGGATTCATCGGAAACGAAATTTAAAAGGTGGGTTTGTTTTGTTTCGTGATTCCCTAGCATGGGCGTCCGCTGTCACTTTTCAGTCGGCAGGGTGGAGGGAGAATATTTATTTCCGGGAGGAGGGCTGGTGGAAAAGATATGTTCAAAATATATCTTAACGTCAACCCAGCGAGGATTACAAATAAAACCATCTCATTATATAGGTACATTGAGATGGCGTTACGTAGAACAATTGCACAACCCCATTATCTTTTACCTTTATCGAGTATGAGGTTCCAACTTGCAACCCCCCAGCACCCTATGTGAGGAGGCCCAATCCAGGGTGGGTGGGTAAGATGAGCCGTTCTCACCCCCCCCCCCAAAGCAGACGCCCATCATCACAAATGCTTTTTGTTGTTTTTTTGAGTTTTGCTATATTTTTTTCTGTCTTTCTGTCCGTCTTTCTTTCTTTCTTTCTTTTTTTCTTTCATTATATTTTTAAAGTCTATCAATGAATTTGTTTATTTTGCTGATTGCATTCGTTGGATTTTTGATTGGAAAAAAAGATAGATCGATAGGTATGAAATTACCAGATACCTTGAATAGTGCGGTTTTGATTAGTGCGGTTAAGGTATTGCTATGCAAATCAATGTAACTAAGTACAAGCTGAGAAAAAATACTGAATCATATTGAGACCTTGAACAGTGCGGTTTTGAACAGCACAATAAATTTTGGGACGACTTAACCGTACAAATCAAGGTGTATCTATTTTGTGAAAATTTCATGAATTGAGTTTTATATGCCGTAAAATATGATACTTTGTTGGACTAAATAAGCTAAGACATATATATATATATATATATATATATATATATGTGTGTGGGGGGGTGAATTATAAATTGCGTTATATCATGTAGAAACTTAAATGAAATGATTTCCCGCCGTTACAGTTATCATATCATTCAATTTAGACAACGTAAATAGAATAAACAATTGAAGAAAAATGGCGCTGCTGCAGGAATCGAACCTGCCACCGATAGGTAGCCGCCTCAACGTAGCGATCCACTCAATGATAACTTAATATTTTACTAGTACACAAATGTACAGGGGAGCAGTATGCAATGCTGATCTTCTGCCTCGAGTTAAAGAGGTGGGGATGCAGTCTTTGGGGTCTCCGGGGGAGGGACACCGATTATATTGACTCTAATGGGGAGATTCCTTACCCTTTGTAGACACACACACCGACAGACAAGTAATAGAATGAGGCGCGCGCACACACACACACACACACACACACACACACACACACACACACACACATATATATATATATATATATATATATATATATATATATATATATATATATATATATAAGACAGTCTCGACAGAGAGATAGCTACGTAGATTAATACGAAGCCCCGGGAAGATAGATGAATAGATGAAAACAAACAAAGATGTATGGATAGATAATTGTGAATAGACTGAGATAGATAGATAGATAGATAGATAGATAGATAGATAGATAGATAGATGGATGAATGAACAGTCCGTGATAGACGTGCCAAGACTGAGATAAGAATAGAATAAGAGATATAAGCATAAACAGACAGAAAGCAATGGGGGGAGGGGTGGACAGTGGTGTATAGTTGATATAAACATAGCTAAACTGACAGACAGACAGGCCGATAGACAGACAGATATTGGACATCTGAAACGCGATAGAGCACGAAAGAAAAAACATACAATAAACGTTTTGCCGAAATATTTACTTGGGGCAGGGCTGGATTAAGATTGCATGGGGCCCCTGGCTGTAATTCAAACTGGGGCCCTCCTATAGTGTATGTAAACTGGAAATTCTATTGAATTGAATTGGAATTATATCGAATTTCATCTGATTATTTCATCGTACGTTTTGTAAACTTTTCTCATGGTATTTTTTTCTGTTAACTGATTTTAGTGCCCCATAAATATTGGGGGCCCCTGACTTTAGCCAACTCGACACCCCTTTCAATCCAGCGCTGACTTGGGGTCAGAAGAGACAACGACATACTTTGAATCTGATTTGCTACAATGCAATGCCAAATATTTACTTGATACAATCCATGTAGATATCTGAGTATGTATATCTATTTCTAAAATGTCTAATAATATATCTTATACAGATAGGTACACACAAATAGACTCAGGCAGTTGCATATACATACACATGTACTTTTTGGTTCATATCTATCTACATATATATATATGTGTGTGTGTATTAAATAGATACATTTTATAAGTGCACAAATGTATTAAGAACATTATGCAATGCTAATTTCTTGCCTCGTGTTAGAAAGGTGAGGAAACAGTCTTTGAAGTCTCTGAGGGAGGAACACTGATTATATTGACACTAACGGGGTGATTCCTTACCCTTTTTAGACCCGGATGGTTAAGAGCACACATTCACACACACATGCATATTTATATATATATATATATATATATATATATATATATATATATATATATATATATATATATATATATATGTGTGTGTGTGTGTGTGTGTGTGTGTGTGTGTGTGTGTGCGTGTGTGCAAAAGACGAGTCAGGGAGTTCCCCCACTGACAGATGAAATATGAGATGTCTACTGAAGAGAGACGGACAAAAATACTCTAAATTGGATTAGCATGGCCAATTCCCTCATTAGCCCTTTCTTTTTCTGAGAATGACCAAACGGTCGAAATTAGTCTGGGAATATATATAAAAATGAAATACTATCATTTTTACTCTCACCCCCTACCTATACATCTTCCATATCTCTCTCTCCCCATGTCTTTCCCCTTCTCTCTCTTTCTGTCTATACACACATATATATATATATATATATATATATATATATGTATGTGTGTGTGTGTGTGTGTGTTCTGGATTCTTATATATCACACGTATCATTTGTTTACAGCAAGTAACAGATCTAGGAAATAAATAACGCTTCTTGTTTGAACGTTTCTTTCTTTCTTTTTTACTTTCTTTTCCTCTTTCATTCTTTCTCCCTTCCTTCCTTTCTGCTTTCCCTTTTCTTTCTGTCTTTCTTTGTTTCCTTCAGCCTTTATTTCTTTCTTTCTGGTTTTCCTTTCTTTTTTTCTTTCTTTCTTTCTTTCTTTCTTTTTTTCTGCCTTTCTCTCCCCCTCTCTGTCTTTCTTGCTTGCTTCCTTTCTTCCTTTTTTCTTCCTTTCTCCTCCTTTCTTTCTTTCTTTCTTTCTTTCTTTCTTTGTACCTTTTTCTCAGTCTCCCCTTTCCCTCCTCTCTCTTCCCGTCTCTTTCCCCGTCTTCCTTTACCTCTTTCTTTCTTTCTCTCCTCTCCGTGGCATTTTCGGTGTTTACTGGTTCGTGCTCCAGAGCAGACTTGCGTAAATACTCGTGTATCAGTCGACCACTGATTTTTAATGGAGAAATCTGATCATATTCTTATATAATATGATTTGTTTGATGATCAACATCAAATTTTCACCCTAATCAAACAGCAAATTAATCGAAGTGACATATTTCATGCAATATAAAACTCATTTCAACCATTAAATTCTCACAGAAGGTTTACCTTGATTTGTAAGGTTTATTCGTTCTAAAAACTTTCTCTATGTTACGAAACCGATCTCTTCAAGGTCTTATTATGATTTGCTGTGTTTTTGTTTTCAGCGTGTTTTTTAGCTACATTAATCTGAACAGCGACGCCTCAAACATTCTTCAGTGTTGGCCAGTTTAGCGCTTTTTGCCTTAGATTTAGCGCGTTTATTGTTTTAGCAGCATGGAAATCCAACATTTAGCATTAATTCTAACCCATTTTTAGCGCATTTTTTTTCGTTAATTTTAGCCAATCTTTAGCTATTTCCTAACTATTTTAGGTAAATTTAGCTAATTTTGGCGTTTTTTGTTGTGTTGGCAGCACTGCATACCGTATAGATACCAGCATAAATCAAAACTGCATTATTCAAAGTCTCATTATAACTACATGTGTTATTTTTTTGTTTTCAGCGTGTACTTATTAATTTGTACAGTGATACCTTAACCGTGCTATATCGAAACCCATACCAATTGGAAACCGCATTATCCGAGGTATTCCAATATTTTCCCCAAGCTGCTCAGTGTTTCAGGCTCGCAGACCCACAGTTTATGTGAATGTGAGTGGGTATGCGTGCGTCTGCATTAGTGCATGACTGGGTGTGCATGTGTGTGTGTGTTTGTGTGTATATATAAATGTGTTTGCGTGCATGCATGTTCATATGTGTGCGTGTGTGTACATGTGTATACGTGCGTATTCATATGTTCAAGTGTGAGTGCATGTGTGTGTGTGTGTGTTCGTGCGTGTGTGTATATATGTACACGTTACGAGTATCGGTTTGTAAGTATGTGCACGTACGTTTGTACACACACGTGTCGGTGTACGGGCATCCATGTGTATGTGCGTGTGCGTGTGTGTGTGTGTGCACGTTTGCGTGCATGTGCGCGTGTCCGTGTCTATGCGCGTGAGTGCGTGTATTTGTGTGTTCGTGCGTATGTGTGTGTGCATGAGTGTGTGCACTCGTTGGCATGTATGCGTCTGCATGTGTGCGGGCGTGTGTGCAAGTGTATGTGTGTGTACGTGCGCAGGCCCGTATGTGTGCCAGCGGACGTAAACGTTCTTGGGCGTTTCGCTTGAAAAATCTTGGGGAATATTCCCCCCCACACACACACACACCACCACCATTTTCGTTTGAAATACAGAACAGGACTTGATAATTCACAATTCGTTTTTCAGTCCATGTAAGAGGTTTCCTCTTTACAGGAACTGTCCGAAACATTAAGGGGGGGGGTGGGGGGCGTAATCTAGATCTTCTCTCTCTGCTGGTGGGCGTTTTGTATTTTTAACGAGGATCACCAACAGAGTAGTTGAGAGACAATCCTCACTACTACTCAGAGTCAGCGCTACCTATGAGGCCAAACTAGGCAGGCGCCTAGGGCGCAAACCACTGAGGAACGCAGTACTGACGTTTCTGGAGAAAAATTCAAAAGACGATCAATCAGCCTGGAACCCGAATTTCGAGTCTCGTTTAGGGTGCATAAAACCAATGGCCGAATTGTAAGACTCGCCCAGGGCGCCAGAAACCCTGCTACTACCAAGTCTTACACGTGAGGGCGAAATATTACACAATTGATCACGTGTTTGTCTATCAGAAGAGGAAGGGAGGGGATTGAATGTATACGCGTGAATGTGTTTCATGTGTGTGTGTACCGACCACTGCTCGCGTATATGAGAATTGAAAAGAGTATTTCCTGGGAAAAATCAATTACGGGTTAAACCTCACTAATCCGCTACGCAATAAATAACCCGGTAGTTCGGAACGGTGATTTGAATCTGACAGCCTTATGGACACGAACAAGAGAATTTCAATTGGAAATCACCCCTTACCCCCCAGCCCCCCCCCCAAGAAAAAAATTAGTGATATGTAATTATGATTAGTAAAATATGATCAAATCAGTTGTAGAATCGGAAATATTTTTTTGAAAGTGAAAAGTTTTAAACGATAACAATCGTGGTGATTTGCATTACATAACCTTTAAGGGAAAAACACCGACTTTTTGAAAGTTTACCAAAAATCTAATCATAAATTGATTTTAATAAAAATGCTTGGTACTTATTCAACAACTTTTATGTAATGTTTTACTGCTACCGAAAACCCTATGTTTTTCTTTGCTATTTCTTAGATATAAATAAACTGAGATAGATAGATAGATAGATAGAAAGATAGAAAGAAAGAAAGACAGACGGAGATAGATAGGTGGATAGATATGAACAGACTGAGATAGATAGATTAATAGATAGATAGATAGATAGATAGATATGAACAGACTGAGATAGATTAATAGTTGATAGATAGATAGATAGATAGATAGATAGATATGAACAGACTGAGATAGATAGATTAATAGATAGATTGATAGATATGAACAGATTGAAATAGATAGATAGATAGATAAATAGATATGAACAGACTGGGATAGCTAGCTAGCTAGATAGCTAGATAGCTAGATATGGACAGAAAGATAGGAATGGTGAGGAATGTGGTTGAGCGCTCATATATAATGCAAATGAATGAGTTTTGATTGACTGAATGAGCAGTTCCCAAATTGGAGTCCGCGGACCGTGAGCTTGTCGAGTTGACAGATCTTTCAAAAGCCTTGAGCCCGTGGGAAAATTCATTTAGATAAAAGAGGCCCTTGGTAATGAAAAGGTTTTGGAACCCTTAAACTAAATAATCACAACAGTGTTAAACGGTACTTGCTTCCGACCCCCAAACTCAGTTAACTTCCGTGTGATTTTCCTTCCTTGGGACAATAACAATAACCGTTTCATGACCTTATCAAACATACGCTGTTGAACACAACCAATGTTCGATCTTTCGCGAAACAACCCCTGTTACTATGAACTTTCGAAATTTATAACGTAACCAAAGATTCGCCTCAAATCTCGTACTCCTCACACTCTGCCCTAGCTCTATACAGATGCGTAAAACAACTTCCCGTTATGTTAAACCGTCAACATCAATATCAATGTCTATACATGAATTCCTCAAATAGCGTTTCTGATTGTGTCTTCAAAAATCATAGGTTTCAATTAATTTTTTGTGGGGCGTATTAACAGCGTTAATCGTGGGGTTCCTGCATATCTATTTATCTACGTATCTATTCATCTATCTATGAGTGTGTATGTATGTGTGCATGTGTGTGTGTGTGTGTGTGTGTGTGTGTATGTGTGTGTGTATGTATATTTCCACCCCTGCCCCAACAGGTCTGTAAACTGTTTTGTACTAAATGATCAGCCCCGGTTGGAAACTAGATTTCCCGCCAAAAAGGGTGTGTGTGAGTGATAAAACCCACCCAACTGCAAAAATAAATGATGAAAGGTTATCAAAATCACAGCCGGGGATTTGATTTCCCCACTGCGCCGTACAGACTCCGGGAAAAAAAAAACAGTCTTCACGAATCCTCGTTCAAACGGGGCTAGCGGCTTCTTCTCAACCAAGTGTATTTACTGATATGGCTGCCCCAAGGCTGTTGCTAACAGGCCGTTTAATTTGTAAGCCACGAATCGGCAGGTGGGTTACAACGTACGTTAAACGTATAGGTATATTTATATTCAACTAAGTCCCGCTTTACGAACTCTCGGTTTAACGAACGTTGAAATAAAAATTGAAGAATGAGTTCGTGAAGTTCTTGCTCGCCTTCGTGCTGATGTGTAGTATAACACAGCCAGACAGGCCAACTTGAAAACTGAACGAAACCTATGTTGTGCACACATAAGATGAATGCACATGCGTGTGTGAAATCCATCTGCACACTTGACGATTAAATCCAGTAATGGGATTTTTCCTGACTATTTTTATTTGGTGCGATTGGTCCAAATTGTGTAGTCGTTTGGATGGAATCCTGGTTCCTGTGCGTCAATTGATACGTTCCTAGGCATCTCGACAGAGTGTTCATTGCCTCATTAGAATAATTGTGTGAACATCGTTAAACGACCGTAGCCAGCATAATTGGCGAAGAGTTCTATCCTATTTATTTTTAATGTGTGTATGTTGGCAGGGGCGTGGGTTGGTTTGTTTTCCTGTTCCAGCGCTCCTCGCCAAACCGTTTTGTCGACAGACTTGGAAATTGTTATCGGTACTCCACTAGACCCCTTTGCAAAAAAAGCTTTTTTGACATTTTGGAAGGGGGTGGTTTATTAATAACATCTAGATTCTGAAGAATCTAGATGTTTTTGCATGTTTGAAAAAAAAAAAAACTCTCTTCTAGATGTTTTCCTGTGGAAAACGCAAATGATGTCATAAATAGAATTTACTCTGAATATTCATTCATCGATGGGATTTTTTTCTCGCGTGACTTCAAACTTGACGTTACGGTTGTCCAATTATTGTCTGTGATGGCGAGTTTTATCATTCTTCATTTATATAACAACTGAAATATTTTATACATAATTGTTTCTACTTAGGAACGTAACCGTATTTAATGCAGTTTTCTATGAATAGTTATACCTCATTTTACGAACTCTCGCTTTACAAACTATCATTAGGAACTTATTAGTTCATAAAGTTGAGCAACAATAGTATCTAGTAATCTGACTGACGATCGCAAAGTCCAATCCCTGGATTACGTAGCGTAAAAAATCCCATATATTTTGGATCAGTGGAAGAGACTGACAAACGACAATACAAGGCCGAATTAACTGGGAAGAATTAACTCAAACGAGCCACCCCAGCATTAAAGACGGTGATTTCAATTTATCTGAAGTTCGAAAACAGAATTAGAACAATCTGTATGAATAAAGGGTCCAGTTCGAAATTCTCAGAAACTTACCCGAGGAAGACCGGAGGTTAGAGCGGCCGAAACAGTTTGACGATGACAACCATGAGGACTCTAGACCGAATGAATCACTGAATAATAACATTTTTTTTAGATACTGGAGTTCGAAATACTTTCTTGGATTCTTCACAAAAAAGAATATGATTTCCAATCCTTGGGAATCAGTTCCAACTCCCCCAGGAAAACACCTCCCCATTGAACTCACCCTCACTTTGTGTCATATTCCTCCTCCGTGAGCAGGTGGTTTGATAAAAACGGGAGTTTTGAATAAAGAAATGCCTTTAGAGACCTCGAAACACGGGCGCTTGATGAATGTAGTAGCGATGCCATCTTGATTATAAAAGTCGTTGACATTTAAATAGAGTCTTTTCTCCAAGCCAACATTCTCTGCGTTTCTTCTCAACTATCACACGCCACGATTGTACAACAACCAAGTAGCAGTTGCAGTACGTTAAAAAAAAGAGGCTTAAATTGCTGGGACACGTTCTACATGCGCTGTCTGAGAAGCTTCTTTACAAGATCCATAAACTGGCCGAAGTTATCAGACAGCAAGGAGTTCCCATGATAACTTGGACGAAGAAGTGTGACAGAAGCTCCTGTCCCCTTGCTGCCGTCGACTGCAGGACCTTGTCTGAACGGAATGCGAAGCAACAACTTGGCAGACAACTCTGAAAGACAGATGACAGCAATGACCAAGCTGATGACAACGACAATGGGTCCCTTGCAAGCAGTCACCACACACCTGCGAATTCAAATAACATTTCAAGAAAAAGGACATTGTTGACTGAAAATGAGGACTTTAAAAAATTGACCCTCCATGACATATTGACGATGTATTCTGCAGTCCATCAGCAGTGTTGACATATAATAAAATACGTTAACATTTGGTAACATTCAGTTCGCGCTGTCTCAAGTATATTTGATATATATATATATATATATATATATATATATATATATATATATATGCAATGCTCTTCAATAGGAATAGAGCACTCTGGTAGATGGGGAATATAAGCTAGATAAATATATCACTTAAATTCAGCCTTACTGACCATCCAGTTCCGTGGAGCAGAGGCAGAATACCAGCCTCCTGGTCTGATGCGAAGGTTTCAATCCTGCCTCATTGTATTAGATAGAAGAATGGATAGTCTATAGCCACACTGAAGAGTTGTAATATATATATATATAGATTGATAGATAGTGTGATCCCATGGAGGGAGACAAATCAACGCCAAGTTCGAGGTTGTGCAGGACGAAAGGCTGTCGGCTCAAATAACTAATTGGGCTACTAAAATTGTCATGTTTCGTTTCTTCTCTTTCTCTCATTGTGATTTCTAACATGAAGTTCTTCAACTTTATTACTCTCTGTATTGCCGACAACCTGTTAGTTGTCGTAATACTCAAAAGTTCTAAGATTCTAGAATTTTATTTCTTATTACTTTCTCTTTTAATTGTTTATTCTTGTTAAGTCCTGATGGAGCATAGGGCTGTAACCACTCTTCTTTGGCTTCAGTGGAAAGTACGCTTTTACTGGATGGAGTTGCTAGCCCCACATCCAACCCTTCTAGGGACCGACACGAAAACCCCCTCTTTTACCCAGGCTTAGGACTAGCTGTGGCGACTGCCAGGCTATAGTTTTTTTGTAGCTTCTCTTAGATTGACTTCCTCACAAGGCTAAAGGGATCCTGTCCTGCTATTTGGATTCATGTCCCTCCCAAGATAATTAGTGCGGAACGAACTTGAAAAGCCTCGAAAGAGACTCGAACTCAGTTCGCCGATCCCGTTTTCCGTACCGATAATCGTTACGCATTTCCTCACCTCCAAAAAAAAAAAAATGAATACACAAATAGGTCAGGTTACTCACGCAATAGAAACAGTCACATAATCAACCTCTTTCGGCAGCATGGCATGTTGGGGTGATCAACTACAAAATTGGGGAAAAAAAATGGGTGATCAATGAATTCTGTAAGGCGGTGATCACTGGAAAGGTCAAAACTTTAAAAAAAAAAAAAAGCATGAATGCTACCGGACGCTAAGGATCAATTTAGCATATACTTACGTTGCAAATTCAACCTCCACTCCACTGAAACCTCATTGGCGCGGAATTCACACGAAAAAAAAAACAAAAAAAACAAAAAACCAGAAAAAAGTATTCTCTTGATACAATAAGGAAGAGATGTTTAAATTTCCAGCCTGTGATGCATATATAGGCAGCTTGGCTAACTTAGATACTGGAGAAAACTTATGTTCATAGTGTTGGTTGATGGTTTCTAATATATATATATATATATATATATATATATATATATATATATAGAGAGAGAGAGAGAGAGAGAGAGAAATGTAAATAGATTTATAGATAGTTATGATCACTGAATCTATCTGAGAGAGAGAGAGAGGGAGAGAGAGAGAGAGATTCGTAGACAGACATGAAACCTTAGATACATACATACATACATACATGATTAAAAAGAAACAGTCTCTGATAGAGAGGTAGTCAGATAGATATGATGTCTCGGATAGATAGATAGATAGATAGATAGATAGATAGATAGATAACTTGGCAAAGGATTCAACAGGACGGGAATATTTTCCCGCCAAAAGAATAGTACAACATCCTTGACGCGCAGACCAAACTCAACGAAGCAAACAGGATGTTGTCTGTCAAATCAGTCATTTTAAGGCGTCTGGCTTGTGCTGGTGTCGTTTGCCTCAGACGAGGGATTCACCCAGGGTCACCTGTAGCCGCCGGATACTCTAATTTTGGGGAATTAGTGTCGACGTCTCGGTTGTTAAGGTGTCAGAATGAAAGAGAGAGAGGGAGAGAGAGAGATTATCCATATATAACAAAAATAACACTATCATTTTTAACGGGCACCATGCTAGTAATTTGATAAATACAATCATCCTCAAGCTTATTGGATCCCCCCAAGAGGCTTGCAGACTAACGCCCACCCTGCCCTCCTCCATCATCATCATCATCTTTAGTCTTTCATCGTCCGTCGTCGGACATAGACCTCTCCCAGGATTCGTTCGACCTATCTATCGTGGGCTTGTCTATTTTGTCTCTTACATTTTGTATTCTGTCGGCTTTCGCATCTGATCTCAGGGGATCCATGTTGTGAGTCGTGATGTCCATCGGTCATCTACCATTCTTGTAACATGACCAGCCCGTTGCCATTCGAGTTTTCCAATGGATTCTATGATGTCATGGGCTCCTGTTTTTGCCCTAATTTATTGAGCTGTCTTGTGATCTGTCAATGTGATGTTGAGCATAATTCTTTCATGTGTACGTTGCATGGTTCTCAGTTTGTGGGTCAATTTCTTGGTTAGCTCCATCGATGTCAATCGGGAGGATGCATTGGTTGTAAAGTCTTCTTTTTAAGATTAACGGGACTTTCTAGTTCTTGAAGGTCGAGCATGCTCTGCCAAAGGCTTGCCATCCTAGAGAGATTTTTGCTTGTTTTTTCTTCTTTTTGGGATTTCTTAAAGATTCGTTATCCAAGCTAGATGTAGTGGTCTACTTTCTCTAGTTCTGCGTTTTCAATTTTGAACGTTATCTGTTTATTCCCAGTGTGATTGTTGCACATAACCGTTGTTTTGCTGAAGTTCATGTGAAGGATGACGTTTTTGCTTTCTTCATTCAGTTCATCTAGCATTCAAGTCAAAGAAGCGAAAAGTGTCTTTATATATATATATATATATATATATATATATATATATATATATATATATATATGCAATGCTCTTCCATAGGAATAGAGCACTCTGGTGGATGGGGAATTTATACCCTAAATAAGTATATATCGCTTAAATTCAGCCTTATTGACCATCCAGTTCCGTAGCTCCGAGGTAGGATATCGGTCTCCGGGTCTGAAGCCAAGGTTTCAATCCTACCTCGTGGTACTGGATGGGATATTGGAATGTCTATAGTCACACTGATGAGATACAAAGCATCGAAACAGCTGTCTGTGGATGACACAATAATATATATACATTTATCTTTTTTTTTTAACGACTAGACTAGAACATTGCCGGTGCAATGCGTCAGCCAATGAGGTTATACTGAGGCTGCGCATTGTTACGTGCATTGGGAACCTTCGGGTTCCCTTTCAATTACTCGGCCCAGCTGCAGGAGACATGGTGCCCCAGGGCGGCACTGTTCCATTGCACTTAACCGAGCAGGTCGGGCTCGAGCGTGACGCTTCCGTGGCGGCAGTTGCTTTAGTTGCTTAGCAAACCAAAGCTGCGTTGGCTGGAGCCATTTTTGGATGAGTGTCTCCTATTTTCCACACGTAAAGCCCCGACCTTGTGTCACATTTTGCTCTTGTGGGAGAGTATATAAATAGCACACACACACACACACACACACACACACACACATATATATATATATATATATATATATATATATATATATATATATATATATATATATATATATATATATATATATATATATATATATATATATATATATATATGGATATGGATTTTGGCCTTGTTCATACAAATGGATTTTGGCCTTGTTCAGGGAATTATCCGAAAGTGCATTGACTCGATTAAAAAATGAGAAAGTAAGAACAAAGCTTATCGAGGATAAATAGACATATGATCGACGGTCGTGAGTTCAATCCTCACCTGGAACTCATTTTTTATTCCGATTCGCAGTGTTGAAAATAAACACACGAACAGCGTCCGTGTCACTTAGATAACGAAGATTTCTTTAAGTCTATCATGGCTGCTAAAAATAAGTATTTGGAATTCGATTAAGAATCATAATGCGATAAGAACATTATAAACAATCGATTATCGTCCAAATCAAATAAAATACAAAGGCATATGTGTAAATATGCGAAAATGTCACTTGTTTCGCAGAACCCTTGAAAAGACCGCTCAGAACCATTCAGTTTGAATGCCGTCGATTTGAACGAATCAGTTTAAGGCTTCTCTTTGGCATATCTGAATTGCCTGCATAGAAACTCTTGTGTTTTGGGACCATTATTGAATAGAACAGTTTGTTTCTGGAAGTGACCGCGGGCAAATGGAACCATGGAAAGCAAAACCGCGCATAATGAAAGCCACCTGTTTACAACAGGGCATAAAAAAAGGTTGAAAGACCTCGTATGACTAACCTCAACCTAAAGGAGTTCACGAAGGCTCGCCAAACTAACGTCCAGCCGGACCCTGGCTCTCAACAATTCAAAGAAGCTAAAGGTGTCAATTGTATTCACGTTTCACCTTTATTTTGGACAATGATGAAGATCGGTGGTGGTCAAAGCCGGTGTGGTTTGGCCATAGGCCAGTAATCTGAGCATGATGCACACTTGCCCGGTCCCGTTTCCCAAAGGCATTGCCTAAGAATCTAAGGGAAATCTGGCATGAATTGTCCCTAAAAGACGAAAACTGGAATAGGAAAGACGGAAGAAGAGGAACAGTTAGTTACAATGGATGCCTGGATCAAGAGCTTTCAATACAACAAAATTATCTACTTATCTGTCTCTCTCTCTCCCCCCGTCTGTCTCTCTCTCTCTCTCTGCCTGCCTGTCTGTCTCTCTCTCTCTCTCTCTCTCTCTCTCTCTCTCTCTCTCTCTATATATATATATATATATATATATATATATATATATATATATATATAATATATATAAATATATATCTATGTGTGTGTGTGTGTGTGTGTGTGTAATAAGTGTCCAACGCAACACCAATTGCGAAATTGATATTGTTGGGTAAACTATTTCAATCACTTCCCCAATATTTGCTAACGAAATCGAATCAGTTATCGCATATTAGAATCATACTGCAGAGTGTTCAAGCACCAAAATAAGGAAATGAGCATCGTAGCTCTAAAAGTAAGTGTACATTCAAGGTTTCAAATGAAAAAAAAATCCTGAGCATCATAGTTCTAGAAATAACGAAAATATGTATGTACGTATGTATGTATGTATGTATGTATGTATGTATCTATCTATCTATCTATCTATCTATCTATCAACGTCTACCTATCTACCTATCCATCTTGGTTTGCTCATATCTATTGTATGTATGTTTGTATGTATGTATATATGTATGTATGTATGTATGTATGTATGTATGTATGTATGTATCTATCAATCTATCTATCTATGTAGATTCAAGTGTCTAAACTTGAGAAAACCTGAGCGTCATAGCTCTAAAAATAACGAAAATATTAACTTTTCAAAAATGGTTCATTTGGTACTTATCATGCGCGGCTAATAATACATTTACGTTTTCTTTCGATCTATCAATCTCTCTCTCTCTCCATATATATATCTATCTACATATCTATATCTATATCTATATATATATATCTATATCTATATCTATATCTATATCTATATATATATGTATATATGTATATATATATATATATATATATATATATATATATATATATATATATATATATATATATATATATATATATATATATATATATATATATATATATATATATATATATATATATATATATATATATATATATATATATATATATATATATATATATATATATATATATATATATATATATCTTTTATTAGCCCCCTGTTGTAAGTCAACGCATTCCTACTCTTCGAATTCTTCTTTTTCCGTTCACTCAGGCCAACAATTGTCGATCCCCAGCCCTTCCCCATCGCCACTGCACCGTCCCTCCTGCACACCCCTCCCCACTCCGATTACCCATCACTTCCAAACCATTCATCAATAAAACCACTATTTCCTCTTTACCTAGCACTTTCAATCCTTCCTCCCGACCATTTATCCGGCTAGTCTCCACCCTATGCGAGGAAGGGGGGTGTAGGTCCCTACTGACGCCCCACTACATCTCCACTTAACAACCGGGTCCCCCGTTGACGTACGGGCGTTTCGCACTTTCCTGTTCTGGATAAGTCAGGGGTAAATGATGTGTTCCTAGGCTGGAAGAAGCGGTTGGTGTTTAAGGTTGGGATGGATATATGGAAGGTTTGGGGGGGGGGGGTTCTTGAGTTTGCCGGTCTCTACACAACCCCAATCTAAATGCCTGTGCCCTTCGGCTATGATTGAGCCTGAAAAGGCATCATTTTGTCCAATTGTATTTTTGATAACATCAACTTCTGAATCGAAAAACCTGAAAAGAATGCATGCTTTGAAGCATGTTGTAACGGTTAACTAAAACCTGAATGAAAATCAATTCATGTACAGTAACAATGAGAGGGAGGTAGTTGAGGGGTTTTTTTTACCTCTTAAAATACCAAAATCGAGTTCTTGGATCCGACCTAAAGTTTATCCAATTCATCCTTAGACCATGGGCCAACCTTTCTGGAAATGTCATCATGGAGATTCATGGAAAACATTTGGTGATATTGTTTGGACAAATAGACAGGAATGAGTGAATACATATACCTCTTCCAACTTCACTGAAGGACTGGTTAGTCACTCGATAGAAGCCGTCACGTAACCAACGTCTTTTGGCAGCATGCCGTGTGGCAGGGATAGATTAAAAATAATGGCAAAAAAGTTGATCAATGAATAGGTTTCTTCTCTCGCCTTTTGTTGGGAAAAGGTCGGTAAGAAATGTCTGAATTTTCAAAAAACAAGTCTGAATGTCGCCGGACACTAACTAAGGGACCAATTTGGCATAAACTTACATTGCAAGTTGAACTCACTATTACAACTCTATGGGAAAGGGGGTAACAAAGTTTTCTTCAGGACATATTAAGAGTAAGCGGGGATGTCTTTACGCGTACGTCAGAGATAACCATCCGGTCAGCCGTACCAACTCAAAAACAGAAGAAACCTGTTTTGTGAGTTTTGATGACAATTGTTGTTGGGGGTTTCTAATATCTATTTCTTCAATTAAGATATAACCATTTGCACTTTACGTATGTTAAGTGACGTCATCTGGATTTGAAACCTAAACAAGATACATGTTGGTGAATGGATTATAGGGTGCAGTGGTTAATGATGCGGACAATGGAATCGCCGAGCCGCGTTCAAACTCCGCTTGAGGATGTCTATTTCCACTCAGCACCCCCAAAGAAAAATAATATGGATAAAATAGCAGAACTGATTGGGCTCTCTAGCCTAGGAAGGCAACCAGTCTGAATTCTAAAACCAGTTCACCGACTATAAGAACAGGAAGAAGTTTTAAAATTGGGAACATAACTAATTTGTCGGTCGATATGTTCTGTTAAGTTCTCAGATGAAGTATAATCCTTTTTAGAGACCACCAACCAAAAGTGTCTGCATTGGTTTCTCTAAGTTTTTAAGTTGGTCTGGCTGGCTATGCATGTGCCACGCGTACAGTCTGCACCAGTGTAGTTAGAGATCTAGAAGTTTCAACATTTATTTATAAGAACATTTTAAAAATCGTTTTTTAATCCCTGGTTTGTGTCTCGCTCGCTTTTTTTTTAAATATTCAGACTTTAAAATTCAGATTTTGTGGGTGATCAGTCGCCAACAAAAGGCAAAGGCAGTGACTTATTCATTGATCACCTTTTCTTCCTATGTTTTAATTGATCACTCCCAACACAGCATGCGGTCAAAAAACGTTCGTCATGTGACGGTTTCTATTGCTTGACTAACCAGTCGATCGGTCCCAGTTACGTTAAACAACAGAAATAGGGTGGAAGGAACAGGTGGGATGTCAGTAAAGATGTGACATCATCGAAAAACCAATTGCTATGATATCATAATAGATGGTCTGAGTTGAGCATGTTTATATTTTTTAAAAGCCAAAACTGGTCTAAAAACGCCAAAAAATAACCATTTACGATTTTGATTGAAAATTGCCGTATTGGAATATTTTACAAGTATGAGAACCATTGACTTGAATAAAAACTACTTGTTCTTCTCCCCCCTCCGGCTACTACAACCATATCGGACGGTGGACACATCGTTGAACTTATGGTTCTTGTACAGTGTTGTGGATGCTAAGATCTTGAAGGCAACGTTTTTTTTTCTTCTGCTTCATCTCTATTTATTCCATGTTATATTCATGCGCAGTAAAAATGTCTTCCTCCCGGGCGAGACGCTTAGGACGGCTCGAGTGTGATTTACTGCTTTCACCTCAAATAACTTCCATTTGGCCTTTTAAATAGAAATAGGGATTTTTTAAAAACCCTAATTGGGATCAATATTTTTGATTGACAGCATTCAAGTGTATAAAGGGAAAATGCGTCAGCCCTAAAAGAGAATGCATGTGTTTTGATAGAAAATGCATATTTATGTTAACTGCACACTGACGCGTTAAACAGATAGGAATCATTCATATATATATATATATATATATATATATATATATATATATATATATATATATATATATATATATAGAGAGAGAGAGAGAGAGAGAGAGAGAGAGAGAGAGAGTAGATTAGCTACACGAACACATTCATGTTTCTGCCCCGTTTGGGCCTCTTCTGGTGAATGATTACGCGTGTTTTACATTACTGTTTAGGGAATTTGGGGAAATTTTTGTGGGTGTTGCTATGAGTGGGAGGAGTTTTTCTATTGTTTTTCTCTTGTTATTTTGTTTGTCAACTTTGTAGTGTGCGTGTTCTGCTGATGGTTATCTGTTACATGTCAAAAGATATGGACTGGGTGTTGGAGTCATCTATAAATGGATACTGAACTGTATGCTCCAAGGGAGTGTCTTGGTTTTGATCTTGATTTTTACGTTAGATTTATTACCCACATAAGGGTTCTTTATGGCCATGGTGGGTTGTAATGTTCGTTATTTACCAAGAGAGTGAGGGATAGACAATGTTGATTAGGTAGTTCTTTGAGATGACTATGTGTGTAAACTGTCTATATTTCTTTGAGTGTACTAATGTATGGGTTATTGAGTTATATTTGTTATTAAAAAATGTTGAACGATTAAAATTGATTAATATTAAAATCTGCATTAAAATTAGGATCAAAATTAAATTTAATTCAAAATTAAAATTAAAATTAATAATTGAGATTGATTTTTTTCTATTATATATGTAATAGAAAATTTTAATCTAAATTAATAATGTTGATATTTTTTATATATATTTTTATATAAATTATTGTATATATATATATATGTATATATATATTACTTGCCATCAAAGTCAATTATTGGACAACCGTAGCATTAAAATTTGAAGTCGTATAAAAAACTTCCGTCGAATTTGGTCAGAATGAATTTATGATATCACTAGCGTTTTCCAATGATAAATATCTGAAAAAAAGAACATCTAGAAACATCTAGATTCTCAAGAATCTAGATCTTATTAATAAACCCATCAAAATCAACTGTTAAATTCGATATGTGTTTGTTTATATATAGTTATATTGTGTTTTGGTGGCAATTTTTCCCAAATCAGCATGAGTACTCGATGACTTATAGTATAGTAAAATCCGAGTTTTAAGATTTTGTCAGAGCAAAAAACTACTACGATCTACTCCTACATTAAAAGTATAAAGAAAAAAAGCCTCACACTACCATATACACCCCCCCCCCTTATGACACAAACAACAAAATACACTTACAAACCTTTCCACCCCATATGATATCTGCTACCACCACATTAACGCAATAACCCCAAAAAACGAAACACGAAGAAAACATGATACCGATTTCGTTTCGGTTAGGAACACTGTTTTTCAATGAACCAAAACCTGGCGCACGTGTTGGGTATTTTCTCTCTCTAATCTTATATATATATATATATATATATATATATATATATATATATATATATATATATATATATATATATATATATAATTGAGTCATACACTGTTTCGTTGTATTACAACTCTTCAGTGCTTAAGACTATCCAACATCGAGTACCACAAGGTAGGATCGAAACTTCGTTTCAGATCTAGAAGCTCTACGCAGAACTGGTCGGTCAGTAAGGCAATGTGTATTTAATTACGCATAATTCCCCGTCTACCGAAGTGCTCTACTCCAGAGTTGGAAGAGCATTGCCATATAGCAGTAATAGACGGGTGCCCGACTTAACAGTGCTCAACCCTAAAGAAGAGAGCGTTATATATATATATATATATATATATATATATATATATATATATATATACACACATATATTGTGTGTGTGCATATATGTATATATACATATGTATGATGAATACATATTTATGTGTGTGTATAACGAATCTCCTTGAGATCCTCAAAAGAGGAGGAAATCAAGCGAAAAATCACTTTGGGATGGCAAGCCATCGGTAGAGATAGCTCAACTTTCAAAAACCAGACGATCCCAATAATCCTAAAAAAAGAAAGGTATACAACCAATGCATTCTCGCGATAGTCACTAACAGAGCTGAAACATGGAACCTAACCAAGAGACAGACTTACAAACTGAGAAGCATGCAGCATGCGTATGAGAGAATCATGCCCAACCTTACCCGGAGAGATCACAAGACAGCACAGTATATAAGGAAGAAAACAGGAATCCGTGACATCATAGAAACTATTTAAAAAACTCAAATGGCAATGGGCAGGCCATGTTGCGAGAATGAAAGACAACCGATGGACATCACGTCTCACATCATGGATCCCCAGAGATCACACGAGAAACCGAGGCCGACAGAACACAAGATGAAGAGACGAACTGGACAAATTCAGGAGATACTAGCTCAGCGACGCCCATGATAGAGAATTGTGGCGAATCCTGGTTAAGGTCTATGTTCAACGACGGACGTTAAAAGACTGATGATGATGATATATATATATATATATATGTGTGTGTGTGTGTGTGTGTGTGTGTGTCAGTACACACACGCTAAGGAAGTAATACGCAAAATATCGAGGAATTCGATTGACGCGCGCGAACCAAACATAGTAGGGACTTATGTCACTACTTTACGTGAGCAGTACGCTATCAAACTTACCAGCATTTATGGATATATTTCATTCATATCAATTCATAGCATCATTATTCATCCAGCGAAGTATTTTACCAAGCTTTTTTATAATCTTGAGACACTTTTTAAGTCAAGATTGTAATCCATTGTGGTATTAATTGGATGATTTTTTTCTCTTGATAATTTGAACTTGTTGGAACTGCTGACCAGACAACGAATATCGGATGATGTAAAAGATGTGTTAGTGAAAAGATTAGGCGAATATCTTGTATGTGGAAGAACTCCCCATTCAAGGTATCGGATTTGCATTATGAGGACGGCCATTGTCACGCAGCAATATCATTGTTTGACCGGTCGAAAGGTATATTCTCGTTTTGGGCATCATTCAAACGAGCAAATTGCTCAATGCAGTGCTGTCCATAACCAATTTGTCCAAGTTCCAGGAACTCATAATAAAGAATTTCGTTTTGAATTCCACCAGACACAAAAAATAATTTTTTCCTAAGCAGATACTATCTACCTCGAAATCCTGAATTAGGTGAAGATTGCTTCTGTTGTTGTTATTGCTATAAAGTCAGCTCCAACTTGGACTAGAGTTTTTCGTGTAAAGAAACAGTATTTTTAGGTATCGGCAACTTTTTCGCCACTTCTGTGTAGATTACGTATTAATGAGCAGGCAGTGGACTGGAAAATTTCCATGAAAAGACCTGGAACATGGTAATTACTCGTTTAAATACATTTAGTTATATTTCGCCTCAAATCAATGAATAACGCATGAAAGAAAATCATTTGTGCTTAACCAAGGATGCCAATTAGTAATCAAAGAACTTGATTTAGCCACAAACTATTTTAATCAAGGCATCTTGTGATTATATTAAGCGGACACAAAGGATGTTTAAAACATGGAAACTATGCATATCATTCCAATATTTGCTTGTGGGACGGTCAAAATCCCATCGCGGACCGGATCTGACCCAGGGACTGTTCGTTGTTTAACCCCGATTTAGATAATCAAATTGGATGAGAGATTGGAGTTGCCTCTTCTTCTATCGTGAAGTCATTGAATATTTTTGCGGTTATGGGTTTCGTTGGTCAACGCTCGTCCGTGGGTACGACGGATGGTCGGCAATCTGGCGGTCACATGTTGGGGTGGTATGGCTGGAATTTAAAGAAAGAAGAAAAAAAAAGGGTGTGTGTTTGGGGTGAGTTGGAGGTGGGGTAGGGTGAATGGGAGTCAGTCGATGGACAACAAAAGTCGTGGATTTAAATTATTTTAGTGGAACCTGAATAGCCTTGGCGACACCGACATGCATAGGCACACACTCACACAGACACACATATATACTCTCATACACACACACGCATACATACGCATACATACGTGTATGCATGCACGCACAGGTAGTGAGAAAAGGAGGGAAAATAGAGATAGAAAGAGGGGGACACCGGTATATATATATATATATATATATATATATATATATATATATATATATATATATATATGGAGAGAGAGGGAGAGAGAGAGAAAGAGAGAGAGAGAGAGAGAGAGAGAGAGAGAGAGAGAGAGAGAGAGAGAGAAAGAGATGTATCTAAGTGGTGAACGATAAATATTATATTGGGAAATCGTTTTGAGGACTCAGTTGGAACCTGGATTGTTTTGGCGACACCAACGCGCATATGCATATACCTACACACTCACACAGACGCACACATGCACACATATCCCCATACATACACGCACACGCATACGTACACACCTACTCACTCACACAGACTCATACATGCACACATATCCCCATACATACACGCACACGCATACGCACACACTTACACACTCACACAGACGCACACATATCCTCATACATACACACACACGCACACGTACGCCCATGAGTGTGCACGCACACGCACAGATTGTAGGAAAAAGAGGAGAAAAATAGAGAAAGAAAGAGGCGGACAATGGAAAGGGAAAGGGAAAGAGAGAGAGAGAGAGAGAGGGTGAGGGAGAGAGAGATATTTAAATGGTGAACTGTAAATATCATATTGGGAAATTGTTTTGGGGACTCAATTGGAAAGTTGCAAATGTTTATACACCTTCATTTCATTTATATTCACTTAGCAGCATATCAAACGAACCCGCTATCAAGCGATGATTAATAATGTAACTTCGCAGATAATTACTACTGTGGTGAATTTCATACTCACTGAGTGATCCACGCTTATGGCCTAACGCCAGACTATACCAAGCTTCGACAACGCAGCCTGTTCGCTATAAAGCAAAATAAGTTAAACCCTCGGACGATTATTTTACTTGAGCAATTTATTAGATTAAGTATCTTCAGTCTTTAAGTGGGTTTGGCTGGCTGGCTATGTATGCATCACGAGTAGAAATTATACTGATGGAGTTAGAGGGGTGAAAATTTCGAAATTCAATCCTTATTCTGTCAGGAATTTTTTCAATTCCTCCTCTAGATAGGTTTTTAAAGAGGGGTCCATTTACAATGTAAGTAAATTCAGTCTTATTCTAGTGATCGCTTGCCAACAAAAGGCATCAGCAGTAACATATTTATTCATCATCCCTTTTCTAATTTTTTTTAATTGATCACCCCAACAAGGTATACATGGTTACATGACGGTTTCTACTGAGTGACTAAGCAGATCAATCTTTTACCTTTTTTGCACGATCTGAATCAAACTTCCTGATGTGGCTTCTAGGCTCATATTTCAATTCACTGAATAACGTGAGGTCGAATCAGAGAAAAAAGATCAACACATTTTGTTACGAGTATTAGAGATTAAAATTTGTCGTCTATAATATGGGTATTTCCCTGGGTTCTTTTAACTTTTCATCATCATTCATCATCAGTCTTTTAACGTCCGTCGTTGGACATAGACCTTCCCTAGGATTTGCCATTTATTTCTAGCCAACGAGTGAGAATCTAGGCCACGGATAATTCTTCTACTCACTCTCATACGTCTCCACGACCAGCTGAAGACACATACTCACACGAGGAATCGCGTGCATTAAGACCCGCACATGCCAAATTGACAATGCCAAGTGCCCCCGCAACCTACTATAGATCCCCCAAGAGGCTTATTTATTGTTTAAGACGTCATTACAACAAAGTCACCAAGCCGTACAACCATCTAGCGTCGCTTTCTCGTCACTGATACATTCCGCCCTATTTAACTTCTTCACTCCAGGGCGTCTTGGTGGATGTGTGTTTGGGGGTGGGGGGCACTGGTTTGCAAGCCAAAGCCACCAGGTTCATAAAAAGAATGGGAAAATAAAAAGGCCCAACCCATTCGCCCCTCTACCATTGAAACAGAACGCCCTCCCGCCCCCTTTAACAATGGGAACGGACAATCGCGCAAGATTCGGACGAAGAAATAACGTTCAGTCTCTCTCGTGACCCTAAAGATGCACGAACTCCCCCGTCTCCAACCGGATCTCACCAACAGCCAACGCCCGATTTTTTTTTTTTTTGCCACGTCACACCCTGTCCTAGGATCCTACGCCTAAACTCTACCCCCATCCACACCAAAGTTTTGTGACATCTTCCTAAACTGCACCCGGGCGTAAATGCTTATTTTATCCGCCGTGTAGAAACTACTTGACTTCGAACGATGGTGAGCAGCTGTTTTTTTTAGGAGAATACAGATTCGCCAGAGCTCTCTATCATTGGCGTCGCGGAACCAATACTTTCTCAACTTGTCTAGTTCGTCACACCATCTTATTATCTGTCGATCACAGATCTGCGTATGGGGATTCACGGTGTGAGTCGACCAGCGGTTGATTGACATTTTCGCACAATGGCCAGTTGTGCTTTCAAATGGATTCTACGATAATATCGGGAGATCATTTCAAATAGAATTTCCAAGTAATATAATGCATATATGATTATTTCTGACGGATTATGTATCCATTTCTTAATGATATAATTGTCTGTGTTGAGAAACAAATAGAGCAGATATAGACAGTGAATGAACAAAATGAAAATCTGGAGATAAAGCCGTTATATGGGCCCTTGATTTATGAGTAGCTGTTTAGCTCAATGGTAAGAGCAACGATACTTTGAAGCGGTTACCTTATCAGTCGCAGGTTCCATGCCTGCAGCAACCACATTTTTATTAAGCTTAAAAAAAATTTTTTTTTCATTAACATTGTCTAGGCCAAATGATACATTCATTGTGTAATAACTGGATATCGTTTCAAAGTAATATAACGCATGTATAATCATTTCTGTCACATTATATCTCAATTTCTTAACAATATATTCATACGTAGATACATTAGGATGCTCGTAGCACAATGATGAAAAAAACCCCAAAAAACGCTTTTATTTTACTGAAAATCGTGACTTTTGTAGAGTAAGATAAGACCTTCTGACATGAAAACGGAAGCTCTTTTAGGAATGGACAGCAAGTTCATGTTCGATTCCAGTTGGGAGTCAATTTTTTTGTTTAATATTTTTTGCTTGCGCGTTGTGCTGCTGGGGTAACTCTATAAAAACAAAATCAAATAGATGAACTACACAAAACACAATTCCAAACCTCCCTTATCGTTGCCATTATAATTATTCTGTTGGGTTATTTATCCATTTCTTGAAAATATAACAATTGTCCGAGTTAGAAACAATAGTGCTGAAACGGGCAGTGAATGAACAAGATGAGAAGAGTGCAGAAAAATGTTTATGTAAAGTTATAATTTATTTATATATATATATATATATATATATATATATATATATATATATGTGTGTGTGTGTGTGTGTGTGTGTGTGTTATCACTCGAAAAATATGCAAAAAAATAAAACCGTAATCAAATTCAGCACGTCTCGAACTACCCATGGCAGACATTTTTAGGGCAATTTTTTGAAAAAAATGTGTTTTTTTTGCTTTTTCTGCCTGAAAATTATGTAGCCGACAACATGTCAGTCAAAGCTAGGTCATTTATTTGTGCCCAGAGTGAGGATGGTACCTTCCGTCGGAATTAGCTAAAAACTTGCCCTATCGGGTGGTTTTCAGCTAGTTTCTAGTATATACATGTAAATATATGTGCAAAGCTCTTACCATTGAGCTAAACAGCCGCCGGTAATGCAAAGGCCAAACAATTGCTTCCAGCCCTAATTCTTATCACGTTTATTCTCGGTCTGTTCGTCTCTTCAAACGCGACAGTTATGTATTAAGAAATGGACATACTTGGTCCGACAGAATGAATTATAAATTGCGTTATATTACATAAATAACATTTGAAGTGATCTCCCGTCATAGCACGGTTAATATATCCCTCAATTTAGACAATATGAATAGAATAAACTATTGAAGAAAATGGGGCTCTTGCAGAACTTTGGTGGGAAGCATTTGGCTATGTATATATATATATTGTTATGATTTTTTGTGGGTTAATTCATCTATGCACGAGGAATACTGGATATCGGGGATAGACTTTATGTAAATACATGTACATAGAAAATTCAGTGCAATAATGCACCACTGGTATGGAACTTAGAACCACTGCAAAGAACTGAATTTTGTACATTGAATTATATATATATATATATATATATATATATATATATATATATATATATATATATGCTTTTATAGTGGGTGGGAAGTGATCCGACAGAATGTCAATGAAAATGACAATAGGAAGATGAAGAGAAAAAATCAAGAAATAGGAACTACTACTTGAATTTAAAAAAAAAATCATTATTCCATGGGCGTGGTTTGATGCATTTCGACGGTGATCATCCATCTTTTCCGGAGAAAAATATTTGCGGCGGTTCACAGAGAAAAAATATGTATGTGCATGTAGACAGTAGATATGTGATGAAATACGTCAACAGTCATGTGTGTTAACGTTTTAATAGTCGTCGGTTTTTTGAACTGGGAGTTTTAAAATAATGCGACTTGTAAGGGGTGGGTAGGGTAAAAGTTGGTCACCCAACCATCTTCCCGGTACCCCGTTTACTCCCTCCCCGTTCCAGGGTGTAGGGGACTTCTGTGGATCTGCCAAAACTGAGCAGATAGTCATCAATCAAACTTGCAGTCGTGTTTAGGTTTGGATTCGGTTGGTGTTTGGGGAGGATCAGTTGTGGAATCATGTGTGTTTGGAATGCCAAAGTGCGCGTGTATATCTGTGTGTGTTTGTGTACGTGAGGAGAGACAGAGAGAGACAGAGAGAGACAGAGAAAGAGAGATAGAGAGATAGAGAGAGAGAGAGAGACTGCGTGTGTGTATGCAGTGATATGTTGAATGTTACACGCATTAGGCACGTCCCAGGATAGAGTAAAACATCACAGTTTTTCATTGAAAGACACCCGAACATTTCATGGACACGATGTACAGTGTATGCGCGTGCGTGTATGCGTATGTGTGTACGTATGTGTGTAAGGATATAATGTTACACAAGACCCAAACTGTATGGTCTTGGGACCAAATTAAGAAGCCTCAGTGCCTGAACAATGAAACGACTTGAAATCTACCATCAGACGAAAGTTGTCGGAAAATGATATGATATATAAGTTTTTTTTAATTTTTTCTAATCTCTTGTTTATGTATACCTATGTTGTATCGCAACTTTCGTGCGAATGGGATTGTTATCTTCTGTACCAAATCTTTATTTTCTGGATCTAATAGGTTTGTCCGGTACCAAATTTACACAATTTGGGACTTGAAAAATACCTAGTGGCAAAGTTATATTGTCTTGGGATGGACATAAAATCATCGAGCGATTTTCATGGTAAATCTTTTAGAAATATCTAAAGACTTTATGGACATGGTATGTGTGCATATGCACATGTTTGTGCACGTTCGTACGTATGTGGATATATGTGTCTGTATGTGTTTGTGTGTGTGTGTGTATTTATACTTATGTGTGTGTGTGCATTTACCCTGCCTCGTTTATTTTCAAGGAACACGCACCCATTCCCCACCCCCTCCCCAGGCTGTTTACTCCCTGTCGTAGACTGTCGGTCTGAGTAAGTTGCGATAAAAATCAGATAAAGATTTAAGATGAAAGAAAATACTCTGTCGAAAATTAATAATGTTTGACAATGCTCCATCTAAAAGAAGAAGAAAATCAAGATAATGACGCTATTACTGCTACAACTAGTGTACGTAGGAATAGTAACGGGGGTTATTTTTCTTGAAAAAAAAAAGACAACAAAAAACCCAACCCAAAACAACAAAAGCAACACACAAACCTCAGATCCTCACTCGTTTTTCCCCCCTCTTTGTATGGAGAGCTTCAAACATTGAGGAATCGTGAAAAAAATGGTGGGATGGGGACAATAGACATAGCCGTATCGTTTTCTCAGTCAGAGAAACAGCCACAACGAAATTGCCATCACCAATAAAACAGAAAATACTGTGAAGAGGCTGACACAAACCTCACTAATTTGCAAATTAAGTGGAATTCAGTAAAAGTGAAATTTAAAACTAGAAAGCACTCGGACAGCGCCTACCCCCCACCCGCCGACGCCCCGGTCAGGAGAAAATACTGTGCACAGATCCGTCCTGAATCTCACCCACTTCTTCTGTGACCTTTTCATTTGATTTAATCGAAGTTCATTGAGAACTTTTGGAAATATCGTGCAGACAGGGACGTAGTTTTTGCGATATTATGAGGCGAAGACATATGATTACGACAGATGAGAGGTGCATCGATACGCCACTTCTTACGTGGTCTATTGCTCACCGTCCCACAGAATTGAAATTCATTGAGAACTTTTGGAGATACTGTGTGGACAGACATGGAATTTTGGCAATACCATGAAGTGTGGACATATAATTACAACGTATAGGGGGGTAATTGTGCATAGATCCGCCCCAAAATTGAATCACTTCTTCCATGGTCCATTGCCCACAGTTACACAAAATTTCATTGAAATGGAGATATCGAGTAGACATGGAATTTTGGCGATAACGTGTGGAATGGACATACAAGTACAACGTAGGGGAGATAATTCCACATGGATCCGCCCTAAATCTAATTACTTTTTTTCTAAGCTATTCCCCACCCTTGTCAACTGCCCTATCAGCGCAATTTTTAATTATCAAAATTAGCCTATTTTGGCTAATTGTTTCTAATATTGAAGATTAGATACTAAGTTGGGTCAAAAATGATCGCAGTTTTTGTTATTCAAAACTTTAATGCTTATTTTTTTAACAAACCATTATTTAACTATGTTCATGTAATATACCATTTTAGAGTGGATTTCGCTTTATTCATTCAAGCTGGACGTTCTCTTTTCACTATTTATTCTGGTTTATTTGAAGCTGTCAAATCAAAGATAAAAAAGAAACAAATTCAAGCAATGTTGTATAAGTTCAAAATGGGACGTAAAACAGCGGAAACTGCTCGCAATATCAACCACATCCAGCTTACTCACATGATCTCTTTCCGACTGACTTCCATTGTTCCAGGCATTTCCACCCTCTACAAAGGAAGGTTTTCAACAACCGAGCAGCAGCTCAAAACGCCTTCGAAAAATCCATTCGTTCCTGGACCCCAAATATCTATGCTTCCGGGATACAGGAATAGTTTTTTAGTTGGCTAAAATGTGTAGATTCTGAAGGTTATTATTTCGATTATCAACTTTTATTCTAAGCTGAGATATACTGCTTTAAATTTGATGCTGGAAAACTGCAATTATGCTTACACCAGCCTGATATTTAGTTTCAATTTATGCTCGACCATATTTTAGTATTAAGTAATAATTGTTGAGTCTTCACAGTTTTATGGATTATATCATTCTGTATTTTAAAATGATGGCGATGATCGTTGCCATATACGAATGTGGTGGCTCCTTGGTGAGCATACTGTCATATGTCCTCTATGGAGATGCATGAATGGGAGAATGGATTGGGTGCGCTGTCCGGTCCAAGTTTGAGAACTTTTGGAGATATCGATTGGACAGATATGAGGTTTTGACGATAATATGTAGTTTGTGCGTAGGAGAGTTGAATGCAAATGGATCTGCTATAAAATTCAAATAGTTCTTCCGTATCCAATCTTCTGGAAAATGTCATTGAAATTCATTGAGAACATTTGGAGATATAGTGTTGACAGTCATAAGCGTACGTATGCATGAATGTAATTGAAGAAAACCCAGGAAAAATGTCTCTCAATCAAATTCTTTTTAGAAAATACTTTCGTACCTAAAAGTCTGGTATGAAAATAATGATTGATTTTTACTAATAAAGATAGTTAGTGAATGAATAGAGGTTGTCCCGGAAGTAACGCTGAATTTGTTCAGAAATAATTTTATTGATGCAATAAAAAAAATAAATCAAACTAGGAAGCACTCAGAGGGTATACCTCTGCCTACACCATTGTCAGTAGGAGTAATTGTGCATAAACCCGCTCCAAAATTCAATCAGTTCTTCTATAGCCTGTAGTCCACCCTTCCATGAAATATTGTTATTCATTGAGAATTTTTGGAGATATTGTGTGGACAAACATAACATTTTCGGGATGTTATGTGGTTCGGACGTTTAACTTCGACGTAGTGGGGTGGGAAATTGCGCGTGGATCAGCTCTAAGATTTGATAATTTTTCCCGTAACCAATTTTCAACCTTTCCAGAAAATACTATTGAAATTCAATGATAACACTCGGAGATATTGTGTGAACAGTCGTAAGGATATTGGGAAAAAATACCCGAAAAATGTCTTTCAAACGAAACATTTCACCACCTCTTATTACAATCATAATCCCATCGCTCGTCCGTCCTCAAAATATCATTGGAATCCATTCAGAACTTTCGGAGATATTGTATTGTACCGCTTTCTAACTTCGTAAATTAGATTATTAAGTAAATTAAGACAACTCGAGTTTATTACGTCTACTATCACTATTAAACAAACAATATGGCGCGGAGAGGGTGGAATTAGAAAAGCTCTACTCACTGAAGGCGTGGTTTCAAGGGTAAATAAGAGAAAAATTCAAACCGAATACCAAGTTACACACAACAGTGTTATCTAACCACATAAAGAGCTCATATGCAAATGTTTCAGTTTGTTTGTTAGTCGCTGACACATCTCATTGGTTAATCTATCTTCCAATCATGACTTAACAATAACGTCATAGATTACGCCGTAGAAACTCTCTAGACTTGAAACGTGTGATAACACATTAGAATAGCTTCAGCTGAGTTGAGACTTGAAACTTGAAACTTGATATTAGGTTACTTGGATTATTACAAAAAGAAATTACCCAATAGCTTTAGACTCCTTCATGTCCATACATAAATAGCCCCGTTTTGGATGGATATATACTAGTCTACTTAGAAAATACACCAGGCGTACGTCTATATTTTTTGTCATCATTATATATATATATATATATATATATATATATATATATATATATATATGTGTGTGTGTGTGTGTGTGTGTGTGTATAAATGTTTGTCTAAGTGTATGTGTATGAAGGGGTTCTTATTTTCATATCAATTCATAATCAGATAGATAAAGCTGATATCTAACAGACGTGCGCAGTCATCAAACGTCTGTCGGACCCCTTGTTTCCCCTGACACCCCAGCAATAATTCCGACCCCCACTGTTCATCATCATCAGATACTGTCGTCATGGAGATAAAGGCACGCGTCTGGCCCCACGTCCGCACTACCCCTACTTATCACAAAGCGTCACCCCCACCCCGAGCCCGCAACACGCACCTCGCCCACACTTTTCGAGACCCAGAAAGGGCCTTCGTTCCACCCGATCTCGTCAAGCACCCGTGGCAAAGTAGATAAATCGACACGGTGTACTCGTGACAGGGTGTTTCCCCACCCCCCGGGCTTCTCTTTCTGTGACTCCTCCGTGTCTCTTTTCCCGTCGCCCTCCGGCAAACACTAAGAACTCTACCCTCAACGCCCCACTCTTCTTAACCCAGCAGCGAAATTTGATTTGAAACCGTCAACCAAAACTGTCACCAAAACTGTCAACCTAGGTTTCTTCAGTTTTCAAGTTGGTCTCGCTTGCTGGCAATATATGTATGTATCACACGCACAGGTCGCATCAATCGAGCTTATAAGTTAAAAAAACCAAACAACATTCATTTTGTAAATTCACCCCGTAAATAGGCTTTTAATGATGGGGGATTCAATTTACAATGTAAGTTCATGCTAAATCGCTTGGTATATGTCTAGCTGCATTCATGTTCGGATGTTTCGAGTGTTTGTTTTTTTGTCGAAAATTCAGATTTCTCTTAGTGATCACTACCCAACAAAAGGCAAGGGAAGTAACTCATCCATTGATCACACCTTTCTCGAATTTTAATTGATCACCGCCAACTCAGCATGCTGCCAAAAGACGTTGTTCATGTGTCGGTTTCTATTGAGTGACTAACCAGACTCATTTTATTTTATGAAATTCTTCGAGTTCAAACTTATATCGTCTCTTTCTTGGCCTTTTTAATCAAATATGTGGTGCACTTTTTATGCCTGGTCGGGCCAGATAGTTCAGGTCCAACAATCGCTTCAAACCCAACCAGGTGATGAAACAGCATTTATTTTTAGGGCTATTATCCCCATCTTTGTTGTTTTTAACACATCGTTTCGCCCAATGTACTTCTGGGCTTTCTGGTATTGTCAGAAGTTCTGAGATTTACATTATCCCATTTATTAGGGTGTATCAAAAGTATTTTTCATTTTGTACAGACCCCTTCTCTCATATCCACCCACACTTTCCTTGGAGTTCAAATATATCACCTTCCCCCAATCCAAGGTTGACCCTTTCTTACTCACAACCAGTACAATTTCTTCCCCTTTCCTCTCCTCTAAGCAACTAACAACAAAATTTGTTTTTTCACCCTTTTCTCCAGTTCAGTACTATAGACTTTTATTCCTATGCTCATTTCATGCACACATCTAAAGCTTATGAAATGCTCTTCATATAGTATCTTTCGATGATCCTTGCTCTTCTGAAACTTTTCGAGTACGGGTATTCATGTTCTTACGTTTTAAACCTTCGTAATCGAAAACTGATGGTCATCCACATCTGGCCATTATTTCAAAGAATAAATCAACACTTGATATGCTTAAACCAGTTTGGGATGTATTGTCAGATATTGTTTCCTTTCCTTCCACTTTCCAAATTTTGTTAGCTGCTTAGAAACCTAATGATGCATCAAAATGTTCAGAATTCATTGCAACCTAACGACACTATGGTGTATGTAGAGATCGGGTCCATGACAAAACCCCATCGGGCAGAATCCCAAGTATAGGAGGGTATTGAACGCTAATGGGCTCTTGACAACAAAGGGATAAATTGAAAGAAGTGCATGAATCTAGTAACCCTATGAATTGCATTGTAATAATAGTTGAGTTATCAATAAGAACAAAGTTTGTAGTGAGAATTATTTGCTGAACAATATGTAAATGAAAACTCATGTTTATACTTTTGAGAAAGCGGGGTAAAACGTGATAGTTTTAATTCAAAAAATATTTCTTCTTGAGAAAAGATTTGTATTGAAAGCATACAAAAATATCAGAAACGGTTGCCATTGATAATTATAATAATACTTTTTGTTTTGCTTCAAGAAAAAACTTGTTTTTTCTTGAAAAAAAGGGTTGGGGTTGATTTTGTCCGGTGAATGTTTTGTCCGTATCCCGTACAGATCGACCCCTTTTTTATACCCCACCCCCCAAAAAAAGGAAAAAAAAAAAAAAAAGAAAGGAAAGATGACATTCGGTACTTTTTTTTTTGCCTCAGATCTTTTCCCTTGTCCCTCTCGGGGCTCCAATCAGTCGACCGCCTAAGGGACATGATAGAATACTTATGATATTTAATTCATTAAAAAAAATCCCATCATGAACTGGTGCAAGTAGCGGGGAAATACGTAATTTGAAACTTTTTTTTTTATTTAGCGTGCAGTTTAGCGTTATCTAATCAAGGATAATCGCCTTCAGGGTTAGAGTTAGGGTTAAGGTTGGGGTCGGTGAGGGTAAGGGTTGGTGTTGTCAAGTGAGGCGAAGGCTACAGGGGAGCAAGAAGGGTCCTGGTAAAAGTCATGCACGCACACGCACACACACAAACTGCACATATTGACATATATATGTATATGTGCGTTGTTTTTCATTGAGTTGAACAGCCAACGGTAATGCAAAGGCCCAAATAACTGTTCCAACTCCAAATTCTCATTTTTGTTTATTCACAGTCTATATCTGCTCTATTTGTTTCTTTCAACGCACCAATTATGCTATCAAGAAATGGACATATGATCCGACAGAATGATTATGAATTGCATTATATTATATTGAAACTCTTATTTGGAATAAAATGTATCATTCGGCCTAAACAACATAAATGGAATAAACAATCAAAGAAAATAGGGCGACTGCACGCGCAGACTTACACTCGTACACCCACACATACATAGATCAACAAATTAAACACACATGCACATAGATATAGACTACATATAGCCACACGCATATATATATATATATATATATATATATATATATATATATATATATATATATATATATATATACTAATATTTGAGCCCTTTGTTTGTTTGTTCGTACCTCTTTCTCACTAAAACTGTCTATTGACCTTTTATTCGGCATGTAGACAAAAGAAAATATCAAATTGTGACATAGGCCGTGTGATGCACGGATTTTTTTCACAATAAAATCAGTTTCTTTTTACAAGTTTTATCTTTTTTGCAGCGTATTGCTTTTTTTGCCGATGAAACAGCCAAGTAATAGTGGTCACAGTACAAACACAACTTGGTCCAAGCAATGGTCAATATCTGTCCGTGTTTTCCCTCCTACCCTTTTCTTTTTCTCAATGACAAATTTCAACCAAAATCAAGACAATAATAGAGAGAGAGAGAGAGGATCGGGTGTGAAGCATAGATATATTAAAACAGATGGGTGTGTGTAACTATATAATAAGATCATTCTTAAAATCTTTCTTCTATTCATTTTTAATTAGACGAAGTATTGTAATCTATCATTAATAATTTTATCTATCATTTACCCTTTATCACAACTCATCTAAGGCCATCAATCTACTACTGTGAGTTAATAGCGCTAGGAAGTAAAGAATTAGTTCCCTTGATATTTTTTCTGCTTACATTTATTGTGTTGTATAAGATAATATATATTACAGAGCATATTTTTCACCGTGATGTCAATTTCGATGTATTTTCCTCTGACGATGCATGATGTCCATACCTGCTACAGTAAAAATGAACTGCTCACTCAGTGTAAGTAACATTGGCATGATATGACCAGTATAGAGGAGTCAATGTGCCACTAAGTCTCATTCATGAATCACCACTCTCCGTTTCCCTACCACTGAACCACTGATGTAAAGGGAGATAACACTTTCAATTAAAAGCCCTACTTGGTTCAAGATGAAAAGAATCGGAAGAGATTCTAAAAAAAAAAAAAAAAAGGCAGTAAGTGTGGCCTGGAAGGTTTTCGCCCAGAAGTGTTGTGGTAAGGAGCCGATAATGGAAACAGGCTAAGGTAGACAGAGAACCTGAAACCTGGAGTGTGTCTAACCCCAACTCCACCCCAGCTGACACCCGTAACGATAACGAATCGAGTACTCGAGATGGCACACTTTTAGTTAACGCGGACAACAACAGATGGTGCTGGTTGGCCATCCTTGAAAAAATTCGTTTTGATAATATCGTGGGGATCGTCAGGTTGGTTTTTCGAGGGAAGGAAGGAAGGGAAGTTCAGAACACAGCGGAGGGAAGAGTCGAGAAAGTTTGTTTTGGCAGAAGGATGCTAAAATGTTGATCTGTGATAACATCTTGTCATGTTTTATATGTTGTAACGACCGACACGGGCGGTTGTAAAAACATGGCGGCGTAGAGGTAGATAGTGGAGATTTGGCCCGACAGAACAGCCGGGGGAGGCGGGGGTGAGAGCAGAATAAAACAACGAAAAAATAGTCATTACTAAAATTATCTTGATTGATTTTCGCTTCCCTCCCCCCTGTAACTAATCAACGTGTTAGTGTATGGCCATTTGTAGTAATGTTATCTTGATGGGACATTTTTATTAGTTGGAGCATTGTCAACTACAAATTATTTTTCGACCAGTGTTTCTTTCTCTAATTCAATTTCAGTTACTCTAATTACACTAGTAGTTTTAGGAGTTGCTGTATCATCTTACATTTTTCATTAAATCAAGCGTTGACAACCATATTTTTCTGTTTAGTGTTTCTTTTACCTTAGTATTAGTAGTTTCATTTACACTAGTAGTTTAGTTGTGATAATGATAACTAGACATTTTTAATCAGTTGAAGCATTGTTATACGTATTCATAATTTTCTTCTGGTATTTCTTTTTGACTTCAGTTGCTTTATTCGCAAGAGTAGTTTAAATTGGAAGACGAAAAACGAAACTGATTTAAATTTTAAAAACATTATAAGATAACAAAACTAAAATTTTTGGGTATATTGTACATCTTTGTCAGTCAAAATCCAAGTGTAAAATGTAAATGATATCGAGTGACTGCTACGAATTACTGTACTTTATCAATTTAAAAAAAATTAAATAGTCTTTTTTCCTTTCTTTCTTTTAAAAAATATTAAAAGAGTAAGGCGTTATCGATAATTTCTCGTGTACTTTAAGTAGTTTTAGTAGCGTATTAACCTCGAATATATAAAATATTCTACTCGATGAAGCATTGTCAACCATTAATAATTATTGACTAGTATTCTTTCATCTTAATTTTTGTTGCTTTTAATTGCAACTTCTCATCCTGTCTTCCCGAGGCAAAGGGAGTATCAGTTCGATTGTCAACGAGAGTTTCATTTCATTTCCCAACCACCCTGTTTACTAACCACCGTAGATCGATGGTCTGGGTTATTGCGATGGTCAGCAAATAAAATCAAGGTGAGAAAAAATTGTTATCAAGATTGAAGAATGAATAAATTGTCCTATTTACGACGACAAAAAACGAAAGTAATTTATGTGTGTCTATGTAGAGTACCTGAGTATTTGAAGAAAGTGATTTTATTCTGGAATGGCTTCGTTTCAAAAGTTGAAAACGGGAACTTTATACAAGAAGAATATAAATTTGCTGCAATTAGCACAACAGGGATTGCATCTAATCATGTTTTTTTAGTTCTGGATGTGTTATTTCGGGGAAAAATTAAAAAAAAAATCAATCTAGTTGTTAAATGAATTGAACTGAGTATTGTTTTTCTATTCTGCTAAATTCTTGTTTGGAATCGACCAAGGAGATTGAAAAGGTTGACTAACATTATTATTTGGAAGAGCTGCGAAACTACTCGGTTAAGTAGCCTAGATCCATTAAGCCAAATAGGAATTATTCCTCTTTCTCAAACCGTCTCAAAAATTGGGAAACGCTAAATCTATAACATCATCCTGCTTCTTCCTTCCTTCATCCATACGTTACGCTTTCCAAAATAAATAAATAGATTAATAAATAAATAAAAAATAAAAAATTAAAAAAAAAAAAGCATGGCTTATCTAGTATTTCTTGCTTGAGATCATTCCCCCTCATCCCTCAGGGTCCCAAGCAGGCAAACGCTTGGAGACGAGATGGAATATTTTAAATTTTAATTCATTAAAAATAATCCAGTCAACAACTTGGGAAAATAACGAGGAATACGTAATTCGAAACGTTTTTAATTTGGCGTGCAGTTCAGCGTTATCTTATCATAGATAATTGACTCCAAGGTTAGGTTTAGGGGTAGGGTTGAGATCGGTGAGGGTTATGCTTGGGATACGTGTCGCTAAGAGTTAGGCTTGGGGTTAAGGATGACGTCGGAAAGAGTTGGGATTAGGTATGGGGTCGGTAAGGTTTAAAGCTATGGGAGATCATCAGTGATATCAGCACATGGTAGGTATCAATCTGGTGACGAAATAAATTCCAAGTGCCTCTTTTAATTTTGTCTAGACAAAAAAAATCAACAAAAAAAACCCCAACAAACAGTACCAAATCATTTCGGTTGAATTAAAACCTTTTCGGATTGAGTATTTTTTTTTACATTATTCATGTTTCTCCATCTTGATTTTCAAAAAACTTCTTTCTCTGAAATTTACTCTTTTCTTTTCTTTCATTTTCTTTTTCATTCCGTTGTATCTCTCTCGTTCCGTTCTTTCTTTCCCCCGCTCATTTCTTCGCAGTCTTTCTTTCTTCCTCTCTTTCTTCCCTCCTAGTCTCTTGAACGCATCTTCCTCTTTTTCCATCTCACCTATTCATTTACTCATTCCTTTTCCTTTCTCCCAGTCTCATTCTTTCTTCAAGTTTTACTTTTTTCTCTTTGTCTCAACTTCCCACTCTTACTTCCTTTCTTTCTTCCTCTCGTTCTTTCAACTTTTTCTTTCTTTCTCCCTTCCATTCATTCATTCTTTCTTTCTTTCTTTCTTTCTTTCTTCTTTCTTTCCTTCCTTCCTTCTTTTCTCCCGTCTTTTTCTCTTCCCCTCCTCCCCCCTGCTCTAATAAACCTGCCGCTCTCTTGCTGTTCGTACGAAACCTAAGCAGCAGGTGCGCACTTTCCATCGCACCAGGGTGGCATCTATCTGGCTCGTGTCCCAGCCTCATGCCCGGGGGAAACACAAACCCTAAGTTTTATGGTGCTTATCTTCTGTGACAACCCCTCCCCCTGGAAAGTACCCCCGTTACGCTCTGGGGCTTGCTGTGAGCGTTTGATGACTGGCTTTCTTTTAATCCACCCAAAGCTTTAACAATTTTATAAATGAAGCAGGGTACTTGGAGATGGATTCGCGTGGGTCCGGGTTTTTAACGTAGAATCCAAATCCGAAGTTGCGAAAACCTTTCGGAGATGACTGTCTGCTGGTTCTCATGTCGATTTTCTTGCTTGGGAGAACAGACAAGGAGCAGAGAGAGAGAGAGAGAGAGAGAGAGAGAGAGAGAGAGAGAGAGAGAGAGAGAGAGAGAGAGAGAGAGGGAGGGGGAGGGGGAGGGGGAGAGAGGAGGGACAGAGAGGGGGGAATAGGGGGGAGAGGCGAAAGGAAGAGAGAAGTAGAGAAAGAGATATAGAGAAATAGTGAAAACATTATGGTGGGAGAAGTAGAGAGAGAGATACGAGGAGAAATGCAAAGAAAAGTATAGAGAGAGAGAGAGAGGGGGGGAGATAGAAGAGAAATAGGAATAGAATTATGGAGAGAGATGTTGGGAGAAAGAGGTGGAGTGAAAGATGGAGAGAAGTACTGGGAGAAATACAGAGAGAAGTTAAGAAGAGAGAAGCAGAGGAAGAAGAAGAAAAAAGTAGAGAGAGAGAGGGAGAAACAAAGGGAGAAGAAGAAAAAAGTAGAGAGAGGGAGAGAAGCAGAGGGAGAAGAAAAAAAAGTAGAGAGAGAGAGAAAGAGAGAAATAGAGAGAATGAAATAAATAGATACTATACGCTTGGCTGCAGCAGGGTCAAACTCTTTTCAACTTCTTTTCCGAATTTGATTACTATAACTTTCCTATGGTATATATGATAAAAGAAATAATTCGGAAAAAATGGTAATGTATTTATTAGAATGAAATAAACCCTTGTGAATTTCTAGTATAGAATTTTGTTGAATGAAAACTTCTCCCTTCTATCCGTTCTTTCTTTCTTTCTTTCTTTCTTTCTTTCTTTCTTTCTTTCTTTTCCATTGCACTAACAGACCTATCCCTCTCTTACTGTTCGCACGAAAACTAAGCTGCCAGACACTAACAAAGGGACCAATGTAGCATAAACCTACCTTGTAAATTGAATCCACCTCTAAAACCTATTTGGGGTGAAGGGTTAATTTTTACAGACAATTTTCATCCCTCTGGCTTCACTGGTGCGGCTTGTACGCGTGATGTATCCATAGCCAGCCAGTCACATCAACTTAAAAACTGGAGAGGGCTATGTTGATGTTGACCATGTTCATGTTGACAGTTTTTGTTGACGGTTTCTAATTTAAAAAATAGATAAATCGTAATAAAAAGAGTGAAAAATCATGCAAGAATTAGAGAATATCTAAGCAACTATGAAATATCATAAAGATACAACAACTCGAGCATCATCAACAATACAGCGTGGAATAAAATCTGAATGAAGATGATAGGAAGCTCAGAGATGAGAACCCTGCCGAAACCAGGTAGGTTTAGTAGCCAAAGAGTTAGTTTCGTTCATTAATGACGGATTCCCGAGGGACGAGATTCAGTTTCGAGTCTCGTCCGATGGATGGGGATACTTTTCGAAACGAGTCATAAATTCTGTTTGAAGCATTTGTTTGGATATCGAGGAATCGGTTGTCCCTGGGCAGGGGCAGGGTTAAAGATCACGGTCTAATTTCCTGCCCAGCGAGATCGAATCATCGCCCCCAGAGGATTGCTTTTTCCGGTGGGACATCTTCGTGGGCCGAGATGATTATAGTGACGTTGAGCGTGGGGAAAGACAGCGTCACGTATATTTTCGTACTAACTCTATATGTCACCCGTAACATAATGGGGAGGTTTTATTAAACAGATAATGAGGAGGTTTTATTAAACAAATACATCAAAACTTCCATTCCCTTTAATGAGAACGTAAATAACTAGAAAAGCACTGAGAGCAAATACATCTACCAACGTCATTGTCACAAAAAAAAACAAAAAAAAACAGGATGAAAATTTGTTCATGTGTAGCTACGATGCGCGGGAGGTAAGAGTAAAAATGTCCGTCCCAAAATTTAATCAGTTCTTCTTTAGCCCATTGCCCACACATCCAAAAAATGTCATTGATATCCAGAGAGAAATTTGGGATAAAATAATAGGGCATAAAGGGAGAAAAAATAAGCGAATGCGTATATATATAAAAAGAGAAATGAAAGACTCCTGTATCCACTCCTAAATTTGACTGACTGTCTCGATTACGCCATGGCCTATTCTTCCACGATATTTCATCGAAAATCATTAGGAACTTTTGGGGATATTGTGTAAACCAGTGGCCGCCTATCTTTTTTTTTAATGTCTAACGCCCACTAGTTTTGTGACGTTTGCATTTCCGTACCACCCAATAATATTTTTAATTGAGTAGGTCACTTGACCAAAAAACCAGAACAAAGGCTCCAAAAAGTATATATACAAGGTATCTATAATGTATTAAGACGATGATGAGAATAAAATTAACTGTTTCTGTCGGCAATTTTTATAATAAGGCACTATTTGTCATACGATAACGAAAGAATAACTCATTCTAAAATTGAAATACTTAAATCGTGACGAATACAAACTTACCTTGCGAACCAGTAATTAATACATCGCTCACTTGAAAAGCTTAAACCGCCCACTATTGGGCGGTATGACTCAGGTTGGCGGACGCTGATGGGGACAGTAAGACTAACAGATTGACCGAGTGAATACATATTCATCGTGTGTAGATGACTTTTTTTCATTGTCGTATTGAGTTGTTAGTTAGTGTGTATGGATGTGTGCAAATGTTTATATGTACATGTTTATGATCATAAATTGCGTTATTTTATATAGAATCTTATTTGAGATGATCTCCCGTCATTACACGGTTAATGTATCGGTCACCTAAGACAACGTAAATAGAATAGGGTGAGTAATACATTAACCGTTTAATGACGAGAGATCATTTCAAATAAGTGTCTATATAATATTACGCAATTTATAATCACACACACACACACACACACACACACACAAATATATATATATATATATATATATTGATAGATAGATAGATAGATAATCTAGAAAGCTTTACATCTGTAAACTCTAAAAAACTTTTTCAACATTTTTTGTGTCACTTCAGTCACCTATTTCCGTATATCTATTAATGTAATTTATGTAATTTTCTTCAGTGTTATTTTCCCTGTTTTACATATACTATGTTATTATGGTGCAATGTGTAAATTTTCTCTTGTTGGGATTATCAATTGTTTACCATGTGACCGTTTCGGGGATTTTAAAACAAAACAGTTATACTAACGTGACACCCAGTAATGTTCATCAAGCATCCCCTTATCAGCTATGATTTTAATACATAACTTGTGTCATACATGTAGTTTGTTATTTTATATAGGTTATTATCATAATTATGCATAATGTATTGTATGTAGATGTTATTTCATATTACACATCATTTAATTTTTCAAAGCTTTAAATCAAAAATGTTGAACTACAATTCGAAAAAGTTGAACTTAAATAGATACTTGAAATTATATTTTTTCACCAGCGATAGTATTAGTTTATAAGTGTAAAGAGATACAGATTCACAAACAAAAACTAACAAATATAATCACAGAGACAAATGTTTAGGGACAAAACCTGTCCGTACACTGGCCTCCATTTGGAGATCTTGTGTTGTGTCAATGCAAGAGAAAAATGCTTTGATACATGATTGTATGCTTTCATACACAATTGTGGGATAATCGTAGTCATTGCTTTGTCATAGATTTTTCGATGTAGCACAATCTGTGCTCTGTTTGAATATCTCCCGCGGTTGGCGAAGCTATCATAGAATCAAATGTTTTGTCCATCCTGTGTTTCACAGCAGCCTTAACGACGCTCAAGTACGCTTTGTACTTCGAGATGAACCGAGCTTTATTTGGAAATTCCTTTTTTTCAACTTTTTCAAACTGAAGTTCAACTTTTCTGAATCGAGGTTCAACTTTTTGGAATTGAAGTTCATTTAGAAAATAAATGGAACCGAGAAGGTGTATCAATAAAATATTAGTTATAATGAAGGGTGTATCTAGCCAGAACATTGGGATAAAGAGCAACAATAAAATAGAATAAAATTAGTTATAAAAAAACTTCTCTCCTTCTCCTTCTTGTAACGAGAATGAAATATGGAACAAGAAGTAGAGACATACCAAAGCAAAAGAAAGAGAAAGAAAGCCACGGTTACCATGGGGACGAAAAACAACCATGAATATCGGAGGCGGGGAAAACTAGGAAAATCTTCCGAAGGTATGGGGCAGGGCATCTTGGAAGCCGTCGTGACCCAAGCAAATCCAGACCCCTTACTCCATCCATCAGCCTGTTCAAACCGATCTATTATGTCTGAGACACGACAAACAATCCTTGTTTAAATCACCTTTTCGACTCTTGGAAGTTCCCAGTGCCTCAACGAATCAGGATTATCGCAGGGGTCATGTAAATCAATTCAGCCTGAGTATTCTCAACATTGCTCAAGAACAGTCTGACAGGGCTTGTCAAAACTTCGCTGATTAACTAATGAATGAAATTGGATTCTGAGATCTCCGTTTCGGCCGGCATTTAAGACGAATGGAGGTCAAAATTCATGCCAAATGAAATCGGAATATGAAAACAATAAGTTACTTAATCGACAAAGAGGTTTTCTTTCTTTCCTTCTTATATTTGGACAAATGGAATGAACAAGACCGGCTCAAGGTGATCCTCACCGGGTGCCGCTGCTACAGTGGCTTTTTGTCAAACTAAACTGTATATACACAGTAAATATTGAGGCAGTATATAATTGTAATTTCTAAGTTGGGCATAAAATCCTCCTTTAAATAGATTTTTTTTTTACTGAAGGGTTAAATGTACCTTGTACCGTGATGCTGAATTAAGTCCTTAGTTTGGGTCCAGTCTATTTAGTGATCACAGCCCAAGAAAAGGCATTAGAAGTAATTGATTCATCGATCATCCTTTTTTCCAAGTTTTTGATTGATCACTCCACAAACATGGCATGCCGCCAAAAGACATCGGTGACGTGACAGTTTCTGTCGAGTGACTAACCAGACCTGTTTACTTCCTGTCCGTTTTCTGTTTTAGGCTTTTGCATTACTGAGGTCTGTTAGACTCAATGGTAAGAGCTTCGCTACGTTGAAGCGGCTACTAGGTTGCAGGTTCGATTTCTGCAGCAAGCCCATCTTCTTTTATCGTTTATCCTGTTCACGCTGTCTAAACTGAGTGATATATCAAACATGTAATGACGGGATATCGTTTCAAATAAATTCTTATTTGATATAACGCAATTTCATTTTACCGGACCAAATATGTCCATTTTTAATACATAAGTATTTCTGCAATCCCACATTGAAACATCATATTTGCCAACAGGAAAAACTGGTCAAAACAGTGAGTCGGCACACACACACACACACACACTATATATATATATATATATATATATATATATATTTGACGTCAGGAAAAGTCATTATGAACATTAATACAACACGCCATCACAATTAATTGAACAAACGTAGCGTCTATATTTGAAGTCATGGAAAAAAATTCCATCAAGGATGAATACGGTAAGAATAAATTCTATTTATGATATCACTGGCGTTTCTACAGGAAAACATCTAAAACTGAGTAAAAATAAATCTAGAAATATCTAAATTCTGGAGAATCTAGATCCTATCAATAGACCCGTCAGAGTACCCCCAACTCCCCCAAAAGTCAAGAAAGCTTCTTTCTTTTTTTAAACAGCAATTTTTTAGAGAAAGTCTAATGAAGTACTGATGCCAATTTTGAAGTCTGTAGACAAAACAGTATGGCCAGAAGTTCTGAAACGCACAGACTCGTAAACAAACAGACACACTTATAAGTACATATAAAAGGATAGAACATCTTTGATGGCTACGGTTGTTCAATATTTTTAAGGAGTCCTAGGTTTTTTGGTCTTAAAACTCGATAGCAGGAAGACTGTCAAAAGATATCCCCATTGATGGCTAAAAATTGCAAGAACTTTCATTTCCAGCTGACTTTATAGCTAAACATTTTATGTGCGCTCCAAATAACATTGTTGTTCTAGCCATATGATACCGTTCTTCAAATTTAAGATATTGTTCTTGAAATCCTAACCCCAAACCTTAACCCGAAGCCATTGTATGGAATTTTAAGGCGTTCGTAACATTTTAGCCATAAAGTTTGCTGGAATTGAAAAAAAGAATGAAAAATCTAGTTCCTTTCAGCCAACAAAAGACATAACTTCTGGCAATCCTTATGCTATTGTAATTGGGACCAAATAACAAAGGATTTTTTTTATTGGGAACATTCAACCAAAACTGTCACTAAAACTGTCAGCATAGGTTTTTTCACAGTTTTCAAGTTGGTTTGGCTTGCTGGTCGACTTACTTGCTGGATATATATATATATATATATATATATATATATATATATATATATATATATGTGTGTGTGTGTGTGTGTGTGTGTATGTGTGTGTGTGGTACAAATCAGGCTAGTAGTATAACATAACATAATAATACATCAATAATATCAAGCCACTTCTGATATGTAATGGATTTATTTCATAGAGTGCTCGATACATACAACTTCGCCTGATGAGGCCCGAAGAGGGTAGAGACATGAGCTAGTTTGTGTAGCGAATCCACATTCTAGTATATATATATATATATATATATATTTATATATATATATATATATATATATATATATATATATATATATATATATATATATATGTATATATTGTGTTATCCACAGACAGCTGTTTCGTTGTATTACAACTCTTCAGTGTGGCTATGGACTATTCATTTTCCCATCCAGTACCACGTGGCAGGATTGAAACCTTCGCTTCAGACCCGGAGGCCGGTATCCTACTCTACTCCACAGAATTGGACGGTCAGTAAGGTTGAATTTGAGCGATATATTTATTTAGCTTATATTCCCCATCAACCAGAATGCTCTATTCCTATGGAAGAGCATTATATATATATATATATATATATATATATATATATATATATATATATATATATATTGCACGTACAGGCTACACCAGAGTAGCAATTTTAGGGGTGGTGTCAATTTACCGTAAAGTTTTTTGCTAAATTGGTCCCTTACTTGTGCCCAGCTATGTTCATGCTTGTTCTTTTCTTTCTTTAAACTGCGACTTTTTGTATCCAACAAAAGGCGAGATAAGTTCACTTTTCCGATGATCACCTCTTTTTACCAATTTTTTAATTGATCAACCTCAACACAAAATGCTGCTAAAAGTAGGTTATGCAACGGTTTCTATTGAGTGAATAACCAGACCTGTTTTCTTCGTTGTTATCTTTGGTGGAAATATGTTTGTTTTCCTGTAAAGCTAGTTGTCAAAACTTTTTTTTGAGCGTGTGCGTTTGTGTGTGTTTCGGGGGGGGGGCTGTCTTTTATTCTCGAAATCCTGTCATTCATTCCACCATATCTTATCTTTTTAGCTTCCCTCATTTTCGCTGCCTTCTCAGCTTTCTTCTTCATCTCTTGGTCCTAATATGGACCAGGCATTTCTATTTTCTGATGATTGCAAACTCTCTTTTAGAGCAGTGTCTCCCAAAGCTGGTTCTGCAGAGCCCAAGGCTTCCACACACAAAAAAAAATTATAGGTTTTCCGCGAGTGGTGTCTTTTGATAAATTCAAATAAAAATTTATTTTATAAAGAAAAACAAATGGTATTCACCATTTTCAAATTAATAAGTGGAGTGTAGCCTTCAGGTGAATTCAAACGCCTCGTATCTTAATGAAACATTTTTCATATTTAAAAAAAAAAATTCTCCCTCTTGAACAATTTGTGTTTTATTTAATGTCTTATCAAAATTAGGGTAAAGGGAACAGTGCGTAAATGTATGTATGGCTTCTGCGACTTTGGGAAAATCGTGGAAGATAAGGTTGGCAACTTTTGTTTCAGAGGGTCTTATTTCATTTCATTCTTTCACGTGCACATTGCATGCTTTTCAGGTTCGATGTTTCAGCTCCATAGGTGACTATCGGCAGGACGTATATGTTGTATACTCCTCTTTTTAGGACTAATGAGACTTTCTTGTTCTTGAAGGTTCGGCTTGCTCTGCCGAAGGCTTGCCATCCTAGAGTGATTCTTCGCTTGATTTTTCTCTATTTGATGATTTCTTGGGGATTTGTTGTCCTCGGTAAAGGTAGTGATCTACTTTCTCCGGTTCTGCGTTTTCAATTTTGATCGTTGTGTGTTTATTTCCGACGCGATTGTTGCACAGACCTTTGTTTAGCTGAAGTTCCTGTGAAGGCCAACTTTCTTTCTTCGCTCACTTCATACAGCATTTTATCAGGGGGAAAAACAAGATTCCAAGACATCATAGAATCTATAAGAAAACTCAAATGGCAACGGGTTGGTCATGTTACAAGAATGGCATACAATCGATGGACATCACGACTCACTACATGGATCCTGAGAGATCACAAGCGTAACCGAGGCCGGCAGAATGCAAGATGGAGAGACGAACTTGACAAGTTCAGGAAGTATTGGTTCCGCGACGCCCATCATTGAGAGGCCTGGCGAATCCTGGGGAATGTCTATGTCGAACAGATGATGATGATGATGATGATAATGATGATGATGATTTCAATTTTTAAAAAAGTGGATTTTTTTTTAAGAAACTGTCAACCAAAACTGTCACCCAAACAATAAACATGGATTTCTTCAGTTTTTGAATTGGTCTGGCTGGTTTTGTATTTTTGTATGTATCGGGTCGCAACAATGGATTCAATAAGGTTGGAAACTTACACAATATCTCCTTATTATGTCTAGGAGAGACAGATTTGAAAATCAACCTTAAATACGTTTTCAGTGGGTGACCACTTGTGCAATGTGAGTATATGCTAAATTGGGCCCCTTTATATATATATATGCGGCAGCATTTGCATTTCTTTTTGAAAATCAGACTTTTTTTTCAATCACTGCCCAACAAAAGGTGAGAGAAGTAACTTTACTGATCTCGTCTTCTTTTCTTCAATTTTCTAATTGATCGCCTGCAAAAAACATGGGTCTCTTGACGGTTTCTATTGAGTGATTAACCAGGCCTGTATTTGTTATCTGTCTCAACTTCATCCCAAGCGTATCAGTAAAGTTTATAAAGTCTGCAGCACTTTCCTCAGTATTCTCGAAAATTTCAGCAATGCTCCGAGCTACAGTTTTTCAACCTTTTTGGAAATCTTTGCAAGAGTTTTTGGGGCGAAAATAGCGATCAGCGTCTGTTTCGTAGCGAACAATTCAAGAGGCAGCGTACACCCTCTTCCTCTCATAGTACACTTAGTATGTTAGTGTTATTACAGATTTTATGTGTTAGTTGGTACGATTTAGTGGGTAATTTTTGGTCATGAAATGTTGAAAAATGCTGTTATATAGATTAACTAATTTAAGCCTTGAGTCAAATCTTTCAACCGATTTTGCTAAAATCTTAAATATAGGGTAGGGTAAACGAAAGGTAATGAAAATTTACGCTTAAAAAAATGAAAACACTTTTCTAATCATCTTGAGTTTTCGTATTCAATTTGATGCAGTCTCTTTTATAAGTATATTTTATACGGCAATTCTTTAGGTTGGGTTTTCAGATGGCGGATGAAACCTGTATTTCAATCTATGCCTTCATCAAAATCCTGAAATGAGTTATCACTAATCTGAACCTTATTCGGGATAATATACTAGCATCCTTGTTGGGTTTAGCAATATTATTCAGCCAACCCCATACACTGGCCTTCGTCACCCGATATGAAATGGGAGGTTTCTAGAAAGAGATAGTGCCAGTTCCGGGGGCCACAGATTTTCTGTTTTCTCTCTGGTTTTATCAAATGAAACGACACGAATATTTCGGAGGGACTTCCGATAAGGCAGTCGCATCGTAACCCGCTCTACCCTTTTAGAATAGAATTTGGAGAAATGTCATCATTCCCTTGGGTATTACATAGCCAAGCATTTTCAAAGAGATTACTGTTTCGTCTGCGCTATCAGTTTCATACCGAACAGGCACACATGGTACCAATTTGGTAACAAGTGTCAGGAAAGAACAGAAGATGGTATTTCAATAAAACAGGGGAAAATGTGACTATTTGTTTTTATTTATCTGAAAAAAACAAAACAAAAAACACACACATACACTCACACACACGCATACACTCACATATATACACGTGTATGCATCTGTGTGTGTACCTATCTGTTTGACACAAATTCGAAAGTGTCTCTTTTCCAAATATATATATATACACATACATACACACACAAAGACACACACACACACACATATATATTCATATATATATATATATATATATATATATATATATATATATATATATATATATATATATATATATATATTATCATAATTATGTGATTCAACCTGATCTATAGATAGGTAGAGATGTGTACGATAAATCGATAGATATGAACAGATTGTGATAGATGGTATATATACTTTCTATGATGTCTCTGTTTCTTTTTCCTCTAATATACCGTGCTGTCCTGTGATCTCACCATGTAATGTTGAACATGATTCTCTCCTGTGCACATAGCATGGTTTACAGTTATATGTATATATATATATATATATATATATATATATATATATATATATATATATATATATATATATACACACACATATATATACATATATATATATATACATATATATATATATATATATATATATACACACACACACACACACACACACACACACACACATATATATATATATATATATATATGTGTGTGTGTATATAGGTAGATAGATGTCAGTCTCACGTACATAACAATGAATTTCTATTGTCAAAATCACAGAGTTGACTTTATCATCGCATTTAGTCAGACCTGGGATTTAAAATGTCTAAATTCAAGACCTAAATAAGGGAGAGAGTGAAAAAAAAAAGACTGATTTCGTGATGTTATGTCGTGTCAACTCGCCTTTCCAAGTTCTCGGTATTTTTTTGTAAACATTGAATTTCCGTTAAGAAAAATATCATTTTTTATGTAATAACAAGTATATATACTATTATCATTTTTCTTTTCGGTTAAAACTAACTTACTACTGAAGATATCATTAAAACGGTTTTATGATAATGGAATCATTAACCAATGTTAAAACATGAGAATTTAAAAAGGCAGTAGATATCCGTACGTGATTTTTAGGTAATTGTCCGAAAATTTTATATATAATCTTTAATAAATTTCAATTTGCGGTAGTGATTCCATTGTGGAATGGCCTTTCCTTCCTTGCTTGTTTTCGAGGCTAGTGACGTATTAACCATTAGGCTGAGTAGGCTTTTTCTTTCTCTCTTCTGTCAAACTTTTACTATTGAGTCTTTTTATTTAGTTTTCGTATATAACAATGACTGATGACGAAGACTAGAAGAGGAAGGATTGACGTCATGCATATATAACATTGACACAGTGACGTACACAAAAACTAATGACAAATTCACCCCCTCTTCTAAAGCCCAACTCAGGTTGAGTTGTTCTGCTAAAGTTAGCAAGTCTAATTTTCAGGAACGATTAATAAAGAAGTTGTAATGAGACACGTAGATTCAGAACAATATTGTATGACGAAATGAATTCTGTTTGGTTTACTTTTTAGGCTTTAATGAAGGAAGGAAAATTGACCTTAGCGTAGCCAAGCTTATCATTATTATAATAATAATAATAATAATAATAATAATAATAATAATAATAATAATAATTATTATTATTATTATTATTATTATTATTATTATTATGGAAAAAAGAAGCAAACAATATGTTCCAAGCGGAGATTGAACCTAAAACTCAAAATACGTTTGCTTACTTGTGAAAATTGATGTGGTTAACTTGGGAGACAGTTACTATACAATATTGTGCTGAGGTTCTCATACAACGTGCACATGAAAGAACTATGCTTGGCCTCACATGGAGAGACAACAAGACAGCACAGTATATCTGGGAAAAGACAAGAGACAAAAACATAGAATCCATTAAAAAACTCAAATGGCAGTGGGCTGGCCATGTTGCAAGAATGGCCGACAACCGATGGACATCACGACTCACGACATGGGTCCCCCGAGATCACATGCGCAACTGCAGCTGGCAGAATATTAGATTGAGGGAAGAGCTAGAAAAATTCAGAAAGTACTGGCTATGATTGTGCTGAGGCACCTAATTCGGGATCTATTGCTCAATGAGAACTGTGGTACTCACACCAAATGCTTTATGGCTATCAATATTATCATGGTAAAAAGCAAATAGTGCATTCCTAGTTAAGATCGAACCCAATCCCTTTTTGTGTCATGCGCTAATGTTTGTTTAAATCATCGAAGCATTGCTGGAAGGAAGAAACTAATTTTAGAATTTGACGCCCGGTTGTAACAGCTTTAATCATCCAAGTATATTTGATAAAAGCCGCGAATAAACGTAAGGGTGTTTACTCCCCCAGCCCACGGACGATGTACCCAGCGCCACCCAATTTGTTTGGATTGAGCAAGATTGCCCGGCGGTGTTTCTTCATTCATCTTACCCCATGATAATTGGGTTAACAAGTACATCTTTTTAATTTTTAACTAATTTTTTCTTGCTCTCGTACTAGGGAATAGATCTTTGCTATCAATGTATATAGAAAAGATAGAGCGATATATATATATATATATATATATATATATATATATATATATATATATATATATATATATATATATGTGTGTGTGTGTGTATGTATGTATATATATATAAAATCAAACGATAAATATCCATCTATTTAAGCTTTATTGATTGATTAAAAATTTTGAAATATTGTGCACGACCACCATAAATTAAGCAACCACAAAAACGTGTATATATATATATATATATATATATATATATATATATATATATATATATATATATATATATATATATATATAATACCAATATATATTTATATATATATATATATATATATATATATATATATACATACATACATTACATATACATACATTACAAATCGGGAATACAATATAATATAATATTATATAATCTAATATAATATCCGATGTGTGATGGGTTATGGACTTAGCTGGACGACTTTTTCTGTATGCTATCGGTATGCTGATATGAAAGTTCCATTCATATCAGCATACCGATATTTGTTTTCATTACCCTCTTTTTCTTTCATTTGAAACAGAAAAAGTCGTCCAGCTATTACAAAATCTTGCGATATAACAACTCTGGTGGAAGTGGAACGGACATCATACCCGTTCAAAGCTCAAAATACAATTGCGTTTTCGTAAAAATCAACGTGGCACGTTTGGGAGATAGTTACTGTACAATTATGTGCCACGACTCATCGTTTGAGTACCACTGCTCTACAATAAGAATAAATAAATAAATAAAATAAAACAAAATAAAATAAATAAATAAATAACCAAAACAGCAGTGTTCACTTCAAATGCTTTTGTGACGTTATCAGAAACCTGGGCAATTTTATGTCCCAAGTTGAATTCGTCCTTGAAAATAATCCAACTTGTTGGGTAGACACAATTGCTGTAAAGGACCTCAAAACATCCAATGATAAGCATTATATAAGAAACTGTCAAAATAGGTTTCTTAAGTTTTCATGTTGGTCTGGCTGGCTGGCTGTGTATCACGCGCACAAGCACTATGGAGCTAGATGGCTTAACTTTCCAACATTCACTCATATTTCGTCCAGAAAAAAACTACGTTTTTAGCGAGGGGTTCAATTTCCAATGTAAGTTTATGCCAAAGTGATCACTTAGTTTGTGTCCAGAAAATTTGTTTGTTTTTTTTCTTTCTCTTTTTGGCGATCACAACCAAATAAAAGGCAAGAAATAACTTTTCAATTAATCACCACTTTTTCCAAATTTTTAATTGATCACCCCAACACAGCATGCTGTCAAAATATGTTGGTCACCTGACGGCTTCTAGTCAGTGACTATCCATACCTGTCTCTATTTTCATTGACTGTGCAAATAATACAATGACATAAGTAGATCTGTCTTTTCTGGTATTAAAGGTGTCAGGATTTTTCCCCCATTTGTAAGGAGACGAAGACTACAATCTGAAATTACTTAATTTGAATGAAGTTCCTAATTTATGCCATCTACTGACTCGTATCAAATAAACTTAATATTTTTATTTCAACGTAATGCTTGTGCTGCGTGTCATTCAAAGCAGTTGTCACCAACCAGTGTTCATACGAACCCCAAGCGTTCACGAAATATTTTCTGAGAAGCCCGATCAGAATTGTTAATATTAGATAAACATATCAATATTACATTCCTGCTCTCCTGGCAGCTTGAATCTATTCAGACACAGCATCCTTATAGTTGAGCGGAAGCTGATTTTACGCCTTAAACTCAACTCCATACAACCGATATTCGGAGGTGATGAAGGTAAAAACTCGTCAAAATCATTATTAAAGTTGCAATACTTCATGCAAGAATAAAAACTGAAAAATTAGCAATATCGTTGTAAAGAAACATGATAATGAAAATATAATTTTTCCAAGGGTTTCTGACAGGGTTCGAGAATAAAGCTTGATCAAAATTGTTGATATTATTTGGTAAACGTATTAATATTACATTTGTGAATGGTATCAAACCATTTTTGCTCTCCTGTCACCTTTTAACCATTCAGCCACGGGGACTTACACCTGAGCAGAAGTTGATTTTACACCTTAAACCTAGCTCCTTACAACCAATGTTCCACGATGATGGAAGCAAAAACTAGCCAAAATTGATAATAATGTTGCAGTACTTCAACTGCGAATTTGATTTGGAAAATTAACAATATCATTGTTTACAAACGAAGTCATGAAAACGTTATTTTTCGAAAAATGCGCCCATCTCAGTTAATCTGATCTGAGGATCAAGTTTAAAGGTTCTTTTCAAGTCTCTTAGTGATGTTTGGGTTTCGTGTCGTGAAAAAAAGTCCCCTGCTTCAAGTAATGGGGACAACGGTTCTGTTTAATGTACGACACATCTCTTCTGGCCAAATCTAATAAAAACGCCTTCCAGACCATCTCGTCTCGAGACAGACCCCCACCCCACCCCACACACCACGTAGTTTGCCCATTCAGATAACTGATTTAAGATCCTCCCTCCAGAGATACATCCCAGATCCCCAGGGAGCGGTAAATAATTCCTATCCTCACAAAACATGTCCTTCCTGGATTACAAAACAAATATTTCTTCTCGTTTCGTTATCTCTATTATTCGTAAGATGAAGTGCGAGTGGCCTAGTGGTTAACAGTCGATGTGATTGGCGAGCCGAGTTCGAAATACAGCGGAGACGGTTGGCTTTTACTTCGAATTAATCCTCTTGGGAAAGGCATGTATCCATTTCAACCCCCACCCCTACATGTCATAGGGTTGCCAGGATTGCCTAAGATTGCCAGATATCTTTCGTCTCTCAGTACAAATCAAACGAAGAATCACCCTAGGATGGCAAGCCTTTGGCAGAGCAAGCTCACTCTTCAAAAACAAGAAGATCCCGTCAATCCTAAAAAGATACTTAAACAACCAATGCATCCTTCCGATAGTCAATAATGGAGCTGGAACATAAAACCTAACCAAGAGACAGACTCGCAAACTGATAAGCAATACAACGTGCACATGAAAGGATTGTGCTCAATCTCACATGGAGATACCACGAGACTGCACAATATATCGGGGGATAACAAGAGTCCGAGACATCATTGTATCCATCAGATAACTCAAATGGCAATGGGCTAGCCATGTTGCAAAAATGATTGACAGCCAATGGACATCACATCCCACAACATGGATCCCCAAGGATCTCATGTGCAACCGAAGCCGGTATGATACTAGACAGAGAAACGAACGAGACAAATTTAGAAAGTACTGACTCAGCGACGCCCACGATAGGGAAACCCTAGGGAAGGTCTATATCCAACGACTGACAATAAAAGACTGATGATGATGATGATGATGATGATGATGATGATGATGACCGAAATAATAAAATAACTCAAGATCCATTATTAAACTAAATTTGTGTGGTCTCGAAACCAAAATAAGTAACTTTGGTACTAAAATAATCAAATAACTTAAATTCTATAATCAGACGAAGCTTGCAGGAAACATTGATAAAAATACACGATTCTCTCATCTAATGATCATATATATTTGTGTGGTATCATACTTGTTAATTTCTCTTCAGTACCAAATCTTTATTTTGGGAGCCAAATAGCTTTGTTCTGTATCAAATTTACCCAATTTTGGTCTCGAAAAATAACAAACGGTAACATAGATGGGCAAGCGTGGTATGGTAAGGCCGCTCACCCATTGTCTTACACTGATTTGGGAAAGACTTACATCCAAAAACTGATCTTAAAAAATATTCTATGTTGGTTATCATCGCAGAATTAGGTTTAGTTTTAACAATATTTTAGTAGAAATAATGGATTCGTTGAAGGGGGTGGAATTAAGTGGGAACAACTTTACTGAATTAGGCTCCAGATGCTCGTAAAAGTTTAACCGAAAGAGAGAGCATTCCCAAGAAGTCCGGCCCCAAGAAAAATTTTTATTTCAAAGCAGTTTCTCCCGCCCAGCTTTTGTGAGAATTTTTTTTTCTCTCCAATTTCACCCTACCCCGTGTAGTTCTCTCTTGTTTTCCCCTCTCACTTGATTCTCTCTCTATCTCTCCTGTTTCTATTGCTTTACTCTCTCTTACTTTCCATCTCTCTATCATCGAACATTTTCTCAGATTCTCTTTCTCTCTCTCCTTCTATTTCTCTCTCAGTCTATCTGTCAGTCTGCTTATATCTATCTGTCTTTCTTTCTGTCTGTCTATCTGTCGGTCTCTCTCTATATATATACATACATACTCACACACACACACGCACATATATATATATATATATATATATATATATATATATATATATATATGAACAGTTTGTTCATATGTATGTATGTATGTATGTATGTATGTATCTATCTATCTATCTATCTATCTATCTCGGTCTATTCATAACTATCTATCTATCTATCTATCTATCGATCTATCGATCGATCGATCTCAGTCTATTCATATCTATCTATCTATGCTTTTTAAAAAAAATTCTATATCTCTTTCCTTCCTCTCCCGTATCAACTTCCCTCCCCTTTTATTCCCCTACAAAGTTTTCCTTTCTCCTTCTCTGAACCCAAACTCCTTTCCTTCCTTTCTTCTCCATCTCTCTCGATTTCCTGTCCTCCACGTTTTATGTCACCTGCCCCCCCTTGATTCCCACCCCACTTCTACCCTCACAAGAATAATCCCGTTCTCCCCCCCTCTAGATCCCCCATCATACCCATCCCCCCATGTTACATCAATCTTCCCCCATGTTCCTTCCTTCCCCTGTACTTGATCACGTGGCCTTTAATCTATTTTCCCGCCACAACACTGCATCCGCCGTTTCCGTATGGGACAGAGGCTCCCAACGTTTCCAAATTCATTTTCCACTTTTGTCGATAAGATTACGAGTTCTCCCCAGCCTTCCATCGAAGTAAACGAAAAACACGGCTACGAGAAGCTAACGCTATAACTAAATTAAAAATACGCTTAATAAAAAAAACATACCCAGTATCGTTTAAACCAGTTGTTCTTAACAAGGAGACATGCCCCCCATCCCAGGGCGGGGGGGGGGGGAAGAGGGCGTGAATAATTGCAGAAGGGAACATGAGTCTGCAGAAAAAAAAGTAAGAATTTCTCTAATTATTTCGGGCATTCTCTTCGGACGTGTTTATATCCTGTCGTGATGAACATAATATATTAAAAATTCATTTTTTCACCGATTTTTCACTCATTTCGAACTAATCATTTGGGGGAAAATGTAAAGTCTGTGTCGGGGGCTAGGTGCAACTACTTAAGGGGGGACGTGGGCTAAAAAGATTAAGAACCACTGCTTAAAACAAAAAAAATACATTGATTACGACTAGAGTTTGGAACCACTGGTGCAGGACTCAAGTTTTCTACTCTAATGTTTTGTAAGTGCCGGTAGTCGAGCGGTTAGTAGCTCAGAAAATGGAGACTCCGACTGAGATCTGCATTCACTTCGCGCAAATGTCCCTGTGAAAGGCGTGAATCAACTTATTTCGAAAGCAATTAGAGTTCTTTAGTCCTGTTAGGTTACTCTGACAGAAAAAAAGAACTACAGTAGCCAAATCCGGTCCCAAGCCCGGTTGAAGGAAGAGAATTGGGCTAATTCTCAATCCATGTACAGGTATTCTCTGCTTTTGGGCTTAATGATACTTTTTCGTTTGTACAGAAAAAAGCTGAAAATGAAAATAGCATTCAGAGTTTGTTTTACAGAGTAGTTATAGACGCAGCACATACCCCCCTTCTCTCTCTCTCTCTCTTGTATGCCAGTCTCTTGAAGTTGGCTTTATTTCCCCCCATAATAAGAACAATCCTCACCTAATTTAGGGAAGTAAACTCTTCAGATAAATATCTCCATATCTTTTTAACATCGCATCAGCCTGTAAAATCTAACTCGACTACTCGATTCAGCCGATTCAACTCTCTTTGGGGCAAGTAAGTTTCTCGGCTTTCTCGACCTATGGTCGAATTGAAAACATGAGAACTTTCCTCACATTATATATATGTTTTGGTCCCCCCCCCCCAAAAAAAAATTTCAATTGAATTGTTATTAAGGGAGGACTGGGCGGAAATGAACACCTCAATAGATTTTCTTGCCGTACGAATTCCAAAGACAACAATGTTGATGTAACTTAACCTTGGCAAAGTTTATTCCCATGGAGAGGGACTGCAATGGTAGAACAATGAGATCAAAATCGTCATGGTTCATTACACTTTATATGTTCCTTTCCTTTCAGACACGAGTCAATCTTTTTTGCATACGTATTTCGGTCGAGACAAATTAATTTGGGGCGAGTAAACTTACCCTTTAACTCGGCCGGCGGTCGAGTTACTTGAAAAAATCTTATAGGCTGCATCCCATTCCTACAAAATAAAACTGCTCTTAACTATCGCCCAGTCGTAAATAACGAAATAATTGACGTTGGCGTTTTAAATATCGAAATGAGACTGTAGTTGCATCAAAATAAACGAAATACCCATGTGGCCCCTAGCACTCCCAATGCTATGGACCTTCCAAACCCCAGAACCCTATCTTCCCTGCATCAAGCTTTTGTAACAGCCCAATTTAGATAACTTTTCTCGTTGAAACCTTATCTCAAATCTAAAGGGCTCGTTGCGACAGGAAGATTTTGATTGAGGAATAGGAATAGTGATTCGAAATTAGAAACCGTCTACCAAAACTGTCAACATAGGTTTCTTCAGTTTTTAAATGAGACTGGCTGGCTAGCTATCTATGTATATGTCACGCCAACCGTGCTAGAGGGTTGAAAATTCAAAAGAAATTTTCCTTTCGAAATCCCCTCCTGCCAAAAAAGGTTCAAGTGGAGGGTTCAATTTAAAATGTAGGTTTATGCTTAATTGGTACCTTAGTTTGTATGCTTGTGTGTATGTTAATTTTTTGTTGTTTGAAATCCTTACTCTTTAGTGGTCAAAAAAAGGCGAGAGAAGTAACTTATTCATTGATCACCCCTTTTTTTCATTTTTTTTATATGATAAACCCCATTACGGCATACTGTCAATAAGACGTTGGTCGCGCAACGGTTTTCTATTGTGTGACTAACCAGACCTATTTTATGAACATTTTATTGGAGAAATTTGAGATCATGATGACCCGCGATGAGTCTCCCGAATTCGATGATCAATCTATTCATAATGCGATTTCCTAATTTGCTCTTTTACGGCATGACCAACATCTCTTGGCAGCATGCCTCATTGGAGGTGACCAATTAAAATTTGGAAAAAAGGAGTGATCAATGAATAAGTTATTTTTCATGCCTTTCGTTTGCCTGTGATCACTAAAATATGTCTAGTTTTAAAAAACAAAACAAAAACAAGCGCGAACACTCTAGGACTAAAGATAACGGGCCAATTTAGCAGAAAGTTACATTGTTAATTGAACCCCCACTAAAAACCTATTTTGGGTGAAATTTATAAAAAAAAAACAACCAAAAAAAATAGTTTTTCTCAATGTATCAATTTCTAGCCCTCTCGCTCCTGTGGTGCGGTCTTTACGCATGGCACATGCATACATAAATAACCGACCAGCCAGACCCACTTCGAAACTGAAGAAACCTTTGATGTTGGTGTTGACTATATTGATGTTGACAGTTTTGATCGGTGATTTCTAGTATCGCCATTTTTTAAAGACACTACATCTCACAAAATATTGAAAAATTTGAAAAACAAAAGGAAATTAGATTGTTTAGTAAGACGGTTGTCAAAAGTAAGTTAAGTAATTTATTATGAGAGTAGGAAATGAGACGAGAAAAAAGATAATTAGGGAATTTTATTGGAAGATAGCGTTCAGGTAAGGATCATTAACGTAAACGCAACGCTTTCTGTCGGCTACAATCTCGTATATGATTTCTGGGGGTCCACGTTGTGAGACGCGTTTAATTGAACATCGTAATTTTATGAATATTTCATTTTCATTCTGATTTGCTTGAAAATGATAGCTAAACGCAAAAATAGTAATATTGGGTCCTATTAATGTTAGATTCAGCCGAGACAAGACGAGGCAAGATTTGACACTGAATTTGATGTCTCTGCTGGAGTAATATGAGAATGAGAAAGGTCCCTAAAATGGCGAAGGACTTCTGGGGTTCAATGTGACATCGGCTGGCATTGTCGTCCGTCTGGGTTTTGTCTTTGTTGGAAGAAATACGAGAAGAAAAAGAATCTGTAGAATCTGGGGGTCGGGCCAAAGTTCCAAATTAGAAGGTTATTCTTTTGAGGAGTAAGGAATCGTAGTAGAACTATGGAATCGTGGGTAATGGATACTTTGCGGTTATTTGTCTGCAGGCATCATGAGAATTTCTGAAAAACACAATAGACAAGAATTCAAGCGAATATATATATATATATATATATATATATATATATATATATATATATATATATATATGTGGCGCCTAGAGCTATTGTATTATTTTTTAAAGTATCTTAATTTAAATCCTATTATGAAGTATCCTAATTCAATATTTTTCAAGTCTAAACTTAACTCAATATGTGATCAGATATACAGTTCTTGAGAGATAATATGTCGTAATCTTTGTTGTTATGTCACAACAGACATATTTCTCATATTTCTTTAACCTTTTAATTGTTTTATTAGCCATATAATTCTATTTCACATGGACCAATCTATTTTGAGTTTTAGATTACTGCAGGAATCGGACAGAATTGAGAATTCGACAAATATAATCAAATGGAAAAAATTATAAATGTGTTATATTACTTTGGAAATCTGTTTGAAATGGTCTCCTGTTATTACACGGCTACCTAATTGGTAGCAAGTTCAATTCTTGCAGCAGACCCATTTTCCCTAATTGCATATTCTATTTACGCTGTTTTGGCCAAATGATTAAATCACCCTGTAATTAAGGGAAATAATTTCAAAATAATATAACGCATTTGTAATTATATATATATATATATATATATATCAGAATGGGCATTCGCAATACAAACTCGTTTATGTTTCTGACCTGGACATTCACCAGGAGAAACCCAGGCAGGAGAGAAACATAAACATGTTTGTGTAGCCATGCCCATTTTATGTCCATTCTGCTCTATTCTAAAACAACTTAACATTCCAAGTTGAATGTATCGAGCACTTTATGAAATAAACCCATCATACATCGGATATTGCATTATATCATGTTATATTAAATTGCATCCCTGATTTGTACTGTGATATATACATATATATATATATATATATATAGATAGATAGATAGATAGAGAGAGAGAGAGAAAGCTGTTTATTATAGTCATGGATAATGTTATCAAACAGTTATTGTTATCAGAATCAGTTGTTCCTATATATTTCCTAAATTCTCAGTCCTGTACAGGGTTTTTTGTCAACAGTATATATATATATATATATATATATATATATATATATATATATATATATATATATATATATATATATATATTATATATATATATATATATATATATATATATATATATATATATATATATATATATATATATATATATATGCGTGTGTATAATGTCATCCACAGACAGCTGTTTCGTCGTATTACTACTTCAGTGAAGCTCAATATCCACCTCGTGTCGACAGGAGGGATTGAAACCTTCGCTGTGTATGTATGTATATACACAAGATGCTTATCCTCAACAAGATAGAATATATTAGTGCTGAGTATCTCATCTGGTAGCTACGTTCGGGAACTGGTCCATGTATATCGCTTCATGATAGATAATTGTGTATGCATCTGTGTTTATTTTCAACTAATGGCACATCAAGCAAAGGGTGATGTACATAGTTATTTCAAGACATTGCATGATGTTGTCTTTTATTATCCTTTATTTTGGAAGATCAAGATTACTCACTTCATTACGAAAAATATTTGAGAAAGATCGCTGGAGCGATTCAATGCTAAACGGAGTAACATTAAGCGACGTATTACTGTACATAAAAAGACTAAATCCCAGGACTTCATGTCTTCGATTCAATTTAAAAGTCAGCTTTGTGCGACCATAAACTGTTTTTCGTTAAACTGGTTTTATTTTGTCTCGACTCCAATGAATTGCCGATTGTCTCCCTGGACTTAAACAAGCTCTCTCTCTGCCTCTCCCCACTTCCACCCTGAAATCAACTTTCTTCCTCTTTCTCCCCAACCCCTCCTTGTTTTCCACCCTCCCACAGAACCGCCTCGCCTTCCAGAAGCCTCGCCCTCTTGATACTCGGGGTGACACTGTGATAACATGAGATTAATGATGTCCACGTCAGAGATTAATGATATACACGTCACAAGGGAGTTCGCTGATAGTGGCGGTAAGAGGAGGCTGGAAGACGGAGCAGACACGACATATTACTCACGCTCCGGTGACGTCATACGAGACCAAGAACAAACTCTTTGTTTTGACGAGACCTGTAATATAACACTTAAAGAGACATGTCGATCTGCAACCACGATACTATTGGATTTGCAACAACACCAAGCAAACGTGACAAAAATAAAAGTTCATGATAAACTCACTCACTGTCGACAACGGCAACGGTGGAATTTGAAACATCGCCAGACATACATGGCGGCGTGGAAAATATTTCGGAAACTATCATATTACTCCACTTTACAATGGTCGATCTTCGGCTCAAGCACTCCCTTTTTGATCATTTGACTATATACAGAGCCTAAAACGATTCCAATAAGCCCTTAATAGTCTGTGGATGTGTGCAAAATCCACATACGGTTTCCCCTATATCAGAAATTGCGTAGTTAGATTTTGAATATATATAGTATATTTCAAAATTACTCTCCAGATTATTGTCTGGAGGATTAGGATTTTTTGAAGATTCATTTTTCCTCAATTTTAGATCGAAATTGAAATATATTGTAAGTTATTGTTATGACAATCAGTCGTATTTGTGATCGACGCAACCTCGAAACAGATTATAGTCATTTAGTATTTGTAAGTGAGTTCATCAAACTTTTCAACTTTTAATTGAATGGATGAATTTGACGCTCTCCAATAGGTAACTCAATTCTAGGCACAGTTTCAAGGAAATACAACTGCATATCACCCGTGATTTATAGTCTTGCACGAAATTTTGCTCATACTAAGAAAAAAAGAGCAACGTTGACTCTACAGTAAAACAATACATACGTCACCATACGACCAACTTGTGGTTATCATTCGTTTCATAGATCTGCAAGTTGCCATCATTTGTCTGTTGGTCATTTTAAAAGATTGAGTGACAGCAAGTCTACTCAATACTTTCCTCGGTATAATCATGGAGATTAGTACTGTTAGGGTCTCTGAGAAGAAATTCATCAGTGGGTGCAAGGTTTGTCTCAGATCTCCTTAATTACTCCATTCGTAATCCTATTTTATCCACGACGATCCCACCCTTTTGGCTTTCGGATCTCCTTTGGACACCCGGGTACGGTGCACCTTTCGCACCCCTTCTCATGAGCATTGGTGCAGTCTGGGCAGTAGCATTCTTTCATTTTTCCCAATCTCTCTTCTAGTGGGTACAATTCCATGTGCACCAATTATTAAAGGCACGACCTTACACTCCAGGTCCCCAGAACTTCTTTCTGGTTTTGGTTTGTTATCTTCACCCTGTGGTCCGCTTGCACAGTCATACATAAAATACGGTAGTTCCTCTTTTCCTTCTTTACGATCATCAGATACAGTTTTTTTTTTTTTTTTGCTTGAGCAGGATGGTTGGTATGGGTGGGAAGGACCCAGAGTATGAGGTATGTTCAGAAAGTATCCAAGCATTTAATACTAACGAACAATAGCCAATTTAGCAGAATGGCACATTATCCCCCTTCAGACACTTATCCTAGCGAGATCTCCGATTTTTAAAACAATCTGAAAAGTCTTCCTTGTTCTTCTTAATCTCATCCAGGGTCTAAAATTTCTTTGGGTAAAGCCAGAAGTCACAGGGAACAAAACCTGAGCCGCAAAGATCTGAAAGATCTGGGTGATTCGATGTTATGTCAAAGAAACTCAGCACGAGATGTGAAAACTATGCAGTACGCATGCTAAATCAGTGGTGTCTCAATGCAAACTGAGTAAGACCACCGGAGAGTGTCTGTTTACACATGCTCTGTAAACTACGCACTGATTGGTTTCCAAGTCACATCAAGGCCACGCAACCGGTTCTCGAGATATTTCAAATAGCTTTCCGAACATATCCCATATCTTATCCTTGTCATTTTCTATCAGAGACTCTGGCTTATGCTGATTGTTTACATGGGGGAACCCAAATTGTTTGCACAGTTTCCAGTGAATATCTAGCCCTACCTTGTAGTGCCAGTTTTTATATTACTTCTGAACTAGCTTACTGCTCTAATCTGTAATTTAGTTTACTGTCCCGTGTTTCTCTCCATAGAGGCAGCATCTGCAGTTTTTTTTACTCCGAGTGTTATCAATCATAAACACCCCTGATGTCATCAAATGAAAAACACTGAATGTTCATTTTGAAAATTGATTTATGATAATCATTATATCAATTAAACAATTACAGCTCTGCACCTACAATGGATTTTGAAGTACATCCAACCACCCCTAAGGTGTCATATTGTATGATCCTCCTTGCTCTATCCAATTCATCAGAAAGGTGTGGAAAAGGAGGACTGTCAGGATTACTGGTTGTTTCGCAATTGACAGTTGAGATGTTTCAGGGGTTACGTACTAGACACTTGAAGTTGAAGGATTTGTTGGAACAGGACTACAGTCTTGAAACTCATTATTCTTGGTTATCTTCTGGAACATATCATCGAGGCGAAGTTGTTTCATATCTTGTGACCTTTGGACACTCAGTGAACTAGTATGATAGCCGCGAGAAATTCAATGGCCCCAGCGTAATTTTGTCCGGATTAAAAGAGGTGCTTGGAAATCAATGTTATTCTTGTATTAGAAACCGTCAACCCAAACTGTCAACAGAACTGTCAACATAGGTTTCTTCTGTTTTCAAGTTGGTCTGGCTGGCTATGTATGTATACGTATCACGTACAAGCCGTATTGTTGGAGCTAGAAGACTGGAAATCTAAATAATTTTTTTTTTATGTTTAGAAGAAAACTTTCTTCTATGTTACTTGAACCCCCCCCCCTCGGTTCAATAGGTTTTCGTGTCAGGTTCATTTACTATGTAAGTTTATGCTCAATTGATCACTTGTTTGTGTCAAACTGCGTTCACGCTTGTTTTTATTTTCATTCGGATCTTTTAGTGATCCAACAAAAGTCGAAAGAAGTAATTTATTCATTGACCAAGCGCTTTACCCAATTTTTTTAATTGATCACCCCCAACACGACATGCTGCCAAATGTTGGTCACGTGATAGTTTATCTATTTTTTTAAAAACATATTGAAATGTTTTGAACCAATTCGTTAATGATTTGTTTTTCTTTCTGTTTCAGGTGAGAATCCAGATTCGGTGATCCAAGTCGGTAATTCCTTTTCACTTCATTGATTCATTTCATTTTATTTAGCCAAAGCGTTCGTGTATAAGTCGAATTCAAAACCCCAATATACAGGAGAAGAATTCAATAACGACGTTCGTACTTGGTCAGGATTTAGTCAAGTTGATATACAAACCTGATGGGGGAGGATTAGAACAACCGACTTCAAATATCAAAATTATCTATCTTTTAGAAATATATAAATCCATGTATAATATCAACAGTCTGACTTCTCCCTGTCTATAACAATAGACTCTCCCAGTTAAATGTAGAGATTTTACTGTTAAAAATATCTCCTACTCATCCTTTGAATCAATAGACTCCTCCATTTGAACAAATTCAGTCACTTTTTAATGATACCTCTGATGAAACTGATATGACGTAAACATTCAATTACGCTGTCAACACCAGCTTCGATGTAGTGAAATTTCAAGTCTTAAAGTAAGTAAGATAATGTCCTGAAACCAACTGCTCAATCTCAATCAATGTATTACAGCCTCCAGTATATATATATATATATATATATATATATATATATATATATATATATATATATATATATATATATTTGTAATAGTTGAATAATTGTGTCATCCACAGAGAGTTATTTTGTTGTATTACAACTATTCAGTATCGCTATAGACTATGCATTATCCCATCCAATACCACGAGGTAGGATCGAAACCTTCGCTTCAGACCCAGAGGCTCATCAACAGACAGCTGTTTCGTCGTATTATGACTCTTCAGTGAGGCTATATACTCGATATCCCTCCAGTACCGCCAGGCAGGATTGAAACCTTCGCTCCAGACCTGGAGTCCAGATAAGGAACGTCGTTTCAATTTTTTGATCATTTGTCCTTGTTATCTCACAAAAGAACAAATGTCTAGTTAAAACTGATGATTTGATCAACAATCTTATCTGATCGAGTGCTTTCAACTGCTTTTTCAGTCATTATCAAGATCTTTGAGATTAACTTCCATTATCATTTTTCAGAATGCCACAATCCACTCATTCAAATTAATCTTGCTTGTACTTCAGCATCTTATGTTAATGCTTTTGTTGTGATTTTATTTGGCTTGTCAAAGTCGTGCATAAATGGGGTATTGCTGCCTAATTATACTATACATATATAAGGGATCACCAATTTGTTAAAAGCATTTTTGGTCTAGTAATTCTAATCGGTTTGTTTGGCCTCGTAAAGATGTATTCCCCGGAAAATATTTCCTTTTAAAAAAATTAACGAACAATTCGCGTCACTATTGAAACGAAGAAGCTCGTCATTTAATGATGTAGACAATATTTTGTAGTTGTATGCGTGTTACACCAATTATTATAAACAGATACAATCAAAACATATTGAATGGAAAGACATGATGAAATGTGCACAGTGAGAAATTAGCTTCTAAGCAAAGATAGTTAAAGGGGAGTTTTACATTTGCCTAGCAGAGGAGCCGGTGCAACATCTGAACATACACGGGCTTCTTTAAATACGGAAAGTGCAGATGTCAGAGGAGACATGGAATACAAAGAGATTCTGAGCTGAAGATGGCTAGTTACCTGAGTTTCTTTCCGATTTTAAACATATCGTATAAGCTTATTTTAAAGTGCAAGTGAACAATATAAGAATTCGGACGTATGGCAGATATTTGGACTCCTGCCGCGCCGGTGCGCTGTTTAGCTCAATGGTTCAGATCGACGCTGTGTTAAAGCGGTTACCTATCGGTCGTAGGTTCGATTCCTGCAGCAGCCACTTTTCTTTAATTATTTAGCCTATTTACGCTGTGTGAGCAGAATAATACACTCATGGTGTATTAAGGGAAGGTCATTCAAAATAGAGTTTCAAAGTAATTTAACCCATTTATGATTATTACCTTCGGATTATATATCCGTTTCTTATATAAATATAAAGAAAGACAGAGATTAAAAAGAGAAGAAAAGATTAAGGAAAGAAAGAAAATGTAAACTCGAAGGGGTTAATGAAAGACAAAGAAATATGACTTAATATAGAGAAGGAAGCGAGAGAAAAAAATGAAATAAACGACAGTGAAATGTCGCACCCTGACAAGAATCCCAACATCTGTCCGGTCCTATATTTAGTTTCCTTTTTAAATTTCTTCTCCTGAATGTCAACTGGTCTCTTCTCTTCTCCGTAGGATTTCATGCGTGATCTCATATGGCAGTCTGCATTAGGTTTCTCTTTTTAACAGAGACGCTTTTGACGCCATAATGCTTCGTTGCAGTCGAAAACAAAAACATATGCTCAAACTTTGAAACTATATATATATATATATATATATATATATATATATATATATATTACTAATCTGATAATTTAAGAAAAAAGTGACCCATGAACAGAAAATGGACGTAACGTCAGAGTGAAATTCCAATAATCTTAAAATTGTTGAAATATATATTCCGACGTTGTTCAATGGGTCATTTTTTAAAAACCAAACTTCCATTATATATATATATATATACATATATATATGTATATACATATATATATATATATATATATATATATATACATATATATATATATATGTATATATATATATATATAATATATATATATATATGTATGTAATAATTTAGATAAATAATATAAAAAATATGTAATAAATTCAATACATATATATATATATATATATATATATATATATATATATATATATACATATATATATTAAAAGTTTAGTTTTGAAATCTTTGAAATTTCATCCTAACATTTCGTCCATTTTCTTGACCTGTTCATGGGTCACTTATTTCTCAAAATGTCGGATTAACAATACTCCAAACGAATACGACTAATGAACAGAAGTGGAGGCCCCACTATTGTGGCCTTTTGTCAAACTGAGATAAACTTTGTAAATATATAGTATATTTTGCTTCTGTGTTTACAGTGTACATACAGCTTAGTTTGACATAAGGTTACAAAAGTGTAGCACTATGCCTACGTGTCTCCTGTGCTCCTTGCCACATATTTTGGACTATAAACTCGAGAATTTGCAGGAGTAAATCAATAGGTACCGTCAAAAAATCTTTTTAAAAACTTTAGATGAAAGATAAAGTTATGAAATATTTTTAGATAAAAGATCTAATTTTTTTGATAATTTTAGATAATAGATTTTTTTTAGATAATATCAGATAAAAGATCCATTTTTGAGATTATCTTAGATAAAAGATCTAATTTCTTTAGATAATTTTGGATAGATGATTTATTACTTAAGATTATTTTAGATAATGTTTATAACTTTTTCCTTAACCAATGAATTATATTTCATTTCAGACAATATTTTTTCGTTTTATTTTTGATGCAATGGTCATTTATTTTTGTTCTTGGCATTCAATGAGGATAAATTTGAAAAATCTATTATCACTGTCAAAAATTGAATATACAACGTTGCAGGTTTCGAACAGAGTCTGTACTTTTTCTGGTTTTAAACCCTGCAAACCACTCCGAACATCATTACGCTGCGGACTTATTGTGGGAGATAAACCTAGAACAGTGGTTTTGATACTTGGGTCCGATGACCCCTGAGTGTCCGCCAAATAATACGAGGGGAGCGGGGTCTTCAGCAGTGATTCCCCTGAACCTGATATTGAAAATCTTGAAGGTAGGCTATTCATTGCTCAGCTATCAAAAAACATAGTTATTGTCCACATACCTGTTCCATATATTCAAATTCGACTTTAAATAAATTTGATTTTCAAAGGTCGATGATTGCTTTTTTTTGTATTCGATTAATCATTTTGAAAACTAAAGGCGATGAATAGGGTTCTGCCCGAATATCTCCTTTATAGAAGGGGTCCTTGAGATTTCTAAGTTTTGGAACCATTGATTCCTTTGAGCAAATCTCAGAGTTTCTTGGGTTCCTGTTTCTAATCATTTAGCTGCGACAGGAAAAGCAGAAAGATTGAACGAACGGATTCCACATGAATTGACAGAAAATCAGAAACTACCTCGTTTCAAGATGCTTAGTCACAACGAGAAGAAATTATTTCTGAAACGTGTCTTTTTGATGGAAAATGGACCATTTATGACAGCCATTCGCGAAGTGGGCAGTTCCGTCGTAGGTGTGGTGGAAATATCAAAAGGGATGATGAGGAAAAACGATACGGAGACGCAGAATGGGGTTCATTTTACCGACTCTTAGATTCCCGACGTCGATTTTCCGACGTATCACTTTGCCGACTCTTCATTTCCCCCCAAAAAAGAGGATAATTTGAGTGAATAAACAAGCCTTTCTGTCATTCTTTATTATTCCCCAAAACACCGTTTGACTTTTTTGTTCCAAAATTATGGTGAGAGCATGCTTACAATTTATGGAAAAAAAACCATCTATTGTAAAATTTGTGAATGTGCCATTTATTTATGATAAGATTCAATATTTTCTACACACATAATGTATAAGATTTGTGAAGAATGAACACTTATCATTTAACCCCGGTCTTGGCCTTAGTTGGTTGGCTCATAATTTATAGCAGGGAAATACATTTTTACTATTCATGGCCCTGGCTAAATGAATATTTACAAGAAATTTATTATTTTCATTTTATTTTGGGTTTCAAATTAACATAAATAGCTAATTGTACGGTTGAGCAGCGTAAAATCGTTTCTCATTGGACGGCGTACATTACTTTAAATAATCTAAGCGTTTATTCAAAATCGCGTATAATTTTTCTCAGAAAGTCTATTTCATAATATATATTGTGATATTACTCTCGTTTTGGCTTGAAATTAATAACCTAATAACTGTAATTCATATTTATGTTTTGAAAGAATTGAGCACGCTTTCTGTAATACGATCGATATTTCCGTAGTGAATGTGTGTCCCGAATAAAAAAGAAAGATGGCTTCTGTGGCCCGCTGGATTGAAAGGGTTGCCGAAAGGTTGATGGAGCGATTGTAATGAATTCATATTCATTGTTATGAATGTATTATTATATTCACTATCATAAACAACTTTACATTATGAAACTTATTTTTCAGTTTTTTAGATTTTCGATCCACTTTTAATGAAGTGTTGGAACTGACTGATTTTAAAAGCAATCACCGTTTGATAACATTATCTAATCGATATATATATATATATATATATATATATATATATATATATATATATATATATATATATATATAGAGAGAGAGAGAGAGAGAGAGAGAGAGAATAGAGCACTTTGGTGGACGGGGAATTGTGCATAAGTAAATATACATTGCTTAGTTCGGTCCTACTGACCGTCCAGTTCTGCGTAGGGCAGGGGTCTGAAGCGAAGTGGTGCTGGATGTTGGATAGTCTATAGCCTCGCTGAACAGTTATAATACACAATTATATATATATATATATATATATATATATATATATATATATATATATATATATATATATATATATATATATATATATATATATATATATATATATTTAAATCGCCTTATATTAGATAGAAACTCATTTGAAAATGATCTCCCGTCGTTACACGGTTAATGTATCACTCAATTCAGACAATGGTGGCAGGTTCGATTCCTGTAGCGACCCTGTTTCCATTAATTGTTTATTCTATTAAAATATGACTACCCCATTTATATCTGTTAATGGGGCGTATGAATAGAATTATGATTCGCTGTGAAGTCATGTTTTTGTGAAGATGTATGTATATTCTTTTATATTTTTTATAAAAAGCGTGAACTACGATGTTTTGCATTAATGTTTTTGCCTTTGTATCACTGACGTCATATGTCACCTCCGATACTTGTCCCCTCCCAGCGTCCTCCTCTTCCTCACCTCAACCACCCCTCTCACCACCATACCCCATGTGTCATCTTGTGTCATTGTCTATTCTTTATGTTGGTCCGGAAATTAAAATCTTAATAACAGTTTGAGTCAGCAGAACTCAACAACAACAACAACAACAGAAACAAAGAGGGACAAGAAAACGAGGTTCGTGCCCGTTTCATGCCTTTTTTGCATTTGGTGTCAGAGTTCACATACCTCTCGTATCATCTCATTTCTCTTTGTATATATATATACATATATATATATATATATATATGTTCATATATATATATATATGTTTATATATATATATGTTTATATATATATATATATATATATATATATATATATATATATATATATATATATATATTCACCTGATGAGGCCCTGAGAGGGCAGAAACATGAGCTAGTTTGTAAGGCGAATCCACCACCTACTATTTATTTCTAGCTCTACACTAAAACTACTCAACTCCATGAGTAAAATGTTGTATGTATCGAGCACTCTATGAAATAAATCCACTACATTTCAGAAGTGGCTTTATATTATTGATATATTATTATATTATGTTATACTGCTTGCCTGATTTGTACCACATATACTATATATTTATATATATATATATATATATATATATATATATATATATATATATATATATATATACAATAATAGTAACACAAAGAGCGAGTCACGTCTTTTGTTATACTTACTGATCCCTCATCGTTGTAAACGTTTTTTGGGGTAACCTACGTAAGTGTTTCAAAAAAAAGATATGTAGTCTAAAATGATATCAATATTCAATACACATCAAACCTTATATAAAATGACAAACTACATGTATGGCATAAATTATTTTGTTAGAGAGGTAGGTGTTGTTTGATCAACACAGCTGGGGTGCAATGTTAATACAACCGCTCTATTTTTAAAATCCCCGAAACAGTCACATGGTTAATAACTGATGATCCCAACAAGAGACATTTTATACATTGAACCATTATAACAAAGTATGTTTAAAACAGAGGAAAAATACTGAAGAAAATTATATAAATTGTATTGATAGATATTGGGAAATAAGTGACTGAAGTGACACAAAATAATTTTGATAATTTTTTTAATGTTTAGTGTTTGAAGCTGTATAGCTTCCTAGACTATATCTATGTATAAGATGACGAAATAAAGGATTCGCTATGAGTCAGTAACATTTTATTTCCATAAGTAATTGCTGTTCTGTTTTGAATCGATCACTTTGAAATAGAACAACTAAAAAATATGCTCACCATCTCAGTCAATGATTTCATAACCCTCGCGTCAAAATTTTAAGTTATGTACAAGAATTCCATTAAAAAATAAATATGGTCAGAATAAATTCTATTCATGACATCACTGACGTTTTCCACTGGAAAACATCTAAAATAGAGTAAAAACATCTAGATTCTCCAGAATGTAGATGATATTTATAAACCCGTAAGAACATGGCTCCAAATAGGTCAAAAAGATTTTTCCCCCAAAATAAAAATGGAAACATTTTTAGACGTAGTCTAAGGGAGGACCGATGCCAATTTTCAAGTTTGTAGCCAAAATGGTATGGCCAGGAGCGTTGGGACACACAGAGACACAAACACATAATCAAACACGTAAACACATCCTTCACTATCTTTGCTGGCTACCGTTATTCAATATATATATATATATATATATATATATATATATATATATATCCCCTGATTTTATGCTGGTTTTATTTACCCTAATTAACAATAGCACTGGTTTGAAATTTGCCCAAATTTGTTCTTCATTTGATTCTAATACAAGAATGAAGTCCAAACGACGAAGGAAAAGGTTACTCCCCTTGGATCTTTTTTGTTTAATTTCGAGGCCAGACATACATGGGAACGATTCATTGCGAAAGAGTTCTGGGTTTGAGCAACATAACCAATCGTCAAATAAAGATATTTTTCATTTAATCTTATTCGATAAAGTATCATAAATAATTATTATTAATTTTCATGGCTACTGCCTACCTTCAATCTAAATTTTATTTCCTGTCTATTTTTTACCCGGCCTGGATAAAAGTTATGATAAATCCTACTTCCTACGGACTCATTTGCTTTTTTCCGGAGGGGTCAGAGATGAGAGAATATCAGTGTTACGGTTGATTTATGGAAAAAGCAACCAAAAAAAAAAAAAAAAAAATTGAGAAGTTTATTCCATCCACGGATTTATTTACTTTTGCTCCCATTACTCACCCGTTTAAAGCTTTCAAAATCTACACAAGCTAATGTTTCCGAGCACGGAAGATTTTTTTTTCTATTTTTCTTGAAAAACAAACATAAAATATAAGTTTTATCGTCCGATCCTCAGATGTGACAGTCGTACAGGATACAGGAAAAAAAAAACAACTGCTGACTAATCTATAAGACTTAAAGAGTCCCCTCTCCCCTCATCTTACCTCCCTGCTAATTAGACGAAAAGATCGGATGAATTACTGACAAGGGAAAGGAGTTGTAGAGTCATCTGCAAAGGAAAAGGACAAGACTATCTTGAAGTTGATGTTTGTGTGACAAGATTGGATCAGGCTTGATATTAGGCAGGATCTCTTTTAGAGTGTTCGGAAAGTAATTACGTATTTTCGTGTTCGGGAAGTAATTATGTATTATTAAAAATGAGATAAAAACAAATGCCAGCGAAGTTTAATTAAATACTATTTATCAATAATGTAATCACCATCATTATCAATGACAGCAGCCCAACGGGAAGGCAAATTTTCGATCCCTCGTCGAAAAAACCCTGCGTATTTTTTCTCAAAAATACTATCTTCTAAAAAATTAATTCAGTAAATAATGGCGAATATCTTTCTCTTTAAAGTATCTCTCTTTCATGGGTTTGAGTGATACACAGCCGGATTGAGGAGATGATAATCCGAATCCAGACATCGTTTCGACCCTGGCCTTGCCTTAGTTGGCTGGCTTATAATTTATAGCAGTTGAATTACTTTCCTAACTAAACTGATTTATAGAATTGAAATTCCCCAACCCCTCGAGATCAGCAGTAGCCATAGTAGTTGACAATTTGATTTTTCGTACGAAACACGTTAGCTTGAGATCAGCAGCAGCAGTCGTAGTTAACAAACTAAATATTTGCACGAAAATGCTTCACTTGGATCGGTAGGTTATAATTATTAGATCAGGGAAGGTGCGAATGGCCGAATAGTTAACAACGCCGACAATGAGACTGGAGAACTGAGTTCAAATTTCAACTGAAACATTTTGCGTTCACTTTTTATTAATGGGAAAAGCATGTATCAATCACTGTACATCTTTGCTTCCTCCAACACGCCATGGAAAAGCGTGGCAAGACGAAACCCATTATCACCCCACTCATCTCTAACACTTACTTGGGAAAGGCTCATGTCCAATAACAGACCATGAAGGCTGATAAAAAAAAATAGATCTGTTGCAAATAATTAATATTACCACCCGGGATGTGAAACCTAGCCGACAAACCCAATCCCAAACCTCACAAATCGATACTGCTCAATCTCTGAGGTGAATACCCCACGTTTTCATATGACCCAAACCCCAATCTGATTTTCCCCTTTCCCTCTTGAAAGTTGTTAACAAAAGCCGCTACGGTCGTTTGGTCGTAGCCGGAAGCGGATGTAAACGCGTCAGTCAGACGAGGCTGATTGGTTCATAAATGGGTCACGTGAGACCAGGTGTTAGTGTCGCTATCGACTGCGTCAGGGTCCAAACAATACAGCCATATTCTGTGTGTGCCGTTTGCAACTGTTCGATAAATTAAGGAAAGGGAAGAATGGAAAGGGAAAAGCCCCCAAATGGTTTTTCATCCGTGAAAATGCTTTGATTATTCAATTAATTCCCGATTTTTAATGAAAGATTTTTTTTTGTCAGACTCATTTTGAAATTTCACGTAGTCGAGTATGATTACTGACAGAGCATGGCTTTTATTTCAATTAATGTGTAGCCTATAATTCAGTTAATACTTAGCCAATTATGAAAAGTCTGCTCTCGGTCATAAATGAATCGCCATTTTCATTGCATTCTCACAACCAGCCTTTTTTGTCTAGATTTTTTTATATCAATTGTCATTTTTCCATGAGTTATTCGGACTAATATATCTCTGAGTCTGACGATCAAAGAAAACAGACGTTATTTTCGAAGCTTTAAGAAAAGGATATCTTCACCTCTTTCAACGAAGTTGGAGAGATATGTGTATCGGGTCGTGTCTTTTTGTATTCCTGTCACTGTGCCTTTCCGTCTTTTTGTTTGTCTGTCTGTCCACACGATATCTTTAAAAGTACTCAATGAATTTCAATGAGATTTTATGGAAGTTTGTTACATGAATTATTAGGACTAATATCTCGCTGAATGTGACAAGCAAAACGAGTGTCATTTTTGAAGCTCCAACAAAAGAACATTTTTACCTCTGCCAACGAAGTTGGAGAGGTATATGTATTCGGTTGCGTCTTTTCGGCTTTCTGTCGTTCTGTCATTCAGTCCTTCTGTGTGTCTGTCTTTCCGCCTATTTGTCTATCTGTCTGTCTGTCCACACGATATCTCCAAAGGTACTCGATAAATTTCACTGAAATTATGTGGACGGTTTGCCATGGTTTATATCATCATCATCATCATCATCATCATCATCAGTTTTTTAACGTCCGTCGTTGGACATAGACCTTCCCCAGGATTCGCCACTATTCTCTATCATGGGCGTCATGGAGCAAGTATTTTCTGAATTTGTCTTGTTCATCACTCCATCTTGTATTCTGTCGGCCTCAGTTTCGTAAGTAATCTTTGGGGATCCATGTTGTGAGTCGTGATGTCCATCGGTTGTCTTTCTTTCTTGCAACATGGCTTGCCCATTACCATTCAAGTTTTTAAAAAGATTCTATGATGTCTTGGACTCCCGTTAAGGGATTTTTTTTTTTGTTGAAAATCCATACACAGTTACCTCCCCTAAAGTGACAATTTCATTAGCAGAGATATGCTTTCTTGTTAACGGATGTAATCAAATAACATGCGATGAAGAACTCTATGACTGCACCGAGTACGTTACCGAACACGGAAAACCAGAGTGTGCAGAGCCCGACGTATTGTGATTATATCAACCTAAATGAGGACAAAGGTCCGAATGAATCATAGTATAGTACCTTCAGTAAAATGGCCACTAGTATGGTGCATCCAGTGAGGCTCGAACTACCAACAGTAGATATGGTCGAGTAAAACCAGTTCACTATTCATTACCCCACTGCTAGGTGCCCAAAATATTCGCTACGAAATTCAATCTTCTTGTTATTATTTTTGATGACCTTTTGCGGATTAGTGGTATTCCACCTGTACTTCGTTTTTGTTTTGATCTTTGTGCAACCTCTATAAGTTTCAAATACCTTCGTATTTAAGCATTGTATACGTTTCATATAGATATCACACTGCCATTAACTACTGTTAAAATATCAACTTCAGTTGAAAGTGATGATTGTCAAAATGGATAACTTGTTCATGAAAGTTGAAAGCAGTATAGTTCTAGAGAAATAGAACAAACGCAAAATCACTGAATCGGAATTGATAGCTCCTAAAGCATTTAAAGCACGGTAAGTAGGGAGAAAACAGAAGTCTGAGACATCATAGAATCTACAAAAAAAAAAAACTAAATGGCTATGGGCTGGTCATGTTGCAAGAATGGCTGACAGCTGATGAACTTCACGACTCTCAAGATCGATCCCCATAGATCAAATGCATAACTGAGACTGGCAGAATACAAAATGGAGAGATGAACTAGATAAATTCAGAAAGTACTGGCCCCGCGACGTCCACGATAGAGAGATGTAGCGAATTCTGGGGACGGTCTATGTCCAACGATTGACGATTGAAGACTGATGATAAGGATGATGATGATGCATTTAGCGTGGGAATCTTAAACTAGCGATACCCATAGCGTATCCTGATTTTGCTACTTAATGTATCTGACTATGACAGTAAGTCACCCAAGACAAAGTCACCGGTGCAATCTTTTCGTAGTCAGCGGACGCAAAAATCCAATGTTGTGCAAATTATTTCCTCTGACAAACGTATGTTTGCATTTTTGAATCCAACTGAGGGAATCAATAGTTTTTTTTTCTATAAAAACTATCGACAGAATTTAAAATCTTTCGTATGCACATCGATTTCCTTTGTGCGCTGGTTGCAAAATGTGCGCGCATACACACACACGGGCAATGTTTATAGGGGCTTTGGGTATGAGTCTCTTGTTCTTATCTGCCTTCATCTCATAATTCCCTCATTAAAAAAGCCGTAATCTTTCCATAATATACACAAGTTATCCATCTTGACAAGCTTCCTCGAACTATCGCAGTCCGACCACACACCGCTGAATAATATCGACCCTTACCCCCACGTCGTGTAGATAAGACGTAGATAAAATAGTCCTTTCAACTGGTTCTGCGTAAGTGAGTCTGTCTTGCCGATATGGCGGGCGAATATTTTTTAGCTTTAAACAGGAAGAGATTTACTCAACACAGGTCCATTTCGAGTGTTGTCCCCATCTTGGTTGTTCTATTTAAAACAATATTTCGACCGGTGTCCCGTTCGGCCTCCGTCAAGTGAGTGTCGTGTTTGTGTGTGTGCATGAATCTTTGTCTGTGTACGTGTGTATGAATTTATGTATCAGTTCATCAGAATGTATGTATACATATATATATATATATATATATATATATATATATATATATATATATATATGTGTGTGTGTGTGTGTGTGTGTGTGTGTGTGCGTGTGTGAGCGCATGTGTGCGCATGTGTATGTTGAGCAGATTATTCAAGAACTATGTTGGTCGTGAGATGAAATATCGTTGTTTTCCTATCATAGTTGTTCTTCCATGAAATAAGAAGATCCTCTAGAAACAGAATACGGTTTTTCTTTTCTATCTATCTCTCTGTTTATATATATATATATATATATATATATATATATATATATATATATATATATCGCTTGAATTTGCTAATGAAGGGCTTGGTAGGGTTTTCCAGGGCCATTGGATCTATGTATAGGCTAACCTTCCAGCTTTCGTGATGAAGTTTAAAGGCAAAGTGTAATTTCAATTTGGAAATACATTGTCTCGTAAATTGTTCTCGGAGATCTTAAATCATTTCCATCTTACGTTGACGTACCAAGTATACGTGTATATTGAGCGGAAGCAAAGGTTCGGTTTAGCGTTATAGTTCCTTGTGAATAAAATTCAAACCCCTAAAACCCTTGAAAAATATTTTTCTCAATATTCCCCCAAGTTCTATTGAATATGCATACCAAATTTGTTCGGGCTGCGCCAGTGTTCAAGGGCGGTGTACTCAGTGACAAACAAAGCCAATTGTTTATATATATATATATATATATATATATATATATATATATATATATATATTATATATATATATTGACGTTGTCCCTGGAGCAAGAAATAATTCAGTAGATCCCACTAATGACAGATTTCATTTCAGATATGGGCAAACTTTCTATTTATCTACATTTACTTATCTTCGTGTTATCTATGTCATTAGTGTTTCTCTCTGACAGCTGAAATGCCGCGGGAATGGGGGCTTAGGGCTGGGTGATCGAAGGAGCCCGACCAGAATACGTATCAACAGAACAAGATAAATAAATAAATTCCACCTCTGTCCCACGATAGTTGTTACATTGAGTGTATGAAATATTAATGTAAAGGTAACAATCATTATGGGACAAAAATAGTACTATACTAGTGTGTGTGTGCGTGCGAGAAAGTGTGAGTGTGTACGTGTGCGTGTATTTATTCACCTGTGTGTGTTTATGCTGAGTGCTGGTTAGTCAGGCGGAGCTGGGAGATGAGTATATGTATCAAAACGTAGATGTTATATACAGATAAATCTACATTCATCATATCTCATACTAACACCGAATATATATATATATATATATATATATATATATATATATATATATATATATATATGTGTGTGTGTGTGTGTGTGTGTGTGTGTGCGTGTGTATATGTATATTGCGGATATTCTGGTGAGGAAAATAAAGCATGAGCTCGTGAACCTAAAATGGACAAATATGAAGCTCTCAAAGAAAAAAAAATGCACGTGTGAAGATCTAGAAGGATAAGATACGGCTGCAGTCACTGTTATAGTTTTCAAACCAGTAGTTTTATGAATATACATACATACAGAGAGAGAGAGAGAGAGAGGGAGAGAGAGAGAGAGAGAGAGAGAGAGAGAGAGATACATAGGTCCAATAAACGTAAGAGATGAGTCAGAAGTAAAGAAAAAGATGGTGGCCTCCCGTTGAAAAGCATAGGAATACGCCCACAGAAAATGAAAAAAATGAGATGTGACACCTGTCTCTATTGATTTTTTTTTCTCTTCGCCTCCCAATTGTCATTTTCATCAACACACACACACACGCGTGCGCGCGTGTGCACACATATATGTATATATATAATATAAAATTATTTAGCTTTGGGAACAAAGTTTATTTTGGAAGTCTTTTCAACAGCAGTAGAATCATAGACGACGAGGCCTGTGAGCGGAATAACCCTCCATCCTGTGCAATCAGGTTATATATATATATATATATATATATATATATTGTATATTTCCATACGAAAATGTGACTACAATGATTCGTTTTAAACATACAAACAAAATAAAGTTAGGAGAAGGAGATCGACAAGGGGGATACAATTTCGGCGGGTCATTACCTTCATGGGTAACTGCTTGAGAATACCTGGTATCTCGAGCGGGTATAATGGAATGATTGACGTCATTTCACTTACCTGCAGCCTCCAAGTCTATATCACACATCGCAAGCCGAGAAAAGGGAAACTTGTGATACGGGAGACTCGGGCATGGACAGCTGATGCCGTAGCCAGCGTGAGGGCACCAGCTAGTTATTTATTAATTCTTGAGTCCTTTCTCTCTTCAACCCATCTGATCCAACTCCAAAGCTGGTGTCTTTTCTCGGTGTCTATAGAAAAATTGAAAAATTCTCAACGACGAAAATGATTCAATTAAAGAACAACTGCGAAATACTAACAAAGTTTTTGGAAACGCCAAGGATAATAAGATTAAAATATTTTCTCGGAAGCAAAAACATTTTTCATGATGGAAATTCAATAATACCCCAATTAGCACGTTAAATTCTAATCTTAGATCTCTATATGTGCCCATCCCTGCTTATCAATTTTAGGAAAAATAAATACCCGGGTCTTATCAGGACCCCCGCCCCCGTTAATGAATTTTCGAGGGTCAATCTCAACTCTTCCTTCCTTAATAATTGGCGGGCGTACAGCTACAGATTTGTCAATGTTTTCCCATAAAAATATCGTTAGTGTCAATACTGAACGTTTTTACTTTCTATGTGCCTATCCCATCCTTACTATAAATCTTTCTCTAACGACTTTCAGATCCTACTGAATTGTATTGATTGCCATTATTTCCTACCTGATCCCAGCTTATTCAAAGCTTATTAAATAGTGATATATTTTCTATCCACCCTCCTCACGTATTCCGAACCCTCTGCAACTAAGCACCTACACGTAAAGGTCCCTAACAGAAAAAAAACCCGTTGATGTTGAGAGAGAAAGAGTGGCAGTTAGCTATTTGGACCGTTAACTCCAAGATACCATATTTTTTTTTAATGCTTATAAAATCTAAACAAACAATCGAATCGACCATAACCCCCGAACACCGGCGGAATATTTCCACAAGCCAACGTACAAAATTTCATTAAAATATATTAAGGAATAACGGAGTTATTCAGTGGAGAAATAGGAGACAACGACATCAACGACGAGAAGGACGACGAGAGACACCCATCACGAGCGATAGTGCCCGGTGGCTTTTTCCCGTGACAAAAATGCAACGCTGAACGAAAAAGCAATATACAGGATCATTATGACATAGCATAAATAGTGCCAGCAATCATTTTTAAGATTGATGATGTTGTTGTTGAGCCTCAAAATGATGAAATAGATTAGCGCTGTTTATCTCATCTGTTAGTTACTTTCTGGAACTGCTGAAATACGACTGGGTGTCACGATATGATAAATTATCGTGTATGTGTTTATTGTCTTACGCACGGTACATTAACCAAAGCATAAAAGAACCATGCTCAGCCACACATGGGGAGATCACAAGACAGCACGGTACATCGGGAAGGAAACAACAATCTGAGACATCATAGAATCCGTTAGGAAACTCAAATAGCAATGGGCTGGTCATGTTGCAAGAATGTCAGGCAACCGATGGACATCACGACTCACAACATCGATCCCCCGAGATCAAATGCGCAATCGAAGCCGGCAGAATACAAGACGGAAAGGCGAACAAGACAAATTCAGAAAGTATTTGCTCTGCGACGCCCACGATTGAGAAGTGTGGCGAATCCTGGGGATGGTCTTTGATAATGATGATGACGATGGCAATATACAATTACTTCCAAGGCTCTTTTTCTATCATTATATCGGAAATTTAACTTCACTGAATTCATCAAGTAAAATATTTGAAAAAAAGGCACAATTGCAAATCAGTGCTAAACGGGGTATTACTGTACTTATATCAGCGTGACTCGTCCCTTGATCATTCCCTGGTCGCCATTTTGATATTTACCAAACTTACTGAAGAGCAGCGGTATTCTAACTTCGTGACCTTTCCTGTGGTTTCGCGAAACAAAGTGACATATTTGCAATATGTTTGATAATTCTCCATTGCATAAACAATTTCTTGGCGGCTTTTACATATATTTATTTTATTTCTTTAAAACGAACAGTACTTCTTATATGAGGGGAAATATCTAAATTTTTCCTTTTTCATGTACGAACATCTTGGTTATTATATCTCGGAATTTTTGAGATGAGGTATTATTATTATTTCTATAGATATTCGGACCATGCTCATCTTATATACCCCCGTCGGATAAATAAAAGGTTCGGTTCGTTACTTCCCCACATCTACCAGATGATACCTGACGAAGGCTGTAGAGTGCAACGGCCGAAACGTTGCATGAAAAACAACCAAGATGAGGATGGTCCGAATATCAATAGAAATAATCTTGGTTATTTACGTGACACGGACGCCTAATCAGCAGTACAGCTGGTCCGAGGCATAAACGGCTATTTTGAGCCCTGTGGCCACCAGAAGATCCTCTAACGTCACATGGGGACCCAAGAGTCGAGTGCACCCTCAAATCAAATTCTACTAAGGGTCCCATAAAGCCCAGCTCTAGTCAGTAGTTTATTTTCCCTCAGTATGCGTCGTCCTTCTTTACTATTTGTACAGTTGTTCTTAACTCTTTTACCACAACTCCCCGTTGTGGTTGGATCTTGTCCCCATGCCCCTCACATCTCTGACCGAATGATTAGTTCGGAATGGGTACTGCAGATCTCTCATATCTCTTTTAATAAATTATGTCCATCACGATATTATGCTGACACCTCCCAAGAAAATGCGCAAAATAATTAAAGCTCCTCTCATTGAAATTACTCACGCCACCCTTGGGAGGCATCCACCCATCCCCCAATAACAACCACTGAATTAGAGTGTGTATTTTTTATTTGGGTTTGTAAACGTTCAGATAATTCCATAGACAAGGCCAAAATATAGAAGATATATCTACAAATATGCGTTTGTATTGTGTATGTCATACGTAGTTATGTATAATGGAAAGTTGTTTTTCGAAGGGGTTCCCAATTTAGTTTACGAAAAAGATTCCCCTTTTAGTTGAAACTAGTATCATAAAGTGAGGTGCAAATATCGGTTTCCTCCAATGGAAGATTAACGGGACCGCCAAGGGAGGCTCCATACATGATCTCCAAGCTGTACCTGTTATTTCAAAACGGTCACCTATTCAGAAACCGACTAGGCTCGACGTTGCTTAACTTCGGTGATACCCACGTGATCCGGTGTATCCAACGCAGTTTGGCCGAAATAGGTGGCGTCAGTTTGAAAATGAGGCTTAATGAAGACGTCAAGATGAAAAAGAGGCCGAATGAATTTGGTAGAAGGGTGACGTTAGTATGAAAACGAGGCTAAACGAGGACGTTAAGATGAAAGAGAGGCAGAAAGATGACGTCCATATGATAGTGAGGCATAACAACGGCTTAAATATGATTGCAGGGCTTAGAACCACGACGTCTACATGAAAAGTTAAGCAGAACAACGACTTCAAAATTAAAGTTAGGCAGAACGATGACGTAAAGATGATAGAGAAGCATAATAACAACGTCAACATGAAAGAGAAGCATAATGATAACGTTGATATGAAATTGAGGCTAAACAAGGACATGCAGATGAGAGAGAGAGAGAGAGAGAGAGAGAGACATGACAACGTCATTAAAATGGAATCGGGGAATTGCGACGATGATATAGGAGAGATGCTGGACGATGACATTGATATGGAAGCGAGGCCGGATGATGGCGTCGATATCAAAACGAAGTAGAAATCGTGAACAGCTGAAATCCTTTGACAAGAGATGATGACTACAAAGGGAGAGGGGAGAGAGAGAAAGTATGACATATTCGTTGAAATAAAAACCTTGGTAGTATTCCAAAAACATGGTGGATAAGGGATGTCTACAAATGATGGCGGTGACGTTAGAAAGATTCAGATCAGAGATGACTAAGACAACAAAGGCCGGAAAATGGAGGAAGGAAGTATGAGAAAAAAAATAGGAGGAAATATTGAGAGAGAAAGGTGGCTCGCTGAGACGGAGAGGGGGAGGGAGAGAGAGAGAGAGAGAGAGAGAGAGAGAGAGAGAGCATCGGGTCTGTCACATGATCACCCAGCAGCCGGTCACATGATCCAACGGTGAGATGAGAGAGATTGTGATTTTTCCTCGTGTCACCTTTAGGGGGGGGGGTAGGGAGCCCCGTCGATGTAATCCAGTCAATTATTTATTAAAAGAGACCGTCAGCTGGAACTGTCGTCCAAAAGTTTCAACACGGGTTTCCTCAGTTTTTAAGTAGGTCTGGCTGGCTATGTTTTATGCGCAGAGGCCATACCTATGGAGCCGAAGAGCTGAAAATTTAAACATTTGCTTATTACATCGAGAAAGAACATTTTTGTTGAAATTTCTTCTCAAAATGGGTTTTTAGTTGGGGTTCAGTTTACAACTTAAGTTCATGCTAAATTGATCCATTAGTTTTAGAAGATTCGAATTTTTTTAGTGATCTCTGTCCAAACAAAAGACAGAGGTAACTTATTCATTAATCATTCTTTTTATAATTGGTTTTTCAATTGATCAACCCCAACCAGACATGCTGCACAAAGATATTGGTAATATGACGTTTTCTATTGAGTGACAACCCAGACCTGATATTATTATTATTATTATTATTATTATTATTATTATTATTATTATTATTATTATTATTATTATTAATTTGGTTTAATTTAATTTTCTTTCTATTTATTTATTTATTTATTTTTTGTTTTAACCCCAGATTTGGACCGGGCGAAAGAGGGGAGAGTATGTTTTTTTAGGGGAAAAATAATCAACATTAGATGAAGAAGTCTTATATTACAATATGAAGCTGTACCGCCATCTTTTCTCTTGACTTTTTCTTGTTTTCTTTACATCTGACCCTGCTTCTTTCATTAATTACCCTCTTTCATTCCTCGTTTATTTTCTCCTTCTTTTTCTTTTCAGTATCCTTCTTTCTTTTCCTCTTCTTTCGTCTCTTCTATTTCTTTATCCTTGTTCTTTGAGGTAATCTTATTTCTTTTATTCTTTTTTCATTTTTTCTTTCATTCAATCATTCATTCATTCATTCATTCATTCTTTCTTTCTTTCCAATATTAATTGCCTTCTTTCTTTCCTTTCTCCTTCTGTTTTTCTTTTCTGTACCTTTCTTTATTTTTTTCTTCTTTCTTTTCTTCTTTATCTTTCTTCGTCTTCTTTCTTTCTCTCTCTCTATTTCATTCATTCATTCATACTTTCTTCTTAACTTCCTCTTTCCATCTTTCCTATCCTCCACTTTTTGTTGTAAATTTCACCCCCCCTCCTCCTCCTTCTTCTTCTTCTTCTTCTTCTTCTTCTTCTTCTTCTTCTTCTTATTATTATTATTATTATTATTATCATTATTATTATTATTATTAATATTATGATTAAATAAGTGGAAGAACTCTACAGCTAGCTCGAGCATCTGCCAGGAGAAGGAAACTCTTGTCAAACCAGCCACCTTCAGGTCTCGCTCCTATCTGTGCCACTTCGGTGGAACATAAGATGCAAACCCTCGTTTTAAACGTTTGGGTCGGGCTGTGGACACGTCGAACTTCACATTAAGATTTCATTGTGCAAAGTTATTTCACGTACTTGGCCCGCCGTTTAAAGATCCAATAACCCAAGAAAACCCCACTCAAAATCGAATGACACATGGAGCGAAGATTTTGTCTCCATTTGTCGCATGACACATGAAACCCCTATCATTGTTGGTTCCAAATGTGCTTATTTACTGGACTGGGATGCTAGCCCGACAACTAATATGGACTGCCTTACAGGGTGAAAGGGTTTAAACCTACTATTTACTCATGGTTGGAAGAAATGGATTCATGCCTTTTGAAGGGATTTAGTGCTACGTGAACGCAAACTGTCCCCATTGGATTTAGAATGTTTGCTGATTCCATTCTCTGTGACGTTAACCGTTAGGCCCCTTGCATCCCTTGATATTAAAAAAAAATCATTGTGCATCATACCTAGTTTCCTCATCTATCCGTTCATTTGTTTACAACGTTTCGGCCGCGTTTTTAGTGGACCTGGGATTCAATTTTCAATGTAAATGTATGCTAAATTGGTCCCTTAGTTTGTGTCCGACAACATTCACGCTTGCTTTTGTTCTTGAAGATTCGGACTTTTTTCTAGCGATCACTACCCAACAAAAGGCGAGAACTTATTCATTGATCACCCCCTTTTTTCCAGTTTTCCAATTCATCACTCCTAACACAGCATGCTGCTAAATACGTTGGTCACGTGACGATTTCTATTGAGTTTCTATTTAGTGACTAACTGGATCTATCTATCTATCTATCTATCTATCGATCTCAGTCTTTTCATGTCTATCGATCTATCTATCTATCTATCTATCTATCAAATTCTGTTCATATCTAATTCTCTGCGAATCTACCCCTCCCCCAATTGGCTCCCCATTTACTTGTGCCATTCTTTGTCAAGGGTTCTCACCTATTCGGGGCCAGCATATCAGATTTCCAGCTGCCAAGACGCCTTTTGTTACGTCACACAACACGTGTGCCGGTGACGTAACCATGGTTACAACGAACAGCTTCACAGTGCGGTGCGGTAATGAAACTCAAATCCAGGAAGACGTTTTTTTTTTGATCAGCAGGGACGGGTAACCATGATATGGGGGTGGAGGCATCGGGGGGAACGAAGGGTTAAGCTTTTTTAAAGTGTGGATCGGACCCTCGGAAATAAGTGAGACTAAACGTTTGAGGCAAGAGACAGATACACACGAGGGAAAGTTTCTCTCTCTGTCTCTCTCTCTCTCTCAAACTCTCTCTCTCTCTCTCACACACACACGCACAAAAGCAAACACACATGTACACACATATACACATATATATTGACAAACAAACCACACGCATATACACACTCACAAATTCACTCATACGTACATACACTTACATTATAGGTTATTAGAAACCGTCAAACAAAACTGTCACCATCGGTTTCTCCAGTTTTCTAATAGGTCCGGTTAGCTGGCTAGCTGGCTGACTGGCTATGTATTCATCGTATACGTAAACGCTGCACCAATGAAGCTAGAGGGCTGAAAATTTAAACAAACTCCTTATCATGTTCAACCACCTCCCCATAAATCTTTAGTGGGGGGGGGCTGTTCGATTTCCAAAGGTTCAAGCTAAATAGATCCCTTATTCCAATCATTGATCCCCCTCTTCCAAATTTTTAAAAAATTCGTCACGCCGTACACGTGATTCTGCCAAAAGACGTTTGTCACGTGATGGTTTCTAAACAGTGACCAACCAGACCTGTATTCAAAAGGTTTTCTGGTCAGTTAAGGAGAAGGATGATATAAGCCAAAAAAATGGTGAAAATTTGATTAAAATTTGATCCACACGAAAACAATAAATAATGTGATCTCTATAAATGTTATTTAGGGATAAAGATAACGAATTCAGTGAAAATACAAATGATAACTTTGCTATAATTGTAAAACCCCTACTGAGTTTCGACTTCATTTTCCTCACCTAACAACAATGACAATTTCAGTGAAAATCTTGAAATGATAGATAGAGAGATAATGGAAATGTTTTTTTCCATAGCAAGATGAAAGGTGATATAATCAACAAAAAATAGATATTCAATCAATTTATGATCCATTTGAAGCAATGAGGTTTTTTTTTCCAAGAATCATCGAAAGATAATATGCCATTTCTATAAAACTTTTCGGGTCTAGTTGTCACAAATTCAGTAAAAACACGAATTATAACTTCCCTATTATTGAACCCTTTATTACATGCCCGAAAAGATGATAATCTATTGGAGAAATGTTGAGCGAATATGGACGATGCTGTAAGCCTTACACATATCCCAGTTCTATAAGCACAAACACTGTCAACTAAAAGGTATGGGACCCATTTCTGTAACCTTCCAATCTTTTCTATTGCCTTGAGATGATATGATATGATCGCTGTTGAAGTCACCAGAACCGTTGTTCGTGTGCCGTTGGCCGATGCCGTCTATAATTCTTTTGTAGTAAGAACAGGTTTGAGACACCCTCGAGGTTTATCATTGGAATCCAAATTTCTAGACGTGAACTATTTAACCAACTTTGAATAATATTCACTGTAGTATTGTTCACTTCCATTGATTTGTTGACGTTATCAGCAGTTTGGACAGTGCTATGTCATAATCAGAAATCGTACTGGAAAATTAGCCTAACTTTTGGTGTAGACATTATTGCAGTTAATAGCTGAAAAAATCCAATAATGAACTATATCTTACGTATTTTCTCAATGGCGTAAGAAAGGATATTTCTTTAATAACAACCCAATATTATTTGTCGTATTATAAGGTTACCACGTGACATTCAAATGGGGTACATGTCCTCATTCTTCAATACATCCATATAAAAGTCATATATGCAAATTAGCATGTTTAACTGTATAAATGTATGATCATATGCCCTTTCCGATGCATGTTATAACCTCAAAGTTATAATGGACTGATCCATGAGAAATAGATTAACAGAGCTAAACAGAAATTGAAGGGGTTGAAATAAAATAGAAAAGTCTGTTGTGACGATGATTAATACGTCACAGAAAAGCTGGTCGTTTGAAACTGAGATAAAAGAAGAAAGTTCAACTTTGTAAATGCTTTTTAAAAATGCCAGATTCGTCAAATTTGGCCTTATTGTTGTCCTGATCTTTGAATAAAATTCAAATATATGTTGTAATGATGTCAGTAAAATTTTTTAATGAAATAAGTTACATAGAAAATATAACTTATATAATTACAACGTATATTTGAATTTTATAACTTTAAGATGGGATTTTTTTTCATACTGCACGATAACAGTGGTGATTTTTCTTATATAACATTTCGTTTTGAGATTTTATACCTGGTCACTCTTTTAAACAGCCTGAGTTGAATCAAGATCTCAAATGAACTTAAAATTAGGTTACTTGATCTATTGAAAATAAATTGCTTTATAAAATATCTTTAAGCTTCTTTGTGCAGATCTGTACATCGGTAAACCGTCGCTTCTACGGGTATATGCTAGTTGAAATATAATGGATTTTTTCGGACTAAAACGTCCTCTTTCCTAATGCACACTGCTTTGACCAATACCGATTGCTTTCCAGAACTCCTTAAAACAGGTTTGGTTGGTCACTCAATAGAGACCGTCACGTGACCCACGTCTTTTAGTTGGATGCCCTGTTGGGAATAATCAATTGAAAAATCGGAAAAAGGGATCATCAATGAATTAGTTGCTCCCTCGCCTTTTGTTTTGTCAGTGATCGTCAAAGAAAGTCTCAATAGACAAGCGGACACAAACAAAGGGATCAATTTATAATAAGCTTACATTGTGCATTGAGCCCCCTATGAAAACATATTTTGGTGGTGAATTTTGAAAAAAAAAAGACCCACGAAAAACAAAGTTTTTATCCAAACATAATAAGGAGTGAATGTTTAAATTTTCAGATCTCTAGTTCTATTGGTACGATCTATATGTGTGATACATACATTGCTAGCCTGCCAGACCAACTTGAAAACTGAAGAAACCCATTTTGAAGGATTTGATTGACGGAATTTATGCGAATTTTTATTTCTGTATTTCTTCTCTTAAAGCAGAGTGTTGAGAGTTTTTTTTAATATTGAATTTTGAGTGGAACAATGAGAGGAATAGATTTAATGTTATAGTGAACGCTTTTATATTCAAACAATACAATTCTAAGGCTATGAATTGCGTGGAATTTTACTATTATATGTTGGAAAACAAAGAGATTTTGTAAAAAATAGCCAGATTTGGAAAGCATTCCTAAATAAGTAGTATCAGCAATATGCTATTAAATTGTTTTATTGTTTTCTTTCGTAATAAAACTTTACATCTTAGATTTCGTTTTCTTTTGAAATATCCTCAATTTCCATCGATTTCAGAATTGATTGTCCTCTTTTTTGATTTTTCCATCTATAACCCTGATGTTGTTAATGGTAATACCATCTCGTTAGGGCAAGCTGAAATTTCGTCACAATTACCACCATTGTTAAGTCTGAATAAAAAAGTCGATAAAATATTTAAATGGATTTTTTAAAAGTCGAAATTAAAGGCATCAAATGACAGTTTCAAACCGAAACCAATTTAAAGTCGATGGGCTGGAAAAGGAGACGAGGGTGAAAGTCACTGGCGTTATCCCCTGTAATGACAGGTTAGAGAAAATCAAGACAGAAAAACAATTATTTCTTTTGTTCTGGGTGCGTATTAATTTTTAAAATAATTTTTGTCCCCGACGGAAAAGAGCCGGGGACTCTCATCCGCTATGGGTGTCTGTCGTCATCATCGTCGTTGTTGTCGGCTACTTTTTCTCAATTGGATAACTTTGTTATTTGGGCTTGAGGCTACCTGGGGAGGGGTAGTGAGTCATGCCTAATCCGATTCTTTTTCTTTTACATTTTATAAAAGCAGAAACGTTGTTTTTCGGTACAATTGGGAAAATGTCCGATTTTGCCGATATTTGGCTTTATGTTGAAAAAATCTGATGAATTGGAAAATGGTGAGTTACAGTCAATCCAATTGTTAGTTTACATTTTACATGTAAAAAATACGAGTCAACATGCAAAAAATATTGAACGTTGGAACTGGAAAATTTTAGAATGAAAGTTGTTATGCAGGTTCTTGGGCGCCTAATTACTTAAGTACGAAACGATTTTGAGAATTTTTATGGTTTAGATTTGAAATAAATGGGTATCTCGGAGTTAACGATCTTAATACACAACTAATTGACATTCTGGTAGTTCAGCATACCATATCATATCGATTGTGAGAGACAAATACCCTCTGGACACACATACACACACACACACACATACACACACACACGCACACACACACACACACACTCTCTCTCTCTCTCTCGCTCGCTCTCTCTCTCTCTCTCTCTCTCAACCGCTTTCTACCAGGAATCTTGATATTATTGAGATTTTTTACAGGGTAATACCGTGTTTACTGATTTTTTGAATATTTTTCTCAACAAATTTAGTAATGCTAGGTTTTTCGAATAAATAATGTCAAAAGAAGCATCATAGACAGTCTCTGAGATGAGAGTATACGGTACACCTTGATTTATCCGTTGTATGTATAAGAATGAGCACACACACACACACACACACATATATACATATATATATATATATAGTAGAATGTAGATTCCTTACACAAAGTAGCTCATGTTTCTGCCCTCTTCAGGACTCGTCAGAAGCTTCATGAGTAAAATGATGTATGTATCGGGCACTCTATGAAATAAATCCAATACATTTCAGAAGCGGCTTTATATTATTGATAGATTACTATATTATGCTATACTGCTAGCCTGATTTGTACCACATATACTGTGTGTATATATATATATATATACATATATATATATATATATATATATATATATATATATATATATATATATATATATGTGGTACACACACATATATATATATATACATATATATATATATATATATATATATATATATATATGGTACACACACACACACACACACACATATATATATATATATATATATATATATATATATATGCAATGATTTATCACGTAACGATGTACATTGATCCCTAGCGATATTTCATCAGCTACTGAGAGTATTAGGATGTTTGGAAAGAATTAGGTATTTTCGTATTCGGAAAGTAATTACGTATTTTCAAAAAGATGAAAAAAACGTCAGTAAAGTTCTTAGATACTATTCATCAATAATGCAATCACCACTATTATTAATGACTGCACTTCTTCTTCTTCTTCTTCTTCTTCTTCTTCTTCTTCTTCTTCTTCTTCTTCTTTTTCTTCTTCTTCTTCTTCTTCTTCTTCTTCTTCTTCTTCTTCTTCTTCTTCTTCTTCTTCTTCTTCTCCTCCTTCTTCTTCTCCTTCTTCTTCCGTCTTCTCATTATTAGTCTTTAGTGAATGCCACGATGTCCTACTGATGTGAAAATCTAATAGACACAAATAATACAGAATTAAAACCATCCCGATGACAGCATTACTAAAACCATCTTGAACATCGAGGAAAGTCCTAGATTATTGAAAGATATATGTATTCGGGTGTAATCACGCATTTTTGTGTTCGGAAAGTAATCACGTATTTTCATGTTCGGAAAGTAATATCGTATTTTAGTGTTCGGAAAGTACTTACGTATTTTAGTGTTCGGAAAGTAATTACGTACTTTCGAAAAGGAGAGAAAACAAATGCCAGTAAAGTTTAGTCAAATACTATTTATCAATAATATAATCACCATCATCATCAATGACAGCAGCTCAAGTAGAAAGCAAATTTTCAAACACACGTCGTAAATTTTCTGCGGTTACTCGAGGGTTTTTTTTCTCATTGAAATCTTCATCCTCCGTGGGGTTAAACTTCATATTAATGAAGCTAGAGGGCTGAAATTTTGAATATTTACCCATTATGCTTAGAAAAGAACATTGTTTTTGTTTTTTTTCAACCCACATAGATTTTTTTAAACCCACGAAATCAGGATACTTGAATGATAAAAAATAAACTAGCTTTAGGCTCCTTAGTGTTTATCCGTACATAAATAACCCCGTCATTTTTTACGGGTACATGCTACCAGATAAAATAACTTGGGTGAAGGGCAGCGTTCTAAAATTCTAACAAAACTTTTAAATTTCGATCTAGACATCATCTTTTGTCTGGGACATAATGGGAACGTGACGTCATTGCCAGAGTTGGTTCGTGACGTCATCGCCAGAGTTAACTCGTGACGTCATCGCCCGGAGCGACGATCGGCAAAGGAACCAAGTTTCATTTTGTGTGTTTTTCTTTGAGCGTAGACCGCACGCCTGATGGCCTGAAGGTTTGCTAAGAAAATGGGGCGAAGTATGTGGAGGGAGTCTCGCTTTGAGTTTAGTACGTTTTCTTCTTCTTCTTCTTCTTCTTCTTCTTCTTCTTCTTCTTCTTCTTCTTCTTCTTCTTCTTCTTCTTCTTCTTCTCATTTTCCCCCTTCTTTTATTTAATCCCTCCTTATCCTTTCTTCTCTTTTGCTTTCCCCTCCTCGCTTTTTGTCTCTTTCATTTATTTTCTTTTTTTAGATCTGCAACATCTGTATAACCCACTTTGTCTGTCCTCAGTTAACTGACGTCATTTATTCATTTTTAATCAGTTGTCTCCAGTTAACTGATATCATTCGTTCTTTTAAATCAATTCACAGGACAGAAAAATTACTTCATCAGCGTTCTCAAGCATAGGATTATAGATAAAATTCTTTTTCATCGTATAATTTATATAATTTACAATTTTCCTTTTTGGAGCCTCTTTACCCATGGCACCTCTGTCAGTGGCCTTCCTTATGCACGGTCTACTTTTCAGTTTTCATCATTAGAATTCCGTTTTTATTCACTTGCTATCTGCTAAGTGGAATTAACTACGACCAAAAGCCGAATACAGTAAGCTGATGTAGGAAGATTGAGCATGGGATCAATAGGAGACTGACAGGACAAAGGAACGAGAAACTCTATTTATTTGGGCAGACCAAGAGAAGATAGGGGGAAAACTGACCACATCAACCAAATGCTAAGCTTGTATTTCCATGCGCCTTCTTACTGTTTGATCCTGTATCGTCCCGTGTTTTATGAATAAGTTGTCTCCGCAATGAGAAGGCAGTTTTACTTTAGCCTCCCACTGGGTGATTGTTACCTTTTCCGCGTTAAATTCAAAACACATGGACGAGGTGAACTAATTTTTTAGTGGCGAAACTACCATCGGGATAATGAGAAGTTGGCTGCTTTCGTTTGTTCAATTATGGCCTAACCCTAACCCTAACCCTAACCCTAAACAATATATTTGCTTGTATGCTTTGTGGTTAAATTTGATAAAATATCGTTTTGAATCGTCAAGTTTTCTGCTTTCATTTGAACATGAAATTTTTGGAACATGAATTCACAGACAAGATTTTAAAAAGTGAAAAAAAGAAAAAAAAGTGTGGGCAGAGAAAATTTTTGAGAAAAAATGCCGTTCAAGGGTTTCCAGACAAACATAGTTCAGTGGAATCTAATGCAGAAATGTTTAGAATTCAACACAGAAAAGGTAACAATCGCCAAAAGAGCCCACTATGGAGATAGTCTCCAACATTATGGTTTCGCCCTATGCCTCATCTTCCGATCTTAAAAAGTGACGTCCGTGCACAAAGCTTCAACAACACCATTAAGTGGTTAATGAAGATGGATACTGGTAGGGTCTCGAGGTCATTTTTACCCTTGTTAATGCACTTTGGGCGAAGATTATGCATCCATTCATGTCTGCCTGTCTGTCTGTCTGTTTGTCCAAACAATTTATCCAAAAGTTCTCAATAAATTTCAATTATATTTTGTGGAAAGGAAGACAATTGGCCAATGAATGATTGATTGGGTTCGATTTTGTCAGCATTGGAAAATACCACAATGTTTCGGGTTTAAGGATGAAATATCGCACTAAGGGTGACGTCATGATAACCGGAGTGTTGTGAAATAGCAATGACGTCATTACAAACTTAATCTTTTGTGGAACAAATAGAAACAGAAAACTTGACCATTTTAAAATGTATCTTATGATATTTAGGTACAAAGGACATAATTCAGGGTCAGTGCATAGGGTTTGGGGTTAGTGTTTTGGGTCATAGTTATGGCTACTGTTTATGGTTACGGTTGGGGTTACAATCAACAAAAAAGATCGAATATACCTTTATATTTGTATCTCTAAAATGAATATACAGTTTGAATTACTATCATAAAATGATCAAATGATTGTCTGTCATTTCTAACAGTTTTTATCCATCAGAACCCAATTAAACAAGATGTAAACAGTCTCTTATTTATTCCAAATTGTCCGTATGATTTACGCTCTACGCTGTCGTCATGTACATTGTCTATTGTAGTTACTTCCTTTTTCTTCTTTGCAAACCCCATCAAAATAATTATCGCTTTTGTCACGGCAATCTGAAGTCAGTAACATGATTGATCAGTTTTTAGTGATAATGGCTTTGGCAGAGGCACACGCTATCTGAGTGCTTTGTTAGTCCAGCTTGTTACGGAGGATGAGCTCGGCTTCCTCTAATAGTACTTTATTAAAATGATTGACCACATCAAAGCCCACCATTAATGACAACGAGATGTGCACCCTTCAAACCGGACAAGATACTATTGAATGTGAAAAACTCGGCTCATTTTGTGGAAGTTTTCAACTATTGATACAGAATTAAAGGCAATTGTTTCCTTTTCTGCGTTAAGTTCAAAACATTTCCGTATGCATCCTAGGGACATCTGAACAGCATTTTTTTTCTTCACAAATTTTGAAATTTTCCCTTTACAATTTTTTTCTTACTTTTTTAAAAAACCATGTCTACGAATTTATTTTTCAAAAAAGTCATTTTCAAATGAGAGCAGAAAACTTGATCATTTAAAACTGTGTTTTATCAGATTTAACTACAATTGATGTGGAAGGTTTACTGTTTAGAATTAGCGCCTAGATTTAGGGTTTAGGACTAGTGTTTAGAGTTACTGCTTAGGGGTTGTGTTTAGCTTTAGTCAACCATGCAACGTGCACATGAAAGAATTATGCTGGGCCTCAAATCGAGAGACCACAAGACAGCACAGTACATCCGAGAAAAGGGACATCATAGAATCCATTAAAAAGCTCAAATGGCGGTGGGCTGGTTATGATGAAAGAATGGCAGACAACCGATGGACATCACGACTCATGACATGGATCCCCCGAGATCACATGCGCAAACGAGGCCGACAGAATATTAGATGGAGGGATGAGCTAGACAAGTTCACGAAGTACTGGCTCCGCGACGCCCATGATAAAGAAGTGTGACAAATCCTGGGGAAGGTCTATGTCCAACGACGGGCGCTAAAAGACTGATGATGATGATGTGGTTATTTTTAGGGTTAAGATTTTGCATTCTAAGCTCCTTCTCTTTCAGTGATTAATTCAATACTTGTAAAATCTACAAATATGATTATCAACACTTCTGAACTGGGACTTGAGTGGAATATCGTGTTCTCGTCTTCAGTTGGGACGCGATATAAACGAGGCGAATCCCGACCCCGGGGCAGCAACACTATCCCTCCACTCTACAAGGGGAGGTTCGGAAGTAATCCTGATGTTGTAGTGACACTGGTCGCTGACACTGGGGCAATCTCTTTTCATAATTTCTCATACGTACGCGAGATGGATCCGTAATAAACCCGACCGTGTGTTGAATTTGCCCCCTGATGGAGCAGAGCGCAGGGGGTGGGGCGATCAAATCTCCTTCACAGTAAAATACTTTCGCTGTTCTCCCGTACAACAAGTGACAGTCGAGATTGATTAGCGTCATGTGAATATTTCCATTGATCTGAGAACAACAGTATTCATACATCATTGTTCATCAGATATATAACGCCCCCACGATATATACCACCCCCACCCAATATTAACCGCCCCCTCATACCATCCATTCATCCATTCTGATGACAGAACCTGGCAGCTGCCCCAACAAGCGCCTATCTGTCTTGTAGTCAAAGTTAGAAGAGTTAGTGGGTACAAATGCATATCCAGGAATACCTCGAATAGTGCAGTTTTGGTTGGTGTATGTTTTGATATAGTACTGTTTAGGTATTGCTGTAAGATTCAATGTAATCAAGTATAAGCTGAAAAAGTGCATCTATCCCTATGAAAAACAGACATGCAAATTTTATTTAATTGTATATGTATTTGGTTGCGTATCCTGTCAGCGTCAAGTTATAACCTCAAAGTTATGATGCATTGGCCCATGTGAAATAGATTAACATTGCAAAATTGAAGGGTTGTAATAAAACGAGATTGGCTGTTGTGATATAACAAAGAAGAATACATCACGGAATTGCTGGAGGTTTGAAACAAAAATAAAACGAAGTGCGTGTAAGTGACTGAAAAAAAAAGTTTATTTTTGAGTTGAGATCGGAAAAAATAACTTAAAACTAGGATATTTGAGATGTTAAAAATGAATTAATAATAAGTTAAAAATAAAATAGCTTCAAGTTTCTTAGTGCCGATTCATGCATAAAGGACACTAGTTGACACTAGTCAAATTATGATACGACCTTTAACAGTGTGGTTTAGAATAGTACGGACGTTTTTGGAACGAATTAAATGCACTTATTAAGGTATACCTGTATATTGAATACTTATACTTCATTGTGTACTAATATCGTTCGACTGGCATGAGAGGTACATATTTTCAATATTTTTTCAATAATTCTATGTATACATACCAGCAGAAATTTACGGCGTTGTCTGGGGAAAATGACATCTCGCACACTACAGCAGGTTCCACCACCGGAAGCTTCAAAATTAATTCTTCAGAAAACTAACAAAACGGCCTGGACCATTTGATTTAGCATATTTCAGTATCAGGGCGTTAGAAATGAGTATTTTTAAGAAAAGTGTCCGGGCGTTTGAATTTTTATTTATGCCCTGACCACTGACATAAACAACTCGGCTTTATCTCTGCATTCTCATTCTTGTTCATTCGCTGTCCATATCTGCATTAGTGTTTCTCAACTATATTACTCTGGTCATATCTATCTATCAGTTTATATCTGTTTGTATGTGTGTGTGACGGGGAATCTAAAAAAAAAGAGAGAGAAAAGAAGAGTGGGAGAGATTTTTTTACCTATATACACATAGATGAATAGATAGGTGGATAGATTGATAGATAACGTGTGCACGTTTTTTGGAATATATTTGGGCGTGCCGATTCCAGCAAGTTGCATATCTTGTCTCCGATTTCAGACCCCATCTTTGTTTGATACATTTAATATCCACCATTTTTATTCCCAGGGAAAATTTCAAAAGGCATTCATAGAAAATTTGATGAGAAAATAATGAGAAATATTTAGCATCCCATGAACGAAGTTTCCAGTGTTTATTCCCTTTCTTCAATTTGGGTAACTTTTATTTTTTGCAGCTGTATAAATAAATGTTGATGTTGTTTGAGCATTCGTTCCGTCTCGTTTCGATTATATTTTTAGCTTCAAGGCAACCTGATACGAATCCTATGCAGATAGTATGTGAGTGCATATTAATACTAGAAACCGTCAACCAAAGCTGTCGCCAAAACTGTCGCAATAGGTTTCTTCAGTTTTCAAGTCGGTCTGGCTGGGTATGAATATATGTATGAATGTATGCATGAGGTTTAAAATGGTAATATTGAAAAGCTTGTCAGAAATTTTTAAAAAATCTTAAGGAAAATTTAAGTATTTATAAACGTATATACGTATGTATGTAGCACGCGTACAGGCCGCTCTAATGGAGCTAGAGGGCTGAAAATCCAAACATTTATTGTCAATATGTTTACAAAAAAAAAGCTTTTTTATTTTTTTTAACGCCCCCTACTCCAATACGCTTTTAGTGTGGGGTTCAGATTGCAATGTAAGCTTATGCTAAATTGATCATTAGTTAGTGCCTATTTTTTCCCCTGAAAATTCAAGCTTCTTTGTGATCAAAAAAAGGCAGGAGAAGTAATATATTCATTGATCACCCCTTCTTCCAAAGTTTTGATTGATCACTGCCAACCTTCTGTCAAAAGACGCTGGTCATGTGGCGTTGTTTTGTAAAATGATACATACCCTGGTGATTCAAAACGTTATGATCACCAGCCTTATAAGGGGTTAGTCCTCCGTGTGCCTACAAAACAGCTCTTATCGAATCGAGCATGGATTCTTGTGATGGCAACGTGTGTTCAAAAGACCTTTAGGGGTTTCCTCTCGGGTCTCGTACCAAGATGTTAACAGCGGGTTTTGCAGAGCTATTTCATTAGTCCAACACCCCACCAAAGTTCTAAACAGGATTAAGACTTGGGGAGTTCCTGCCATGGCAACACAGTGGAAGCTTTTCCACGTTCATGAAATATTCCTGTACAACTTGTGCAATGCGACAGGACCTATTGTCCTGCCGAAAAATGTCTCTTCAATCGTAGAAGACTGTGTCCATGAATGGATATACCCGGTCTCCGATCATGCCAAGGTATATGGTATCATGGGGGTCTGTCGTCCCTTTTTCAGGGTCGGGGATCCAAAAAATGTATTCAGAATGTATCTTAGCGGAAACTTTGCTACTAGCGAAGAATAAAGCCATCTTTTTATATAGGTGCGTCAAGCTGGGGTTGTATGAAACAATTGCACAAAGCCATTATTCTTTATTAGTTTCAACTTCATAGGTTTAAACTTTCAAACCCTCTCACCGTTAGTGAGAAAGCCAGATTCTGGGGTATATGCCCCGTTGCACCCCTATTTATATATGATTTTGAATTGCGTTATATTATAGTGAAACTCTATCTGAAATGATCTCCCGTTATTACACGGTGAATTTATTACTTGGCCTCGACAACATTAATAGAATAAGCAATTAAAGAAAATGGGGCTGTTGGAGGAATCGAACCTGTGACAGATGGGGTAGCCACATCAACATTAGTGCTGCTCTTACCATTGAGCTGAACAGCCACCGGTAATGCAAAGGAACATCGTAAAAATGTATTTCTCTGAAATCTTTGAGGGCACATTTTGATTGCTTCCCGCTCTAATGTAGAGATACAAAGTCTACAATAAACTTTTTTATCTCCAAGATCCTACAGATCTTAACCGTGTACCTTATGCCCCACAAAAAAAAGTTTTTAATCGGTTCATACAGCTCCAAAAGCCGACTTAGTACAAGCAGTGTCCTTGAAGCAGCCATTCTGTGTATTTATGGGTTATTTTCCCCCCTTTTTTTTCAATAACTATTGTTGTTGTGTTTCTTGTTAGTGATAGCAATATGTTTTCGAGTCGATGTGTCATCCGTGGTCATGTATGAGATCATTAAACGAAAGCCTTCGACAAGACTCTTGACTGTCAATTTAATTAGATGCTTGTCTTGACATTTACTTCAGAATGACTCTTACCCCCATACACATACGAATTCGGCACAACGTGGTTTTCTTTTTTTTCTTTACTTTTAAAACTTTATTCCTTTAAATTTTCTTTCATTTCTCCATTTCATCCTTTCTTTCTTTTTTTAAATTTTAAATCCACCCTTTTCTTTTTTTTTTCGTCTTTCATTCTACCAATTTTCATTCTTTCTTTCTTTTTTCTTTCTTTCTCTCTCTCTCTCTCTCTTTCTTTGTCTCCCTTTGTTTCTTGTTAGAAACAGTCGACCAAAAACTGTCTCCAAAACTGTCAACACAGGTTTCTTCAGTCTTCAAGTTGGTCCGATTCGCTGGCTGTCTGGCTACACATGAACCACGCGTACAGGCCGCATCAATGGAGTTAGAAGGCGAAAAATCTAAACATTCACTGCTTATTATGTCTACAAAAAATTCTTTTTGAAAATTACCCGTCAAAATGTTTTTTTGAGGGAGGTCAAGTTTCCAATGTAAGTTTATGCTAAATTGATCACTTAGTTTGTGTTCGTTTGTTTTTCAAAATTAAGACTTTTTGGTGATCACTGCCAACCAAAAGACGAGAGACGTAATTTATTAATTGATCACCCCTTTTTCAAACAAGGCTTGTAGCCAAAAGGTGTTGGTCTCGTGACGGTTACTATTGAGTGACTAACCAGACCTGTTTTTTCTTTGGGTTTTTTTTCTCAATTTCTTTATTCTTTTCGCTCTTTACTCTCTTTTCTTCCGCTTTCTGTTTTTCTTTCAGTAATCATTTTTTTCTTTTTTCATTCTTATTCATTTTTCCTTCTCTTTCAATCCTATTTTTTGTTAGTTTCTTTTTTGTTCCTTTCTCCCTTTCCTCATTTCCCTCGATTGTTCATTCTTCTTTTCTTCTCTCCCATCCTTTGTTTCTCTCTTTCTTTTGCATTGTTTTGTAATCTCTTTTTTTAAAAAAATCTTGTTCTTGCTATCTCCGTCTTTTCCTCTCTCCTTCAATTCATCATCTCAAATTCTTGCCTCTTTTTTCTTTTCTATCAGTCTTAGATAAATCTTTGCGATATCAGAAGTTTACTTGTCAGATCATCGTAGTACACGAAACCTAAGAGAAAAAAAAAACACCCGGTTTGGAACAAATATTACGTCATGAATAATTTGATGAATGTCAACGATTTTCTTCTCGTTTTCATGACCTTTCCTTCTATTTCGTTTTGTAATGCTTGGGTATTTCGGAGAAAGGTCAAGGTCGAATTATTTTAAACAATTTATTTGATTTCTAATCATTAATTTGTCTAATTGAACATAAATCCTTTCTTGTTTGGTAAACGTCTGCTTTAAGGCTTGGCTGCATCCGGGTTGCCGATTCAGATGCTTTTTTTTGTTTTGTTTTTTGAATTTATGAGTTCAGTGTTGACAATATTCAGATGTTTCTTTTTTTCATGGTTTAAGTTTAGTGTTTCCAATTGAGATACTTAAAAGAAAAAGCCAAAAAACTTGTCGAGTTTCAGAGTGACTTCCAGAATTGAAAAATTGAAAAGTCACATCTAAATTGGCAATTCTGGACATCCTTATTTCATTACAGCTGATCATTAATTTATGAGTTATATTCTAACCATTTTGCGACAATTTACAAGCTCGGATTTTGGGTGTCTTGGTGGTCTGTACTCTCCATCTGAGCTGAAACACAATTGGAATTTCATTTTTTTTCAAATATCTAGATAATGAGATTTTATGAATACATTAAACGTATTATCCCAATTAATCCTAAATTAACTTCAAGAAAATTTCTTTTTTGTTATCCATCTAATATAAATAAGATGACGCCTGTTGTATTATTTGAATCTTTTATCTATTCATTTGTTCTGTGGTAAATTTCTTCAATCACTTCTTTTTTTTGTTTTACTTTATTCTTTTTTTTTATTTTTGTGCTAAAAAGCTATGACTCAAAATTAAGTAAAAAGCTAAGAATCAAATGTAAGTAAAAAGCTACGACTCAAATGTAAGTAAAAAGCTACGACTCAAATGTAAGTAAAAGCTACGACTCAAATGTAAGTAAAAAGCTACGACTCAAATGTAAGTTAAAAGCTACGACTCAAATGCAAGTAAAAAGCTACGACTCAAATGTAAGTTAAAAGCTACGACTCAAATGTAAGTAAAAAGCTACGACTCAAATATAAGTTAAAAGCTATGACTCAAATGTAAGTGAAAAAAATGTAGGATAGTATATAACTTTTTTGATGTTTGAAATTTGTTTTCTCTTTCATGTGTTTACGTATAAAAAATGTTTGTTTTCAACTGGACCCTACCCTGTTTAAAATCCTGAATCCACCACTGAAAATGCCAGGGTCAAACTATTTAATGCAATTTATCTGTTTCCTAATCAATTATCCGTTTAATTGATAAAACATTTTCTATTTTTTGTAAACATCAGCTTCAAAACGTGACTGCACCCTTTATCAATAGGACTGAATCATTAATTAATAATTAATACTTCCACAATGTCGTTCTTTTTCATGGGTTTCTCCTCCCTGTTTTTGTTTTTTTTTACAAACTGTCAACCAAAACTCTCACTAAAATTGTCAACATCGGTGTCTTCAGTATTTAAGTGAGTCTGGCTCAGGGTTGCTAATTAGACGTGATTTTTTCAATTTCGCGATTCTGGAAGTCACTCTCAAATTCAAGAAAAAAAATGGGTATCACTGTACTTTAAAGGGCGAAAAAAGCTTCTTAGTCGGCACGGGACACACAAGTTTGAAAAAATAAAATAAAATAAAAACAAAAAATATCTAAATTGGCGACCCTGGAAGGCTGATTTGCTCTGCTGGCTATCTGGTTATTTATCAATCTATCTATGTTGGCATGTGACTACAGGCTGCACTAATGGAGCTAGAGGGCTGAAAATACAAACATTTACACCTTATCAAGCCTAGAAAAGAACATTTTTTTCTTTGTTTTTTTTAACCCTCTCTCGAATAGGTTTTTTTTGTGAGGGTTCAATTGGCAATCTAAATTTATGCTAAATTAGTTCTTTAGCTTACTTACAGCAATGTTCACATTTGTTGTTTTGAGAATTTGGATTTTCTAATGATTAATGTCCAACAAAAGGCTAGAGAAATAACTTATTCATTGATTGTCCTTTTATTTCATTTTTTTTTTTTTTTGTTGATCAAACTGATCATGGGATGGTTTCTATGGAGTGACTAAACAGACCTGTCCTGATTATTATCAAATTTGTTACCAGAATTATTGCGAAAGAGCGAGTGGCCAAGACGTTAGCACCACGGAAAATGGAATCAGTGGGCCCATTTCAATCTCCAGCTGAGACAATCTGTATTCAATTCGCTCTTGGGAAAGACATGAACCCCTCTTGCCTTCCAGCTAGAGGGAAAATAACAGTCCGACCCCTTGCCAACTGCTCCGAGGGGCTGTCAATGGACAGGGAAGGGTAAGAGTGCCCGAAATGTCCGATCATCATCATCATCATTTTGTATTTTCTTTTTGTTTTGCTCTTGCTTTGTACTCGTAGGGATATCGCCTATCAGACCAGACAGTACTTTATCCCAGCATGCATGCCGTTCTCAAAAGAGCTGAATTTTGCCGGGAGCAGAGGTCATACTTGGTCTGGAAAGAAAGCTCCCCGGTCTCCGGGGAACGGAACGAAGAGCTCCAATCAACCCCAGGGAAAACCCTCACTTTCCTTTCCGACGGACCCCACAATCATTGCAGTTCAACTCATAGCTCAAAATATTTGTCAAAGTTCTCCCATTGCTATGTTGTGGTCGACTGGGATTGCCGTATCGATTATAATAAGCTTTCCTTCTTTGGTACAAGATGACGATCTCTGGTCGATGACTGTTGAGTATTTGGTCTGTTTAAAAAAAATTGCTGTCCAAAGATATTTGTGTTTTGTCTTTGTTCTCTCATGACTCACAGAGCAATCTTCAGATCATAATCATCATTATAAAACCGTAAACCAAAACTGTCGACAGGTTTCTCTCAGTTTTTTAGGGGATGAGAGTTAATTTACAATGTAAATCCATGCTAAAAATGGAAACAGCTTTGTGGCCGCTCTTCCAGCTGGGTACTAGTGGAAAACTGCTTAATCGCATAGCGATTGGGGTCTTCGTATTGTTCACAGAGAGGAACAAGAGTAAAAGGAAGATTTTCAGCTGCTGATTGGAAATGCTTTATCTCATGAATAGTGGATACTTTGGTATCGTTCATAGGGAGGGGCTGAGTGTAAAAGGAAGAATGACTTAGTTTTCTGTTAAGCGTACACATAGGTACAGTTAACATTTTTTACAAGATCATGAAAAATGTTGAAGTCACTAAATATCACTTCACTGAGTGCTAATTGAATAAGACACTATCTGATATCTATCCACCTATCTATCCTTCTTTTAGATACCATTAGCCAAAACTCCCACAAAAATGTCTTCTTAGATTTCTCTCAGTTTTTAAGTTGGTCCAGCTGGCTGGTTGGCTATGTATGTATCATGCACAATGTAGCAAGAGGACTGAAAATTTAAACATTCATTCCTTATTATATCTACGAACAACGTTTTTTTTTCTTAACCTGCCCCAGTAATTGTTTAGCATGGTGGGGTTTCAATTTGAAACGTAGGTTTATGATAAATTAATCACTTAGTTTTTGTCCGCTTGCTTTTTGAAAATAAAGATTTTTTCTATTGATCATTGCCCCAAAAAGACGAGAGAAGTGACTTATTCATTGATCTCCCCTTTTTGAATTTTTTTTAATTGATCAGACCCGTCACAGCATGTTGCCAAAAAACCTTGGTTGCAAGCCAGTTTCTATTAAGTGACTAAGCAGACCAATTATTATTATTATTATTATTATTATTATTATTATTATTATTATTATTATTATTATTATTATTCCTGTTACCATCGCAATAATGTTGTTTCTATTTACATCATCTTCCTCCTTGTGATGGTCGATACATTCATTATTTGAATCGACTTCTATCAGGAAAAAATATCCTCTGATCCTGACAAACTGAATCCCCGTTTCCTTCGATCTCCCCATCCCTCACCATGTGCGCAGGAGCTTTGCCTTCACCATGATTAGATCTCATCCTTAATTCTTTCTTTGACAAACCCAACCGCATATCTGAAGAATCCACTAGTGGTTCTTAGCCACTCATCGCACCCAACATTCCTGAAACTAAGAAAAGAGATCCAAAATGCCATCTCGAAATACTTTGGCATTTTTTTCTTTCTTTCTTTGATTGTTTTTCTTCTCCTTCTGTCTACTTCGATCTTCATTTTTCTTTACTTTGATTTTTCTTTCTTCCTTATTTTCTACTTTTTTTATCTATCTTTTTTCTTTCTTCCTTATTTCCTTTCTTTCTTTGTTCCCCTTTTCGATTTTTATCTTTCTTTCTTTCTTCCTTCCTTTCTTTTTTTCTTTTCTCTTTCTATTTCCTTTCTTTCTTTCTACACTGATCTTTCTTTTTCCTACTTTCCTTTCTCCCTCTATTCTTTTTTCGATTTTTATCTTTCCTTCTCTCTTTCTTCCTTTTCTGCTTTCTTTCCTTCTTTCTTTCTTTCTTTCTTTCTTTCTTTCTTTCTACACTGATCTTTTTTTCTCTCCTTTCTCCCTCTATTCTTTTTTCGATTTTTATCTCTCTTTCGCTCTTTCTTCTTTTCCTGCTTTCTTTCCTTCCTTCCTTCCTTCTTTCTTCCTTTCTTTCTACATTGATCTTTCTTTTTTCATCTTTCCTTTCTCTTTTCAATTCTTCTTCTTCCTACTTTTATCTTCCTTTCTTTCTTCCTACACTGATCTTTCTTTATCTCCTTCTTTCTCTCCTTCTTTCTACTTCGATCCTCTCTCTCTCTCTCTCTCTCTCTCTCTCTCTCTCTCTCTCTTTCATTCTTTTTATTACTTTTTTTTTCCAATTTTTTCCCTCTTAACAAATAAGATCCATAATGCCATCTCGAAATACTTGTGCATTTGTCATCCTAATTTAGGGCTTAGTAACGGAATGCGCATGCGTCTACTTCTGGAGATGAAACTGTGAGTAGATATGCACGTTTCAAAAAATGAGGCATGTAACCATTGTGCGTGTCCCTTACAATACAAACATGCATGGATGCACATAGCAGCATGCATTGACGAAGAAGACGTACAGAGGGGGAGTACCATTTGTACTTATTTCCATCTACAAATTACGAAGCACTCAGAGAGCACATACATCTGCCAACGCCATCGTCACTAAACGAAAACTAAAAGTTCAACGACACACTCACCATCCGTGGAAGGAAAAGGGGAAAAGAAGAAGAAGAAGAAGAAGAAGAAGAAGAAGAAGAAGAAGAAGAAGAAGAAGAAGAAGAAGAAGAAGAAAGAAATTAGAAGAAAGTAAGAAAGAACAACTTCAAATAAGAAGAAAGAAAGAAGAACAAAGAAGAATGAAGGAAGAAGAAAGAAAGAAAGAAAGGAGAAGAACAAAGAAGAACAGAAAAGAACAAAGAAAGAAGAAAACAACAAGAAAGAAGAAGAAGAAAAGGAAGAAAAAAGATGATGAAGAAAATTTTATGATATATCGAGTGGACAGACATATGACTTCGATGTAAGGGAGGTAACAGTAAGCATTTCCACTTTAAGTGAAAATAAGTGGATAGACAGACAGACGAACAGACTGACCTTTGAGTCAACTGATCAGACTTGTAATATACTGCTATATAGAAATATTCTGCAAGTATTTTTCTTCAATAAAAATCGTAAATGGCTATTTTGGGAGGTTTATTTTGTCCATTTTATTTTCCATTGTGACGTTATTAACAGCTGGTAAAAAAAATGATCAGAATAGAATTCTTTTAATGACGTCACACCTCTTTATTAAATCAAACCTCATCGTTCCTTCCGATTTCTGTTGTTCAACATAACTGGGACTGACTGACAGAAAGACAAACCGAACGTAGAGCGTCCAACAGAGATTTTTGGATACATCTGCCAAATGAATGAAAAACATTTTCCAAATTGTTGAAATGCTGAGGACATAACTGTAAAAATTCCTGGATCCGCCCATTTGGTCTCCCTATTTATCATACAAATCTCCATCTGATTACAGGAACCCCTTTGCTTAAGCATCTTCCTATTGATATCTATCTATCTTAATATATATTTATATATGTTCTTTTTTCTTCATGTATCGATTTCTGTAAGTCTGATGTTCTTACATATCTATCTATCTATCTATCTATCTATCTATTTATCTGTTAATGTCTTCCTTCCTATCTATCTACCTATCTATATATCTCAGTCTGTTGGTATTTTCTTTCTTCCTATCTATCTATCTATCTATCTATCTATCTAAATGAGTTCATGTCTATCTATATGACACTCTTTATATCTCATAATGTACCTTTCTTCTTCTATGTTCAGGCAATTTATCTCTTTCCACCACTCCAACGTCCCTTCGAATTCTCTCAACCCCACCCCCGTCACCCCCGTCACCCTCCCATTTTGACCACGCCCTTGGACCGAACCAAAATGCCGACATCGTCTCTTTGAAGTGGCCTCCCACGACGTTCCCAATTAAAACACCTCCGTGAGTGATGTTTGTTTGGGGACAGCAGGAAATTGGCCCAAAACTGTCCACAGCGATAGCAATGGAACTCTTATCCACTCCGTGCAGACCCCACATCTTTTTCCCCACCTCCGAATTTACCTCGCTCTCCTCCCAACCACATCTGCGTTCATATTGTCCAAGTTGGAGTCATTGTGTGTACACCTCCCATTTGTCTTACCGCTGAAAAGGAACTTGTATATGTTTTATATAATCCCAAAGTATCCGTGACTAAATGTCACGTAAGTTACCTTTAACCTGATCAGTGTTATTTCAATGAACTTTGCCGTAACTAATTTCAAATTTGATTAATTCCATTATCTATTTGTAATATACTTTTTTTAAATTCATGATTTTTAATTTTATTCTTTATCGCGGAGTTCGTCAGCTGTTTTACCATAGCCCTATTTCTGGAGTATATATATATATATATATATATATATATATATATATATATGAATTACAACGTGTGTTATATTATATAGATACTTAGTTGAGATAATCTCCTGTTGTTACACGTTTAATATATCACTCACCCTAGTCAACGTAAACAGTATAAACAATTGAAGAAAATGGGGCTGCTGCAGGAGTCGCTTCAACGTAGCGATGGCTTTACCATTTAGCTAAGTAGCTGCCGGTAATGCAAAGGCCCAAAAAAACACTTTCACACCAAATTCTCATCTCATTTATTCTCAGCCTTTTCCCTCTCTTTCGACGCGATTGTCATGTATTAAGAAATGAGCGTATTTCGTCCGACAGAATGAATTATGGATTGTGTTATATTATATAGAAACGACAGTTATGTATTAAGAAATGGACATTCTTAATACATAAATGTCGCTTCAACATAGCATTGCTCTTAACGCTGGTCTGAACTGCCGCCGGCAATGCAAAAGCCCAAATAACTGTTCCAACTCAACGTGACTATTATGTTATTAAGAAATGGATATCTGATCCAATAGAATGATTACAAATGACTTCCAGTTGGTCGAATATGGTAGATTCCATCTACTACGTGCTTTAAGAATAAGGCTCGATGATCTCTATAGATTTGTCTTGTCAAAAACGAGTGGATCCCAACACATTCATTCAGGCTTTGGCTTGCGTTATTGACCCAAGTGTAGAGATCAGCCCCCCTACCGGGGATGATTAACGAGATTGCCACCGGAGGATCTCCACCTGATCTCCGGCAGTTGACGGCTGTTGGTATTCCAAGACGGTCCGGTCCACCCATCGGACCATCACTTGACGGCAGCAAGCAGATAGCCTATTCTCTGTTTCCGATCTGCGTTGTTTGCACGCTACCGTAGAGTGACGGCACGAGCTGGGTTGTGATGAAAACAACTTTAGGAAATTGTCGTCCAAATTAATTCAACGGGTTACTATACTTCATTTGATATAAAAAATTTTAAAAAGACAGGTCTGGTTAGTCACTCAAAAGAAACTGTCATCTGACCAATGTCTTTTCGCAGTATGCTGTGTTGGGAGTGATCCACTTTTCTCGCCTTCTGAATTTTCAAAAAAAAAAAAAAAAAAAGAAATAGAGTGAACATAACTGGGCACGAGCTAGGAACTAATTTAGCATAAACTTATATTGTGAATTGAATCCCCGATGAAAATCTATTTTGAGGGTCGATTTTGAAAAAAAATGATTTGTAGCCATAATAAGGAGTGAATGTTGTATTTTTCAGCCCCTCAGTTCCATTGGTGTGGCCTGTATGCATGATACCCACACACATAGCCAGCCAGACAGACCATCTTGAAAACTGAGGGTAATTGATTAAAAAAAAACATTAGAAAAAAAGGTGATCAATGAATAAGTTACTTCTGAAGCCTTTTGTTGGGCAGTGATCGCTTAAAACAAGTCACTAACTTAGTGAATTTATTGTAAGAAAAGTAAAAAAAATTGCCAATCGGGCGACTTCACCCATTCTGCGTAACATATATACATACATATAAGTACATACGCATACGCACACGCACACGCACACGCACACACAAATACGAGTTTATATCTATGATTATATCTCTTTTCCTGAGACTTTTACTAAAATACAATCTCACATACATACAACAGAGGAAAGAGAAAAACATGTCTCCGTGTGTCTGTTTATACTTGCAGGTGTGTCTGTGCGTTATATGTGTGTGTGTGTATGTGCGTGTGTGTGTGTCTATGTATGCTTGCGTATATGTCTGTGCTTGGTATGTGTACCCGTATGTGTTTATATATGCTTGCGTGCTTGTCTGTTCGTTCTGTATGTGTGTATGTGTGTGTGTGTGTGTGTGTGTGTGTGTGTCAGTGTATGTCTATATACGCTTGCATGTATGTCTGTGCATTGTGTGTGTATGTATATGTGAATGTGTGCATGCGTATATGCTTGCATGTGTGTACGTTTGTTTATACATATTTATCATCGTTTTTTTTAATCTTTTTTTTCACCTCCTGTCGTTTCTTCTCTCTCTCTCTCTCTCTCTCTCTGTTTGATTTTTTCTTCCTCTCATTCGCTTCCTCTCTATCTTTCTGTCTCATTCTTCTACCTCTCTCTCTTTCTTTCTCTTTTACTTTCTCTTTCATTCACTTTTTCACTTACTCATCCCCTCACTGTTTTGTCCCCTTTCTCTTTTATCTTTCTCACTTCTCCTTTCTCTCTAACCTCTTTTATCTTCCTTCTTTTTCCCTCTCGTTCCCCCTTCCTCTCTTTTGTTCCTTTTTCCATCCTTTCTCAATTTTCGTTCCCTTCCCCTCACTTGTTCATACTTCCTTTCTCTCTTTGTCTCTCTCTCTCTCTCTTCCTTTTTTCTGTATGTCCTTCTCATTATCTCTCCCTTCCTCTTTCCCCCCTCAATTCTTCCTGTCCCCATCCTCGTTTGTTTACCCTTTCTTTCTCTATCAGTTATCCCTTCTCTCTCCTCTTACTCCCTTTCTCTCCTTCTCCCTTTATTATCCCCACCCCTTCGTCGGTCTCACCTTTTTCTTTCCTTCTTAATTTTCTCTCTCTCTCCCTTTCTCTCTCATTTGTTCACTCTTTCTGTTTCTCTTAGCTATCTTCTGTCTTTTTAACTTCGACGAAAGTTCTCAGGCTGGAGAAAATTTCAGGTTAGGACTAAATTTCAAATCGGTTGACGGCGTTTGTTATGAATTAAGTGACCTGCTGAGAGAGAGAGAGAGACAGACAGACAGACAGACAGACAGACAGACAGAGACCGAGAAGGAGAGAGATTATATTTATAAAGAGAGTCTATAGAGAGGGTTTACAGGGAGGAACAGCGTCTATAGAGAGTTTATAGAGAGGTAGAGCTTTTGTTGGGAGTTTATATGGAGATGATTTATAGGGAGTTTATATAGAGAGAGTTTATGTATATATATATATATATATATATATATATATATATATATATATATATATATATATATATATATATATATATATGCACAGAGAGAGTTTAAAATGAGATTGCGTTGTTTTTTTTAATCGGTCCATAAGATTGGTAAAGATAAAAAGATACAATATAGAATGAGGACAAAGAAAGATAAATATATGTTTCCTTTTTACGTCACACCACGTCAAATTGTTCCTTTTTTTCAGATCCATTCTCGAGATGAAAATTAAAGGGTACGAAAAAAGGAAGAACCAGAGAAAGAAAGAAAGCAGACTATACAGTGTTTATATACACTCCATATATATTTTCTTTTATAACCATTGCATCTTGGACGATATTTTTCGTTTTATTTTTGATGCAATCATTATCTTTGTTTCGGACGTTTTACTGTGGGGAAACTCGATTGGTTTCAAAACTCAATTGGAAACAAATAGTTTCATTAGAAACACAGACGTAGATAAATACTGTCAAAAAAAAAATGTACATTCGACTTTGCAGTTTTTGAACGGAGTCTGTTTTGTTTTGTTTTTTTCTCCTTCTCACTATCTCAAACCTTCTTTTACTTTCTTTTTCTCGCACATTCATTTCTCTCGTTAGTTCATCCTGACTTTCTTTCTTCTCTTCTTTTCTCTTTCTTAATTTCCCACTCTCTCTCTCTCTCTCTCTCTCTCTCTCTCTCTCTCTCTCTCTCTCTCTCTCTCTCTCTCTCTCTACCCCCTCGCTCTTTCTTCCTATCTTCTTCTCACACGGAAGCAGCCCCCTACATTCACGCACCCAAACAAACTCTATTTTTTCTTTGCCCAAGGGCTTCGCACCAGACAATTTCCCGCGAAGAACCCATCCTAGGTCACTGTAACCTCACGCTTGACTCAGGTATTGTTGTTTTTTGTTTTTTTTACTCACTGAGTCTCTGTCGTCCTTGACCCAGACGTGATGTACCCCCTTCCAGCCCCACCTAGACTTCGACCTTGCCCTTGTCATCCCTACCCCTAGCATCCCTTTCCCCGTACAGAGAACAAGCGAAAGGAATCCTGTTAGACAAAGTGTTTGGGCCTGAAATTAAACTGGATTTTATGAAAGCGAATAGAGACATGCCGGTAGTACTTAATAGAGAGGAGTGGGTTGAGAGGAGTAGGAGTAGGGAGGTATAAAACAGGGTGGTTGGAGGGGTTGGCAAGAAACAGGGTGGGAGGAGCAGCAGAGAGAAAATGGGGTGGGAGGAGGTAGTGGGTAAAACACGTGGTGGTAGAGGGAGGAGGGTAGAAAACATATTGGAAGGGGATAGAGGTTGAAGGCGGAGTGGTAGTAGTAATAGGAGAAGAAGGAGGAAAGAAGCGTCGTAAACTATGATAGGGATTGAAAGAGGGGGGTTAGGAGAAGGAAGAGTAGTAAAATAAATGGAGGATAAGAAAGAGGATGAGAATGAAAAAGGGAGTGAGAAAAGAAAGGGGGAAGTGGAAAAGTTGTAACAGAGGGAATTGAAGGGAGGGGCGGAGGAAGAAATATGAAGGAGGAGGAGTAGTGTAAAAGAGGATGAGAAGAAGATGGTAATAGAGAGGGTGAAATGAAAATGAAGGAGGGCACTTTTAGTGGGAGGAAAAAAAGACCAGGAGATGCGTGTATATGAGAGAGAGAGAGAGAAGGAGAAGGAGAATGAAGAGAAGGGGGGGTAAAAGGAAGGAGGGGAAGGAAGGTAAAGTGAAAGGAGGACAGAAGGAAGAAAGCAAGGGTAATAGGAAGAAGAGAGAGCCGAAAATGATAAAGGGAAGAAGAAAGAAGAGGAGAAGAGTGGGGTACTAGGATAGAAATGCTAGAGAGGAAGAAAAGAGGGGGAGAAGGGAGAAAGGGGTAGTAGAGGAATCAATGCAGGGGAGAAAAAGTAGGAGGAGTGAATAAGTTTGGAGAGGGAGAGCAATAAACTGAAGTAGAGAGAAGGGGGGAGAAAAGGAAAGGGGAGAAGAAAAAAAGAAAAAGAAGTGAATTCGAGAGGGGAGATGAGAATACGGGGGAGAAAAGAAGTAAAAGGAAGAGGAATTCAACGAATAGGAAGAGAGAGAAAACCTTCAAGAGAGAAAAGGGAGGCGGTGTAAAAAAAGAAGAATACAAGTCTGGTTTTTCACTCAATAGAAACCGTCTTTTGGCAGCATGTCGTGTTGGGGATGGTCAATTAAAACATTTGAAAAAGGGTTATTAATAAGTGAATAAGTTACTTTTCTAGACTTTTCGGGGCAAAAGATCTTGATTTTCAAAAAACAGACACTAACTAAGAGATCTATACTTGAATTTTCAGCTCTTTTGTTCGATTAGTGCGGTCTGTACGCGTAATACATGCATAGCCAGCGAGCCAGCCAGCTAGACAGACCAGCTTAAAAACTGAGGGAAACTTATGTTGACACTTTCGGTTTCAATTTTGGTGGATGATTTCTGATAAATGAATTCGAGAAGGGGGTTGAGAGTTGGAGGAAGAGAAGTAGAAGGAAGAGGAGTTCATAAATCAGGGAGAGAAAGAAAAGGCGTCATGTTAGAGGGAAAGAAAGACTAGAAGCGAGGCAAAGCTTAAGAAGAGAAATGGACGAAAAATACGAAAGACGCGACGAAGAGACTGAATTTAACTTTAACTAATTTTTACCAATGCCAAAGAAGTTGGAAAAGGTATAAGTATTCATTCGTGTCTGTTCGTCTGTTTTTTTTGGTCAATTTTTCCAATAGTTCTGGATGTATTTCATTGAAATTTCCCAGAAGAGTAGGGCTGAGAAAGCATTCATTGAATTTTGAGACTGATCAAGAAATTTGTCACAGTCACCTCCCTGAATTGTAGCTATACGTTAATCTGAACAATACCTCTAAAAATTCTCAATGAATTTGAATGACATTCTTTGAAAAATTGGTTAAATTTCAGAAGCGATACAGAGATTCTCTTTCGATTGAGAGGCATTTTTTCTTGTCTGTTTTTATTTTTCCATACATTTATTTAGGTTCTGGGTGCATTATATTTTCATTTTTCAAATATATCGATACATTTCTCGCATTGCAGTTTCTTCCTAATTTTAGATACTTGGCGTTTGTCGCTCACACGTTATGTCGTGAGACGTTGTTCCTTGGAACGAAGAAACATTTCAATGTCCTTCCATCTAAAATTACTACTTCAACAATTCCGAAAGGAGGAAAATGTTAGAATAATGAATTTGATTTAAAAACTATTTTCCTCGTGTCAGCTCGATACATACATTTATGTATTCTCTCATGTTTATCCGCACAATATCTCTAAAAGTTCTCGATGAATATCGATGGCATTTTGTTGAAGTGTTAGAGCCACGGGTAGAAATGATTGAATTTCCAGGCAGATCTAAGATTTTTTGCAGTTACGTCTCCTGCATCGTAGCTATGTTTTGACTGAAATTCATCCAGTTTTAGAGGGTTGGCATAGACACACGCTCTATTAGCAGAGTGTTCTCAAGTCTCTTTTCTTTGTATTCGAGATTATCAGTGTCTGCTTTTCTGTCTTTATTTATTTTTCTATCAAAATTTTCGGTAATTAATAACATTCAGTTTCTTTCTACTTTGAATTCATTATTGACAGACACATTTGGATGGGAGGGATATAATTCTTGGGTATATTTTTGACCGACAGCCATTGCACCGTGTGTAATGAAGGAAAAAAAATTATCAATGTGTTAATAAAACGAGGTGAGCGAAAGAGGAAGGATATGACAATGAATTTATGCCGAAGAACAACGTGAAAAAATTTTAAAAAATTTGTGGATGAAGCTGGAACCCGAAAGAGACGGTGAAAAGGCAGAATGATAATTTTAACCATTCTTTCATTGCTTTGTATTCAAAATGATTGTCGTCTGCTTTTTTCGTCTTCTAAAAATTTTTTATCGAAATCCTCAATGAGCATTTCCCGCACTGAAACCTTTATTTTTAGTGATAGGAAGATCAACCTAACAATAAAAAACATGGCCGCCGTATTTGTTCAAGTCACAAATGGCTGAACGCAGGTGTATTCGTCCAAAATATTGTTTGGCTATCTTTTTTTTCTTTTTTTTTTTTCTTTCGACTTCTCATTCTATAACAAAGCCTTTTCTCTCTCTCTCTCTATCTCCAACCATCTCTTTCTCTTCGGAAGCAATTTGCCTTATTTATTGCTTGAGAGTCCTTTGGAGACAAGAGAGTTCCGATATCAGTCTTGCTCTGTTTTTTGGTGGGGAGTATGGAGATCGACGGATCCTTTATTCAGGGTTCCCCTATTCAATTTCTCCTTTCAAACTTCATTATTCTTCTGTTTAATTTTTGTATACTTCTATTTCATTATATATATATATGTATGTGTGTGCAGGGATGTATATAGTGTGTGTATGTTGTGGGAAAGATGACAATATGGAAAAGTAAAAAGACTTGAGACTACTTAGTACATCTCAAATTTTTTTCCTCAAAGAGTGTAATAACTTACGAACAATTCATCCATCCAGGGTTTTGCCCGAGCTTTGAAAGTAAAAGTTGGTTTGAGGGAAATGAAACTCTTATATTGGCATACGGATATACATACTCCCTTTTATTTCCGTCTGTCGTTAAAAAAAGCGAGAAGATCATTTGATTGGTAACTCCGTGGCAGAAGCGTGACAGACGCATTATCCATACCGAACATGCTCAAGGCCCGATGCATATGTTTACGTATTTGGAAAAAAATATAATAATAGCGTAGCACATTTTGGATGATAGTTGCGGCACACTATTGTGCTACGGAACCGAGGTTGAGAATCGCTGCTTTGAAGGTTCACTTTCAGTTATTTGAAGCAATTCCTGGCGTCACATGTTATAGCTGTCTCGCCTGACCAACAGTAAATTTAAATTTCTCGTGAATTTTTTGTCGAATGCCCAAGGCTGAGTTACAGGGTAGAAATTAAAATTACAATTTATCTCCAGATGACACCAATATCTAATGCTCTGTGCTCGTTAAGAGCATGAAATGATAGTTATGTTCCTTTTCTCGAACATGTATTACATTTTCTAACCTTTTTGGCATGGATTAAAGAGTAGTATCTGTTCCCCGACAGAGACCGAGGCGCTGGTACTGACACTTGCCTGTCGAATGGGCCGGAGATTGTGTGTTGGTGAGCATCAAAGCCTGAGTTCACCGGTCCAATGCGTCAGCCAGTGAGGTTATACTGAGGCTGCGCATTGCTACGCGCATTGGGAGCCTTTAGACTCGTTCTGGGGCTCTCCCACTAATACTCAGCCCAGCTGCAGGGGATCCGTTGCCCTGGGGGCAGCACTGTCCCACTGCACTTAAAGGGACAGGTCGGGCTCGTCCTGACACTTTAATGACAACGGTTGTTTTAGTATCCACGGTTGCTTAGCAACCAAAGTCGCGTTGGCTGGAGCTATTTTTGATGGGTTGCTCCTTTTTCCCCCACATAAAGCCCTGACCTTGTGTCGCATTTTGCTCTGGTGGGAGAGTAAATAAAGAGATACATGCTTCATGGATACTATCCATGATTCTATAGTCATAATATACGATAATCGCCACAAGTGTATTCACTCGTTGTTGTATTGAATCAGTTGGGCTACGTTGGGGTGTCGCTGGCGAACGTGTTCTTTAGATGAATGGAAATTATAATTGGTTATCTGATCTATGATAATTCCGTTACTGTCATGTAAACGTATGGCATATTTCACTACCGCTAAATGGAGGAAAAGCTACCATTGTCCAAAATGATGCATAATCTACTTCACAGGAGCAAAATATCAAGACGACAAATTGTAAATTGGAATCAGAAGCCTGGGTTGGGACATTAGTCGTAAGGTTGTATAAGGTCAACACTTACGTTAACAGGATCTAGAAAAAGTTGAGTTTGTAAATGTGGATTAGTAGCAAAACCCCGAACAAGTCGTCAAATATAGAGCTCCATCAACTACTAATACTTGGGAAGTTATTATCCCCCGTTAGAAGAAATTACCTTGTGCCTTGTTGATCTTTCACGTTACCTATACATACGTTACACATTATAGGAAACTACGTACTGCTGGCCCACCTGTGTACGAAAATGCCTCCTGACACGTGCATATTAGCTGAATGTTCATCCGACTTCAACTTTGCTGGGATACAAAGTCTTGATATTGGACGTGATATACAAATGATGATGTCACTCTGGGCTAAACGCGTCAATATATAATAGACAAATTTTATATAATTAGCATCGTAATTTTTTGCATGGATGGCTCAATATACATTCTTGCATACGTACTTCTAATTCAACAAGGTCAACAAAACGTTGGAATTTAGCTCGTCCATTTAAAGCAATCCTTATGTTATATTGACACGTTATGGTATATTTGTCAACTGATGAGAATTTCTGAGTGATCCAACGACCGAAATTAGTTTGTTGTGATTCAAATTCAGATATCATGACAGTGTCATTTGGAAACTTCAAAATAACAAGCTATGGAAGCCTTTAAGATCGAATATTGTGCTTTTGTTATGTCAAATATCGTTTTGTAATTGACGATCGGTTTCATCCTATTCATCGTGATATCATTTAGGAATCTTCCATTTTCAACTTGAAGGAACATTTGCACCATTTTGTAAACCCCGTTTTACTCTGTAGTGTAGTGAATTGAGACATTTGCTCGAATTAACGTCAGTATCAGGAGATACTGTCTTCAATATTTCAGATCTCAATGTTTTTAGCAAACCTTGACGTATGTTCGGATTATTTTCGATTTAGATGAATAAGGTCATCAGTAAAGGTATATCATCAACTCAGATGGTATTTGAAGACCTCGATTTTCTCTAGGATCCGCCAGCCTTCTCAATCATGGGCGTCGAGGAGCCAGTACTTTCTGAAGTTGTCTCGTCAAAAACCCGGATATTTCTGATAAACATATTCTGAAAATCACGCAATGATTTTAGATCAACCCCATTTCTTATTATTTAGCATGCATAGCCCAAAACACACACACACACACACACATACACACACACACAAACACACACACACACACACACACAGAAAACTTGGTATGTACATATGTATGTATGTGTGTATGTAATGTCCATAATGTCTTGGGAGATATCTAACAGAATTACCATTTAAATCATTCAATGATTTTATGCAGTGTCCATAAGGTCTTGAGAGATTTTCTATAGAATTGCCACGTAAATTACTCAACGATTTCATGTCCATCCCAAGTATTGTACATTCTGGGTGTGCATCGCTCAAAACACAAGCACTTACATTATATTTGATTGTATAGACATGCAATCCGTGCGTAGATTTTGACAGTGTTCACTATAAATAACGCCGTCCTCCATAGTAACAATAAAAGTCTGACTCCTTTCCATGATTCACGTATGAGAGTTAAGATCTTGGGTTGAAAAGAGTGGCTCTGAGTAGGACCTGGGGGTGCAGAGAAAACGGCTTGTCCCATTGTTCAAGGAATAGGGAGGGGACCAAAATGATTATGGAAAGGGTGAGAACCGGGTCTGAGGACGAGAAATAACGGCACAATCCGTGGGGGTCACTTTATTGGGTTTCGGGAAGTACGTCCATAATTTGGACACAAATTTCCCTCCGCTGACCCCCGCTGCCGTTGGGCTGATTTGAACTCGGAGTCAACTACTTGAAACTGACTCCTTTTCTTCCTTGGTTGTTTTTCTTTCTTTAGCATTGCTTTCTCTAGCTTTGGTTTTTATTATTCTTTCATTTTTCATTTGGTTTCTCCCCTTTCTTTCTTTCTTTCCCCTTTTCATTTTTTTGATTTTACATCTTTTCTTCCTTTCTTTTTTCTTTCTGTCTTTCTTTCTTCCTTCCTTTCTTTCTTTCTTTTTCAGACTTTTTCCCTTCTTCCACTCCTGCATCTCTCTTTCTTTCTCTCTTTGTTTCTATTCCATTGTATAATTCTTTTTTTTTTCACTTATTTTTTCTTTCTTTCTTTCCATTCCATTATCCTTCCATCAATTTTTCTTACTCCCTTCCTTTCTTTTACTTCCGCTTCTTTCTTTCATTCTTGATTCTCTCTATCATGAAAGTTCCCTTTTGTTTGTCTCTTTTTTTCTTAAACTCTAATTTTACTTTTTTTCCTCCTCTTTTTTCTTCTCTTTCTTTTCTTCATTTCTTCTTTCCTTTTTTCTTTCAATCTTTCTTTCTTACTTTCTGTTCCCTGACATGATTAAAAAGAAATGATAAATCAAAACTGTTAACATATGTTTCTTCAGTTTCTAAGTTGATCCGGCTGGCTCGCTGGCTATGAATGTTTCACACGTGCAGGCCACATACTGGAGCTTGAGGGCTAAAAACTTAAAGAGTAATTCCGTAAAATGTCTACAAAAAACTTTGCAATGTAAGTTTATGCTAAACAGATCCCTTTGTGTTGAGAATTCAAACTTTTTTGGTGATAACTGGCCAACAAAAGACAGGGGTTGTAGTCTATTCATTGATCACTCTTTTTCCAGAAGTTTTAATTGATCACCCCAACGTCTCGTGTCGTGATTGATTGCCTAAATAGACCTGATCTTTCTTGAATCTTTTTCCTCTTCTCTCTACTTATTTTTTTAATCTTTTTTTCGTTATTTTTCTCTCTTCCGATCCATTACACGATTCTTTCATTTATCTATTTTTTCTTTCTCTTCTGGTGCAACACAATCTTTCAACTCCACGATCCCGCTATATTAAGCAATGAGCTATACCTTGAAAATATCTACATGAATGCTTGGTGGCTCAGACAATTTTATATTTCCGGGAACCAATATATATATATATATATATATATATATATATATATATATATATATATGCGCGTATATTTTTTTAAGATTACATTTAAGATTACTCGGTGAATGTCAACTTTTCGTGCCCAACGCACTCTTGTAATTCTTTTTTTATTATATTGATAGTTCTTTTAACTTTGTCAAATATTGAACACAGTGATTAAATGTCATCAATGACGGATAAAATTTTTCTATTTCTTTCTTTTTGTATTCTTACAAATTTAAAAATACATTATGAACTATGAATTATATATATATACTAATTGATAATTGAGTCATCCACTGACAGCTGTTTCGTTGTATTACAACTCTTCACTGTGATATATATATATATATATATATATATATATATATATATATATATATATATATATAACGTATTGTGTATCCAGTTCTGTGTATGTATATGAATACATTGTATTATTCGAAACTCTATTTGAGATTTATTACACGTAGAATGTGTCACCTGGCCTAGACAGCGTGAATAGAATAAGAAATTAAAGAAAATGGGACTGCAGCAGAAATCAAACCTGCGATCGATAAAGTGGGGATAAAGCATTCATTTTGGGCCTTCGCCTTTCCGCCAGGCTGTTTAGCTTAATGGGAAGAGCTACACTACGTTAAAGCCGTTACCTTATCGGTAGCAGGTTTGATTCCTGAATCATTTCCATTTTCTTTGATTATTTATTCTATTCATGCTGTCTAGACCAAGTGATACGTTCTCGAGGTCAGTTCAAAATGGATTTCGAATAATATAACGCATTCACACACACACACACACACACACAAATGGATAGACATTTCGTTTTATATATGTTGATAATTCAGCTACAATCAAGCCCACCTTTACATGCACCCCCCCTTTCCAGCCTTAAATTGCTGACTTCGGTGGTTCCTCCCCCATCTGCACACCCACTTCCAAAGGAGAGAAACCTTTTTGGAGGAAGTGGGGGGCTTTTTATGTCTTTTACTTGTAATTTTGTCATTTTTCATACGGAGGAAATTACTCCATGCCCCACTCCTCATGTCTTCCTGCACCCGTGTAAGGGCCTCGAGGGGAGCCATCACCAGGTCATCGCGTTTTGTCTTGTTCATTTGAACACTTCGTCGATGTGTATAGAGTCAAGGGAGGCAATTGAGCACAATTCGTGAGGAAAGTGGGAAGAAGAAGAAGAAGAAGAAGAAGAAGAAGAAGAAGAAGAAGAAGAAGAAGAAGAAGAGGGGAGAAAGCAGTAGAATGATGATGATAATGATGATGATGATGATGATGATGATGATGATGATGATGATGATGATGATGATGATGATGATGATGAGCAGAAAAAGAAGAAGAAGGGGAAAAGACAAAGAGAAGGATCACGTTTTATTTGTTTGTAAAGAGAAAGAAAACAAGGTGAGAAGGGAAAAAAAGTGTGAGCAGAAGAAAAAGAAGAAGATGAGAACACAGGAGAAGAGAGGGGACGTAGAAGAAAAATGTTTAGAGAAAGAGAAGAAAAGGAAAGAGAGCCAATGAACGTATGGCGATAAACGGAAAGAATTCTAATGAATAAGCAAAAAGAAAGAAAGAAAGGCTAAATAGTGAGAGAGAAAGAAAGAGAGAAAGAAAGAAAAGAAGAAAGGGAATGAGTAATGTAATGAGACAAGAGAGACAAAAGAAGAAAAATAGAAAGAAATAGATAAGGAATGAAGAAAGACAGATGGGAAGAACGAACGAACGAACGAAAAGGAAAGAATGAAAACTTGATCGAAAAAAAAGACAGAATGAGAGAAAAAGAAATAAAAAAAGCTGACAATACCAATAACATAAGACAAACGAACAAAAAGTAAAATAAAAACGCCATCTTCTGGCCATCAGAGTTTATGATGATAATAATTATAGCTAATTTTGGCATTTTTTTTTTCTTTTTCCCGTTGAATATCCCCGAGTCGTGGAAACGTTATCAAAAATATGATGGACCAGTTAGGAAGGGGCGCTGAGAATTGCATCATATATATATTGCTTCCTTTCGCCTGAAGCATTGATCATTTATACTTCGTCCGTTTTTTGCTTCTTTTATTATTATTTTTTGTGATGAGAGAACGGCTAACTATATATATATATATATATATATATATATATATATATATATATATATATATATATATGACGAGTGTATCGATGAATTATGATTCATCCAACAATATCAGAGTGAAATGACAATTTCAGAATACCATGTTTTGTACCAGTGAGATTTCTCTTGTTTTTTTTCTACATTTCGCCAGTGCATTCTGGATATTTCAAGGTTGAAAAAGCTAGTGCAACGTCAAAATAAAGTGAAGAAAACTCATTTGTATGAAAACAACCCCCTGAAATCATCATATCACTGTAATATATAATATATATATATATATATATATATATATATATATATATATATATATATATATATATATATATATTCAACTTTCTTGTCTTCCCTTTCTTTGACTCTTCTTTCCGTCCATTCTTGTTATCAAAGCTTTTGAACCCTCAACCCAATCATTCAAAACTAAACACACAACCACTGAGCAATCGATTACGTCCACAAAACGACGAAACAATTTTTATAGATGATTTGTGTCATTATTTACCTCTGCAAATGAAGTTTGGGCAGGTATATATGTTCTGGTATATATATATATATATATATATATATATATATATATATATGAAGTGAAGATCTTTTTACTGGTTGTACATTCTGTTTCACTATGAATGATTTTTAGTGAAACAGAAATTACATTCTGTAATGAACTATTGAAAAAATCTCTATTCACTTTTATCATCACTCTACTGATACTCTCGAGTACTTTTTTTTTAATAAAGATCCACTTCATACATATACACATACTGGTTGTACTATCGTTGTCCTATATATTTATATATATATATATATATATATATATATATATATATAATCATGAATGTGTTGCATTATTTAAATATAACCTCTCGTTGTTACACGGTGAATGTGTCATTGAGTTAAACAGCTCGATGGTAAATCGGAGGCTCAGGTAACTACTTTATATTCAAATCTTATCATGTTCATTTACTGTCCATATCTGGTCAACTTTTCCTGAACATTGAAAATTATTCAATAAAAAAATTGATGTAGTTGAAGATACGTTGTATTTTTCGGAACTCTATTTGAAATTACCTTCCAGCGTTACGTAGCAGCCCATTTCTTTAATCGTTTATTCTTTTTACGTTGTCTAGGCCAAATGACGTATTCATCGCATAACAACTAGATTTCATATCAAATAAAGTTTCAAATAATAATATATAATGCATTTATACTTATTCTATCGGATCATAAATCCATTTCTCAATAATATATATATATATACATATATATTAGGAACTTTATTTTGCTGAATAAGTTCCAAATAAAATGTCTTTATAGTTTTCACTTTATGCCGGATATAAATAGTCTGTCTACTGATATTCATACTGTCAGCATAGAGAACACATGCGCGCACGCACAATATATATATATATATATATATATATATATATATATATATATATATATATATATATATATATATATATATGTGTGTGTGTGTATGTGTGTGTGTGTGTGTTATCAAGAAATGGCTGTATAATCTGACAGAATGTTTAATCAATGCATTGTATTATTTGGAACTATATTTGAAATTACCTCCCCTTAGAACACAGAGAACGAGTCACTCAGCCCAGACAGCTCAACGGCCTGCTGTAGGAATCGAACCTGCAACCGATTAAGTAGCTGCTCTAACGAAGCTTTGCTCTTACCATTGGGCAAAACGGTCGTATACTAGAGAAATGAGTGAAACCCCGACTTACCAGACTGTTGTAAGCTTAGTTGGTAACAGCAGAGCCACATATAACCTACTTCCTGGTGAACGCAGGTTCGATACCCGCACGACGCTCATTCCTTTATTTATTCACGTGATCTAAGACTGCTCGACTCACTACAGAGTAGCAAACATTACTACTGAGCTACATTAGTAACTAAAATGTCCTCAAAATTATTTCACTTTTTAAAGCAAACAATTTTCTTCTTTGTAGGTTCGAAAATTTGGGAACAAAAGACGTTCCGAGTGAATTCACAAGAAGGAACAAACGACTGAGAAGCTTGCTTCTAAAATCTAATCTTTTACTTGAACGGTAAGTTCAAACTTTTTTACGTTTGAATTGAGAGAACCTTGATTTGTTACGATTTCTTTCTTTCTTTTTTTTTCATATAAGGGCGAATCATGAAGTGACTAACTTGACACGTTGTTATTTGTTGAAATTTGAACTGAAATATCCGATGTTCAGTCTATGCGAATCATAATCCCCACTTTATCAAAGGATGAGATTATGCTAAGAATGAAGTATTTCTTATGTTGAGTAAATCTTTCTTTATCGTTAGGCTACGGGATTATAGATGGACTTTACGCAATTTTCTCTAGTGCTTTTTGTTATGTTTTACACAGAATTTGATACTGTTTCGAGGACTTGAAAACAAAACAGTCATATCAACATGGTACCCCAGCAGTGTTTATCAAGCACCACCTCCCTTTCAGCGATGATTCTAATATATAGCTTATATTATACTATTTGTTTGCTATCTTATACAGGGTGTTATCATAATGTCGTGTTAATGGATGTTCTATACTACACCAATTGATTTTTTTAAAAAACAGTGCTTACTTAGGCTACGTTGGTTACTTCAAAACGCATTTGACGATGAGGGATTGATAAGCATAGCAATAGACGTGATTCGTTTTTCGTGTCACCCCTATTGAGTGTTCACCCACGTGAATATTGAATCCGTAGTGCTGGTTTTAATCTCGGACTGCATGCACACCAACGTACAATATCATATTTAATACTACTAGTTACACAAGAAAACTTCGTCGAGTTGATTTCCTTCCAATATATAAATGTGTATGGTAAAATTTACTAGGATATTCACCCGGTGTATATCAACATTTCTAACGCACTTTTCAGCAATCGGCAGTATATTTTGCTTTTAAAATTACGACAAAAAATATATAATGAACTAAAATATGTATGTGTGTGTGTGTGCTAACTGAAAACGCACCCACTCAAGTGGTTTTCAGCTAGCTCCTGCTAAAGTCCCCGTTTACTCCACAACTTATTTTAACTCAATTAAAACACGGATGGGATGTGGAATTCAGACCCAATTAAGTACACAAAAGGATATTGAGGAAAATCAGCGCCCAAAATTTTGAAATAACTATTGATCTAAATTTTGATCACGGTATAATCTAAAAAATTGCGCTTGTGACTGGTATCAATTCTGCTGTCTGGATTCTTCTTTTGATTCATATCGTTTCGCCGATTCCATTCTCTACCCCGTTGACCGGTCGGCCAACACGCACCTTAGAAAGTAGGAAAGTGAGGAAGAAAAGTAAAATAAATCCCTGCAGGTCTATCATTTTGAAGAAACAATATCCGGAAAGGCACCGGAAGTTGAGCCCTGCAGCAAATAGAAAACCGGAAAAAGAATATTTAACGACACATACGCATGTTTATTGACGCACTGAAATGAAAGCTATTCTTACGTGTATAGGAATTGCGTAGAAAATAGACTGGGCGAACCTGCGGGTTCAAACTCCGACTGATTCTGACACTGGCACTGATACCCTTGGGAAAGGTATGAATTCAACTCATCCCCCCCAGCTAAGGGTTAGATAGAATATAGTGAAGTGAGAGACGCCACTTCAGGTGCTTGTCTCTTTTAAGTCTATTTCAAATGTTGCAAATACCTTGAAGAACAGCCGAGACGAGTAGTAATTTGTAATAAGTGAAGCCCGGACAGGGACATCAGTTGTCACGGCCAGCTTAAGGGCACTTACTTTTACGTATATTCAAGTAGGTATGTATCAGTCAACAACAGAATAGAAAGATTTATACAGAAAAATACTGTTCATATATCTGTGAGTATCTAACATATGTACAAACACACACACACACACACACACACACACATATATACATATATATATATATATATATATATGTATATATATATAAGTATTTGCTTGTGAATGATCATACCGTTGAATATATACGCGTGCATATATATGATAAGTATAGATTTGCATTTATTTATTGACAAAACAAATCTTCCTATCTATGTAAGTATTATATACTTGGAATAGAGTTTTGAAAGCGGTTAATTGTGCTATGGAGTCAGCTTCAGGGGTTAAATTAAACCAATAAGAAAATTTGTTGTTAAATTTGGCATGGCCGATATCAGAATGGATATTGCTTTAATAAATATTGATTTTCTCGGATGTGACCATCTTTTCACACAGGCTGTTCCATGCGTTTCCTATTCTTGCCGAGAAGAATTTTTTTCTAACACCAGTGGAGGTCTGAATAATAATTTATGACTGTGTCTTCTACTTTTACTGTAGATGTATAAAGTCAGCATTTTCTTATCAGTTGTTTTGGAGCAATGCACGTCTGCATCCACTATATGTATATTGTTCAAGATTCTATAGGATCAATAGGTCAGCCCGTTTTCTTCTGTTTCCCAGGGCCTCTGGATTAAGTTGTTTTGATCTTTCAATGTAAAATATATTTCCCAGACTCAGAGTAGTCTTAGCGGCTCTTCCTTGTACTCTGTCTGTCAGTCGGTCTGTGTGTGTATGTGAATGTGTGTGTGTGTGTGTCTGTCTGTCTCTCTCTCTTCCTCTCCTTCTCTCTGTCTGTCTGTCTCTGTCTGTCTGTCTGTCTGTCTGTCTGTCTGTCTCTGTCTCTGTCTCTCTCTCTCTGACATCTGAGTTGAATTTCATGCCAGGAGACCATATACAAGAAGCAAACAGAGATTCATAAAGAAGAAGGGGGCTCTTCTCATCAACGTACTTGAATTTGTATCGTATGCAACACGAGTAATTAATTCCATGTATTCACCTTGTTTTCTATGTATGCAGTGTAATCAGACACTGTCAAGGGTGACGGTATGTGTAACAGCTTTTCCTCCCACGTAGATTCCGTTTAGATTGATAAACTGAAGGCTGTCCTGGATATAGCCACGTTTTTCTTTGTTTCTGATTCTCGTAATAAATACTGTTTTAATCGGGTGGCGTTTTCTGTGTTGAGCAAGAATAGAAAGAAAACTGTATAGACCGGCGTGTCCCAACTTTAGCCCACCTGATTTTCAGTGTTACATGGTATGGCCAAGTAGGTTAAGTAACAATCATGGTTATCAAATTTTGGAATCCAAAGAAATGTCAATGAAGAAAGCACAGAAGATGAAAAAAGATTCATGAAGACTGACCCCGGGCATCAAATGTGACTAGTGCAACACGAAAATGGAGTGAACGGATGCCTATCGTGAAACAAAAATGAATTATCATTGCACCAAAAATAAATATCGTCCAAAATGTAAGATATTTCATTGGCAAATGAAAAAGTTATAAATATATCCATGAATTGTATACTTTAGTTCCAAACACTGTACAGTCTGCTTTCTTTCTTCCCTTCTTTCTTGTACTTTCCATTTTTTTAATCTCAAAGATTGATTTTTGAAAAAAAAAAGATTAATATGACGTCATCATCATTATTATCATCAGTCTTTTATTGTTCATCTTTGGACATAGATCTTACCCTGGATTCACCACAAGTCTCTATCATGGGCGTTGCAGAGCCAATACTTTCTTAACTTGTCTGGTTCGGCTCTCCATCTCGTATTCTGCCGGCTTCGCTAACACATGTGATCTCTAGGGATCCACATCGTGAGTCGTGATGTCCATCGGTTGTCTGCCATTCTTGTAACGTGACCAGCCCATTGCCAAGTTTTCTTACGAATTCTATGAGGACTCGAACCTCTGTTTTTTTCCCCTGATATATTGTTGTTGTGTAACGTAAAGAAGAAAATAACAGCTTTCTTTTGTTGTTAGGAAAGCTATCGATCTCTATCTAACCACTTTCTCTCCGGGTCACTTGACTCCTAACAAATGTTGTTAACCGATTCGAATTAGGTCTCAAGATGAAATGTTTGCCATCCATAGAGCTGGTAACTCACGTCGCAGTTAAAAGCAAAAATTGTGCACTCTCAGCAGTGGGTCATGTCTCATTCGATGGAAAACCCTGATTTAACCACTGAACAATATTTGTTTCAATAAGTTTATGCAAAATCAGTTCCCTACCTTCAGAATTTTCTTAAATCAGCGTTCACAGTTGATTGATTAATCCCTAATTTTTCAGTTATTTCGCATGTACTTCACGCTGTGTCTCCCATCAGAATTTCCTCCAATTCATTAATTTCAGTGTCCTGGTGTCTTCCAGGGTCTTTGAGCACAAAATCCCTTTTTTTAAACTTCGCAAACCATTCCAGGTACATAGTTGTTCATACCACATCATTACTGTAAGCTTCAGAGACCAATTGTCTTACTTCCGCTGCACTTTTAATAGTTTGAAAAGATCAAAGAAATGCTTGCACGCAATCGATTCCGATTCAGTAATTCTGCACTTGCTCTATTATCATAGTTCTGTACTGCCCTTAACCTTCATGAACGACGGGATGTTTGAAGTCAGCCATTGTAGGTTATTATCACGTTTCATTCTATTTATTACTTTAAAACATTAATTTGTTGGAGGGTGGTATCTATGCGATAACATGAACTACACATTTATACGAAGGTATTTGAAACTGAAGCCTTAGCTGCTGCCCAAATCATAACGAAAACATAGTAATACTATTACTTAAATATCAGACATATTTGTCTCATTATCTGACTGTACAAGAGACGGAAAAAATTATTGCTTTACTGTACTATTAAAAAAACTATGGATTCTAATACTTTTTGTGCATTTTTTTAAAATTGAGGGCCTCTTCGTGGCTTATACTATAGGCCCCTCGCTAGCTCAATCTCAGCCCTGAGGCTGCCAAACTAGTTTTGGGGTTGATTTAAAATTCTTTTTTTTCCATCTTTTTTTAAATGTGAAAATAGAAAAGTGAAAATAAAATGAACATTTGAAAGAGATTTTATGATTGCATGCTTCCTCCTGCGTCCTGTATTTTCAGTTCTCTTTGAACTGCACGAAATACAAAAGGCTGCCAATTGGATATTGATATGAACAGATGACATTTTATCAAAAGCAGCCGACATATTTCATGGCTAACTTTTCCCTTTTGATATCGCTTAAATGTTTGTCTGATCTCTCTCAGTTAACTTATTTCCCCGGAAGATTTACGCTAGTATCTGTTTATACGCCTCCATCAATATATATATATATATATATATATATATATATATATATTCATAATATGATAATAATTAAGTCATCCACTGACAGCTGTTTCGTTCCATTACAACTCTTCAGTGTGGATAGTCTATAGACTATCCATTATCCATCCAGTACCACGAGGTAGGATCGAAACCTTTGCTTCAGACCACTCTAGGCTGGCATTTTACCCCTGCCCTAGGCAGAACTGAACGGTCAGTAAGGTTGAATTCAAGCGATATATATACTTACGCACAATTCCCCATCCACCAGAGTACTCTATTCCAGAGTTTGAAGAGTATCGATTGGACAGTATATATCCTACAGATTGTGAGAATTGTAGAAACGTTTTATCAGGAAACATACTTCGTCCATCACTAATAAAATGTCTCCACAAATATCACATTCTGTCGGACATATACTGTTCAATGTAATGATGACTGTCGGCAAAATGGGAAAGCACACATATATATGCTTACGATCACAGAGTAGAGAGATGGGTAGTTTAAGCGCGTTGTTCCGAAGTCCTAGTCACCAAGAGCGCTGTCAGCTCAGTTGATAGAGCGCAGACACGTAAGGGTGCTAATTTCTTATTCATTTACGTGGTCGGCTGTTCAATTTGCTACCCGGTTAATTCCAGTGATCGACAGAATATGTTTCATAGTGTAATGTCTCTACAATTATCATATATATATATATATATATATATATATATATATATATATATATATATATATATATATATATATATATATACTATAGTATGATATAATGCGATACCCGATGGGTTTATTTCATAAAGCGCTCGATACATTACACATCAAGTTGACTTGATAAAGCTTTGAATATTTGCCTGGAGAAGCCTAAACAGGACAGCGGAAACATAAGTGTGTTTGCATAGTGAATCCTTATATATATATATATATATATATATATATATATATATATATATATATATATATATATATATATATATATATATATATGTATGTATATAGTCTAGAAATCTTTACAGCTTTAAAGCTTTAAATCGGGGGTCATTTCTGTAACTTATTTATGTATATATATATATATATATATGTGTGTGTGTGTGTGTGTGTGTGTGTGTATTGTCTAGAAATCTTTACAGCTTTAAAGCTTTAAAGTAACTCATTTCCCAATATCTGTTAATGTAATTTTCTTCAGTGTTTTTTATTTTTTATTGTTACAAAGACAGATAACATTATACTATGTGTAAATTTCACTCGTTGGGATAATTAGCTGCTCATCATGTAACTTTTCATAAGTATATGTACACACATGCTTCCAATTGCTTCGTTTCGAGAGTTGAAAATAGGAATATTACAAGAGAAGAACCGCATTTCTTACCATAAGCATAACAAGACATGCATTTAGTTATGTTTTGTGGATATGAATGCTAAATTACTCAATAATGTTTTTTTTTTTAAATAGAATTAAAATGTTAAATGAAAAAAATCTGTTTAGCTCGACGGTAAGAGCATTGCTACGTTGAAGCAGCTACCATATCGGTTGCAGGTCCTACAGCAACCTGATATTCTATTTACACTGTCTATGTCAAATGATACACTCACCGTGTAATAACGGGAGATAATTTCAAATAGTTAATTTAATATAACGCAATTCATAATCATATATCCATTTCTTAGGATGAAAATAACGATTGGGAGATGAAGAGGAAATCTCAAGAGATAGGTGTTACATCTCAGAATTTTCTATTATTTGAGATGTAACACCAATCTCTTGAGTTTTTCTCATCACCGTCCAATTATCATTTTCTTCAACATTCTGTCGGATCACTTCACATCCATAATACACACACACACACACACACACACACAAACACACACACACACACACACACACACACACACACACACACACATATATATATATATATATATATATATATATATATATATATATATATATATATATATATAACTGATGGAAGGGTTAAATTCAAAGTGTTGAATGTGTATTTACATTTGGAAAATAATCGCTTTATTATTGTAGAATACTATAAATATTAAATTAAATTAAATTATAAATAGAATATTATATAATATTGTAGAAAAAATACACACCCAAGCAATTAAGAACTTGGAAAACTCCAAATACACTTTTAAGTTTTCACTAATATTGTTTAGAAACTGGACGCGCCTCAATCGTTCTAAATCTGACAATTGGCCTCCTTATGGTTCTAGTTATTCATTCGTGTTAACCACTCATGAAAATGCTTTGTTGACAAGACAAGTTTATCAATAATTCTTTAATAGCATAGAAAGCTTTCTTTCCCTTCCTGGATTCTAACATTTTGATGCCACCCGAAAATATTTTCTCTTTGGGACTTAAATAGCTTTTTTTCTCCCTATCTTTCCAAAGAGGGAAAATAAAATAAACATTTGAAACGTTTTTTTTTTTCCATTTTATTGCGTGCTTTCTCCAGCATTTCCAGTTCTATTTGAACAGCACGAAATAAAAATGGCTGCCAATTGGATATGGATACGAACAGACGACATTTTATTAACAGTAGTCAACACATTTCATTGCGAATTTTTTTTTCCTTTTGATGTCGTCCAAATGTTTGTCTAATCTCTCTCAGTTGACTTCTCTTCCCGGAAGACGAACTCCCTTCTTTATTGACTGCAACAATTTCTCTTTTTCTTTTTCAGGACGGGTGGGGGAAATGAAATTGGGTCATTACTTTTTTTTTTAGCTTTATTTATTCGGCTCATTTTTCATGCATTAATTTAGCTACGTTTTTTTCTGTTTATTCTCTTGGCCCTTTATATTTACAAGGGCCGAATATCCGCCCTAACTGGCGGATTAAATTGCTGTCGAAAAACAAAAAAAAAGAGTTAATAAAATGGACAGATTAATGGAATCTAATGGCAGCATGCCATGTCGAGGGGTGATCAATTAAGATGGGGGGAAAAAGGGTTAATAAATTAACAAGTTACTTATCGCATTTTGTTTGGCAGTAATCACCCAAAGATCTGACATTTCAAACAAAGAAAAAAGCGGACACAAATAAGGGATCAGTTTAGCATGAACTTGCATCGCAAACTGAACCCCTCACTAAAACCCTTGTGGAGGGTCAGTTAAAAAAAAACAAAAACAAAACAATGGAAAGAGGTGATCAATGAATAAGTTTCATCTCTTGCCTTTTGTTGGGCTGTGATCTCTGAAAAAAGTCCAAATTTTCAAAAGACAAGCATGAATGTTACAGGCACAAACTAAAGGACAAATTTAACGTAAATTTCTATTGATAATCGAACTGTTTACTAAGAAAAAAAAAAAATTACGGGACGAATATCCCCTTAAAATGCTTCTCTTGACATAGTAAGGAGTAAATGTTTGATTTCTCAACCTTTTAGCTCCATTAGTGCGACCTGAGCGTGTGATACATATATGAGCAGCCAGCGAGCCAGCCGGACCAACTTGAAAACTAGAAATCTGCGTTGACAGTACTGGTGACAGTTTTGGTTGACAGTTTCTCATTTCTGTCATTTCTGTCATACAGACACATAGAGTAGACACAGACAGACACATGAGAACTAATGAAATAGATGAACAGATAAATCAAGATAGATAAATTAAGATTGATAGATTGATTGATCATATCAGAGAGCGTTTAATCTAATTTGCATTTAGAAAGTGATATTCGTGACTTTTAAAGTTTTATTTTACGATCTCGTAAAAATGCTAACTGAACGTATGTGTGCGCTTAACAGAAAAAAACATTCCCATGAAGCCCCTCCCGATGAACAATACTAAAGTATCCACTGTTTATGAGATGAAGAATTTCAAGTCAGCAGCTGAACGTTACGAAGCCCCCGGTCACTATGCGATGAAGCAGTTTCTCATCAACAGCCCACAGGAAAAGCGGCCACAAAATTGTCTATTACTGCATGAATTTACATTGTAAATCGACCCCTCTCAAGAAAGGGTTCAAGAATGAATTTACCAAGAACCTTTCCCCGGATCACAATGGTAAACACAGGAAATTCAATGGGGTTATATTATGAGTGTTTTTTTTTTAATGATAGGGTGTCACTGACCGATAGATAGACCAGCAGACTTAGGGTGAATTTTAATTAGATGCTGGAAAGAGTATGTATGTTCCCGATTCAATCAGTATTTGAGAAAAAATAATGTAACTGGTGTTTTTCTTATATTGAAAGATGAATTTGTTTTTTACCCTTCTGTTATCTCATTGCGTTTAAATGAAAGGTAATCGATAAAAAATAAATCTCGTTCGAGTTATGCGTTTTTTTTTGGGGGGGGGGTCGCAATAAATACATTAATATTAGAATATATCTATACTTATACTGTTGCTTTGTTTGCGCTTGTATCACTTTTAGGGAATTGAAACAGTTGATTGCATAAGTAAAAATGACACGTGAATGTTTTTGTTTCTCCCTCTACTTCTCTTTTCTCAATGACAGAGACTGAGTGGGATGGGAACGTGGTGAAGGGATGAAACGTTGGTAATTACATGACCGTGTTACTGCTATCTGTAATTAGGTATTCTGTATGATAAAATTAAAGTCATTATTCAATTACTTTTTTGTGCGAAGTATTGTGAACCATTATCATTAATCTATTTACTATTTACTCTCATCTTAATTTTTGGTTGATTTTTTTAATTATAACTCAAATAAGGCCATCAATCTACGATAGTAAGTAAATAGCGAAGATTGGAGGTAAGGATTTAGGTCTCTGTGTGAATAATAGTTTGTTTTTTTCTATTGGATAAGAAGAAGCAGATTTTCAGTGCGTTGTCTATTTTTAAGTTCTCCTTTCCTTACGTAAATAACCAGTCATTTTGGTGGGTACTATGCAAGCAATCAAAATCAATCACCGATCTGAAACTTCTGTGTCAAAATCACGAGTTTATCTAAGCCTTTCTAATGATGGGAAAATCGTTCTGTTTTTCTTTTTTCCTTTTTAGATGCCCACATAAGTCGCCCCATTCTTCTGGATTTGAATTTCTCTTTTTTCTATCTTTTCTTGAAAATATCAGAAGAGGGAAAATAAAATAACATGAAAATGAAATATAACGAATATTTGAAAAGTTATCTATTTTATTGATCTTGACAACTTCTATACCTTCAACTAAATCTATTATTATTTTTTCAAAATTCAATTCAGGACGTCATTCTAGGATGCGAAATGAATGGGAAACTTCCGAGATTCGGACTCATGTCCCTCTTGCCAAAGTAATGCCTGATTTAGGCCCAGTTTCTTTGACATCTCAGTCACAGGAGCTTCCAAGGCCAGTCAAACTCAAATATGGCCATTGGAACCGACCCCGTATTCCGATTATCGACGTCATGTTTGTTTGTGTTTTAGTTGCTTGTAGAATAATTAGAGCAATTTCATTTTTCCTTATTGTCGGATGAAACCCAATATTCAATCAATTTTGACAACGTTTTACCTTTCTCTCTATTTTTAGTTGGTTTTATCATAACTCAACTTTCATACAACTGGAGATGAAAATAAGAAAAAGTAGTCAAAATAAATAGAATATTGGGTTACAATTCTTCCTCTAATACTAAAAATGAATAATAAAAAAAGATTTTTATTGATTGCTTCCTTCTGTGAACGGTATTTTGTTGCTGTTTGAACAGCACGAAATAAAAATGACTGCCAATTGGAAATGGATGAAAGCAGACGACATTTTGTTAAAAGCAGTCAACATATTTTATTGCCAAGTTTTTCTCTTTGATGTCGTCCAAATGTTTGTCTAATCTCTCTCAGTTGACTTCTCTTCCCGGAAGACAAACCTCATCTTTATTGACTAACAATTTCTTTTTCCTTCCTATTGATGGAAGTTATGAAAGTGGGTCATTTCTTTTTTACTTTTAATTATTCGGCTCATTTAGCTACGTTTTTGTTTTTGTCAATATGCTTATATTTGTGCTAGTATTTGTATATATATCTTCATAATCGTATATGTACACAAAAAAAAGCACACACATACATACACATATATTATTGTGTCATCCACAGACAGCTATTTCGTTGTATTACATTTCTTCAGTGTGGCTATAGACTATTTATTTTCCCATCCAGTATCACGAGGCAGGATTAAAACCTTCGCTATCGGAGGCTGATATCCTACCTCTGTGTTAGGGAAGTGGCTGAATTTAAGCGATATATTTATTTGGCTTAAATTTCCCATCCACCAGAGTGCTCTATTCCTATGGGAGATATATATATATATATATATATATATATATATATATATATATATATATATATATATATATATATAGAGAGAGAGAGAGAGAGAGAGAGAGAGAGAGAGAGAGAGAGTCTAAATATCAAATAACTTATTTCTCCAGTGTTCTTTCTCCTGTTTTACATATACCTTGTTAATATGGTAATATGTGTAAATTTTCTCTTTTTGGGATCATCAGTTGTTTACCTTATAACCGTTTTGGGGATTTTAAAAACAAAACAGTTATATTAACATGGTACCCCAGCAGTATTGACCAACTCCTCTTTTAACTATGATTTTGATATTCAGCTTATGTCATACATGCAGTTTATCATTATGTATAGGGTAGTATCATATTTTATTGTATAAGGGTGTAATTTCACACTACTCATCATATGATTTTTTGAAACAGGGCTTACGTTGGTTACACAAAAAACCTATTCAATGATGAGGTATCAGCAAGTATAACAACAGTAGATTATCACTACTGTGTGGTGAGTTTTATCCCAAATAGGCTCCCCACAATTGTGGTCCTGTGACAGACTTTATTATATGTATATATATATATATATATATATATATATATATATATATATATAAAAGGAAAGTCCGAAAATGTATCAAATTCGAATGTTACCACTTATTTTTTCATTGTTGATTACCACATATGTTTCGGCTTCAAATAATCTCTATCAATTTGATTTTTTCTGTGTTCGTTCGTCCGTGTAAATTGCGTGTAGATTGAAAAAAAAACTCCATATGTATGTGTGTATGAACGTATGATTGTTTTGTGCAGAGATCTCCGTAGGGATCTCTCCGTTCCATGCTTCTCGGCTGAGGGGTGATTATATATATATATATATATATATATATATATATATATATATATATATATATAGAAAAAGAAACTACTGAATTTGTTTCAGTGGAAGAGTCTATTGTTTCGTATGATAAAAATTTTTATTGGCAGAATTGTTCTCTTTGAGCGGAAACGTTCATTGTTACGGGTGGAGAGCTAGAAAATATCTCACCGTTTATCATCTATATATACATGATTATAAATTGCGTTATATTATAGTGAAACCCTATTTGAAATGACCCCCGTTATTACACGGTGAATGTATAATTTACATGAAACTATCGTACAGCACCATTATCCTTTATTGACCATTAAGGTTCCAGTGAGGGAGATCTTTGTTCACTTCTTTCTGATTTTCTTTTCTTCTCACTTTCTTCTTCTTCTTCTTTTTCTTCTCTCTCTCTCTCTCTCTCTCTCTCTCTCTCGTCTTCTTCTTCTTCCTTTCTTTCTTTACATACTATCCCAATTTTACTATCATTTTTCTTCTCTCTTTTTTCTTTGTTTTCTCCTGTCTTCTTTTATTCTCTATTGTTGCCAGTTCTTTACTTCCTTCTTTGTTTCTTTCCCTCCTTTCTTTCTTTTTTCCATTCTTTTCTTGTTCCAAACAGGCGCTAATGACTAAACTGAAAAAAAAGGTGATATTTGTTCTCTCTCTCTCTCTTTCTCAGCTTTCATTTTTTTTCTTTCTTCCTCTCTTTCTTTCCTTCTTTTTCTTTCAGTCTTTTCTTTCTTCCTCTCTCTCTCTTTCTTTCTCCCCCCTTTCTTGTCCTCAAAAGACGCTAATCACCAAATTGAAAATATTTCTATGTTTTCTTCCTTCCTTTTTCTCTTTCCTTCTTCCTTTCTTTCTTTTTTTCTTTTTTTCTTTCCCTCTTTTATGTTCTCAAAAGGCACTAATCGCCAAACTGGAAATAAAAGTGACTTCAGCTTCCATTGGTGGCCGTTCTGTAAAAAAAAAAGTCAAGATGCAAAAAGCCTTTTGTCCCTTCCACAGATATTGACCTGGGATATTCTCCTCGTACTACCCCTACGACAACGATTTTCTTCAGCTTCGTTGCACACTTTTCATCTAATTCTCTGTCCCGACTCTCTCTCTCTCCCTCTCTCTCCCTCTCGCTCTCATGCCTTCGTGCATACATGCGTTGATCCAGTAAAGAATATCCACTAACGATATGCACAGTTTTTTTTCTTTTCAAAATCATTCAAAGGTTTTTTTTACGTCTTAATCAGCGTTACATGTCTCTACCTCACCCTCTCATACACGCACGCACACCTATTCAGAGCGTAAAGCATTGGCTAAAAATTTTGTCTCACAGTTGAATTAGCTAGCTGGTGCTCTTACGCTGACCAGGCTCTCCATATGTGTCTTTTGTCTCGGCTTGCGATATGTGAAACAGGCTTAGAGGTGACAAGCACTTGGAGTGGTGTCAATCACTCCCCCATTCCCGCTTGCGTCACATGGTAATCCCAAACAGTTACCCATCAGAGTGCTGACCAGGCTTGACATTGCTTAAATTCGGTGATTGTACGGGAACCGGCGTATCCAAATCTGTTTCACATATCACAAGCCGAGCAGTGAAGCTCATATGGGTAACCAAAACAGGGATAGCTGGTACCGTAGTCAGCGCAAGGGAACTAACTGACTAACTAACTAATCAATTTATCTTTTACAGACGAAAGGTGCGCTCTGTCTAATACGTAAAATCATTATTGTTAGAAACCGTCAACCAAAACTGTCACCAGGAATGTCAACTTGAGTTTCTGTAGTTTTCAAGTTGGTCTGGTTGGCTAGCTGGCTATGTGTGTATGTATGTATGTATGTATGTTTGTATCATGTGCATAGTCTGTACTAATGGAGCTAAAGGGCTAACAATTCAAACGTGTACTACTTATTATATCGAGAAAAAACAGTGGTTTTTGTTGGGTTTTTTTTTAAAGAAAGTAGGTTTTCAGTCGGGGGTTCAATTTGCAATGTAAATAAGACTAAATTGGTCCCTAGTTTCTGCTTCCTCGTTTTGTTTTGTTTTTTTTTTGTTGTTTTTTTTTGTTTTTGTTTTTTTTTTGGAAAATTCAGACTTTTTAATGTTTCATAAATGAGAGCTAGAGAACGATCACCCCTTTTTTCCAATGTTTCAATTGGACACCGCCGCATACTGATTAAAGGCGTTGGTAAAATGACGATTTCTATTGAAAACAAAATCGAAAGGCGAAAAAAGTAACTAATTCGTTGATCACCTCTTTTTCCAATATTTAATTGATCACTCCCAACACGGCATGCCGATCAAAAGTCGTTGGTCAGGAGACGGTTTCTATTCTATTAAGTGACTAATGACTAGTTTTTCAAATCTTTTTTTTTCTTTAAATCGTTACCGCGATTTTAATCCCATAATTCAGATTAGGGAAATATGATCCCTAATCGGGAAATTCGTCTGACTATCCAATGACGGAACTGTTTTGAACACGAAACTGCGGTTGGAGAACGATTTGGTTCGACATTCCGGGAATCAGGTCCCTTTTTTTTCTAAATAAAAGATAAAAAAATATTCCTGGGCGTTTCCCAGTTTTAAGGACGAGATTAACTCGAATGTAAACAAGATCAAAAAACAAAACCAAAAATTGAAAAAAACAAAACAAAAAACAAAACAAACGATAAAAACAGGTCTGGTTAGTCATTCAATACGAACCGTCACGTGTCCAACGTCTTTTGGCAACATACCCCGTTGGGGGTGATCAATTAAAAATTGGAAAGTGAGTGATCAATGAATAAGTTACTTCTCCCGTCCCTTGTTTGGTAGTGATCACTAAAGAGTCAATTTTCGGAAAGAAACCTAACAGACACATAATAAGGACCAATTTAGCATAAATTTACATTGCAAATTGAACCCCCCGTACGAAAAACTTTGGGGGAATGAAAAAATATCGTTTTTCTCTCTCCACATAATAAAGAGTAAAGTGATTTTTCAGTCCTCTAGCTCCATTAAGGCAGCCTGTACGCGAGATACATACATAGCCAGCCAGCCAGCCAGCCAGCCAGCCAAACCAATCTGAAAACTGAAGAACGCTGGGGGTGATCGATTCAATTAAAAGATTTGGAAAAATGTGGATCAATGAATAAGTTACTTCCTTTGTCTTTAGTTTTAGCTGAGATCACCAAAGAAGTCTGAATTCTCAAAAATGGGACAGACCCAAACTAAGTGATCGATTTAGCTTAAACTTTCATCGCGAATTGAACAACCCTGCAAAAAAACTATTTTGGGTGGGAATTTCTAAAAAAAGAGAACTTTTTGTTGACATAAAAAGGGATAAATGCTGAAAATTTCAGTCCTCTAGCTCAGCCAGTGCGGCCTATACGCGTGATACATACATGCATACATTCATACATACATACATAGTCAGCCGGGCCAACTTGAAAACTGAAGAAACCTATGTTTAAAGTTTTGTTTGACAGTTTCTAACAGAAATCTGCCTCGGAAATTCCAGCGAATTACTTCGGTAAGGGGTGTGGATGTTTCAGTGCAAATTCCAGCTAAAAACTCCCGAAAGACTTGAGAATTTCTTTGCCATAAACCAGGGGTTCTCAACCCTTTTTCTGTTATTGTTCCCTTTTAGTTATTTTTAATCAATCATTCCTCAGAAAAAATGAATCTTAAGTAATCTTTTACTTATGTTGTATAATCAATTTGACTTTTGTGCTTGATGCTCTGGGGCTAGAATCTCAATATTTCGATATATGTGTGAGTGTTAACGTCTTACGCTCCTTTGCATTCATATATACATATATACAGGACCGGCCTTAGGAGCTACGGGGCCCAATTATAAACATTTTTTGCGGGGCCCCTTGTTAACAGTCAAGCTCTGTAGAATTCTAGAGATATGAATTAACTTCATTATAGACTTTATATCTCAATGAAACATTGGAAAGCAATCGAAAGGTGCACTAAGAAATTTCACAGAAATATTTTTTACGCTAGTCTGCGAATGATTAACGTTATTTAATTCAAGTTCCATACGGAAAAAAATTAAAATATGAACAAACACTGAATAATCTTTGGGAATTCAAGACGAAATTAAAATTGTTGATGTTGTGTGTTATGTGTATGTTGCAATGAGTTGTTGTGTGTTTTTGACAAGACTAGATTATACCCAAGTGCGAGGCTCAATTAGCTGCAGGACCTAATTGGAAGTAAAGGCTTCAATTAGCTTTGAGCCAGCCTCGCACACACACACACACACACACACACACATATATATATATATATATATATATATATATATATATATATATATATATATATATATATATATATTGTTTTTCTGGGCAGAGTTATCTGTTTGAAGAGTTCTCAATATCGGATAGAACATATGTAAATATGTATACAGAGAAAATTCAGTTCTTTGCGGTCTCTGAGTTCATACCAATGGTGCAATCGTCATCTCTCTCTCTCTCTCTCTCTCTCTCTCTCTATCTATCTATCTATCTATCTATCTATCTATCTATCTATTTTTATACGAATAAACAGAATTGTTATCAAGGAATAGGTGCATGATCCGACAGAATGATTACAAATTGCGTTATTTTATATTGAAACTCTTATTCGATATAATCTCCTATTATTACACGGTGAATGTATCATTTGGCCAAGATAACGTAAACAGAATAAACGTAGCGTTGCTCTAACCATTGATCAGGTTTGATCCCTGCAAGAACCCCATTATCTTCAATTGTTCATTCTGTTAACGTTGTCTAGGCCAAAAGTCACATTCACCGTGATATAATAGGAGATCATTTCAAATAAAAGTTTCAATATGATATAACAAAAATTTTAATCATATATACTTCAGAAAAGTATGGAAATTTAGTCTGTGACTGGTTCGTTTTGCTATGTTAGCTTATCAGATAAACGGTGTTGTCAGGTTTATATTTTTTCACCTACGGGAGAAAATACTACTTACCATTTTAGATTTGAAATTGAGACCGCTAAAGGCAATATTTACTTCTTTTTCATTCAACATTCTAACTGATATATATATATATATATATATATATATATATATATATATATATATATATATATATATATATATATAAGCCTGTCTGCTGCAGGGTCAAATTCCACTCTAACATCTATTCCGACTGAAGATGATCAATATGACTTTTGTATATATATATATATATATATATATATATATATATATATATATATATATGATGTGGGTAATAGGAAGTGAGACAGACTCAGGAGTTAAAGTATATGGAAACTTAGTTTATTAATTAGTTAATCCAAGATTGTATTAATTGGTGAGCTAAACATGTTTCGGGAGGTATTCCCATCTTCAGTAGCGTGTGCTGTGTGTGTACTATTCAGTGGTTAAAAGTTCTTTGTGGAAAATAAATTTACCATCAGATGTTTTGCTTTGGAAGTAAAAATTGGAATCCGATCTTTTGGGGTCACCCTGATGAGTGGGACTTACTTCTGTCTGTGATGAAGTCTGTGCTATATATATATATATATATATATATATATATATATATATATATATATATATATATATGTTTGTGTCTGTCTGTCTGTCTGTCTGTGTCTTTGTGTGTGCACGTGCGAATACAACGGATATTAGTTATGCTTAGATTAGTCCAGCACAAGGCTACATCAGGAATTAAAAGAAAGAAGATTGTGATGCGCCGATCTTTCAAATAGATAAAGACTGTTTGAAGCGTGTCGCACAATAAAATCACGAACATACACATGTGTGCAGATTGAGACGATAACAAGACGTAAGATCACCAAATAAGGACTTTTCCGTGATGATGATAAACACGGAAAAACAATGGAGTTTCCCCCGTCTCTCCCCCATCCCTTTCTTCCTACCCCACCCCTTTTCTGCCCACCCTTCCTCCAACCGGTAACCAAGGGCAACAGCAGCAGCAGCAGTAAATGAATCAGAGCAATTAAAATACTACTCACTTTTTGTAAGAACAAAGAAACTGTATTTTCCAACTTTATGATTGGGCGGTCGTGGGTGGTTGTGGATGTCTGTGAATTTGGTGTGGATAGTGTTTGGGATCTTCCATATACTCTGCCCCTACCGTCAGGTTTTTCCCCAGCACTGACTCAATGAAATTTATTATTGACCACTCGTGTCATAAAACTGATGACGTATATGAAACTGATATTTTGAGAAATATATTGACATACGCGGCACAACCACTTGGGAAAATGAAATGAATATCCGTACCTTGTGTGAAATGAATCGCCGTAACCCGTGCGTGTACCCGAACTAATCAGGTGAAGATATTATCTAGACAATAGATCTTTTATCTAAAATTTCTGAAAAATCTTAAATTACTAACACAAGATCTGGGCATTGGTGGTCTAAAATGACTTCAGAGACCCCCAAAAGCACATTTTTAGATCCTGCCTCGTGGTGTACTCATTCACATTTCCAATGTTGTAATCCCAAAAATGCGACTAGGAAAACCCGGAGACAGAAACATGCACAGACACTCAAAAAAGAGGGATTGTGTTCTGTGGAACCCCAGGGGTTTTTGCAGTATACTTGATAATAATTCATTATATGAACAATGACTTCCTGGATTTTTCAAGTCTTTATATTTCTTAAATACGGACAGTACGTTTTATATGAGAAAAACATTTAATAATGAATTGCTTTTTTTTATTTACAAAATTCTTGTTTATTTACGTAACACAGACACCGTTCATATGTTATATTTCTTCTCCGTGAGCTTCGTTCTTACTTATATGTCAGTATGTGTCTTCTGTTTGGGTTAAGAAACAATTGGATTATTCCGTGAACAAGGCTAAAACCCAATAGTTACATACATATGTAAATATATGTACATGTCTTTCAAGAGTTTCTCTAGAAAACTTAATTATTGAGCAGAGTTCACCGCGTAGTTATTATTATTATTATTAACAACAACAACAAAGCTTTGATAAGTATGGCAAGAGGCCAGATGTGACAACGAATGTTAAACCATCACACATTAGATTCAAAAGCATTTGCACCCCCATACAGACCCTGGGTGAGGCTTTTCCAGGAGGTTTGAAAGTTGGAGCCTTATAGTCAATGAAGGAAAATCGTGTAGTACAATTGTTTGTGTAACCTCAACTCGATGTGCCCTTTAAGAAAAAATAGTATTATTGTCCGCTGAAAACGGGGTTACTGCTAAATTATACATATCGAATGTATACTTTTGTACATTTGAAAAAGTGGCAGTAGACGCCTATGATCACAGGGACGATATAACATAAGAATCGACGAATAAAAGATATCCCTTACATGGGCAGCCAAAATAAGAACAGGCAGGCTCTTGAAAAAGGCCGTACGGTACACGGCCTAAATATTGTGTCTATAACCACAACTATAATAACCAAGATGAGAACAATCACTCGAATAAACCTTTTCTCACATAGAAGAATAAGCAATGTAAAGATGTCTTCCGTCACTGTAAAGGACGCAACTGACGTAGTAAAATAGAATATCCTCCATGAAACTGATGTGGCAAAATAGAATTTCATTCATGTTCTAATGACGCAGTAAAATAGTGACTATTATCCACGTATATAAAATGCAATATGTGTATCCGCATATTTCGTATTCGCCATTATTTTTGACGATACGAGCAAACAGGTGTTGAGTAATGACGATTACTCATCTAAAAAATCAGACTAACCCACGTTTGTCGCCTGTTTCCGCTAAGCAAGGCTCAGTAAATATCGAAGAGTTGGAGAAAGTTTGTGTAGTCTTCGTGGTTTCATGTTGTGGTGATCGCGTAATCCATTGCAAACAGGTTCAATTTTTACCGGCAGCTTTTTGTTCAAATAAATTCAGCTTCATAACTAATCCCTTTTTAAGTTGAAACAAGGCGCCTTGTGATTTCAATAAACCATGCCATCTTCCAGAGGTTAGTGAGTGCAAACTTATGCTCCATCAGAATATATAACATGACGCCATTTAAATACTCACCAATCACAAACAAGTACGAGTCAGTTTTGAGCGGTCTCCATGTTTAAGTGCCTTCAACTAATAACTTAGGTCAGAAGTCACGATCAATCTCTTGCAAAAGTAAATTTCTGTTTTTCTCATTAATTAAATACTACTACTACTACTACTACTGACAAATGCAACAGCAAGCTATGATTTGAAACCCTGGAAATGGTGTCGAAGGTCAAGGTCACTCGACCAAATGAAATGGAAGTCTCTGAATCCAATTACTTAATACATGGGCCTCCATTTGAAAAACCAAAGGAATATATTTACAAGCAAATCACATCGCTTTAATTTGGATCTGAATCTCTACCGGGGATTGAACAATTTGGGAAATAGGTTTGGTTAGTCATTCAGTAGAAACCATCTCGCAATTAATGTGTTGGGGGTGATTAATTAGAAAATTCGAAATAAAGGAATGATTTACTTCTCTTGCCTTTTGCTGGATCCCTGAAAAAATCTGAATCTTCCAAAAAAACGAGCACGAACGCAGTCAGACATAAACTAGGGTCAAATTTAGCATAAACTAACATCGCAAAATGAATCCCTCTCTCATTTTTTTCATCTATTTAGAGGGGGATTTTACTGGAGAACAAGGAAAAAGTTTTTTGTAGACATAATAAGGAGTGAATTGTTTAAATTTCAAATAAACTGTTTAACTGTTCAGCCCTATAGCTCTATTGGTGCAGCCTGTATGCGTCATACATACATACATACATACGTATACAGCAAGTTTAGAGGACCAACAATAATTTGGAAATATGCAACTGCAAAAACCGATTTGAGTTCCTGGCAATGGTGTCGGAGGTCAAGGTCACCCGACCTCTTACCAAATGAAATAGAAGTCTGTGAATTCAATTACTTAAGGCACGGAACTCCTTTTGAAAACCAGATAAATATATTTACAAGCAAATCATTTTGCTTTAATCTTAATATCAATCTCTCTCGGGAATTGGAAAATTCAGGAAATAGCATCATCAGGTTCACGAAAGAACGAACCGAAATGTCTTTGAAAATGCTTCCAGGGATAATCGCTCTAATAAGCTCGAAGAGTTCCAGAGAGAATTTGAATGATTTAGTCAAGAGAGGAATATCTTAAATGTGCTGGGCTTGAAATCCTCAGAAGACTGTTGTGAATCAGGGGTGGATCCAGGGTTATGAGCAGGATGGAGGCCTGGCGGAAAAATATGTGACAAATAAATAAGTCAAAAAGGAGACAAATTTCAAGCGTGAAAACAAGAACTTAATATGTGGTCCAGCATTTTTCACTCATATTGGAGTCTTACATTCTGAGTCAGAAAGAAAGAAAGAAAAACAGAAAGGAAGAAAGCAAGGAAGGAAGAAAGAAAGAAAGAAAGAAAGAAAGAAAGAAGGAAAGAAAGAAAGAAAAACAGAATGAAAAAAAGAGAGAGAGCAAACGAGTAGACTGGAAGGAACGAGAGAGAAAGAGAGAGTGAACTCAGAAAGAAAGGAGGGAAGGAAGACAAGAAAAAGAAAATGAAATCAAAATGGAACATACGAAGGAGAAAGAGAAGTCAGACAGAAAGAAAGAAAAGAGAGAGAAGGCAAAATGGAAGTAATAAGAGAGCAAGAGAGGCGGAGAAGTCTGAAAGAAAGAAAGAAAGAAAGAAAGAAAGAAAGAAAGAAAGAAAGAAAAAGAGAAAGAAAGAAAGAAGGAAGGAAGGAAGGAAGGGAGGGAGGGAGGGAGGAAGACAAGAAAGGGAAAATGGAATCAAAGTGGAACATAGGAGAGAGACAGAGAGAGAGAGACAGACAGAGAGAGTAGTCCGAAAGAAAGAAAGAAAAGAAAAGAGAGAGGAAGCAATATGGAAATAACGAGAGAGTGAGAGAGACAATGAAGTCTGAAAGAAAGGAAGAAAGGAATAAATGAATAAGTAAAAAAAGAAGGAAGACCAGAAAGAGAAAATTAAACCAAAATGGAACGAACGGAAATGAAAGAGAAGTCAGAAAGATAGAGAAGTCAGAAAGAAAGAAAGACAGAAAGATAGAAAGAAAGGAAAAGATAGAAAGAACAGAAGAAAGAAAAATGAAGGAAGAAAAATGAAAAAAATATGGGGGGAAAAAGAATAGGAAAGAAGAAAGGAAAAAGTCAGAAAGGGCGTTTTGAAATTCAAAAAAAAAGGCCTAAAAAGAACAAATCTGAATAATTACAGGCTTCGTAGATTTTCGGGCGAAGGTGCGTTCCTACAGGATGTAGTTCGAACGAAATCAGTATAAAACAAATCCATCATATAAGTGTGCAAACATGTTTTACTAATAAATATAAATCTAATTTGTTACTTTATCATATGAAAAAATAAATGATAACTTGATTGATAAAACAGGTCTGGTAAACCACCCTCATGAAACCGTCACGTGACCAACATCTTTCAGCTGCATGCCGTGTAGGGAGTGATGAATTTTGAAAAATCAAAAAAGGGGTGATCAACGAATAAATTACTCGACTTTTGTTTTGGGCTGAAACGTCTGAATTTTCTAAAAATAGGTGGGCACAAAATAGAGATCAATTTAGCATTAACTTACATTTTATATTGAACCCCCACTAAAAACCTATTTAGGTTGGAAATTTATTTTAAAAAAATTAAAGTAAAAAAAACGACGTTTTTCATGGACATGATAAGGATTGAATGTTTATATTTTCAGCCCTCTAGCCCAATTGGTAAGGACTGTACGCATGATGCATACATACATTCATACGCAGCCAGTGGGACCAACTTGAATACTGAAGAAACCTATTTTGACAGTTTGGGTTGACGGTCTAATTCTACTTAGATTACGATTGCAAATCTCAAACTTGCATTATTGACAATCGGTGTAGAGCAAACCAAACCATAAAATCGGGGCAGCTTATCTAGAAAGACACAAGAAAACATACTCAAAACGTTGGGAAGGGGTTGATAGAACAAAAGAATGGGTAATTAAAAAAGACGAAATGGCGACGATCGGCCGAGAGGACGATTGAAAGAACATAAAAGAGAAAATCCTTCTCCCATTTAGCCCGCTCTGCTCCAGTCGGCCTTGCATTTTCACTTTGGAGAAAACAGACATAGCCGTCGGCATAGTCAAAAGAAAAACCAGTGGAAATCAAATCCTGAATACATTAAAAAAAAAAAAAGAAAAGAAAAGGATGAAAGGGACGGAGGAGAAGAGGAAAGAAGGGAGGAAAGAAGGGAGGATGGAAGGAAGAAGGGGAGAAAAAGAGAAAGAGAGGGAGGAGCAAGTAGAGTGATCGAGGAAATGCTGAAATGTAAGTGAAAGAAAAAAAAGAAGGGAAGGAAGAAAGAAAGAGAGGAAAAAAGCAAGCAAGCATGAAAGAAAGAAAGAAAGAAAGAAAGAAAGAAAGAAAGAAAGAAAGAAAAAGAGTGAGGAGGAACGGAAGGAAGAAAGAAAGAAATGCTGATATGGAAGTAGAGAAAGAATGAAAGAATGAAAGAAAATAACGAAAGAAGGGAGTGCGGAAGGAAAGGATAAAATTGAAAAAGAATTAGTATGAAAGAAAGCAAGGGGGAAGAATGAAAGAAAGAATGAAAGAGAGGGTGGAAGAAAGGAAAAAGAAAGCAAGCATGAAAGAAAGGAAGAAAGAAAGATGTATAGGATGAGAGAAGGACAGAAAATAAATCATAAGAGTAAGGAAGAAAGAAGTCAAGAAAGAACAAGCCAAAATGAGAGAAAGAAAAATTGCAAAGACATTGAGTCAAACAAAAATGTATGAAAAATAATTTTCAAAAAATAATGTTAGACAAGATTTTGAAAAAAAAATGAAAAAGAATGGAAAAATTCTGGATACTAAAATGGTAAATGAAGAAAAGAAAAAAAAGAAAAAAACAAAATTTTAATCGATAGAAAAATGAAATTAAATGACAAAAAAATAAATAAAAACACAAATATTTCGTAAGAAAGAAACGAAATGAAATCAAAATAAGCAAGTAGGCCGAGCGTCCAACATGGCTGCCGATGTCGTCTGCCAGTTCGGAAATTTAGCGACTCCTGGTGATTGATGAAACAAAAACGATTCACCCGAAAAGCTAACATTAACAAGGCGAATAAAGAAAGGAGTCCGGGGACGTTTGAAGGATTGGGATACGATGGTGGGCGGCTAAGGGAGAGGTGGCATTGTCCCCGATTGTTGTCGTTGATCTTGTAAAAGGGCAAATGCTGATTTGAAGGTGGCAATAGTTGGAAAGAGAAAAAAATGGGGCACCGGGACGCGTTCGGATGTTCAGGGCTCACGGGAATCGAAGAAGGAGGAGAAGGTAAGATGATCTTTTTGGTTGGGTGGGGCTGGCGGGTAGAGGACAGGACGTGGGTGCCTGAGTGGAAAGAGGAAGGCAGGTATAGAAAAAGACGGTGACATTTTTAGAAAAAAAAGCCATTTAGTTGCGATCGCAATAGGCGTTCACGCACCCCCATTTTATATTGCACGCACGTTTCAGTTCAACTATTATTGCCCGTCTGCTAACGAAGGATTATTTAACCAGCTGTTCCGATATCGGACCTTCGAGCTGGCATCTTGGTCTTTCAATAAGATCATCTACTTTTAGTCCTTGATACAGCAATACCTCAGTTAGCGCTCTAAATACGTTCCTAAAAAATACAACGCTAAACGAAACGAGTCATCGAGCTTCAGTAAGGTGGGATGGATTAGCCCTTTGCATCTCATCTGTTGGCTACTTTCCCGTGCTGACAAAATATCACTAGGTGTCGTAGCACGATGAAAGATAATGTAGGTACATATGTTTATATTCATACACATAGTAAATCAACCAAAATGTCCGGCATGCAGTTATTTCAGAGACTGTAAATGGTTCCGTCTTTTATGATAACAAACCGTAAACTAGAGCTGTCACCAAAACATTCAACATAGGTTTCTTCAGGTTTCAAGTTGGTCTTGCTAGCTGGCTGTCTAGCTGGCTGGCTATGTACGTATCGCATGTACAGACCGTAACTATTTTTTCAGAGCAGATTCAGTTTACAATATAAGTTTATGCTAAATTGATCCCTCAGCTCCTGTCCGCTTGTTTTTTGAAAATTTGGACTTTTTTTGTGGTCACTGCCCAACAAAAGATGAGAGAAGTAACTTCTTCATTGAACACCCACTTTTCCGATTGTTCTAATTGATTGCCCCAACGCAGCATGCTGCCAAAATACGGTTTCTATTGACGGACTAGCCACACCGATTTATTTTGAAATTTAACATTGCTAAATGTATTACAGGGGTGACCAAATGGGTAACAACTCGATGTACGGACTCGACGAGCCGAGTTCAAAACCTATCAGTTCGTATTTAATTTGTACTGATGCTCTTGGGAAATATATACATGTGTGTATCTCTACCTCCAGCTACGGATGAAACAGCACAGGGTGAAGTGAGTGACGCCACTACGGGTGCTTGTCACCTCTAACCATCCAGTAAGATTTTCTTTTTTGAAGTAACTCGACCGCCGATCGAGTTAGAGGGAAAGTTTACTTAATCTGTCTCGACCGAAATACTTACGCAAAGAAAAAAAAACGCATAAAATGACTATGGTAACTTTGATCTCATTGTTTGCTTTTTCGTTTCCTGTTCCTAAGTGAACAGACTTTGTAAAAAAAAAAAAAAAGGTTTCGTTGGGAGGGGGGTGATATATCAACGTTGTCTTCTTTGGAATTGGTACGACGAGGAGTTCATTATTTTGGGTGTTTATTTCTGCTCAGTCCAACCATGAGGTGAGGAAATGGAACAGAAGATTAAGAATACGGGGAAAGATATATATATATATATATATATATATATATATATATATATATATATATATATGTGTGTGTGTGTGTGTGTGTGTGTGTGTGTGTGTGTGTGTGTGTGTGTGTGATCCGACAGAATGATTATAAACTGCATTGTATTATATGAAAACTTATTTGAAATGATCTCCCGTCATTACATAGTTAATGTATCACTCACCCTTGATAACGTTAATAGATTAAACTATTAAGAAAATCGGGGCTGGTGCAGGAAATATGCTATACAATATAACGCAATTTATAATCATATGTAATCATATATAAGTGTGTGTATGAGAGAGAGGGGGGGTTGATCCAACAGAATGTTGATGAAAGTGAAAATTGAAAAGTGAAGAGAATAAAACTTAGGAGAAAAGCGGGTATTACATCTCGAAATTTATTATCGTCACGTGAGCATGTTTCAATGCATTTTGACGAGTGCCAACCATCTTTATCATAAAAACTAGCAGCGGTGAAGAAAAAAAGAGTGTGCTGTTATCATGTTTGAGGTGTTTGTATTTGTATAGGTGAGAATCAATTTTGGTCTGAAATAAAGAAGGGTGTGTCAGAGGAGGGGTTAGGGCGTATTTGTACCTGTCTGTGAGCTTTTGGGTTTATCTTAGATAAGACAAGGTCGGGTCGGGAGGAAAGAGATTAAATACATAAACTGTATCTATGAGAATGGTACATCCTCGATTCACGATATTCAGCTCTGCAGATAGACGATGTAACTGGACCTTACAATTGTTTATGTACACATCCTACGGTGATACATATATATATGTGTGTGTGTGTGTAAATATATATGTGTGTATTTGTATGTATGTATTAAGAAATGGATGTATATGATCCGACAGAATAATTATAAATTATGTTATATTGAAACTATCATTTAAAATGATCTGCGTTATTACACGGCCCAGACAACGTAAATAGAATGAACAATTAAAGGAAATAAGACTGCTGTAGGAATCGAACCTACTCAATGGTGAGGGTAACGCTACGTTGAAGCTGCTACTCTATCGGTTGCAAGTTCTTTTCTTTAATTCTGTTTAACTGATATGTTATATATCATATTAACTGTGTAATGACAGGGAGATCATTTCAAATAAGTTTCTATATAGTGTAGTATAATGCAATTCAATATGTCCACACACACACACACACGCACACACACACACACACACACACACACACACACACATATATATATATATATATATATATATATATATATATATATATATATATACGGAAGTTATCCGAAAATCCTTGAGTGGAAATCCACCATATGTCATAATCTAATAAATTTTCTTGAACTAATGCATTTTTTTCTTTCTTTCACCAGGTGTCTCCTATTCAACAAGAGAGAAAGAAGAAACAGACTCAAGTTCATCATTATGAATTTTACGGGCGTGTCCGCTTCAGATAAAATGGCTGCCGAATCCATTGAGGCCCCAGTTGCCATACCACTAAGCTACCCCAACATCACACTCCAAGAATTGAACGACGAGAAGGCCATGCTCCGTATCCCGGCCATAATTTACACAATAATCCTTATGGTCATCGGTCTTTTTGGCAACACAATAACCTGTTACATCTACGGCTATCGGCTGAAAATGTTGCCGACGCATTGTTTCATTATTGTGTTGGCCGTCTTCGATATCCTTTCATGTTGTATCGCAATGCCAACCGAGATTGTCGACATGCGTTACCCGTTTATGTTCCCGTCGATGATTGCCTGCAAGTGTTTGAGGTTCCTATCTTATTTCACCACGGGCAGTTCGAGCATTATTCTCTTGGTTATTGCAATCGACCGCTACAAGAGGGTGTGCCGCCCTTTCAAGAAGCAGATCACGGTGCGTGAGGCGAAGATCATTTCCTTCGTGATTTCTAGTATTGGTATATGCGTCACTTCCCCGATGCTTTACGCAGCCGGCAAGATGACCCACGAGACACGCATCCCGCATATTAACGGGACCGACTGCTCAATCTCCGACTCAGTACGCAACACTAAATTCCCGATTATTTATTTCGGCATCGTCTTCCTAATCATCATCTCATCCTTCGTCGCTATGTCAATCTGCTACCTCATGCTATGGCTTGAAGTCAGAAACCGGTGTTCGAATCCCATCAACGGAGGAGCGGGAAACCCTGGGTCAAACGTGCCGATGGAACTACCCACCAGCACCCCAGCCCTGGTCAACGAGAAAGCCAGCAGTAAGACTCTGAACCGCACTAACCTGACCGTCTTCCTTGTAACGCTGCTTTTCATCCTGAGCTACATCCCCTGTCTGTCTCTGCAAGTGGCCCGCACCATCATAAAATACGAGATCTCCATGAGTCCCCTGGCTGAGCTTTTCTACTGCATCGGAATGAGGTCCTACTTTCTGAGCAACTCGCTCAACCCGCTCATTTACGGTTATTGCAACCGGCAATTCGGAGACGAGTTCAAGAGACTCTTCTCGCGCTACCGCCAAGTCTCACGAAGTCTCAAAAATGGCCGCTCCTCCAAGAATTCCGACTCGTCTTCCTCGTCCGGCAAAATGCAGACGACCATCTGCGAGTGTAGCAGCTGACTTGTGTCGAAGCGGGGGTCGATGGACGTCACCATCCCTCCTACCCTCGATAGAGATTGAAAGAGAAAGGAACATTTTGGTTGAATCGCAAAGGAAGAAAGAGAGAGTAGGGAGAGAGAAGAAATCTGAGGAAAATGTTTTTACCTGATCAATTTTTTTAGATTCATTAACTGTACTTGAAGATATTTCCGACAAATACTCTAACCCATAGTGTTCAGCTAGATCTAGAAATACCTTCTTCTTTTTTTTTTGGTGGGCAGAAGTAATAATTTCGACCCAATATCACTTTTATTTGGCACCCAGACAGAAAATAGCTCACCATCAGTGGCTTTAAGAGGAGTTCGTTACATTACGATGTCGGCATTATCTCTGATCACTCTCTAATAAATATATAAACAGATATAAACATAAACACACATGCATACATAAACAGACACACACACATACACACGCACAAACACATACATACACACATGTATGAGTACACCACTAAGCACCATCTATATTTTTTTTAACTGCTTTGAGTTGTCTGTATGGTCATTTCAGACCAACGCACAATGCCTTAATCTTGTGTTAGTATTTTTGAAAAGATAACTTTAGATAAAAGATCTTTTTTTGACAATTATAGACAATTAGTTCTGGTACATACGCGGGCTATGGTGATTTATCTATGCGAGGTACGAATATTATAATTATTTTTACAGGGATAATAGCTATTAAAATTCAAACGTTTGCTTTGCATAGTTTCTTAGAAGCAAATTTCTCCAACGAAAACAGTATATAAATTGTAAGTTCTCGAGAACATCGTTTTCAATGGCCATGAGAGTAAGTCAGTTTTAATCATTCTTAGATATCGTAAACCATCATATGATGGATATGCACGCAGTACAGAGTTACTTTTACTGCCATATCGACTCTCTGGATTATAATTCTTGCAGAAGCAACAAACTATCAACTCCTCTAAAAGATTTTACTATTGGGATAGACATTTATTTGGCGAGGCTCTTTATTTCGCCAGATGCTTTTTTTTTTCCTGGTTCTTTTTCTGTTAATTATAATCTAAAGAAATAATTGATTAAGATATACTCGCTGAAAGGTTGCTTCCGGTTGCCTCAAAGCTCAATCTTACGTCACTTCCTATTTATAGAATTTGTGTTATAATTATTCCAATCCTCTTTGTTTTAATTATCAATGAATAGGCCTAGAGTAATTTGCTTTGGACAGAGTGGGTTTTTTTTTTTTCAATTTTTATTTGATTATATACTCGGAAACCGGTGGCCCGATTGGACTGGAAATCATGTTATTTTCCAAGTTAGGGTATTTAACGGTATTGCACCAACAAAAATTGCGCTAAGATGAGCCGTTTTTGCTGTTGTATGGTAACAAACCCGCAGAACCATAAATAGACAGTAAAAAGTCAGATCATTATAATATTGATTAAATGCCTGATAATGAAGTTTACCGAAAATGGAAGTAATTTCTCCCCCCCCCCTCTCTCTCTTTCTGTTTTTTTTTTTTTTTTTTTTTTTTCATGAATGGATCTTGAATACTGGAAACCACATCCGCCAAAACGTTCTTTTTTTTGACTGAACATTTTTGTCCTTTTTTGTTGGAAATAGAAAACCAGATCCCTGAAGAATTTTTCTGTAGAGGAATTTCAAAATCCGGCAACGGTAAGAAGAAAGAAGAAAAAAAAGGATTTCTATTGTAAAATTCACAAGAGGATTGAAATTAAAATAAAAGACAACAACCTTGAAACAAAAAGAAAACAAAGCACAATAAAAAGGAATATCCAAACGTGGCAATTACAGGGAGTACTTAACACCAATGTAGTCAGTTCGATTCACACCAAGTGCTCTATCACTACAGCCTTGCACCAGACTAGGCTAATCTTGGTTAATCACCGTGACGACACGTTTCTCTTCCTTCTCTGTACCTGAACAACTGCAAACAAAATGTGCGCAATGAACTACTTGGTCAATACTCTTTGACTAATTTCTTTTAAACATTGGTGTACTATTGTACAGACTAGTCCCTACGGATAAAGATACTTTGATAATTCTTATATTTCTTCGTGTATACACAAACACACACACGTATGATATTTATATCAATTAAGCCAACTACTTGAGTACATATACATATATATATATATATATATATATATATATATATATATATATATATATATATATATATATATATATATATATATATATATATATATATATATCAGGTATTCAGAAAAAAATAGTCCTAATAGGTATAGAACATCCTACTGCATAATTTGCAATATGTATATATATATATATATATATATATATATATATATATAGAACATCCTACTGCATGATTTGCAATATATATATATATATATATATATATATATATATATGTATTGCAAATTATACAGTAGGGTGCTCTATACCTACTTAGACTATATATATATATATATATATATATATATATATATATATATATATATATATATATATATATATATATATAATGAACAGTCTCAATAGGCATAGAACAAACTACAGTATACTTTGCAATATATGTATATATATATATATTGCAAATTATGTTTGTATTGCAAATTATGCAGTAGTGTGTCCTATGCCTATTTAGACTGCTCTTTATATATATATATATATATATATATATATATATATATATATATATATATATATATATATATATTGTAAACATTTACCTTTTGAAATATAACCATCATTGCCCGTTGATACTTCAGGCTTTGCGACTATGAAATGTTACAGGCCACCAAATAAGTTTCTCCCTCTTCGACCCAACTTCATGCGTACAAGAATGAAACAGAGGAATTGTTCATGACTCTTGCAACTCCAACCTTTGTAATATCAACAGAGATCCGATCTCTAACATAGCAAAAAGACAGTGGGAAGTTATGTGCAACGCATGTCTCCTTGAACGTCTCTAAGATAAGAGACACAACGAACTAGTTTTTACGCACATACTTGAAGTTCAGAAATAAATACAGGAGCACGTACACACTCTCTCTCTCTCTCTCTTCCTTCTCCCCCCCTCTCTCTCTCTTCTTCTTTCTCTCTCTTCATATATATATATATATATATATATATATATATATATATATATATATATATATATATCTGCACGCAGAGATTTCCCCAGCCATCCAAAGTAAAGTGTTGCAACATAACAACATTTCATGAACAAAAAGCAAATAACATTAATTCATCCAGAAGAATCTTTGAGCCTTAGCTGAGGTCGCTATGATGGGAGTTACATGAGAGTTGGTTTAGAAGAGGGTGGAAGAGGGTGTGCGCTGTCTCTATAATGGATTGCAAAATAGTGGCGAACTTTTAAAAAGCGGGTGATACCTGTACATGCATATATATGAAGATATGCATACACACACATATTTGTGTCAATATGTAACCCAAGATGTGTCTGGAGTGATAATTGGCAAGTTTGTATCGAGTTCGAGGCCTAATTAAGTACCTCATTATTGTAGCCTTGTGCCAGACTAAGCTCTGCTCAGTATATGTCTAATTTGGTGGTGCTTATCACCAAGTCCATTGTTGTGAGTCTGATCCTTAAGGTGTCCTTTTATTGTGGCCTTGTGTCACACAAAACGAAATTTTGTAAATATCCACATTGAGTGCTCGCCATAGAGTGATGGTTTACATATTAATCTGGCAGACATTCATTTCGCCGGTGCAGTGATTTTGTTCTCCACTTAGAGCCCCACTTTTGTTGCGATGTGCCAAACTAAGCTAGTCTTGCCGTAGCGCAATGGTTAGCCAACTAGTCCTGCAGATATTTTGCTATTGTTATGAGTACGATCCCCACTGGGGTGCCTCACTTATATGGCGTTGTATTAAGCCAAGCTAAATTTAGCAAATATTTGCCTGCATGGAAATACTGCGCAAGTATATATTAGCCTTTAAACGAGGGCAGAGTGTGACACAAGATCGAGTTTAGTGTGGGGACCCTCATGCACACATATGGGGTATAGACGGAAATTGTCTAGTACCCTTGGCGCTTCCCTTGAAGTGCAATGGGAAGAGGAAGCCAGCGGAGCCCCCTCACTCGAACTAGACACGATATTTATATGACTCCGGTCATGTATGACAACAAACACTCAAAGGAGCTTACTACCGAGCTAACTAGGATCCTTACTCTAGCTATGGCATCAACCACCCCAGCCCAGGCTTCCAATATCACAAGTTTCTCCTGTGTCGGCTTGTCTTGGCTTGAAGGTGACAAGAACCCGAGTTGGCATCACTTAAAAGGAATAGGCGATGTAAACTCAAGCACGATCGCTGCACATTTTGAAGATACATTTTAGGCTTAAATGAACAACGAAAGATTTATATCCCTTCTTTTTAGAGCCTCGCCGGATTCCGCATCTGGACGCCGTTTTTTTTTGTTTGTTTGTTTTATATATAAGTCAATCGTCTCATCTCTCATTCACATCATGTCGATCTAACAATGCAGCCAGGTCACCCAAAAGGGTTCGGGTTGGCCAGAGGTTTCATGGGAGATTACTGTAGCACGCAAAGGCCTTATGGCCTGCGTTATTTAGTTTGGTGTAGAGATTGGTCCCCGACTAGAAGGAACAATTGGGATCACCACGGGGAGGCTCTCTACACGATCCAATTCAAACATCTTGAGACAACAGTTATTTTTTTATGTAAAGATTACAAGTTGTTCTTTTTCTTAAATTCCTGTTCGTTTGTCAGTCCTTCATTTTGCATCTCTCTATTGTCGTTGCAACTTGCACTCTGTTCGTGATTATTTCATATTTATTAAAAAAAGTATATAGAAAAAAAATGTTTAGCAGTTTTCCTTATTCTGATTCATCTTAGACAAGGTGGACGAAATTGACGTCATATTCTTACTCCATTTTCTTTTTAAACATCTACACTCGTAGATAAAGAAAAATAGTTTATGTTGATTTGTTTTCATTCCTTTAGGTTGTACAAAGTTTGTAATTAACTATTTCAAATAAAAAGAAAGTAATCTCGTTACCAATGTTTTCTCTAATTTTTTGTAGTCAGTGTACCCAAAAGTCTCACGTTTCGTAATTCTTTTTTCTGTGACAGAAGTATGCGAACGTAGAATGCTTGTGTCCATAATTTTGGTACAAGTTTTCTTGCATGGCTAATAAAACTGTACTTACATGTTTTAATATGGTACAATAATAATTGCATTAAGATTTGACTTTATACTTTGAAATACTTCATTCATTTTGTTGTTCGACTAAATAAAACATCAATTAGTATTTCTGTTTACGTGCAATGCTATGTCGAAATGAATCAAAGGCAATTTCTCTCATCAATTTACTGATTATCGTCATCAAAGTTGCTGGAGATGGTTGAATCAAAACTCTTTCGACTCATTCATTACTACATCATTCTAGGCAACAAACTTTTTGTGCACACATATGTATTTCTCTTGTGCGCTGGTTGCAAAAGGTGTATGCGCTCAAACACACGCAGACAGCTTAGAGGAAACGATACAGTCGTTACTGAATTTTTTTTTCTCAAAAGGGATGATTTACTTCGGACTGTTTGCTCATACCCCACTATAATAAAATTGATACTGATTTGATTTAGACGGTACTCCCAGTCTTTTTTTGGCACTTCCCACTGACTATATCACTACTCCACCACTGGCTCACTTAACTTGAGTTACTTTTACGTAGAAACAAACGAAATATTTCTGGATAATATGAATGCAATACTAATGATTTTACTACTGAAATGCATTGGAAATCTGGAATAAAGGAATTGTCTGTGGTCAGGAATTAGGAAAATAGTTACTGCTGAAATAGGACTATTTTATGTATGATACGCGTAAATATATGGATACACACACACACATACAGATATATGAATAATTATGAATGCGTTATATTATTTGAAACTCGATTTGAAATTACCTTTCGTTATTACACAGATAATGTGTCACTTGGCCCAGACAGGGTAAATAGAATGAACGATTAAATGAATGGGTTGCTACAGGAATCGAACCTGCGACTGAACCAACATACCGTTGCTCTTACCATTGAGCTAAACAGCGGTTACCTATCGGTCACTGCTTCAATCCCTGCAACAGCCCCATTTTTCAAAATTGTTCATTCTATTTACGCTGTCTAGGCCAAGTGACACATTTGCCGTATAATAATGGAAAGTCATTTCAAATAAAGTTTCAAATAGAATAACGCACTCATAACTATTTTGTCGGATTATATATATATATATATATATATATATATATATATATATATATATATATATATATATATATATCTTAAAGATATATGAATGTATATACCACTAAATTGAATGAGCGAACCGTTTGTGACTTACAAAATCACAGAACTGATCTTTTTTCTGATTAATTTCTCTTTTGAAAGTGCCAAACAGGTCTGGTTAGTCACTCAATAGAAACTGTCATGTGACCACATCTTTTTGCTGCACGCTGTGTTGGGAAAGTTGAATTTTAGGGGTGATCAATGGATAAGTTACTTCTGTTGCGTTTTGTTGGATCACTAACAAAGTTTGTACTTTCAAAAAAAAAAATTGGTGACCAGTTTAGCATAAACTTACATTGTGAATTGAACCCCCGCTAATAACATGTTTTGGGAGAGATCAAAAGAAACAGAGTTCTAGTCAAAGTCCCGACCCTCTTGCAACAGGTGATGCAGCTTGCACGCATGATACATGTATAGCCAGCCAGACCAACTGTAAAACTGAAGAAACCTATTTTGAGATTTTTGTGACAGTTTTGGTTGACGGCTTCTAATGAGTGTCCAAAAATGAATGAATCAAATAAAAACTCACAGGTTGTGAACACGCGCCAAATTGAGTCACCATGTTCAGTTGCCATGTGTTTTACCGGTCTAGGCATTGTGAGCCTTTTCATTAATTCATGAGTTTAATATCGAATAACGTAGCCAGGCCGGTAAAAGACTTCAGGGGAACAGTTATAACACCCTGTGGTCCGATGACTTGCGTTATTGAGATGTAGAGATCTGTCTCCTCATAGGTGGATTAAAGGGATCACCACGGGAAGATCTTGTACATGGCACCATGTGAGCCCTCAAGTTAGGCAATGATAGTAACAGCCCTACCAAGTGGCTGAGACTGATGCATTTTTTTTTTTTTTGGTGTCCGGCGTCAGAGGTCAGTGTGGTGGATCCATTCATTAGTCTCGCGGAGATATGGATCTAACGCCCGGAAAGTCTTCCTCTAGTTTTCCAGGAGCACCGGCCTGAAAAATCCCCATTCTTTGCGTACTGATGTTGTCCAAGGAAGGGTCAGGGTCGATACAGCTTGGCACCTGTGCCGTCGTAGGAGTCGCAAGAACGAGACCAAAGACAGCACCTGTTTTTGTATTTATAGTTGTTTTCCTAGACTAATTGCATGTCAAGGCTACCGAGCCCAGTCTCTTCAGATATTTTAACTATACCCAGTGGGAAGGAAGGATTCACACCTTTCCCAGCGGCATTAGTGCAAAGTGATCATAAGCAACCTTGGTCAGAGTTCGGACATGGCTGGCCGATTCTATTATCCACGCTGTTAATCGCTATATCACCCAAAAGTAGACCTCAGTGATTATCATTTCACAATGTGACAATCTCATAATTGTCGGGAAATTTATTGTAAAGCTGTATTTAGATTTTTCTCCAAAATTATTTCTGATATTTCCATGTGTAAAATAATGTGGTGAATATTATATTTTATTTCGTTTCTTTTATATAACGTTTCAAACTCATTTCTAAAAAAAATAATCTAAATTTTTAAATACTATTTCCGTTTTGTTTTGTTTTGTTTTTCTTATTTCAAAACAATATTTTGGTGTTTTCACGTACTTAGCAACGTCTGTACATAAAACATTGAATAAGGAATCTTTTTTTTTTCACTTTCTCAGCAATCTTTTATCAGACGCAGATTAATACTAAGCCCTATTCAGGGGAAAGTCTGCGTTCTATAAACCGAAAATATGGCGTGCACACACCCATACGCAAGCACACACACATGCAAACTAACACCACACCGGCACTAGAGTCACACGAACATAGATGGGTTTTCAGACAAGAAAACCTATCCGCTAATGGTCTCAATGCCCAACTGAACCATACAAAGAACATTACATCTTATCTCACAAAAAACACCAACAACTGAATACAAGGCATAATATCTCTGGAAGAATGCACTTAAAACACACATTGATCCAGTCAAACATGCTATTCAAACACTAAAAACAATTTTAACAAATGAATACGAAACATCGATATCAATATTTGATATAAAAATTCAGAACACTTGAATGTGCACCTTCCTATGTATATATGACTGAACTATTTTTACCGATCATATTGATATGACTAAAGTTTTTTGGGACTCAACTTTTAAACTCCGAACCTTTTACAGGAACGTCTCAATGGTAATCACTCTTTGAGAATAACCGGACTCAATCACAGAATGGCTTAAAATTTGATCTTCTGTTACCTAATTCCTTTTAACTGCAGTTCAATTCTGCTAACTCTCTCTGAAGCAGTGAGTCACTGTAGACTCTGACCAGATCTCACACCACAGCTCAAATATTGGATTTTGATCTTCACAACGAAGAATCGATCATCTTAGCAACAGACATGTTAATGTCATTTCACCAAATCTGAGGAGAATATTGTCAACTAATTTATGTTGCCCATCAACAAATTTGAGCCAGAATATCGTCTGCTCATTTTTCATTAACATCTCACAGACTACGTAACCAGGATTAAATTTTGGACTTTCTGTTGATCCCTGCGATTTATGATGTTTTAAGTACCGAACTTAATTTTGAATTCCAGGAAACAATAAAAAATCATTTATTGTGAACTTTAATATCTCTTGCTCGCTTTCTTGTTGACCAAGATTCCATTTTTATTATTTTTTCTTTTTTTTCAGAAGATAAGCAAAGCAAACGTCTCAAACAAAATTAAACTAGTCAGACCTAGTTTTTTTGACTCATTATTTTGTACATAGCAAATCCAGTTCAACACTAATTCCATATTTCCAACCATTCACTAAGCACTATTGGATGTGCCACTGGCCGAGTTGTTAACGTCACGAAGAATGTTCAAACTCCACAGCGTTCATTTTGCGTTAATGTCCTTTGGAAAGGCATATGTCCATCTGTTCTCCTCTCAGCAACACGTAATGGGCAAGAATGTCAGGGTAATGCCTATCACGTCCAATGTCTCACGCATACTTCGGGATGGTCTATGTCTACCCTCCGACTTTAAAAGTTGATAAAATGATCATTCACTGAAGTGCGATGACAATTCTCCATCGCCTTTACATGAATTAACGCTTATTAAACCATCATGTTCAATGCTTCAACGATTTGATACCGGGCCCTACAGAAACAAAACCTTTTTCAATCAATGATTTAAGGAATGTTTCTTCATGTAGTCCGTGGAAGAGATTGTTTGCACCTTTGAATGGTCATTCAATTAATTTGAGTGAGATTATCGTCTGCTTTTTTATCCTATTTGCAGCTCTGCAATAAGTGGTACATCATTGCTATTCAACTTATTCACAATAAAAAAAAAGAAAAAAACGTTTTTTGTCTTCAGACATTCTGAATAACTTTAAAAAAATGTCGTCTATGATAATGGGAGGTGTTTTACAAAAAAATATTCCCACAAAGAAAGTTCCACAAAGAACCAATGGTATGAAAAATATTTTGAACATTTTAACTTCGCTTTACTACGACTGTTTTCTTCGTGATTTATTTATTTCATTCTATTTATTTAATAATTTCATGATCATTTTTCATTTTGATATTCATCTATTTAGTTTACAAGAGAAGGTCTTCTGTTGAAAAGATTCCTAAAGTTTTTACTCAATTTGAACAAAAACAATCCATTCAAACTGGTGTATTGCCAACAGTTGTAAAAAGGTAATCTTACAAAATTCTGTCTCATTTATTAAATGGGATTCAGATTCTTGTGTGTTTTGGGATCGCTGAAATTCACTGAATTGTTGACAGTAATGCCTTTTTCCCTGGGGCAATCATATTCTCTCCAGGAATCATAAACAAGTGTTATGGCAAGCAAAACGAAATTCTTTATTATAGAAAAAATGTTTGCATCTCTCGGGGGTATAATGACCAAAACTTCTTTTTATACGGTGGCTGTATATCAACCAAAAACCCAGAATTGTCAGACTATCCTCTCAACATTATATTTTCATCTTACAAAAATACTCAATCTCATCTACCCTTCCTTCTCTAAACTGGATTCTCTAAGAAAGGTGCTTGGTGTAGACTTCCCTGAGGAACAGTCTCCGATCAGATGTTGTATGACATTCAAAACCGAATTCTCTGTCAAGAATGTTCAGTACTTTGTGGGAAGACATGTCCAATGATATATACACAATTTGTGAAATAAGTTATCTCCCTTTTATACGAAGTTTTTTTCAACGTTTTAAATATTCAGAGGAAAATGCAGAAAACTGAAAATGTACGAAATATTTTTTTAGTCAAGGGAGGTAGTTTAATAAACAACTTGAGCATGTATCTTCACACCTGTCCAAAGAACCGAATTTTCATATGGAACAGGCTCAAATGACTAAATACATAAATTCGATCCGCTGGATCAGAGTTAATTTGCATTTTTTCCCACAGAAAATGTGAGTGAGTCTATGATTCATCCAATTTCAGGATGGTGACTTGTAGCCGTTGAGGACGTTTGCATACGGCCAATTTTGACGGTCCTGTCCCCTACACTAAACGCTAAATTTCCCTTATTACACGAGTTCCAGAAATTCGAATTTTCTCATTAATAAATCTCCTCGTTGTGGATTTTCCTTTGAAAAATAGGATAATCTTCTATGCTGTAAAATAGTATTTTTCATGTATTGTCATTTTTCAACTTTTAACTTGTGACATTTGCACAAGAACCAATATATATATATATATATATATATATATATATATATATATATATATATATATATATATGAATGAGGGTGCATCAATGAGATTCCAGTTTGACATAGTTATTGAATTTTGATCTGAAATTTCCATTATGAAATTTTCGATCTATGTGATAAATATTCACCACTGAATCAAGTGCATAGAAACTTAATTTCATAAATAAATATTTGTTCTATGTAATAAATTTTCTCTTCTCCATCGTTAGGGTATGACCCTAATTAAAGGACTTATATATATATATATATATATATATATATATATATATATATATATATATATATATATATATATATATATATATATATATATGACTTGGCTTCGTAAGTAAAAATCTATTGGATTGGTTTTGCACAGCAGTAGGACCATAAACAGTGGGTCCTGAGCACGAAATGACACTCCAGCTTGAACAATGGAGTTTCATGGTAAAATGCAACATACCCAGGTTTGACCACACCTTCTAAGCCAAGGGTACGTACCTTATAGTCCACGATGTGACGTGAATAGAACAGATCGTAAGTTTTGACTGGAGTGTACTTCTCCTGGCAGATGTGAGCTAGATAGGGGGGGGGTTCACTCACACCCACATGCGTACACACACACACACACACACACACACAAACACACGCACACACACATACACCAACATATATATAAGTTACGCTGTAGAAAATGTATTATTCTCATGAATGTCTCATAGTTGGTTATAGCAATCGCTACCCGTGTACCATACAACTGTTCCACTACCCGAAGATAATAGCTAAAGGGGCTCTCCCGTGATGAAAAAGTGCCACAGGAAAGGTCATTCTCTTGTCGTTATCGGCCGAAGTTCTTTGCTTAGTTAGGATTCGAAAGAAAAGGGCCCACCCACTTCGACTGACCATTCTGGATAATCTGGCAGTCAATAGGGGCCAAAGGAAACAGTACATATGGAAGGCTGACAGTTGACGACAACAACCACCAATGGCGAAGCTGATGACGAAAACAAACAGTACCTATAAATGATAATTCCAAGTAACAATCATCACAGGGGCTCCCTTGGTAACTATATTTGGGAAGTAGTTCTGTTGCTTCGTCACCTGGGGTATTACGAGCAATAACCGACTACAACGGACATCCATGTGAATGATACACATGTCCTAGAGAAAAGAACCCAACCACTTGGCTGTCAATTCTGATTTTGCAGTTGACAGGGTCCCCTGAAAACAGTGCATCAAAAACGTACTGGACAGTTGACAGGAATTATCAAGCTGATGACGGCGACAATAGGTCCCTTGCAAGCAGTCACCACACGCCCGCTGATTCGAATTAAATTTCAATGGCTTTTTTCTTTCCACAATTCAGGTTTGATGAATGCATATTTACAGAAAAGTAAACAATAAGTACTAGAAGGACTGCTGTTCCCTAGTTGTTGTCGATAGCAGTGCCTTGCCTGGTTGGGGACATAAGGAAAATGACCCTCCCCCACCCCCCAAAAAAATTTCTGGCAGTCATCAGGGTCGAGTTTAAATAGTTCATCAGGAACATAATTGACAGTTGACGGCAACAACCAGCAATGGCCGTACTGATGCCGGCGATGACGATGAACGGCTTTAAGGAGTTGATGTCGCCAGATATACAAGAATATACTTCGTCCTTTTTTTAATTCCACAGGGACAAGAAGTTGGGCCTTAGAAGACAATCAATTGAACCTCGACCACCAATCAACCTGTAGGAGAACTCGCTATGACAGTCAATGATTGAAGAACCATAGCGTCAAAAAAAATTCATTGAAGAATAAATATGGTCAGAATAAATTCTATTTATGACATCCCTGGTCTTTTCCACTGGGAAAACATCTATAACACAGTTTCAAAAATACACATCTAAAAACATCTAGATTCAGGTCTTCAGCACACATCTCATCTCTCCCTCACCTATCACACCAGTGTTGTGGTTTGTACCTCCACTACCATTTAGGTGTTTTTCCTTCCCCCTCCTCTGTTAGGGCACTGCCGACAGCTGGGGTCGTAGATCTAGTATTTCAAGCGCTCTCCTCAGTATTCGTGCAGTTCCTAGCAGTGCTGTGGTCTGTACGGTCTCAATCATTCCTTCTATCTCGAGTTCCTCCAATGTCGCCCTCAGCGTCTTTGGCACAGTTCTGAGTGCTCCTATTATTACTGGTATTATCCTGACTTTCATATTCCACATCTTCTTCAGTCCTCTTTTTCCAGTTTTTCACTCACTTTCCTCTTTTCTCTAGAGTCTATATTATTATTATTATTATTATTATTATTATTATTATTATTATTATTTGGAATCTCACACCAGTTGCCTGGTGGTAACCGCTGGAGTTTGAGTGACAGCAAGTCTCCTCAAGTCTCCAGCCCTCCTCTCCTAGTACTCATAGGTCGCAGTAATTCTGCGATTTACAGTCTCACACCGGTTGCCCAGTGGTTATCGCTGAAGGCTGAGTGACAATAAGTATCCTCAGGTCTTCAGCTAACGTCTCCTCTCTCTTTCGCATATCATGACAGAGCTACGATTCGTTGCAGTCCTTATATCTCTAGCACCTTCCTCAGTATCCGTGCAGTTCCCAGTAGTGCTGTGGTCTGTACGGTCTCTATCCTCCCCCTAATCCCGATCTCCTCCAGTCTCTCCCTCAGCGTTTTGGGGACAGTTCCTAGTGCTCCCACTATGACCGGTACTATCCTGGTTTTCATGTTCCACATTTTCTTTAACTCCCTTGCTAGGTCCTGGTATTTATTATTATTATTATTATTAGCAATTTCATGCCTGGTGGTTACCACTGGAGACTGAGTGACAGCAAGTCTCCTCAAGTCTCCATCCATCCCTCCTCTCCACACTCTCATAGATCACAGCAATTCTGTGGTCTACAGTTTCACACCAGTTGCCGAGTGGTAATCGTTGAAGACTGAGTGACAGTAAGTCTCCTCAGGTCTTCGGCCCACATCTCATCTCTCCCTCACCTATCACGCCAGTGCTGGGGTTCACATCCCAACAACCATTTTCCTTCCTCTTCTGATAGGCCACTACTATTATTATCACTAGTTCGATAAATGCGACGAAGACATAGGCTAAAGTCAGAAAGAAAAAATGACAGCAGTATTTAAGTGATCTTTCAGTTGCACTGAGCTTAAAAAATATCAAAAACAATGAGTCGTTGTGCATTTTCTTGTTTGTGTTCAACCACAATGAACCCGGATTTTGTTAGCATTTGCAAAGAAAAAAGTAAGAGAGATTCCTCTATAATTAGCATATAATAGTTGTCAGCGTTGACATATGTTACAGACAAAAATTTAGACATAGTTTCGTATCTTCCTAGTACATTTAGCTGTCAAGTCAGCTGTCAGCACACAAGTTGACTAAATCAAAAACCTTGGCAGTATATCTAAACCAGCTGGGAAATCTGGACTCCATTTCGAATTGCTCACCAAGAGTTTTTTTCATGTAATCAGTGCTAAATACGTGTGATTTATGTATGGTAAGTACGTCTAGTGTACAGGATTTACTTACAAGTAACGGAAAAGAACAAGAGAACTACAATGATTTATAAACAAAAAGTTAACGGTGAGCGACTTTATTCAAAGTGCAAACTTTCGCTATAACGAACCTTGATATAACGAATTTCGGCTTTAACGAACTTGTGGATTCATCCGAACTGACTTCGGATTTTACCGAACGAAGTTTGATGAATGCAGTGAACACGCAAAACCATTACTGAATATTTATCCGGTGTTACCTGAAACAGTAAACGTGCTGAAGATCATCCCGTCACATTCATTGAATTCTATTTCATATTGGAAAAAAAAACAATAATTTACGTATGAAAACACACAATGATTTTATACAAAAAAAACATAGCATGCAATAATCTATCTCAATACAAAATGATTCGTTAATGATAATTTTTTTTCATTCAATTTGATTTTACAACAAATTTAAGGCGTAGGAAGTTTCTAATGGTTTCGTATAGGCTATATCCATCGACAATTTAATCTAAATTTGTGTTACAAAAACTAGAAAAGAAATGAAATTGTTGATAGATTAAAATGAAATACGATAAAAATCAATTGGAGTGAAGATAAATAATAGTAAGAACATTGATAATAATAGAATGAGTCAAAGTACTTATGATCTTTACGACAGGAGTGGATAATCTTTTGGGTAGACTGTATAAAAATTTTGATTTTAAACTTCAAATTTTAAAACACTATGCCATTTGGAAGCAATGGTAGAAATCATAACAACTTCCTTTTTTTAAAGAAATTGAAATAAAATTTTGTAAAATTGATTTAAAATCTATAACAAAATTTCGAATGAAATAAAAAATGTTTAGAAAAAATATGAAATATACATTCCTCTTCCGAAAAATTCAAATTCAATTAAAAATTGGGAACGCTGTATCATTTTTTTTAATATGGTGGAATTCTTCTGCAGGGTTTTTGTTTCCAATAACATTAAGTAGATTTGATTAATTTTCAAATTTTAACTTGAAAATTCAAAAGAGGTAATTGTTAAATTAAAACTAAAATCGGGAACACTGTGTCATTATTTTTATATGATGGAATTCTTTTGCACAGTTATTACTCCGTGTACCACCAGTATAAAATTTCGAAAGGGATTTTTTTCGTATTTGTCCCAACTCAGGAAACCGAAAAGTGCCGAACCTTTTTCCTCTTTACCGAACGAAGTTCGATAAATGTGGCAAATACGTAAGCTAAGGTCGGGACGAGAACTAAGGACAAACGAATTTCTTTCGAGTTTTATCAAATGATTTTCGCCAAATGCAGCGAACTACCAAATTTACTTCTTATTTACCAAACAAGGGGCGACCGTTGAGTATGAAGAACTTTCAAAATCATCCCCCGAAATAGTTTGTTACAGCGAGGGTTTATTGTATAAGACAATAGAGTACAGGATTGTAATAAGAAGTGATGAATCTAATAACGTTCGCCCCGACTAAAAGGGATTGGCGCCCTTAATATTTTAGAGCCATGCCAACCGGCCCATCTAACCTCCCGTCTGTTCTGGCTTGCAGAGACCATGTGTTTGTGATACCTCAAATGTTTTGTTTAGATGAGATTTAAATTTCTTTCTTTCTTTCTCTCTTTCTTTGGTAGCCTATCTTTGTTTACCTCTGACAACGAATTTGGAAGAGGTATTTGTACTCACTCGTGTCTGACCGTCCATCTCTCTATCCACACGATATCTTTATGAGAAGGTTGGTCATAGGCTACGCAAGAAGTTATCTAGTTTTGGGATGAATCTAGGAATTTGTTTTCGAATGAGAGATATTTCTATCACTCTGTGGGCTTAAAAAAGAAAGGTTAAAAATGAGCCGTTAAAAACTAGTTTTGAATTTAGAGAAAAGTGACTAAATATTCGTACATTTAAAGTTCTGAGCCTTGTTTTTTTTTTTTTTGATACGGGTTTCTCATTTTCTTTACTGTGGTTTTATTAAATCTATTGTTTCCGTTAATCAACTGTATATGTTTAACTGTACGTGTTGCAGAATAGATTTATACACTTGTACATTTTGGAGTAGAAAAGTGTTTGTCTATCAAAAGGTTTATGGTTTCGGGTGACCGGAAGGCTAATTTGTTGATAGGGGTGGGGGGATCAGCAAAAATTATTTGTGGATTCTTTGCATTCACGATCCCCTGGTGCCCCTAATCCCTGCGAATGACAAGGGATAAGTGTATTCTACATTCATTCAGTTTTTAGTTAGAGTATGTCATTGGCAGAGGGATACGTGTTCTCTGAAAGCTTTCAAGTTGTATTCTAAATACCATCTGAGATATTTCGACTGGAAGACCGAGAGACGTTACAACAATACAGTTCGACGTTCATGTTGCTCGTGTTATTGACGGGAGAATGTAGAAGGGCGGGGTAAGTGACGTTTGGAGTATGTCACTTCAAAGAGACACGCCTTCCCCACCAACAACGGAACAAACTACATTAAAATGTCGGACCTTGTTTTTTTCAGAGCAGCAGACAGTAATGACAGAGCAGAAAGACACTCGTTGGCGGGAAAAAAGAATGAAAATAATGGGAAACCACTTGCTTTAAAATCAGACATTTTTGTGTGTGTGTGATGGCTTGACTTCGCGAACGAAGATATGTGGGAAGAGTTCTCTACAGTAGTAGGACCATAGACGGCGGGATCTGTGAGCGAAATAAACCTCCAGTCTGATATATATATATATATATATATATATATATATATATATATATATGTGTGTGTGTGTGTGTGTGTGTGTGTGTGCTTGTATATGTGTGTGTGTGTGTGTGTGCAAGAATTATAAGAATATATACCCGGTGAATGTCAATGTTTCGTACTTAACGCACTCTTCAGTAAATTACCGGTTGCTGAAGAGTGCGTTTGACTCAAAATGTTGACATTCACATTGGATATATATACATATATCCTTGTAATTCTTATTTTTATATATTAATAGCTCTATTTACTTTATTAGATATTGAGCATAGTGATAAAATATCATCAACAATAGACAAAATCTGTTTTTTATTTCTTTCGTCCTACAAATGGAATACATTATAAACTATATATATATATATATATATATATATATATATATATATATATATATATATATATATAATTGGGTTCGTTGATTTTATTTCCTGTGCCACAAAATTTGAGGTTACATGCACCCTTGAAATATGTTTTATATAGCATGAAACAGGACTCTTTGATTGACTAATATCTTTTCTGAAAACTAGGGTCGACCTATACATGGAACACATCTAGATTTAATGATCGCTCGACAAAAAATCAAAGGACAACCTATATTCTTGATCGACTGTCATATTAATGGTATATTCTTCCAGGATTCTCCTTTTGTACGAAAGGCCCAAGGCGTTCGGTTGGAATTCATTGTTTTTGTTTTAGAACTAGCAAAAGTCCGCTCTATCAGGTAATTTCCAGCAAATATGTATATGCATATATATATATATATATATATATATATATATATATATATATATATATATATATATATACTGAATGGAAAATAAGGGTTCAGTTCAGCAGTATACTTACATTGGAAATAGAATCTGCCCCTTCTCTAAAACCTTTTAAAGGAAGGAAGAAAGAAAGGAAGTGAGCAAGAAAGAAAGAATGGG